>JARQOD010000005.1:179429186-179528245 GCA_033576555.1 Oophaga sylvatica | reverse complement strand
CACAAGAATTGAAGCAATGTGGAAGGAAAAAATTAACATTTAACTTTTTTTCCCAAAATTTTTCTTTCGACACAATTTTTTAAAATTTTGTCAAGGGTATCAGTAGAAAATGAACCAAAATATTTGTTGTACAATTTCTCCTGAGTACATCGATACCCCATGTGTGGGGGTAAACCACTATTTGGGCGCATGGCAGAGCTTGGAAGGGAAGCAGCGCCATTTGACTTTTTTGGCTGGAATTGAGATTGGACGCCATGTCGCATTTGGAGAGTCCCTGTGTGCCTAAACAGTGGAAACCCCCCACAAGTGACCTCATTTTGGAAACTAGACCCCCCAAGTAACTTATCTAAATGTGTTGTGAGAGCTTTTAACCCCCAAGGGCTTCACAGAAGGTTATAACGTAGAGCCGTAAAATTAAAAAATCATGTTTTTTCCACAAAAATGATCTTTTCATCCCAATTTTTATTTTCCAAAGGATAAAAGGACCCCAAAAGTTATTGTGCAATTAGTCCTGAGTACGCTGATACCCCATATGTGAGGGTAAACCACTATTTGGGTGCATGGCAGAGCTCGGAAGGGAAGCAGCGCCATTTGACTTTTTTGGCTGGAATTGAGATTGGACGCCATGTTGTATTTGGAGAGCCCCTGTGTGCCTAAACAGTGGATACCCCCCACAAGTAACCCTATTTTGGAAACTAGACCCCCCAAGGAACTTATCTAGATGTGTGGTGAGAGCTTTGAACCCCCAAGGGCTTCACAGAAGGTTATAACGTAGAGCTGTAAAATTAAAAAAATCATATCTTTTCCACTAAAATGATCTTTCCACCCCCAATTTTTATTTCCCAAAGGGTAAAAGGACCCCAAAAATTATTGTGCAATTTGTCCTGAGTACGCTGATACCCCATATGTGGGGGTAAACCACTATTTGGGCGCATGGCAGAGCTTGGAAGGGAAGCAGCGCCATTTGACTTTTTTGGCTGGAATTGAGATTGGACGCCATGTCGCATTTGGAGAGTCCCTGTGTGCCTAAACAGTGGAAACCCCCACAAGTGACCCCATTTTGGAAACTAGACCCCCCAAGGAACTTATCTAGATGTGTGCTGAAAGCTTTGAACCCCAAGGGCTTCACAGAAGGTTATAACGTAGAGCAGTAAAATTAAAAAATCATATCTTTTCCACAAAAATGATCTTTCCACCCCCAATTGTTATTTTCCAAAGGGTAACAGGACCCCAAAAGTTATTGTGCAATTTGTCCTGAGTATGCTGATACCCCATATGTGGGGGTAAACCACTATTTTGACGCATGGCAAGCTGGAAAGGGAAGGAGCGCCTTTTTCAAATGCAGATTTTGATGGAATGGTCTGCGGGTGTCATGTCACGTTTGGAGAGCCCCTGATGTGCCTAAACAGTAGAAACCGCCCACAAGTGACTCCATTTTGGAAACTAGACCCCCCAAGGAACTTATCTAGATGTGTGGTGAGCACTTTGAACCCCCAAGTGCTTCACAGAAGTTTATAACGTAGAGCCGTGAAAATAAAAATATCATATTTTTTTCCACAAAAATAATCTTTTTGCCCCAAATTTTTATTTTTATAAGGGTAACAGGAGAAATAGGACCCCAAAAGCTATTGTGCAATTTGTCCTGAGTACGCTGATATCCCATATGTGGGGGGGAACCACTATTTTGACGCATGGCAGAGCTCGGAAGGGAAGGAGCACCGTTTTTAAATGCAGACTTTGATGGAATGGTCTGCGGGTGTCATGTCGCGCTTGGAGAGCCCCTGATGTGCCTAAACAGTAGAAACCCCCCACAAATGACCCCATTTTGCAAACTAGACCCCCCAAGGAACTTATCTAGATGTGTGGTCAGCACTTTGAACCCCAAGGGCTTCACAGAAGTTTATAATGTAGAGCCGTGAAAATAAAAAAATCATATTTTTTTCCACAAAAATTACGTTTTTGCCCCAAATTTTTATTTTTCTAAGGGTAACAGGAGAAATAGGACCCCAAAAGCTATTGTGAATTTTGTCCTGAGTACGCTGATACCCCATATGTGGGGGGGAGCAACTGTGATCGCCTTACTGCGATCTTTGGGAGGCACAATGAACAAATCCACAAAAGGTGAAGAATTGGTTTTCTTTTTTACGCCGTTCCTCGTGCGGTATTAGTGATTAGGCGACTTTATTCCTCGGATCGGTGCGATTACAGCGATACCAGATTTACACCCTTTTTTCATGTTTAGCTTCTGTCACACACTAAAAGATGCTTTTTCTTGGAATAATTTTTTGTAAGAAATTTTTGCATCGCCGTATTTTGAGAGCTATAATTTTTCCATATTTCGGCCGACAGAGTTATCTGTGGGCTTATTTTTTGCGGGACGAGCTGACGTTTTTATTGGTACCATATTCAGGCACATAACGTTTTTGGATCATTTCCTATTCTGATTTTTGTGGAATCAGAATGAACAAAAACCAGCAATTCAGGAATTGTTTTTTTTTTTTCCTCCGTTCCGTGTGTGGTAAAATTGATAAAGCAGCTTTATTCTTCGGGTCACTACGGTTACGGCGATTCCTCATTTATATATTTTTTTTTATGTTTTGGTGTTTTTTACACAATAAAAAATTTTATAGAAAAAATAATTATTTTTGCATCAGTTTATTCCGCGAGCTATAACTTTTTTATTTTTTCACTGATGATGCTGTATAGCGGCTTGTTTTTTGCGGGACAAGATGACGTTTTCAGCGGTACCATGATTATTTATATCTGACTTTTTGATCGCGTGTTATTGCACTTTTTCCAAGCGGTATAATGATACCGCTTGGAAAAAGTATAATTTACTACTTTTTTGTGTTTTTTTTTTACGGCTTTCACTGAAGGGGTTAACTAGGGTTACGCTTTTATAGATGGGATTTTTACGGACGTGGCGATACCTAACATGTGTATTTTTTTTGTTTTTTATTTTTTTTATTACATAAAAATGTGTATTTTTTAGGGGATTTTTTTTAAATATTTTTTTATTTTTTTTAATATTTTTTTTAAAAAATTTTTTTTTAACTTGTCCCTTTATGGGACTTTCACTTTTTTTACTTTTTATTGCAGTTACAATGCATTGCAATGCTCTGGCATTGCAATGCATTGCAACTATAGTGGAAGCTGCTGTGACAATGATCACAGCAGCTTCCCGTAGCTAAATGACCCGGAGGTTGTCATGACAACCCCCGGGTCATCAAGGCAGAGATCGGCCCCTGCAAATACATTGCAGGGTGCCGATCTGAGGCAGAGGGAGCTCCGACCCTCTGCCTCCCCCCTGAGCTCTGCGATCGCGCTCGATCGCAGCAGTCAGGGGGTTAACAGCCAGGGGCGGTGGGGGCTCCGCTCCTGGCTGTCAGTGCAGGAAGCCTGGCCACTGCAGCGCCGGCTCCTGCACTGATCGCGCTGGGGAAGCTGAAATTTCAGCTTCTCCTGCACGATCGCTGCTGTGTTTGGTCAGTCAGATTGACTGACCAAGCACAGCGCTGTAGGTGCGGGGACCGACGGCAAAGGTCCCCGCACCGCTTGCCGTGCCTGTCAGCTGTCTGTGACAGCTGTCGGCACTGATCTACCACTGCGTGTTTACACGCAGTGGTAGATCAAAGCCATGACGTGCAGAGTCCGTCCTGGTGCCGGAACTGACACCTTGCCATGACGGACTCTGCACGTCAGTGGACATTAAGGGGTTAATTTAATTGATTGATTGTAAGCAAGTTAAATTAATGATAGATCTAGGAACACACCTTCTATATATTTGAGGAAACATTTGTGCAGGGGTCATTTATGCACATTTTATTCCAAGTACATTTTTTCAAAGTGCCTGACAGTTAATCATGACAGTTATACAGGGCAGGAGACAGGTAAGACATTCAAAGAAACCTACTTCCAGAACATTTGTATTGCAACAAATATTCACCTTATATATTGGTATCATTTATATCCTGACTGCTGCATTTGCTCGCATCCACTGTCCTTGCACAAACTCTTTGCACTCCATCCATATCAGCCCTTTTCTCCTCTCCTATGTACAGCACTCGTTCTCTTTTCCCAATCCTAAACTGCACAGATCCATTCACTCACACCATACAACACAAGAGATGCTCTCACAAATTACTTAACCATATGCTAACTCTCTATAGTCACCTTCTTCTAGTCTCATGAGATATCTCTCCCAACCCCAGGCCTTCTTGTAATAGTAAGTCGAACCCATCCCCTACTCTACTCAGAAACCCTGCAAATCTCATTAATGCTCAATGCCTGTAGACTGTGAGCCCTCGCGGGCAGGGTCCTCTCTCCTTCTGTACTTATGCGTCCCTTGTCTAGCACATGTTTATTGTATCTGTCTATATTTTTCCCCTTTTCATATGTAAAGCGCCATGGAATAAATGGCGCTATATAAATATATAATAATAATAATAATGCATAAGTTCTGTATCTTAACTGTGCCCTTTGGAATTTACGCTCAACCTGTAGTAAACTCTCCTACATCCACAACTTAATATTGATGAAGATTAACATAAATATTGGAACAGTTCATAGATAAGGAGTGTGAAAGATTTATTGCTCTCTGATTGGGGTCTGGTATTGTGTTTTTTTGCCCCAGAAGGTCTTAGGAGCAATCTGAGAGAGACAGAAAAGTTTGGGAATATTAACTTATGATGACCTTTGATACATTCAGTGCTGGAATTAATGTATCGCACGGATTTATGTCTTTTTACATCAATTAAGGAATTTTCTCCTAAGACCTTCTGGGGCAAAACAACACAATACCAGACCCCAATCACAGAGCAATAAAACTTTCACACTCCTTATCTATGAACTGTTTCAATATTTATGTTCATCTCTATCTCCCATAATGACTGTTCTGCTTCACGTCAATTGTCTTATCTATTGCATTGTTTCTGTGCTGTGTTGTGTATAAATATGTGATTCTTCAGATTTTGCATTAGTCTAGCCTGATGAAGAGACCTGAGTACAGTCATGGTCAAAAGTTTTGAGAATGACACAAATATTAATTTTTACAAAGTCTACTGCTTCACTTTTTCTAATGGCAATTTGAATATACTCCAGAATGTTATAAAGAGTGATCAGCTTAACAGCAATTATTTGCAAAGTCAATATTTGGCTAGAAAATGAACTTTATCCCCCAAAACACATTTCAACATCATTGCAGCCCTGCCTTAAAAGGACCAGCTAACCTCTTTTCAGTGATTGCTCCATTAACACAGGTTGGGTGTTGATGAGGACATGGCTGGAGATCAATCTGTCATGATTAAGTAAGAATGACACCACTGGACACTTTAAAAGGAGGCTGGTGCTTGGAATCATTGTTTCTCTTCTGTTAACCATGGTTATCTCTAAAGAAACACATGCAGTCATCATTGCAATGCACAAAAATGGCCTAACAGGGAAGAGTATCGCAGCTAGAAAGATTGCACCTCAGTCAACAATCTATCGCATCATCAAGAACTTCAAGGAGAGAGGTTCCATTGTTGCCAAAAAGGCTTCAGGGCGCCCAAGAAAGACCAGCAAGCGCCAGGACCGTCTCTTAAAAGTGTTTCAGCTGCAGGATCGGGCTACCAGCAGTGCAGAGCTTTCTCAGGAATGGCAGCAGGCAGGTGTGAGTGCATCTGCACGCACTGTGAGGCGGAGACTCTTGGAGCAAGGCCTGGTCTCAAGGAGGGCAGCAAAGAAGCCACTTCTCTCCAGAAAAAACATCATGGACAGACTGATACTCTGCAAAAGGTACAGGCAGTGGACTGCTGAGGACTGGGGTAAAGTTATTTTCTCTGATGAATTCCCTTTTCGATTGTTTGGGACATCAGGAAAACGCCTCATTCGGAAAAGACAAGGTGAGCGCTACCACCAAGGGAATCGGCTCTCTCACAGTCTTGCCTAAAAACACAGCCATGAATAAAGAATGGTACCAGAATGTCCTCCAAGAGCAGCTTCTCCCAGCCCTCCAAGAGCAGTTTGGCAATCAACAATGCCTTTTCCAGCATGATGGAGCACCTTGCCATAAAGCAAAGGTGATAACTAAATGGCTCAGGGAACAAAACATAGAGATTTTGGGTCCATGGCCTGGAAACTCCCCAGATCTTAATCTCATTGAGAACTTGTGGTCAATCATCAAGAGACGGGTGGACAAACAAAAACCTAAAAATTCTGACAAAATGAAAGCATTGATTGTGCAAGAATGGACTGCTATCAGTCAGGATTTGGTCCAGAAGTTGATTGAGAGCATGCCAGGGAGAATTGCAGAGGTCCTGAAGAAGAAGGGTCAACACTGCAAATATTGACTTGCTGCATTAACTCATTCTAACTGTCAATATAAGCTTTTGTTACTCATATGTTTGCAATTATTATATTTCTGTCTGTGATAAAAACATCTGTCAAACACACACATAAAAACCAGAGGGCAGCAGATCATGTGAAAATATAATATTTGTGTCATTCTCAAAACTTTTGGCCATGACTGTAGTCTCGAAATCTTGCAATTTGTTACCATCTTTTCAGTTAGCCATTAAAGGGTATCAACCACTGAGGACTCTCAATGGGTGAATATGGACACCTCTCTCAGTAAAGCCCGCATTTATAGGTTGGTAGGGTCCTGTAATTAAAATCACCACATGGTGAAGAGCCACTGGTGTGCACCTATTCACACTAGTTTGGAAGTGCCAGTCAGTCTTTTGTTATTTCTATGTTAGCTTACTGATCGAGCACTCCACCCTTCACCATGTGGTGATTTTAATAACAACAGGTCCCTACTGACCCATAAATGCGGGCTTAACTTAGAGAGGTGACCACATTCAGCACGCTTCTGACACCGGGGGTGAGGATTTCGAGGTAGAGGCGATTGTGGGGTCTAAGATGGTGCGCGGCAAAACTTTTTATTTAGTACACTGGAGGGATCACACTTGGAACCCGTGGACCATATTCATGCTCCCCTGCTCATTGAGGAATATGAGCGTCAAGTGGGGGGATGTTAGTGGGGGGATAATGTTAGGCATCGGCGGGATCTGAACCTGGATCCGAGAAGTCTGTGGTCTCCCATCCAGATCCAGCTGAGGCAGATGCTGCGCAGCTTCACTGTCGATCCCAACACCTAGCCAATACCCGAGAGGCACAAATAGTTACAGGGTCTTTGTTCATAGTAGCCTTAAACCTAGGTTACGGAACAAGAAAAGGCTGTTGTAAGCCTAAGTCCAGAAATGCCTACAGTGAGCATGTCTGTGACATGGCGAGCCATGATTGGTGCTTAATGTCAGCTGATCCTCTGACCTGGCATCACCTGATTGGTCACGGATGATGTCATCGGTGATGCGATTGACGAGATGGCTGAGGGAGGAGCTTAGCCCTTAAATAGCTTGTCTGTCCGCGGCGCGGTCAGATCATACTAAAATAGGCAGTGCTCATGTGTGGACGTACCAGAATCTGGGCTCCACGTGCTCTCTAGCTTTGCTCTCCGGGACCTGCCGATGCCAGAGTACGCTCAACTAGTTATCACAGGTCCTTTAGGCAGGTTCAGCTTATGCCAGGCAGGTAGCCAACGTGTGCAGTCCTGCTATCAATATAGGGTAGCTATACACCCTGAGCAGACTGCGGGGCGTGAAACCTGTAGCTAACGTGTGCAGTCCTGCTATGAATATAGGGTAGCTATACACCCTGAGCAGACTGCATGGTGCGTAACCTGGGCATCGCCTGCCAAGCCGAATAGAGAGTTGCTCGGCCCGGTCTCACGCCGGCTGGTAGCACGTACACCTGGCGTCAGTAGCACGCACTTCCTAGCGGCTGGCACGTAGCTTCAGTGCAGTCAACAGGGCTACGTCTATACCAGCTTGCAGCACATAGTGCAAACCTAATATCTGGCAAGTGGCTTCTGTGCCATTAACATGGCTACATCTACGCCAGTTGATAGCACATCTCCCGTGACGTTAACGGAGATAGTGCCAATTCTACATCTCCCCTAGTGTGAATTAACACAGGCGAGATCCAATGTTAGATTTCTGTCGTCAGTTTGACCCTCATACTCTAGTGGTATTCGGCAGCAGTGAACATAAACTGCATCGCGGACCCCGGGTTCGGTTGCAATCCATTATATAATAAAGCTGTTGCAACCGAGCTCATAACACATACAGACCGTGGATTCCAGAGGGCACAATTAAAAGAAGGAGATGAGGGAGTGCAACTAACATAAAATACGATTATTATTGTTTCAATATGAGGTAGGGTAGGGGTTCAGGTTTGGGGATGGTAGAACAGGGTTGAGGGAGATTTCCCCCGAAATCAGTAGAAGTAGGAAGATAAAGAGCAAGCAGTTATTGGAATTGTAAGTAGTTTTTTTGTGTGATGTGTTTGGGCAAGATGGGCTGAGGTTTTTCAGGAAGGTGAGGAGTGCATTGGAGCTGTGCATGGGAGAGGGAAGTATAGAGGAGCTGATTTGTATGAGTGGAGATGGAGGGGGATGGGGCAGTGAATGTGGATGGCAAGGGAACACAGGAGGATAGAAATAAAACACATAGATAAAAGTGTAGGCAAAGTGTAGCTTAGGCTGGTTTCACACATCCGGCGGGCGCCTTGCGGCGCCCCCGGAATTTTCCCGCAGCGCCGCATCTGAAAATCTGATGCGCCGCATGCGGCTTTTTTCGCATTGACATGCATTAGCGCCGCATGGCGCCGCATGTCAATGCGTTGCATGCGGTTTTGTCCGGATGCGGCGCAAATGTACATTGCGGTGTCCGGAAAAAACGCTGCATGTAACGTTTTTTTTTTTTGCCGGATGGTTTCTTATCTCTCCAAGCATCAGAAACCATCCGGCAAAAAACCGCATTTTGGCCGCCGGATGTGTGAAAGCTTTTCACATGCGGCGCTGCGGCTAAATGCCGGGGGCGCCGTTTAGGCGCCCGCCGGATGTGTGAAACCAGCCTTACCTGACTCCTGCCCTGAATAACTGCCATGGAATAACTGCCTTTTGCTTGATGCTTATCGAATGCGAAGCTTTGCTGAATGAGTGCAGCCCACACATGCATGCACCCCTTAGAATGATTATAAATTTCTACACCACACTACAGGGACAAGAGAGAGGGATTGTGGGAGCTGGTTAGTTATAAATTAGCAACAGCTGCACAACACATCCTGGTGTGGATCAGATGATCAAAGACGCAAGTCCTGATTCTATCTCTGTGCTTTAGCACCTCTCCCGAGATACCTTCTACAATGATCACCCCCCATGGATATACAACAGTAAGTACTGACAACAATGTAACAGATGAATTATAGCAAAGGAGTTGAATGAAATGATTACCATTAGGATATATTGCCACAGAGGTGGGAAGTTGTACCTTTAGGCTGCTTGCTAACAATGAATGAAGTGAAATACATGCAGGGTGGATCAGTTCAGAAGTTGAATGATCTGATTAGCATTAGGATATATTGCAGCAGAAAAGACAGCCAGCAGAGGTGGGGAGTTGCACCATTCAGGCTGCTTGCTAACATTGAATGGAGAGAAATACATGCAGGGTGGATCAGTTCAGAAGTTGAATGATCTGATTACCTGTGTGAAGAGAGGAGAAGATGGATGTTAATTCCTTGCCATGGAATAACTGCCTTTTGCTTGATGCTTATCAAATGCGATGCTTTGCTGAATGCATGCACCCCACACATGCCTTAGGCCCCCCACCTGCTCAGGGCCCCGGCACTTGCCCAGGTGCGCCGGGTGCTGACGCCGGCCCTGTGCAGTAAGATCAGCAACTGAAGCGGCCTGCTCCAGAGACATAATTATGGCCCTAGTTGCTGAACGTAACGCTGCAGCTGCTGGTCGTCAGCCATGATCGGCTAGACCCTATCGGTCAGATACTGTTATGAGCTCGGTTGCAACAGCTTTAATATATAATGGATTGCAACAGAACCCGGGGTCCGTGATGCAGTTTATGTTCACTGCTGCCGAATACCCTTAGAGTATGAGGGTCAAACTGATGACAGAAATCTAACATTAGATCTCGCCTGTGTTAATTTACACTAGGGGAGATGTAGAATTGGCACTATCTCTGTTAACTTCACGGGAGATGTGCTATCAACTGGCATAGATGTAGCCCTGTTAATGGCACAGAAGCCACTTGCCAGATATTAGGTTTGCACTATGTGCTGCAAGCTGGTATAGACGTAGCCCTGTTGACTGCACAGAAGCTACGTGCCAGCCGCTAGGAAGTGGGTGCGACTGACGCCAGGCGTTCATGCTACCAGCCGGCGTGAGACCGGGCTGAGCAACTCACTATTCGGCTTGGCAGGCAATGCCCAGGTTACGCGCCAGTCTGCTCAGGGTGTAAAGCTACCCTATATTCGTAGCAGGACTGCACACGTTAGCTACAGGTTATGCGCCCCGCATTCTGCTCAGGGTGTATAGCTACCCTATATTTGTAGCAGGACTGCACACGTTAGCTACAGGTTTCACACCCCGCAGTCTGTTCAGGGTGTATAGCTACCCTATATTTGAAGCAGGACTGCACACGTTGGCTACCTGCCTGGCATAAGCTGAACCTGCCTAAAGGACCTGTGATAACTAGCCGAGCATACTCTAGCATCGGCAGGTCCCGGAGAGCAAAGCTAGAGAGCATGTGGAGCCCAGATTCTGGTACGTCCACACATGAGCACTGCCTATTTTAGTATGATCTGACAGCGCCGTGGACATAGAAGCTATTTAAGGGCTAAGCTCTGCCCCCAGCCATCTCGTCAATCGCATCACCGATGATGTCATCCGTGACCAATCAGGCGATGCCAGGTCAGAGGATCAGCTGACATTAAGCACCAATCATGGTTCGCCATGTCACGGACATGCTCAGTGTAGGCATTTCTGGACTTAGGCTTACAACAGCCTTTTCTTGTTCCATAACCTAGGTTTAAGGCTACTATGAACAAAGACCCGAGTAACTATTTGTGCCTCTCGGGTATTGGCTAGGCGCTGGGATTTATGGCGAAGCTGAGCAGCATCTGCCCGGCTGGGTCTGGATGGGAGATTGTTTTGAACACGTTGGAGGCGACTTCGGAGCTGGGGCTCCCTCCGGTGGTTGCTGAGGGTAATGAACCAATTGCTGAATGGCTTTCAGCTGGGTCTGATTGGTCTGATATAAGTGACCTGAACTCCCATCAGCCTTGCCGGTAATCAATTGTTCTTCCAGGTCTTGTTTGGAGCTCAGCTTGCATTCCTGCTTTCATTCAGATAAGTGACTTGCTGTTTTGTTTTCCTCTGGTTGGATTTTCATTGCTGGTCTGCTACATTGCAGTGAACTTCAGCCTGGTCCCCTTTTGGAGCCTGGCGCTGCCTTTGTGCTCAGTTTGTGTTTGCACTTTTGCTCTATTCCTGTGTCACTTTTTATTTGCTGAATTGCTGTGTGCTACACCAGAGATCTGATTTAGGTGGCAGAGATCGTGTGATCTTTGCTTTGTGGATTCGGGAAGGAATTTGTGGAGTCGGGAAGGAATTTTTTTTCCCCAATGTGAAGCTTACTGTTTTCCACTTGGGTTTTTTTTGCCTTCTTCTGGATCAACATGTTAGGGCAGGTTAGGATAGGATATGGAGAAAACAAAAAACAAGAAACAAATATCCTAAAATAAAATAAATAAAAAGTATATTGCAAAACATGCATGAGGTTGTAATAATGATAATAAGGGTATTTGGTAAACATAATTTTGATCAAAAGAATGTACAAGCCATCCCGCCACAGTCAAGGCAACCCTTTGTGGGACAGTCCTAACTCTTGTATTAAAAACCTTTCCACCTGTCAAGTGACAAATGTGAACAAGGACAGAGAGACTGAACCCACCAGTAAAAGCATAGGCCAGACAGGATGGATTTTCAGCTCAGAAGCAGGGTGGTCACACCCCTATATGCACAAGATGCACTAAGAACTAAATGAAAAACTGGGTCTGAACTGAAAAAGTAAGTTGATGTGTATGCAAAATGTAAATGCATATCAAACACATGACCATTATACAGAGAAAACAAAAAACAAGAAACAAATATCCTAAAATAAAATGAAATAAAAAGTATATTGCAAAACATGCATGAGGTTGTAATAATAATAATAAGGGTATTTGGTAAACATAATTTTGATCAAAAGAATGTACAAGCCATCCCGCCACGTCAAGGCAACCCTTTGTGGGACAGTCCTAACTCTTGTATTAAAAACCTTTCCACTGTCAAGTGACAAATGTGAACAAGGACAGGCTCACCCACCCACTTCCATGACCACTTCTCAGCCTGGCTGCCGCACTTCATGTCCTCAGAACTACCAACCCTTATCCTGAGAGACTTCAACATCCCCATTAACAGCCTCTCTTCCACATCTGCATCCCAGCTTCTATCACTAACCACTTCTCTAGGCCTCTCACAGCTTTCAACCTCTGAGACACACAAGGTTGGTTACACCCTTCATCTGGTCTTTGTCCGGCTCTGTTCAATCCCCCACCTAAATAACTCACTGCTTCCCCTCTCTGACAACAACAATCTCTCCTTCATGCTCACAAATCCTAGACCACCCCAGCACACTCCTACCTACCACACATTCAGAAATCTACAAGCCATTAACCCTCATACACTTTCAAACTCCCTACACTCATCACTGTCCCCAATCTCCTCTTTTTCCTGACTTGATCTGGCTGTTCATCACTACGACACTCTTAGAAACACCCTTGATCAACTAGCGCCCCTCACCCTCACAAATTCCAAACACAGAGTAAAACAGCCCTGGCTCACATCGCAAACTCAACTTCTCCATTGATGCTCTAAGAGTGCTGAACGTCCATGGAGAAAAACCTGCACACCAGAAGACTTCGTCCACTTCAAATTTATGTTAAGAACCTATAAAGCTGCCCTTCACCTCGCCAAACAGACCTACTTCACCACCCTGACTTCCTCACTAGCCAACAACCCCAAGAAACTTTTTGACTCCTTTCACTCTCTCCTCAGGCCAAAAGCACAAGGCCCATCACAGACATTTGTGCTGATGACCTGGCCTCCCACTCTATAGAAAAAATAGATAATATCAGTCAGGATATCCCTTCCCAACCACCAAATACTGTGACTCACATCCCTCCCTGCATTTCCCCTGACTCACTTTCCACATTTGATCCCATCACAGAAGAAGTCTCCAGGCTCCTCTCTTCCTCTCGTCCGACTACATGCACTACCGACCCCATTCCCTCACATCACCTCCAGTCTCTCTCTCCAGTCGTCACAACTCACCTAACTACAATCTTTAATCTCTCCCTCTCCTCTGGCATTTTCCCATCCTCCTTCAAACACTCTATCGTTATTCCATTACTAAAGAAACCCGCTCTCGACCCATCCTGCACAAACAACTACAGACCAGTCTCCAATCTCCCCTTCATCTCTAAACTTTTGGAGCGCCTAGTCTACTCCCGCCTTACCATTACCTCTCCACTCACTCCCTCCTAGACCCCTCACAGTCCAACTTCCGCCCCCTACATTCGACTGAAACTGCACTCATCAAAGTGACCAATGACCTGCTGACAGCAAAATGTAATGGTGACCACTCTCTTCTCATTCTTCTCGACCTTTCTGCAGCTTTCGACACTGCTGACCACCGTCTCCTACTCTCTAGGCTCCAGTCACTAGGCATTAAGGACACTGCTCTCTCCTGTTGTCTTCCTTTCTTTCTGGCCGCTCCTTCAGTGTTTTGTTCACTGGCTCCACGTCATCTCCTCTTCCTCTCGCTGTCGGGGTACCTCAGAGCTCAGTCCTTGGCCCCCTTCTCTTCTCTCTCTATATGGCCCCAATTGGACAGACCATCAGCAGATTTGGCTTTCAGTACCATCTTTATGCTGATGACACACAACTATACACGTTCTGCCCGACCTTACCCCCGCTGTACTACAGAACGCCAGTGACTGTCCGCAGTCTCCAACATCATGTCCACTCTCTTTCTGAATCTCAACCTCTCAAAAACTGAACTTCTTCTGCTCCCACCGTCTACTAACCTCCATAAATCTGACATTTCCCTCTCCGTGGGTGGCACCATAATAACACCCCGGCAGCAGGCGCGCTGTCTGGGTGTTACGTTTGACACCAATCTCTCCTTCACCTCCCATATACAATCTCTTGCCCTCTCTTGCTGTCCTTTTCTCACCATGGAAAAACAAAAACCCTCACTGTTGCCCTGATCCACTCCCGCCAGGACTACTGCAATGCTCTATTAATTGGCCTCCCCGTTACTTGACTTTCCCCTCTCCAGTCCATACTTAATGCAGCAGCCAGGATCATCTATCTGGCTAATCGGTACTCGGACGCATCCGCTCTTCTCCAGTCCTTACATTGGCTGCCCATTCATTATAGGATCCAATTCAAAGTACTTGTTCTCACCCACAAAGCTCTCCACAGTGCAGCATCCCCCTTCATCTCCTCCCTCATTTCTGTCTATTGGCCCAACCGACTGCTGCGCTCTGCAAACGACTTTCGACTAGCCTCTGCACTAATCTGTACCTCACACTCCTGACTCCAAAACTTCTCCCATGCTGCGCCAATACTCTGGAATGCTCTACCCCAAGAATTTAGGACCATCCACAATTTGCATAGCTTTAGGCCCTCCCTCAAAACACATTTATTCAGAGTGGCCTATCACCTTCACTAATCAAAGTTATTTTATGTGTAAGTGTGTGTGTGCAGCTCATTCACCATCTCCATCCATCCCTCACTCCCTCAAGATGGCTGGACCATCATTGTAAATACACCATTGTAAATACACACCTGTACTTTGTATCTCCCCCACCTCATTGTAGATTGTAAGCTCTCACGAGCAGGGTCGTCTTATTTTGCTTTAATTATTGTATTGTTATCATTGTTACTTATAACTTGTGTTTTCAAATTGTTAAACTATAAAGCGCTATATAAATAAAGATTATTATTATTATTATTATTAAAAGAGGTATTCAGACAGTTCAAAGACCCATCAGTTTTTGAGGCCACCTTGATGATGGTTGATGGGCAGATATAATTTGGCCAAATTTTATGCTAAGCATCTCAAATTTTTTTTCCTCATATTCAAAAGCCATATTGCTATTCATATTTCATATATTACACACTGACATGCTTTAGCATGATAGAGTGCAACTTTTTTTTGTATATTATTTTATTATAGACTGGATAGAATTTCTGGCATAAAATACAATGTCACTTTTACTGAATCAGACAGATGTGCATCCTGTCCACCCCGGCTCCTCAGCATTTCTGTCCATTTTAGCTGAGCTAATCTAAAGTGGCATGAAAATGTCAGAAGTCACAGTTTTTGTGTGCAAGTCAGCAACACTTTTGTGTTGTCAGACATAGCTGGTATTATTGTGTAGCTATAGCTAAGCAAATGGAGGAAATTACTTTATGAAGATATTATTATTATTGTGGGAGTGAAAACTTTTTGTGACTCCCACTGGTCCTCCTTGATATACAGTCCGATAGGGGTTGTAGTACCAGCAACGGCCGGCGTAGAATCCTCAGATGGGGTCCTCTGTCGGCGGTCCAACTTCTGGCAGCAGTGGGCGGTCACCGGTTTTACCCACTGAGCCCCTAGTCCATAAGCCTGAGCAGACAAAGTGAGGGAAGCTGCAGGAGTCAGCAGAGGGGATTGCAACTCAGTGTCCTGTAACCGGCCCACGCTTCTGTGCATGAGAAGTCCTACGTTTAGCCTGGCGCACGGTGCTTCCCACACTCACTCTTCCTGCTGGAGTGCTCAGGAGATGTCGGCCGCAGTACGTTGTGGCGCTGCCGCTCGGGGTGCAGAGCACGCTGCACACCGTCCTGCACTCTCCCTGATGGCGGGAAACTGAACCCTGCTTTGCGCGCTTTCAGCTCTGTGTCTGGCTTAAACACGCCCCCTCTTCATGGGTCATGGGGTCTGTCCGGTCCCCTATTCCTTCCCTTGGGCAACATGGGATGCAGTCTCGACAGTTCCGGACCCGGCTCAATGCAGGTACCCGCATCCCGGTCTTTTTCTTTGCAGAGGTATAGAGCGTGCATTGTCATTATACAGAGGCACAAAGGGGTCACTATCACTGTAGGGGGCACTGTTACCACGTGGAGGCACAGAGACGGCAATATTACTATGTTTGGGCACAGAGATATCACTATTATCATGTGAGCGGATAGCACAGAAGTAGCTCTGTTACTATGTAGAAGCACATAAGTGACACTATTCTCATGTGAAGTGAGAAATTGGTGCTCAACCGTACAGTCCGTGGTGCTCAGAAGTAAATGAATATAACAGAATGGAATGCAAACTTCGGTACTCAATAAGTATGTTTCAAAAAAGAGTTTATTTAACAGAAAAAGTAAAATGACCCAATGAATTCCAGATAGCCAAATCAACGTTTTGGCCTTAGGTCTGGCCTTTATCAAGATATATCTGTAAAGGATAGGGTCTCAAAAAATTGCAAAACAAAAGGTGTCCAATGATAAAGAAGAATAAATCAGGTACTGGTGGAGCAGGATATTGTAAAGAGGCATGCCAGAGTGACGGCGTGAAGGAAAAACATTGACATGCCAGAACTGCTGTTTTTTTGGTCTCTGTAAATGTTGTATAAACTTCGAAATAGTACAAGCCCTAGTGCAGCTTCATCAACAAATAAAAAATCTAATAACTTGTAAAATATAGAAAATAACTATATAAGTTTGTTAGTGCTGTAATCATGTTGAAAGGTAAATTTTACTGTTCATTAAATGCTTTAAAAATAAGATCCAGACTCATGAAGTAAAGTTAATCGTTTCACTTAAAACTACAAGTTGAATCCTGTAAAAATAATCCCTTATTTGGCTATTACAACAAATAAATTAAAAAAAGTTATGGCATTTGCGAAAAGGCGCAGAAAGTAAATGCTAAAAGTAAAATTAAAACAGGGTTCAACACAAAAAATACATATACTTCCCTGAATTATATATAGTACCTTCTAACTTCTTTGATGCAAATTTTAACACCCATGTACCTCTGTTCATAAATGTATATTACCAGATAGGCAGGTTAGAAGAATTGTCTACACACTAATTGATTTTTTGATGCCTGTGAGAAAATCCTGAATGAAAAATGTGTGCTAAGTTTATGTGCCACAATATTCAATAATCAGAATAAATTAGTCAGTGTGTTTCTTTTCCTACCTAGAAAAAGTTCAATGGGGTTATCCATGCTGGCAATTTGCCGGCAATATATCAAAAGCCTCCTCAGATACAAAATTAACAATAGGCTGAATAAATATATATAGATATATTTTTTATACCAAGCATGATGGTTTTGGATATAGCCCAAGGATTAACTCTTTATGTTGCATTCTAATTTCACAGTATGTCACCTCTGAGACTTTTCATCATTAATCACTGACATGATTGGAGGCCTCAGACAAGCCTAGAGGCTTTCCCAGGATGTCCTGCTGTTTGGCAGGTGATAGATTCAGGGCCAAGGGCTCCTGAAATGGAGCCCAGGTAAAGGATAGCTGCGGGTTGTTCACTCACATAGCAAATCTAAAGAAATCCACTGGAAATCCCACTCCCCTAATAAAATTTTAAAACCTTTTTACAGCCTTAGGGATTTGTTTTTCTAGGATTGGTGACATTTTATAAACTTAAAAAGGATGGAGATATAATGCACATTTCTGATGTGTGCTCAGAGTGAAGTTGACCCTTTTTGACTGTTGTTAAACTTGCTCAGCTCCAAGTTCTATTTTAACTACTTGATAAAATAATAGGGAAGGTTAAAAAGACAACAAGCTCATTCTGTACGGGGGTTTGTGAGCGGAGCGCTGTTGTGAGCACATTTTTAAATCTCTCAGCAGGAATACTGAAGTTTTCCAAATCATCACCTAGCAACAAAACCTCAGATAACATTAGGGAAGTCTCTGTACTGCGGCCATGCCTGGAAGTAATGCTTTGCTGGCGGCTAATCTCTGGAGCTGATGTTTCACAAAGTTTAACCACTGCCGAGAACTGATGTCTGTTTGTGACCTTCAGGCAGAGCCATTTTTGGATGATTAGAGGGGCATATTTGGATATTTAATAAGGATCTAAGGAGACTTTTAGGCCATGCAGTGCTACTATGGAAATTGAAATGTGGAAATAGCCTTTTCGGAGAGAAAGAAGACAAAAAAGTCAGTGCCACTAATTGGATGTATAGGAAAGATGTGTATCTTCGTACCGTGTTAGCCAGTAGATAGAAAAATATTTAGACTTGAGAGTCCTCAGTGGTTGATAGTTGTATGTGGGGGAGACCGGGCAAAAACTGAGAACAAGGATGAATTCTCATCGCCACACAATAAGAGAAAGGAGAATGGATTTACCTGTGGCAAAACACTTTTGTATGCCCGGTCATAGCATGACGGATATGGAATTACTGGTATTAAAATCTAACTTCAAATCTGAGAAGGATAGAAAAGTCTGGGAATATAAACTTATGATGACCTTTGACACTCTTAGTGCTGGGATGAATATATCCCAGAGTTTTATGTCTTTCTACAACAATTAAGGAATCTGCTTCCCTGACCTTTTAGGGTCATCACAACACAATACCAGACCCCAATCAGAGGGTAATAAAACTTTCACTCCTTATCTATGAACTAGTCATATTTATGTTCATCCCTCGGCCATAATGACAGTTCTGCTTCACGTCACATGTCTTACCTATTGCATTATTCCTGTGTCCTCTTGTGTATAAATATGTGATTCTTCAGTTTTTGTTTTAGTCTTTGCCTGATGAAGAGACCTGCGTAGTCTCGAAAGCTTGCAATTTGTTACCATCTTTTCAGTTAGCCATTAAAAGGTATCAACCACTGAGGACTCTCAAGTCTAAATATTTTTCTAATTGGATGTAGTAATTAGTAATGAGCGAGAAGCATTGTTGCTCGGGTCTCCTCGAGCATGCTCGGGTGATCTCCGAGTATTTTGGTGTGCTCGGAGATTTAGTTTTCGTGGTCTCAGCTGCAGGATTTGCAACTTGTAGACAGGCTTAATACATGTGGGAATTCCCTAACAAACAGGCATTCCACACATGTATTCAAGCTGTCTAGCAGACGCATATCATGCAGCTGAGGCGACAAAAACTAAATCTCCGAGCATGACAAAATACTCAGAGATCACCCGAGCATGCTCAAGGAGACCCGAGCAATGAGTGTACTCACTCATCACTAGTATTAGTCCTTAGAATCAATATCGATAAGAAACTAAAGCAGTAATAGAGGCCTTTCAAAATCAGCTCTCCTGCTTTGCGCTGATGAGGAGAAACCCCCGAAAACACGTTTCTGCAAACTGAGTTTCTCGTTTAGCTTCTTATCCTAAGTCATCCATCATCATGAACATATGAAAGCATGTTTTATACTGGATAAGTTGTAGTTTTGAATGACACCATTCAATTTACCATGTAATCTACTGAAAATGGGGAAAAAATACCAAGTGAGGTAAATGGTGAAAAATAGGATTTTGGATTTCTCTTTTTTACATCATTTATTGTGTAGCAAAATTAACCTGGCAAAATAATTCTACGGGTGAGTACAGTTATGATGATGCCAAACTTATAAACCATATTTTCAGACTTTACCTGACCATAAGATGCAACTAAGTTTTAGAGGAGGAAATTGAAAAAAAATTTGAAGCAAGAAATGGGGTCAGTTCTGTTCTAATATTTCCTATCCTGGTATATATGGTCCTGTCATCCACATCCTGGTATGCATGGACCCCTCATCACCATATGGTATGCATGGTCCTCTCATCCCTACCCTGGTATGCATGGTCTCCTTATTCCTATCCTAGTATGCATAGCTTCATCATCCCTATCCTGGTATGAATGAGCCCCATCCAATCCTGGTATGCACAGCCCCCTCATCCCCATACTGGTACAAATGGCCCCCTCATCCCTATCCTGGTATGTTTGGCCTACTCATCCCTAGGCTGGTATGCATGTCCCCGTTATCCCTAGCCTGGTATGCAGGGCCCCCTCATCCTTATCCTGGTATGCATAGCCCCATCAGAAAAAAAAACATTAAAAAAACATAAACCATTACACTTACCTTCCTGAGCTCCCTCGCAGTGTTTTGTTCCGATGCCAGCAGAGCAGCCAATTTATGTTTGTAAGTGTTGGCAGTGGATTATTCAGGATACTCTCCAAGCATGTGACAACAGAGCTTCTTTATTCATATTCAGGAACAAACAGGAACAATATATGATAAGCTTAATAGATCAGGAATAAATCATTTGTGTGTCTCTATCTGTGCAGCATCTATAGCAGGTTGCTTCTCTCATAAACAGACACAGGAAAAACAGGAAATACAGTCACATGCTTTCATTGGCTTCCTATCATTCAGAGGCTCCAGTTCAAAACCCTAACCATGACCTACAAAGCCATCCACAATCTGTCTCCTCCATACATCTGTGACATGGTCTCCCTGTACATACCCACACTCAACCTTCGATCCTCTCAAGATCTCCTCCTCTACTCCCCTCTTATCTCTTCTTCCCACAACCGCATACAAAGCTTCTCCCGTGCCTCTCCCATACTCTGGAACTCTCTACCCCAACACATCAGACTCGCACCTACCATGGAAACGTTCAAAAAGAACCTGAAGCCCCACCTCTTCCGACAAGCCTACAACCTGCAGTGATCATCAGTCTACTGAACCACCGCACGACCAGCTCTACCCTCTCCTAGTGTATCCTCACCCATCCCTGTAGACTGTGAGCCCTTGCGGGCAGGGTCCTCTCTCCTTCTGTACTTGTGTGTGCCTTGTATTGCTCATGTTTACTGTACTTGTCTATATTTGCCCCTCCTCACATGTAAAGCGCCATGGAATAAATGGCGCTATAAAAATCTATAATAATAATAAAATAATAATAATAACATGCTCTCCCTGTATTAGCCTCTGGGAGTTTTTTTTGTTCTAACTTTATGAACAGCATACAAATCAAGACAGGAATGGAGTTGTTGCACCAAACATATTCCAACACCCCCACTCAGCAAATACTTATCCTGTTAGTCCCATTGCGGTTCTGAAGTCCACAAACTTGGCTCTTGATAATGGCTTTGTCATACTATCGCTATCATCTTGTCAGACTCGCAAAAAACAAACTTGAGTACACCACGTTCCAGTAAGTCACGTAAGTGGTGATGTTTTACATCAATGTGCTTAGTCCTAGCACTAATCTTCTCATTGCTGGCAAATTTAATGCATCCTTGGTTGTCCTCATAGATAACTTGCAGAAATCTTCCAAAAGTTGTTTCAACCAAA
Source organism: Oophaga sylvatica (assembly GCA_033576555.1). Classification (NCBI taxonomy): domain Eukaryota; kingdom Metazoa; phylum Chordata; class Amphibia; order Anura; family Dendrobatidae; genus Oophaga; species Oophaga sylvatica. Next base: position 179,506,951 of record JARQOD010000005.1, on the reverse strand, counting down.
TTGCTTCTTGACTTGCATAAGCAGCAGACATATATTCTGCTTGTGTAGAAGACAATGCAACTGACACTTGTTTTCTGCTGGACCAAGAAATTGAATTTATCCTAACTTGATCAAGAAACCACTTTTTGATTTCCGATCACTTGAATCTCTAGCCCAATCTGCAACCACATAACCTTGGAGAGTGAGATCTCCTGATGCAGATATCTTAAGATTTAGCCTTTGAGTTTCATTAAGATATTGAAGAATTCTCTTAATTGCATTCCAGTCTCTTTGGCGTGGCTTGCTTACACGTCAGCAGAGAATTCCGAATTTGGCTGTGATATCCGGACGAGTTGAGGTTGCTATGTACAGAAGCACCCCACTGCTTGTCTGTAACTCTCATTGCTGTGTAGCAGATTTTCTTCTCCTTCCAATTTTAAGTAGAATGGGTCCATTGGTGTTGACGCAGCTTTGGCTTCTGGCATTCCAAACTGATTTTGGAAGTGTTCTGACCATATAAGAAAGGCATCCAGCTGGGATACCTTTGTTTGGCCTTTCTGATCTTCTGACTGGAGGTTGACTTGGTTCTTCTGTATCTTCCTTGGTGGCTTCAGAACTTATCCACACTTCAGTGTTTTCCGTTTCGGTGTCTGGGTTTGGAGATTGAGATTCTTGTTCTACTTCTTAGGTTGAATAACTGGCATAACTTCATGGAATTTGAGCGATAGAGTTTTCATCAATTACTACATCTCTGCTGATTGTTACTGTGTTGATCTCTGGGTGCAGGATTCTGTATCCCTTTTGAGTTTCGTTATAGCCCACCAGGACTCCTTGTTTTGCGTGTGATTCCCACTTGGAACGTTTTTCTTTAGGAACATACACAAACGTTTTGCTTCCAAATATCCTGAGGTTCTTCAGGTTAGGCTTCTCGCAGTTCCATAGCTCATATGGAGTTTTATTTGTGGCTTTACCTGGCACTCTGTTTTGAAAATAGCAAGCTGTCATGATGGCTTCTCCTCAATACATTGTAGGTAGATTTGCATCAAACAACTTACTTCTTCCACTTTCACGGAGAGTACGTTCTTTCTCTCTGCAATACCATTTTGTTCTGGGTTGTATGGAATGGTAGTCTGGAACACAATTCCATTCTTTTTCAAAATGGTTTGCACCTTACCACTTGTATATTCGGTTCCATTATCTGCACGCAGGGCTTTTCGGATTCTTCCAAATTTGTTAAACACTACAGCAAGATATTCTTCAAGTTTCTGAGGAACTTCATCCTTGCTGTGAAGCAGGTAGGTGACTGTATATCTGGAGTAGTCATCAATAAATGTGAGAACATATCTCTTGTTGCTAGGAGTTTAAACACTCATTGGACCACATACATCTGTATGTATCAGATCCAGAGGCTGTGCAGATCTAGTGATGCTTATTTTAGGAAAGGATTTTCTGGACATTTTCCCTTTTATAGAGATATGGCAAAAAAGAAGGCAGTCAGCTTACTCCACTCTGGAGACTAAAGATCAATCCAACCCCCGCACGGATCCAGGCAGAGCAACCAGACAACAATGCAACAAAAAGGGAAAAATCCAGCGTTGAGTAGAAAGAATAAAAAATAGCTTTATTAACTGGTCACTTTAAAACGGAAAAAACAGATCAACGCGTTTCGACGTGAGTCTTTATCAAGATCTTGATAAAGACTCACGTCGAAACGCGTTGATCTGTTTCTTTCCCATCCACATGGAGCTGTGTCTGCTATAATTGTCATTGGAAAATGTTTTTTCTGTTTTAAAGTGACCATTTAATAAAGCTATTTTTTATTCTTTCTACTCAACGCTGGATTTTCCCCTTTTTGTTGCATTTTCCCTTTTAGACAATTAGTGCACTTCATCATTTGACTACACTGGTTGATTTCAATATCATTTGCAAGTTGAGCTAGCTTCCTTACTGCTTCTGGGTCTCTGTGCCCAAGACATCTGTGCCATACATGGAAACGGTTCTTATGCAGATCTTGTCTAGCACTGTACACTCTTTCTTCGCACTTTTGCTGATAAAGTTCATCTTGGATTTTTCCTTCTTCAAGAGTGTGACCCTTCTTTGAGATGATGCAGCTGCTATCTCTAAAAGTAACTATATTCCCCTTTTGCATGAGTTTTTTTTACTTACAGAAGATTGCTTTCAAGGCTGGGAACATAGAAAAAATTCTTTACTGGGATCTTTCTGCTTTGTGCTGAGGAAACTGGACAGTGGAGGTAGCTATCTCCTACTCCTTCTGAAGTGATATAGTGACCATTAGCTAAGATGACCTTTTCTGACTTGCTTTCATTAAGGTCAGTGAAGAAATCCTTGTTATTTGTAATATGACTGCTTGCACCAGAATCTATACACCATACATGCTTTGCAGATGGGCTTGTACTGGCATTTAAATGCAGCTTCAGCACATGCAGAATCTTCCTTTACAGCTGTTTTAACCCTTTGATGACTGTTCTGTTTTTTAAGCTGACTCATCCTTGCTTTCCAAATTTTGCAGTCTGCTTTAAGGTGGCCAGACTTTTTACAGACAAAACATTCACGAGTTTCTCTTAGATTGCTCTAATATTTAGGGAAATCCTGTGTCATTAATGTTGTTTTTGCTCTGGATTCATTACTGCTGCTTACATGCTTCGTTTTCCTCTTGAATTCATCCCCAAGTTTGCCTTTAACATACTCTAGTGTCAGCTTATCATCTGGCCGTGCATCTTGTGCAGTCATGAGTGTGTCATAACCCTGTGGAAGACCACTGTTATGATTTGGTAGCTGAGGAGAGCAGGCAAAAACGGCAATACACCAGAGAGGTTGGAATCTACTGGATTGCAGTACCCTGACTAACCACCACAACTAAAGGCAGCCATGGAGCATTACTACGTTGGTCCTAGACGCCTCGTCACAGCCTGAGAGGTTAACTACACCTAAAGATAGAAAGAGGAAATCTATCTGCCCCGGAGCAGATCCCCAAAGAAAATAGGAAGCCCATAACATGTAATGGCGGTTAGACAAGAGGAAATACAGACACAGACAGAAAATAGTATGAGCAAACGTTGGGGCCCAATCTGCCTAGACAGAAAAGGATAGGAAGGATACTCACTGCAATCCACAAAAACCCTAAAAAATGCTAACGCTACTAATTGCAAAATCACCTGAGATCACACGACCTCCACTACCTAAATTAGTTCTCTGGTGTAACAAAACTAAGCCGCAGCCACTGACAAAACTGGAAAAGGCAAATGAACAAATAACAGTGGCTCCAGAGGAACTGAGAGGAGCCCAAGCCCCCCGGGGGGGGGGGAAACCTGGCTAACCTCACAGAAATGCAGAGAAATATGCAAATGGTAAGCACAAAAACAAAAAACAGAAAATATCTTATCTGAGAGCAGGAGAAGAGGCAAGACTCAGCAAGCTTCCAAGTGAACCAGGAAACAACATTGAGACAAGAACAATTGATCACCGGCAACCATGATGGGAGGGAACCTCCCTTATATCCAGCCAGTCTGTGATTCCTGATTGACAATCCTCATTGAACGGTTCAGTACTGTTTGTAACCACCAGAGGGAGCTTCTGCTCATAATTCATTTCTAAAACATTCACAACAGTACCCCCCCTTGAGGAGGGGTCACCGAACCCTCATTTGTACAACTAGGTCGGTCAGGATGAGCTCTGTGATACGCACGGATCAGTCTCCTAGCATGGACGTCCGAAGCAAACTCTCAAGAATTGTCCTCCTGATCATAACCTCTCCACTTAACCAAATACTGGAGTTTCCGTCTAGAAAAGCGAGAATCCAATATTTTCTCAACCACATACTCCAGATTGCCCTCAACCAAAACAGGGTCAGGAGGCGCAGCCATAGGAACCACTGGCTCAACAAACCTCTTCAATAAGGACTTGTGGAACACGTTATGGAACTTAAATGTCCCTGGAAGAAGTAAACGAAAGGAAATAGGATTAAGAATCTCCATGATCTTATAAGGTCCAATGTACCTAGGCTTAAACTTAGGAGATGCAACTCTCATAGGGATATTTCTTGAGGACAACCAGACCAAGTCCCCCACTTCAAACCGAGGACCATCAGTCCTATGCCGGTTGGCAAACCGCTGGGCCCTCTCCAGAGAGAGGGACAACCTCTCCACTACCTGGTCCCAAATCTGCTGCATACGCTCCACAACAGAGTCAACACCTGGACAGACAGAAGCCTCCGTCTATCCCGAAGAAAATCGAGGGTGAAACCCAAAATTGCAGAAAAATGGAGACATCAAAGTGGCAGAGCTAGCCCTATTATTAAGAGCAAACTCAGCCAAAGGCAAAAAAGAGACCCAGTCATCTTGATCAGCAGACACAAAGCATCTCAGATAAGTCTCCAATGTCTGGTTTGTTCTCTCAGTTTGTCCATTGGTCTGAGGATGAAAAGCCGAGGAGAAAGACAATTGAACACCAAGTTTAGAACAAAAAGTCCTCCAAAATCTGGAAACAAACTGGACTCCTCTGTCAGACACAATGTTCTCAGGAATGCCGTGTAACTGAACCACGCGCTGAAGGAACAAAGCACCAATTCGGAGGAGGAAGTCAACTTAGGTAATGGCACAAGATGTATCATTTTGGAAAACCTATCACAAATCACCCAGATAACGGTCATTCTCTGAGAAACAGGGAGGTCGGAAATAAAATCCATAGAGATATGGGTCCATGGTCTCTTGGGCACAGGCAATGGCATCAACAAACCACTAGAGCGAGAGCAAGGCTTGGAGCGAGAGCAAGTCCCGCAGGACTGCACAAATTCCCTGACGTCACGAGACAAAGTAGGCCACCAAAAGGACTGACTCACCAAGTCTCTGGTACCAAAAATTCCAGGATGACCGGCCAACGCGGAACAATGAATCTCAGACATCACACTCTTTTTCCACCGGTCTGGGACAAACAATTTCCCAATAGTGCAGCGCTCGGGTTTATCCTCCTGACACCCTTCCAGAGCGAGTCTCAAATTGGGCGAGATGGCGGAAAGAACTACACCCTCTTTCAAAATAACAGCAGGATCAGATAACTCAGGAGAGTCAGCAAGGAAACTCCTTGAGAGGGCATCCGCCTTAACATTCTTAGTGCCAGCAAGAAAGGAAACCACAAAATTAAAACGTGTGAAAAACAAGGCCCACCTGGCCTGTCTAGGATTAAGTCGCTTGGCTGATTCCAGATAATCCAGATTCTTATGGTCCGTGAGGACCACCACCTGATGTTTGGCTCCCTCCAGCCAATGTCTCCACTCTTCAAAAGCCCACTTCATGGCCAATAACTCCCGATTACCCACGTCATAATTACGTTCAGTTGGAGAAAATTTTCAAGAGAAAAAGGCACAAGGGTTACTTTTAGAGGTCTCAGGATCTCTTTGGGACAAAACGGCACCTGCCCCAATTTCAGAGGCATCAACCTCCACCTGAAATGGCAGAGAAACATCAGCTGCCGTAGAACAGGAGCAGAAGTGAATCTCTGCTTAATTTCCTGAAGCGCAGAGACTGCCTCAGGAGGCCAATTCACCACATCAGAACCCTTTTTGGTCAAATCAGTCAATGGTTTAACAATAACAGAGAAATTACCAATAAATTTACGATAAAAATTGGCAAAACCCAAGAATCTCTGAAGAGCCTTTAATGAAGTAGGTTGGACCCAATCACAGATGGCCTGAACCTTGACCGGGTCCATTTCAATAACAGATGGAGACAAAATGAATCCCAGAAATGAGATCCTCTGTACGCCAAAAAGACACTTTGATCCCTTCACATACAGAGCATTGTCTCTCAAAATCTGGAACACAGTCCGAACATGTTTCACATGAGAGTCCCAGTCATTGGAAAAAATCAAGATATCATCCAAATAAACAATCAGAAATTTATCCACAATATCCCTGAAAATGTCATTCATGAAGGACTGGAAGACGGAAGGAGCATTAGTGAGCCCAAAGGGCATCACTAGGTACTCAAAATGCCCCTCTGGGGTATTAAACGCTGTCTTCCATTCATCCCCGTGCTTAATGCGAATAAGGTTATACGCCCCCTGAAGTCAAGCTTGGTAAATCAAGTAGCACTTTTCACCCTGGAAAACAGGTCAGAAATCAAGGGTAACGGATATTGGTATTTCACAGTGATATTGTTCAGGAGACGATAATCAATACACGGCCTTAATGAACCATCCTTTTTGGCCACAAAGAAAAAACCAGCACCCAAGGGTGAAGAGGATGGTCTGATATGACCCTTCTCCAATGACTCCTTGATATAAGACCGCATAGCGTCATGTTCAGGTACAGACAAGTTAAAAAGGCAACCTTTAGGGAATTTACTACCAGGCACTAATTCAATAGTGCAGTCATAGCTCCTATGGGGGGGGCAAGGATACAGCTTTACTTTCGCTAAACACATCAGAAAAATCAGTCAAAAAGTCAGGAACATCCTGAGCCTGGGGAGAGGCAGAAAAAACAGGAGTGTTGGAATTAACACATTGGCAGCCCCAACTGGTCACAGACACAGATTTCCAATCCAAAACAGGATTATGAGACTGTAACCAAGGGAAACCTAGTACAATAATGTCATGCAGATTATACAGCACCAAAAATTTGCAACTCTCCTGATAATCAGGTTCAACCCTCATTATAACCTGAGTAGAGAACTGGGTTTATTCTCAGCCAAAGGGGTAGAATCAATCCCCAGTAGGGGAATAGACTTCCGTAGGGGTATCAAGGGAAACCCACAACGTTTAGCAAAATCAAAATCCATCAGGTTAATAGCTGCTCCCGAATCAACAAAATCCTGAGCAGAAAATGTGGACAGGGAGCAAATCAGGGTAACAGTCAACAGAAATTTAGTCTGAACACTACCCAAGACAACTGAGCGTGCAAAACGTCTTCCCCGCTTAGGGCAGACTGAAATAACATGAGAGGCATCACCACAGTAGAAACATAACCCATTGCGTTTTCTAAACTCATGACGCTGTGACCCAGAAGCCACTCTATCACACTGCATGGTTCAGAAGCTGGTTCACAAGGCAACACTATTCCACGCATACCTCTACGCTCACGCAAACATCTGTCAATTTGAATCGCTAATGACATAGAATCATTGAGACCAGAGGGAGCAGGGAAACCCACCATAACATCTTTTACATTCTCTGACAGACCCTTCCGAAAAAGGGCTGCCAAAGCATCATCATTCCATTTGGTCAGAACTGCCCACTTTCGGAATTTCTGACAGTACAACTCAGCGTCCTCAAGCGCCTGATTTAATGCCAACAAGGTTTTTTTAGCTTGATCAGTGACATTAGGTTCATCGTACAATAACCCCAGAGCCAGAAAAAATGCATCAACATTACTCAAAACAGGGTCCCCAGGTGTCAGGGAAAAAGCCCAATCCTGAGGATCGCCGCGCAGGAGAGAGATGACAATTTGAACCTGCTGTGCTGCGTTCCCTGAGGACTTAGGTTTTAAGGCAAAAAACAACTTACAGTTATTTTTGAAATTCAGAAATTTAGCTCGATCCCCTAAAAACAAATCTGGCATGGGGATCCTAGGTTCCACAACCGGCAACCCTGCAAGATAGGTAGCAATACTCCGAACTTCAGTGGCAAGCTGATCCACACGGCCAGACAACTGTGCAAACTCCATTGAGAGAGAAAAAAAAAATCCTCCCAGAGAAAAAGAGGGAAAAAATGCAACAACAGAGAAAAAAAAATTTGACAACTCCCCTTTTTTTTTTCCTTTTTACTATTTTTCCCTTCTGTGAGTACCATATAATTTTCAGTTAGGCCAGTGATACTGTTATGATTTGGTAGCTGAGGAGAGCAGGCAAAAACGGCAATACACCAGAGAGGTTGGAATCTACTGGATTGCAGTACCCTGACTAACCACCACAACTAAAGGCAGCCGTGGAGCGTTCCTACGTTGGTCCTAGACGCCTCGTCACAGCCTGAGAGGTTAACTACACCTAAAGATAGAAAGAGGAAAGCTATCTGCCCCGGAGCAGATCCCCAAAGAACATAGGAAGCCCCCAAACATGTAATGGTGGTTAGACAAGAGGAAATACAGACACAGACAGAAAATAGTATGAGCAAACGTTGGGGCCCAATCTGCCTAGACAGAAAAGGATAGGAAGGATACTCACTGCAATCCACAAAAACCCTAAAAAATGCCAACGCTACTAATTGCAAAATCACCTGAGATCACACAACCTCCACCACCTAAATTAGTTCTCTGGTGTAACAAAACTAAGCCGCAGCCACTGAAAAAACTGGAAAAGGCATATGAACAAATAACAGTGGCTCCAGAGGAACTGAGAGGAGCCCAAGCCCCCCGGGGGGGGGGGGGAAACCTGGCTAACCTCACAGAAATGCAGAGAAATATGCAAATGGTAAGCACAAAAACAAAAAACAGAAATATCTTATCTGAGAGCAGGAGAAGAGACAAGACTCAGCAAGCTTCCAAGTGAACCAGGAAACAACGTTGAGACAAGAACAATTGATCACCGGCAACCATGATGGGAGGGAACCTCCCTTATATCCAGCCAGTCTGTGATTCCTGATTGCCAATCCTCATTGAACGGTTCAGTACTGTTTGTAACCACCAGAGGGAACTTCTGATCAGAATTCATTTCTAAAACATTCACAACAGACCACTTAATAGAAGTGCAGCAACATGAAAATCTTTAATGTCTTCTCCAATACCACTGAGACGCTCCACAATCTTTAGGGTGTTTCTTATATAGTCCTGCATATTCTGTCCATCAGTTAGCTTAGACTGATACAACTTTCTCATGAGATAAAGCTTATAGCTGAGATTTGATCTTTCATGCACTTTCTGTAACTCATCCCACACTTACATATATGCACAATCTGATTATCATCTACACTGAGGGAGATCGTGCTTTGCGCTTTCTGATCCTTCTCTACTAGTGTTGAGCGATAGTGCTCGATATCTAAAAATATCGTATCGAAATTGTATCGCCGATAGCACTAAATATCGTCGATATCCGATTTCGATACCGGAAGTCCAATGTAAGTCTATGGGAACAAAATATCGCAACTAAAAAAAACCTTTATTTCCTTGTAAACACTAAATATACACACATAGAATACATATATATATATACATGTCATTGTGACATATATATATATACATATATTTATAGTTTATACACTTCTACATAGTAAAATAGACTCTGATTCAATTGCCGGGTAAAGCCGTGACATACCCCATAGAAGTCGACGGGCTCGGTGCCGAGTACCCCAAAAACCTCTGGCTCTGTGCGACTCAACTTGGGCATCACAAACAGGATTCTGTAGCTCGCTATAAGCGAGTCCTGTGTGCCTGAATTGAACTGGTTTTGTGCTTGAGAATTGCTAAAATCATAGAGAATGTATTTGCCATTTTTCCGCCATATCTGCGTCACGACGAGGCACTGGTGAAGAAGAAGGGCGTGCTCTTCATGGGTGTACACACTCACTCAGTGACGCGAAAACGATGGCTCTAAATGGTACTGCAATGTAAGATCGTGCCCCACAGCTCTTGAGTTCCGCCTCCTCATCCTCCTCAGTGTGCGGAAACTAACACGAAGGTCCCGCCTCACTACAAAAGAGGGGCCCTCTCCAGATGCTAATGACACATGTGACTTGGCAGAGATGGCTAATGGACACGAGCAGAAGTGTGAAGGGATGGAGCAGTCAGAGCTCTCCCCCCATGGAAGCGACCCGATCGCCACGGAACCACCGTTGGGCACCCGGGCCTGGAAACCCTCCTACGCTGCAAGAAGCAGAGGATACCCTAAGAGGCCTGGCCCGGCACCGGGAGCAGGTCGCCAGGATGGAAGCCAGCTGGCGTGCCCTAAAACTAAACTTGGAGCGGCGCCAATCCCTCTTACCTGAAGTGTCTGTACCGGAAGGTGAGGCACCCGTTCTAGTAGAGGAGTCCGTGCGGGCATCCCAGCCCTTGCAATGTGATCCGGTTGACGTTGTCGCAGTGGAGGCACCCGTTCGTGCAAAAAACGCTGCACCGGCAGCACCCCAGATCCCTCTGTCTGCCCCCGTCGCTGAGACAGAAGAAGCGACACCCGTCCTCATGGAGGAGGCCGCGCAGGCACCAGAGGTCTACCTGCCTGTACCGGAGCCCCGACTGTCATCTGTTCCAGAGCCGGCTGCTTCCTCCGCAGGTGAGCGCCGCCAGGACTGGGGGGCGCCAGGAGAGCTGCCGCAAACCGGACACTGTAAGCTGCAGTTTGATGGTGGAGACATGGAGATGCTGGAGGAGAATTTCAACCGGCGTCAGGAGGAAGAGTGGAGACGTTGGGAGAAGGAAGCAGAGCGACAAAGGGAGCAGCGAGAATCCCAAAAACTTCACCAACGTCAGCTGGAGAAGGACCGGGCAGATAAGGACCGGATGAGAAAAGATAAAGGAACCCTGAGGGAGCCGCGGCGTAAGGGTGCAGTACGGAACTTTAAGTTAAAAGGTGGTTGGGGCTTCATCCAGGAGCCTGGACTTTATTTAGAAGTTTTTGTGAACCGGCGGGACGTGGAGGCTCACCTCCCAGAAGGACACCCGGGAGGGACCTGTTGCCAGGAGACTTGGTGACTTACACCCGACACTGGGGTTACAATGGATGGTACGCCCTAAATGTTACCAGGTGCGACCCCTGGTCCCCAGAGTGTCAGGAACCTGTGAGACCCTCGGAGCCTTCAGCCTCCCACATCCAGGCCTCTGCAAAAGTGCCCACCCCATGCCGTAAATCTCCCCAGCCTCCCTCAGTGGTCTCCTCAGCAGCCCCAGCTATGGACATGATAAGTATAGCTGGCCCGTACCCGGCGCCTGTTAGGCCCCCTGGGGTTCGTACAGTCCATGACATAAGGCTCCAGACCCGGAGGGAGATGAAAGAGGTGGCCACACAGACCCAGATAGCGGGTCATGACTTGACTGTACAGGCCACACGACGTCATCAGGTCCTGGTGGTCCTTGGTGCCTCAGATGTTTGGCAAGCATCAGAAGAGTACCAGGTGGTACCTGGAACACCCCTGCCAAAGAATTATAAATAACCCGGACAGGGTCACTGTATGTAAATAGTTAAATTGTTTATGTACCCGGACGGGTGAATGTTCATAAAAAAGTTTTTTAATTTAATAAAAAAAAAAAACACAGTTTTCATTACTTTTATTACAGTGTCATCCTGCGACGCCATCGATCTCCTGTAAAAAAATGAAAAAAAAAAAAAAAGTATACCATCTGACCGACGCAGTCCATAGTAACGAGTGTCCCACGACGATCCAGCTCTGCTACATCAGAATGACAGGCAGAGCCTGTCATCCCGGCGCAGCACAGCTGATTACCTGCTTCCCCGGCGGTGACGTCATCGGACTGACTGCTTTACGGCCGGGATTACCCAGCAGTCACTGCAGTTATCGCGAGAAACTGCATGTGACCGCCGGGGAAAGATGATGGCGGCCATGAAGCAGTCCAGGCCGTGACCGCCGGAGATCTTCTGCCAGGTAAGTGCCGCTGACTCCTGACAGACCCGACCGACGGACACAGTGACAGTGACAAATCCGATTCCGGTATTCGATAAGACGAAAATATCGAAACGAATTATCGAAAGGCCGATAGAGCTAATATCGGCCGATAGCCGATATTTACATTATCGTATCGCTCAACACTATTCTCTACCCAATCATCTGGCAATGGATGAGGCACTTTTTCCTGAGTATATTTCCACGTACCTTCTCTTATGAGCAGCATCTTCACCTTGAATTTCCAGGACTGGCAGTTCTGGTTAGTGAGGCTTGGCACTGAGAACTTGACAGGATTGCTGCTAGTGGACATCTTCTCTGTTGCTCTGTGCTTCTATTGCTGTGTTACTCTGGGGTTCTGTGTCACTTTAGGCTCATTACCTGTAGGCAGCGGATTATTCATGATACTCTCCAAGCGTGTGATAACAGAGCTTCTTTATTCAGGAACAAACAGGAACAATATATGATAAGCTTAATAGATCAGGAATAAATCATTTGTGTGTCTCTATCTGTGCAGAATCTGCAGCAGGCTGCTTCATCTTCCATACACAGACACAGGAAAAAAACAGGAAATACAGTCACATGCTCTCCCTGTGTGAGCCTCTGGGAGTTTTTTTTGTTGTTCTAACTTTATAAACAGCATACAAATCTAGCAACTAAACACTCATAGACAGGAATTGAGTTGTTGCACCAAACATATTCCAACAGTAAGCAGCGCATGGCAGGGACATCATGAGCTGCTTACAAGCCGAGGACAGTTGCCCTAATATTCACTGCTCTCCAGGACTATGTGCGTGGAGAGAACTGAATATTCTTTGCTCTTTAATAGTGGACACAGTGTTAGCCACCGCCGCCGGCTTTCTGCCGCTAGTAAAGGGAATGAATATTCACTCATTCCATGCCTATGGGAGTGGAGAGCAGTCAGTAGTCATTGCCTTAAGCATGGGTACACATGAACACCTGGCGGCTGTGGCTAACAGAATGTCCGCTATTAAAGAGAAATGAATATTCACTGCTTTCCATTCCCATAGTCGTGGAATGCAGTGAATATTCATTTCTCTTTAGCAGCGGGTACAGGAGTTAGCCGCAGCTGCCAACACCTGCCCCTGTGACCCGCTACTCCGCCGTTGCCACTCTCCCACTTCTCCACCACAGCTAGAGCAGTTACATCCGGACTATAAGACACCCCCCCATTTTTGTGGAGGAAAAAAGTGTGTCTTATAGTCCGAAAAATATGGACGTTTTTTTTTATATTTTAGTGGCTAAAACAAGTTCAGAACTTGTAAAAAAAAATAAAATTTGATTTGCATCATAAATTTTGGTTAACAGTACAGACCAAAAGTTTGGACACACCTTCTCATTCAAAGATTTTTCAGTATTTTCATGACTATGAAAATTGTACATTCACACTGAAGGCATCAAAACTATGAATTAACACATGTGGAATTATATACTAAAAAGTGTGAAACAACTGAAAATATGTCTTATATTCTAGGTTCTTCAAAGTAGCCACCTTTTGCTTTGATTACTGCTTTGCACACTCTTGGCATTCTCTTCATGAGCTTCAAGAGGTAGTCACCGGAAATTTTTTCACTTCACAGGTGTGCCCTGTCAGGTTTAATAAGTGTGATTTCTTGCCTTATAAATGGTGTTGGGACCTTCAGTTGTGTTGTGCAGAAGTCTGGTAAGGATACACAGCTGATTGTCCTACTGAATAGACTGTTAGAATGTGTATTATGGCAAGAAAAAAGCAGCTAAGTAAAGAAAAATGAGTGGCCATCATTACTTTAAGAAATGAAGGTCAGTCCGAAAAATTGGGAAAACTTTGAAAGTGTCCCCAAGTGCAGTTGCAAAAACCATCAAGCGCTACAAAGAAACTGGCTCACATGAGGACCACCCCAGGAAAGGAAGACCAAGAGTCACCTCTGCTTCTGAGGATAAGTTTATCCGAGTCACCAGCCTCAGAAATCAGGTTTACAGCAGCTCAGATTAGAGACCAGGTAAATGCCACACAGAGTTCTTGCCGCAGACATATCTCTACAACAACTGTTAAGAGGAGACTTTGTGCAGCAGGCACTTCATGGTAAAATAGCTGCTAGGAAACCACTGCTAAGGACATGCAACAAGCAGAAGAGACTTGTTTGGGCTAAAGAACACAAGGAATGGACATTAGGCCAGTGGAAATCTGTGCTTTAGTCTGATGAGTCCAAATTTGAGTTCTTTGGTTCCAACCACCATGTCTTTGTGCGACGCAGAAAAGGTGAACGGATGGACTCTTAGGTTCTTCAAAGTAGCCACCTTTTGCTTTGATTACTGCTTTGCACACTCTTGGCATTCTCTTGATGAGCTTCAAGAGGTAGTCACCGGAAATGGTCTTCCAACAGTCTTGAAGGAGTTCCAAGAGATGCTTAGCACTTGTTGGCCCTTTTGCCTTCACTCTGCGGTCCAGCTCACCCCAAACCATCTCGATTGGGTTCAGGTCTGGTGACTGTGGAGGCCAGGTCATCTGGCGTAGCACCCCATCACTCTCCTTCTTGGTCAAATAGCCCTTGCACAGCCTGGAGGTGTGTTTGGGGTCATTGTCCTGTTGAAAAATAAATGATGGTCCAACTAAACGCAAACCGGATGGAATAGCATGCTGCTGCAATATGCTGTGGTAGCCATGCTGGTTCAGTGTGCCTTCAATTTTGAATAAATCCCCAACAGTGTCACCAGCAAAGCACCCCCACACCATCACACCACCTCCTCCATGCTTCACGGTGGGAACCAGGCATGTAGAGTCCATCCGTTCACCGTTTCTGCGTGCAAAGCAGTAATCAAAGCAAAAGGTGGCTACTTTGAAGAACCTAGAATATAAGACATATTTTCAGTTGTTTCACACTTTTTTGTAAAGTTTAATGTATAATTCCACATGTGTTAATTCATAGTTTTGATGCCTTCAGTGTGATTCTACAATTTTCACAGTCATGAAAATACAGAAAAATCGTTGAATGAGAAGGTGTGTCCAAACTTTTGGTCTGTACTGTATATATATATATATATATATTATATATATATATATATATATAACACATATGCACACATACATATAGAGATAGCTAGATAGACAGATACAAAAGGATAGATATAAATATGTGAGTGAGATACATAATGAGTGTTTTGTGTGTGTAGTTTACTGCACATTTTTTTTAGCAAATAAATTTCTTTTGGAACAAAATGGTGTGGGATCCCCCTAAATTTTATTAACCAGCAGAGGGAAAGTGGACAGCCTGGGGCAGATGTTTATAGCCTGGGAATGGGGTAGTATCCATGGAGATTCCAAGGTTTTTAATATCATCTCACAGTTGTATACTTAGCCTTTCATGGTTATTAAAATGGGGGACCCCCAAAAAAATTATGTAGGGTCCCACTACAATTAATAGCCAGCAAGGGCTAGGCAGACAGCTACGAGCTGATGTTAATAGCCTTGGAAGGCATCATGGATATTGGCCCCCTCCCAGACTAAAAACATCAGCTTTCAGCCACCCCAGATATGATGCATCCATAAGATACACTAATTATGGCACTTAGCCTCACTATTTCCACTTGCCCTGGTGCGGTTGCAAGTGGGGTGATAGTATTGGGGTTGATGTCACCTTTGTAATGTCATGTGACATCAAGTCTAGAGGTTATTAATGGAGAGGCGTCTATAAGATGCCCCATTACTAACCCCGTAATCAAATAGTGAAAAAAGTAACACCCAGAATAGAGTCCTTTATTTAAACAAATGACACAGACTCCGTGGGAAAAGTTCCAATGGCGCTCGTGCTGACGTCATTGAGGTGAGAGGAGTTTATTACATATAATAGATAGATATTAGATATTAACTTTGCCACGTCACCACGAGGCATTGAGCTGAGCAAGCGCATGCAGCTCAGTGTCTCTGTTGGATGTCAGGCTGGATAGTAGCATCAGCCCACAACGCAGCCTGCAAACTAGAAGTAGCAGAGCTAGATGTGTTGCGGAACAAATAGATTATCTTCTTGGTGAGTGAGGAATATGGTTGTTTATTATTTGAATTCTTTTATAGGGGACAGTGGCTTCAGTGAATTGGGCGTTGATTATTTGAGGTAATTATAGCTGGTTTGGTTTAATTTAGATTCATTAAATGAGTCTGTGTCATTTGTTCAAATAAAAGAATTATTCTGGGTGTTACTTTTTTTTTACAATTTGACTATGGAGTTAGCAATAAGGGCCTCTCTTTTACTAACCTCTGGGCTTAATATCTCCTGACAATACAAAGGTGACTTCAACCTCAATAATATCACCCCACCAGAGTAAATGGGAAAAGCGAAACTAAGTGCCAGAATTGGCGCATCTTATGAATGCGCTATTTCTGAGGTAAATGAGAGCTTATGTTTCAAGTCTGGGAGGTGGGTCAATATCATGGCCCCGTCCTAGTGTATTAATATTAGCCCAAAGCTGTCTGCCTTGCCTTTGCTGGGTATTAATTATAGGGGTACCCTACATCATTTATTGGGGGGTCCCCAATTTTAATAACCAGGAAAGGCTAAATATACAGCTACAGGAAAGATGTGTATCTTTGCACAGTGTTAGCCAGTAGCTAGAAAAATATTTAGAATTGAGAGTCTTCAGTGGTTGACACCTTTTAATGACTAACTGAAAAGATAATAACAAATTGCAAGCTTTCGAGACTACTCAGGTCTCTCATCAGGCTAGACTAATACAAAATCTGAAGAATCACATATTTATACACAACACAGCACAGAAACAATGCAATAGATAAGACAAGTGACGTGAAGCAGAACTGTCATTATGGAAGAGGGATGAACATAAATATTGGAACAGTTCATGGATAAGGAGTGTGAAAGTTTTATTGCCCTCTGATTGGGGTCTGGTATTGTGTTGTGATGCCCCAGAAGGTCTGAAGAGCAAATTCCTTAATTGATGTAAAAAGATATAAATCCATGCGACACATTCATTCCTGCACTGAGTATGTCAAAGGTTGTCATGAGTTTATATTCCTAGAAAGACCTTTTTGAATCAGGGCTACCATCCAAGAACAATTGAAAACCAAATTACAAGAGCCACCAGAATATCAAGGAATCACCTGCTACATTACAAAACTAAAGATGAAAATAATCGGGTGCCTCTAGTAGTCGCCTACAATCCAAATCTGGAGGTGCTAAAGGGAGCTGCACAGAAACTACAAACTTTACTACAAAAAGATGCCCGATTACAATCCAGACCCCCCACTACTGTGTTTTAGGCAGCCCCCAAATTTAAGAAGCATCATTTTCAGAAGCTCCCTGTCCTCTCCATCAGCTGCAGGAACCTTTCCTTGCAACCAGGAAAAATGTAAGACCTGTCTATTTATAATGACCACGGACAAGATAAAGATCACCAACTCACATCAGAACTACAAGATCCCAGGTACTTTCAGCTGCATCACATCTAATGTGGTGTACCTAATTATTTGTACTAAATGTCCAACTGGGGGTCTGTATGTGGGGAGACAGGGCAAAAACTGAGAACAAGGATGAATTCTCATCACCACACAATAAGAGAAAAAAGAATGGATCTGTAACGGGTCTGGTAGGTGGAACCACTGACGGAAACGGGTCTGGTTGGTGGAACCACTAAGCTTTATTATACAAGACAATTTACTTGCAAGAGAGCGGGTGGCATCCGGGAATAGGACAGGGAATAACGGCAATTAGCCAGGCAGCCTCTGGACAGGTAGGTTGTCACAGCAAGTGACCAAGGAAGTCTCTGGACAGGCAGGTTGTCACGGCAAGTGACCAGGGCAGTCTCTGGACAGGCAGGTTGTCACGGCAAGTGACCAGGGCAGTCTCTGGGCAGGCAGGTTTGTCACGGCAAGTGACCAGGGCAGTCTCTGGGCAGGCAGGTTTATCACGGCAAGTGACCAGGGCAGTCTCTGGGCAGGCAGGTTGTCACGGCAAGTGACCAGGGCAGTCTCTGAACAGGCAGGTTGTCACGGCAAGTGACCAGGGCAGTCTCTGGACAGGCAGGTTGTCACGGCAAGTGACCAGGGCAGTCTCTGGACAGGCAGATTTGTCACGGTAAGTGACCAAGGCAGTCTCTAGACAAACAGGCATATACGACCTGAGCTGGTGGAGCCTCCTGGTAGGCTGCAGTCGGATGGCAGATGATCGCTCCCAGGTGAGCAGGCAAGAGTCTCTGGAATAGCCGGGGATCTCTGCTGATGATGTCCGAACCTCTAGATAGAGCTGCAGTCGGATGGCAGATGATCGCTCCCAGGTGAGCAGGCAAGAGTCTCTGCAATAGCCGGGGATCTCCGCAGATGATGTCCGAACCTCTGGATAGAGCTGCAGTCGGATGGCAGATGATCGCTCCCAGGTGAGCAGGCAACAGCCGGGGATCTCTGCTGAAGATGTCCGAACCTCTGGATAGAGCTGCAGTCAGATGGCCGACAGGCAAACAGACAGGTAACAGGCAGGCAACTGGAAACAGGAGCTGATGGCTGAAGCAGAGTTAGACTGCACAGAAACAACATTGCTCGGGCACCTCCATTAAGGAGGAAGCCCTTAATATAGGGTGGAGTCCACCAGCATTGGCTGGAGACTGATTTGGAAAATGCGCGCGGCTCCTTTAAGAGCGGGGGAGGGTGCGGGCGCGCGCCCTAAGGCCAGCAGCAGGGAAGGAGCGCGCGGGACCAGCAGGGCGGAAGGAGGACGCCGAGGATGCCAGAGGCGCAGAGGAGGCTGGGAGCACTGAAGACACTGAGCGCAGGTGAGGAGAGCGACGTCCCTGTCTGGCAGCAGGCAGGGACGCGGGCGCTACAGTACCCCCCCTCTAGGCCCCCCCCTCTTTAGGCCAGAAAAAAAATTAGCTAGGATGAGAGGGGCATGGATGTTCTCCCAAGGTTCCCAGGTTCTCTCCTCAGGACCAAACCCCTTCCAATCCACCAAAAAATAAGTCTTTTTTCCTACCCTTTTTGTGGCCAGAATGTTCTCTACCTCAAATTCATCATCAGCAGACACTGGAGCAGGAGGTGTACCTGTAGACTTAAAAAAAGAGTTAAGAACCACAGGTTTGAGGAGAGATACATGAAAAGAATTAGGAATTCGTAAATTGGCCGGGAGTTTCAATTTATAGGACACCGGGTTGATCTGACTGATGATCTCAAAAGGACCGATGAACCGAGGACCTAACTTGTAGGACGGAATTTTGAGTCGAACATATTTGGACGAAAGCCAGACTTTGTCCCCAGGACGGAATTGAGGAGGATCCAGACGTTTTTTGTCAGCATGTCTTTTCATGCGCTCGGATGACTGAATGAGTGCGGACCGGGTACTCTCCCAGATGGAGGAGAATTCTCTAACCAGAGATTCCGCAGCTGGATTGTCCACAGAGATGGAAACAGGACAGGGATCCGAGGGTGCTGACCGAAGACTACAAAAAACGGAGACTTGGTGGAAGATTCGCTCTCATGATTATTATAAGAGAATTCGGCCCAGGCAGGAGCTCCGCCCAGTCAGAATGGTGGGCATTAACGAAGTGTCGAAGATAACTGGTCAAATTCTGATTTATTCGTTCAACTTGTCCATTGGACTGTGGGTGGTAAGCGGAGGAAAAATCCAGGGTGACGTCTAGCAACTTACAAGTGGCTCTCCAGAAACGTGAGGTGAACTGAACCCCACGATCCGACACAATGTGACGAGGCAGACCATGAAGACGGAAGATGTGGCGGATAAAGTCTTTAGCCAACTCGGGTGCAGACGGAAGACCTGGCAGAGGAATGAAGTGAGCCATCTTGGAAAAGCGGTCAGTGACCACCCAAATGACTGTACAACCAGCAGAGGACGGGAAGATCAGTAATGAAGTCCATGGCTATATGCTGCCAGGGGGCAGCGGGTACAGGAAGCGGAAGAAGACGGCCGGTAGGCAGGTGTCTCGGAACTTTGTTGCGGGCACAGGAAACACAGGCAGAAACAAAGTCTATTACGTCTTTGTGCAGGGTAGGCCACCAATAATGCCGGGTAATGAGTTGGAGGGTCTTTTTTTTGACCAGCGTGGCCAGCGAGTTTAGATGAATGACCCCAATGTAGGATTCTCTTCCGATCAGTTTCTGATACGAACGTCTTACCAGGAGGGAGACGATTTAAACTCACGGGAGCCACCTGCATCACTCTGGCGGGATCGATGATATGCTTAGGTTCCTCCTCGAGATCCGACACCAGGAAAGACCGAGACAAGGCATCCGCCTTGATGTTTTTGTCAGCTGGGCAAAAATGCAAAAGAAAATCGAAGCGGGCAAAAAACAAGGACCACCGGGCTTGGCGAGGGTTAAGTCTCTGGGCATGCTGGAGGTATGCCAGATTCTTGTGGTCCGTGTAAATGATTACCGGATGAAGAGCCCCTTCGAGTAGGTAAACGCCACTCCTCCAATGCCAACTTGATGGCCAATAACTCTCGGTCTCCTATGGAGTAGTTGCGCTCAGAGGAGGAGAAGAGTTTGGAGAAGAAACCGCAGGATACCATCCTCCCGGATGAAGCTTTTTGGGTAAGTACCGCTCCGGCTCCAGCAGAGGAAGCGTCCACCTCCTGGAAGAACTGCTTGTTACCATCCGGGCGATGCAGCACTGGAGCGGAAGAGAAGGCCTGTTTTAGAGAAAGGAAGGCCTCCTCTGCTTCGGGCGTCCACTGTTTGGGGTTAGCATCCTTGCGGGTGAGCGCGGAGATTGGAGCAGTCCTGGAAGAGAAGTGCGGTATGAAGAGACGGTAATAGTTGGCAAATCCCAGGAACCGCTGAATGGCCTTCAACCCCTCCGGTCGGGGCCACTTCTCGATGGCAGACAATTTCTCCGGATCCATTCGTAGGCCTGTCTGAGAAATGATGTAGCCCAGAAACGGAAGCGATGTCTGCTCAAAGAGGCACTTCTCATATTTGGCGAAGAGGTGATTCTGCCTGAGCCTGAGCAGAACCTGACGAACAATCCCTCCGGTGAAGACTGAAGATCCGGAGGAAGACCAAGATGTCGTCAAGGTACACCACAACGCAGGAGTATAGGAGGTCCCGGAAGATGTCATTGACCAACTCCTGAAAGACTGCTGGAGCATTACAGAGACCAAAGGGCGTCACCAAGTACTCGTAGTGGCCGTCCCGGGTGTTGAATGCCGTCTTCCATTCATCTCCTCGACGGATACGAACCAGGTTGTATGCTCCACGAAGATCTAGTTTGGTGAAGACTCTAGCCCCTCTAAGACGATCAAACAATTCTGGAATGAGCGGAAGAGGGTACTTATTCTTTCACCGTGATCAAATTTAGGCCTCTGTAGTCAATACAGGGACGGAGAGATCCGTCCTTCTTTTTTACGAAGAAGAAACCTGCTCCCGCTGGGGAGGTAGATTTTCCGGATGAATCCTTTTGCTAAGTTCTCCTCGATATATTCGGACATCGACCTGGTCTCAGCACGGACAACGAGTAATTACGCCACGGGGAGGCGTGGTACCGGGTAGCAGGTCGATCGGGCAATCATATGGTCTATGCGGGGGTAATGTCTCTGCTTCCTTTTTATTGAAGACATCAGCAAATGACCAATATGGAATCGGGAGTCCTGGTAGATTAGCAGGAGTAGGAGAAGGACAGACGGATGAACAGGCACCAGACACGTTTTTTGACAGTCCTGTCCCCAGCGAAGAATCTCTCCATTCTGCCAGTCAAGCACAGGTGCATGCTTTTGGAGCCAAGGCAGACTAGTAAGAAAGCATGAGAGAGTCCAGGTAAAACATGAAATGAGATGCTCTCAGAATGCACATTCCCACCTGCAGGGTTATGGCTTCGGTGATAAGTCGGATGGGACGAGGTAGGAGACCCCCATCCACAGCAGCAAACAGATACTGGTTCAACAAGAGGTTTGGTGGGAATGCGATACTTCTCTACTAGAGCCTGTGACACGAGATTCCCAGCTGCTCCAGAATCAAGTTGGGCCATCTCGAAGAAACGGTTCTTACCGAGAAGAATTGAGACCGAGAGCAGCAGAGATGAAGAGGATTTATTTTTGTCTAGATTGACCTCTCCGAGCGAACCTAGACACAGGCGTTTCCCGATTTCTCCGGACAGGTTCGGATCCAGTGCTCCTTACTGCCGCAGTAGAAGCAACTTTTTCTCGGCACGGCGTGAGTCCTGACGGGCTTTGACCATCTTGGTCTGGTCGACCTGCATAGCTCAGCAGTGTGCACCTGGGAGAAACGGAAGGGGTTAAATGAGGAAAATTTTTTTCACGGGTGACCTCTTTGGCTCGTTCCTGGAACCGTAGATCAATTCGATTGGCAAGATTTTATTAAATCATCAAGCGAGGTTGGAATGTCCCGACTGGCAAGTTTGTCTTTAATACGGCCGGACAGACCCTCCCAGAAGACCGAAATTAGAGCCTCATTGTCCCAAGCCAGTTCTGAGGCTTAGAGTACGGAACCGTATGGCATATTGACCAACGGTGAGACTTCCCTGACGGAGACGCAACAGAGATGATGCAGAGGAGGTCTTCCGTCCAGGTTCGTCGAATACCCTCCGGAAGGCGAGAGAAAAGCAGGCAGGTCTGACACCAGGGATCTTCTCTCTCTCCAGAGAGGGATTAAGCCAGGCCAGAGCCTCTCCGGTGAGATGGGACATGATGAAGGCAATTTTGGCCCGGTCAGAATTAAACTGGTGTGCCAGGAGTTCGAAATGCAGGGTGCACTGGTTAATGAAACCCCGAGCCATAACAGGGTCGCCTCCATACCTAGGAGGAGCTGAAAGTCGGGGACCGGGAATGGAAACCACGGAATTGGGAGTCGGGGGACTGCCGGATTATGAGTCATGGCTCCAGCGGTGGTTGCTGGTGATGGATTCAGAGTGTCCAAGCGGGAATTGACGTTCCGCAGGTGACCCAGGATGGCCTCCTGTTGAGACCTCTGGCGAGACAGCTCATGACACAGTTCCGGAAGTGAAGGGGTTTGGGTGCCACCGGGTTCCATGGCCCGAGCAAACTGTAACGGGTCTGGTAGGTGGAACCACTGACGGAAACGGGTCTGGTTGGTGGAACCACTAAGCTTTATTATACAAGACAATTTACTTGCAAGAGAGCGGGTGGCATCCGGGAATAGGACAGGGAATAACGGCAATTAGCAGGCAGCCTCTGGACAGGTAGGTTGTCACAGCAAGTGACAAGGAAGTCTCTGGACAGGCAGGTTGTCACGGCAAGTGACCAGGGCAGTCTCTGGACAGGCAGGTTGTCACGGCAAGTGACCAGGGCAGTCTCTGGGCAGGCAGGTTTGTCACGGCAAGTGACCAGGGCAGTCTCTGGGCAGGCAGGTTTGTCACGGCAAGTGACCAGGGCAGTCTCTGGGCAGGCAGGTTGTCACGGCAAGTGACCAGGGCAGTCTCTGAACAGGCAGGTTGTCACGGCAAGTGACCAGGGCAGTCTCTGGACAGGCAGGTTGTCACGGCAAGTGACCAGGGCAGTCTCTGGACAGCAGATTTGTCACGGTAAGTGACCAAGGCAGTCTCTAGACAAACAGGCATATACGACCTGAGCTGGTGGAGCCTCCTGGTAGGCTGCAGTCGGATGGCAGATGATCGCTCCCAGGTGAGCAGGCAAGAGTCTCTGGAATAGCCGGGGATCTCTGCTGATGATGTCCGAACCTCTAGATAGAGCTGCAGTCGGATGGCAGATGATCGCTCCCAGGTGAGCAGGCAAGAGTCTCTGCAATAGCCGGGGATCTCCGCAGATGATGTCCGAACCTCTGGATAGAGCTGCAGTCGGATGGCAGATGATCGCTCCCAGGTGAGCAGGCAACAGCCGGGGATCTCTGCTGAAGATGTCGAACCTCTGGATAGAGCTGCAGTCAGATGGCCGACAGGCAAACAGACAGGTAACAGGCAGGCAACTGGAAACAGGAGCTGATGGCTGAAGCAGAGTTAGACTGCACAGAAACAACATTGCTCGGGCACCTCCATTAAGGAGGAAGCCCTTAATATAGGGTGGAGTCCACCAGCATTGGCTGGAGACTGATTTGGAAAATGCGCGCGGCTCCTTTAAGAGCGGGGGAGGGGGTGCGGGCGCGCGCCCTAAGGCCAGCAGCAGGGAAGGGCGCGCGGGGACCAGCAGGGCGGAAGGAGGACGCCGAGGATGCCAGAGGCGCAGAGGAGGCTGGGAGCATGAGGACACTGAGCGCAGGTGAGGAGAGCGACGTCCCTGTCTGGCAGCAGGCAGGGATGCGGGCGCTACAGGATCTACCTGTGGCCAAACACTTTTGTATCCCCGGTCATAGCATGATGGACATGAATTTACTTGTATTAAAAGCTAACTTTAAGTCTCAGAGAGACAGAAAGATCTGGGAATATAAACTCATGACAACTATTGACACACTCAGTGCAGGTATGAATGTGTCACATGGATTTATGTCTTATTATATCAATTAAGGAATTTGCTTTCAGACTTCTGGGGGCATCACAACACAATACCAGACCCCAATCAGAGGGCAATAAAACTTCACACTCCTTATCAATGAACTGTTCCAATATTTATGTTCATCCCTCTCCCATAATGACAGTTCTGCTTCACGTCACTTGTCTTATCTATTCTTTATGTGATTTATGTGATTCTTTAGCTTTTGTATTAGTCTAGCCTGATGAAGAGACTGAGTAGTCTCAAAAGCTTGCAATTTGTTACCATATTTTCAGTTAGCCATTAAAAGGTATCAACCACTGAGGACTCTCAAATCTAAATATTTTTCTTAATATACAGCTGTGAACTGATATTAATAGCTTGGGAAGTTCCATGGGTATTACCTCCTTCCCTGGCTATAAACATGTGCCTTCAGCAATCCCTTTTCCTCTGGGGTTAATAAATGTCAGGGGATCACCTCCATTTTTTTCAGAAAACAACGTAGTAAGTAAAAAAATACATGTACAGTAAGCTACACAAGCACTGCACTAATTATATATATGTATATCACTGCCATCTTTATATCTATCCATCTATGCTATGTGTATATATATATCTAGTCTTTCTGTTCTGTTTTGTTGGGTCACGCTGTAGCAGATGAATTGCCGGCTTTTCAAAGCATATTGGTGTGTAAAAATTGGACGGCACTTGTATGGTCCAAATGTCGTTGCAATTATTTTATCACACCCATTGACTTGCATTCGTAAGTCTCGTCTGAGATAGAGTACAATCACAGCATGCTACGATTGTTTTCTCATCCCGATCTGAACTGAGAAAAAAAAATCACAGATGAGCAAAGACTCATACATTAACATTGGTCAGATCGTACTACGATTTTTTATCTGATTACACTAGTCCATGTTCCTAGCAGATGAGTACAAAGCCCTGAAGGTCAGGTTCCTTTTCCTGGACATGTGATGTAAATGTGAAAGGACTTTGCTTGCTCCTGAATGAGTGAGGCTGGACGTACACTGCGACTTTGACTGCGACAGAAGCTGAAGATCGCTGTGGTTTATCACAGCACAATGCAGGTGAATGAGGTTGCATTTTTAATAAGGTACTGCAACCTAAACAAAAAAGGTGCTTTTAAAGTCAGAACTAATTGTTTTCTTGCAACTTGCTTGCCATGGTACTTTGCCTGCTACAATGCATTCTATTTATTTGCATTAAGTAGAAACTGTGAGGCAGTGATTAGTGTTGAGCATTCCGATACCGCAAGTATCGGGTATCGGCCGATATTCGCGTTATCGGAATTCCGATACTTAATTCGATACTTTTTCCATATCGTATACCGGAATCGGAAGTTCCCATAATTCTTTGAGAGGCAATGTGATTTTAGTCAGCCAATGAGGAATCCTACGAAGTGTGGGCACATCCTGTAAATGCGCGGTCATCTTAACTAATGGCATGGCTGTGATTGGCTGCTGAAATGATGTCAGAATGCACTATTTAAAAGGCGCCGCCGCCATTTTAGCGTCACTGTGCTGTGAACTCAGTAAGGGACAGAACGCTACTCTGCTAACTCTGAGGGACAGTTAGATATTGCGATTTTGTGTACTACTGTGCTTGAGGCAGGCTAGTTTACCAACCGCTGTTTTAAAGCTTCATTTTGCCAGTGTTGTTTTAACAGCTTGTGCAAGGTGTGTGTGTGACAGTGCAGGTGACGCTGCAGTTTGCTCTGCATCCACCGCTGTTTGTAGGCATCTGCACGTGTCACTTTTTTTTTTTTTTTTTATTTTATTTAGTGGAATTGGTGCAGCTCCATTTTATTAGAAAAAAATCAAATCATTAGTGTGCGTGCTTCCATCCGTATACAATACATTGGTTGCAAACACTATAGAACTACACAAAGGAGCTTTTCACAGATAGTGAATAGTTGTGTTTCAGTGTTCACTGCAGTCTGTGAGTTTTGATTTTTTGAGTGAGATCACGCTCCAGTTAGTTCTTCAACCACTGCCGGTTGTAGTCTGCTGAGCGTGTGTCACTGCCTCATCCTTCAATTTTTCTCTAATTGGTGCTGCTCCATTTTAGTGGAAAAAAATCTAATCTATTAGTGTGGACGCCTTCCATCCGTATACAATACATTGGTTGCAAACACTATAGAACTACACAAAGGAGCTTTTCACAGATAGTGAATAGTTGTGTTTCAGTGTTCACTTTTAGTCTGTGAGCTTTTCATTTTGTGAGTGCAGATTACGCTCCAGTTTGTACTTCAACCACTGCCGGTTGTATCTGCTGAGCGTGTGTCACTGCCTCATCCTTCACATTTTTCTCTAATTGGTGCTGCTCCATTTTAGTGGAAAAAAATCTAATCTATTAGTGTGACGCGGTTCCACCCGTATACAATACTTGGTTGCAAACACTATAGAATTTCCACAAAGGAGCTTTTCACAGTTAGTGAATAGTTGTGTTTCAGTGTTCACTGTAGTCTGTGAGCTTTTCATTTTGTGAGTGCAGATTACGCTCCAGTTTGTACTTCAACCACTGCCGGTTGTAGTCTGCTGAGCGTGTGTCACTGCCTCATCCTTCACATTTTTCTCTAATTGGTGCTGCTCCATTTTAGTGGAAAAAAATCTAATCTATTAGTGTGACGCGCTTCCATCCGTATACAATACATTGGTTGCAAACACTATAGAACTACACAAAGGAGCTTTTCACAGATAGTGAATAGTTGTGTTTCAGTGTTCACTGTAGTCTGTGAGCTTTTCATTTTGTGAGTGCAGATTACGCTCCAGTTTGTACTTCAACCACTGCCGGTTGTAGTCTGCTGAGCGTGTGCACTGCCTCATCCTTCACATTTTTCTCTAATTGGTGCTCTCCATTTTAGTGGAAAAAAAAACTAATCTATTAGTGTGACGCGTTTTCCATCCGTATACAATACATTGGTTGCAACACTATAGAACTACACAAAGGGGCCTTTCACAGATACTGAACAGTTGTCTGCAGGGTTCACTGTAGTCTGTGAGGAATAACCACACTTAGGCCTTAACTTTTCTGACTTTCTTTATCAATCTCCCAAGATGAAGAAAGTCAGTGAGTAAGGCACGTGGTCGTGGTCGAGCCGTGGATTTGCAGCGGGGAAGAGGACGTGGGGATTCTGTGGCTGCTGCCGCACCCAGTGAAAACAGCATCCACCAGTTTTCCCCGTGAGCGTTCCTTTATGCGCACTTTTGTAGGAGCTCAGCGTACCCCCTGCTGCGTGAAAAAACAAATTGAAGCCGTTGTTGGTTGGATGGCAGCCAATGCATCGACTCAATACCTTCCACCTCCTCTCAGGACCACAGCACTGTTGAACAACCATCAGTCTCTTCACCGCCTGCCAAATTGCCCAGGCAGTCAGAGAGCTCTGTACAGGAGCCAGCTGAGTCTCTGCTTCTGTTCTCAGAATCTGTTGGCTTGGAACAGGGGCCCAGCCAAGCAGCATTCTGGATGTGAAGAAGAGGCAGTATGCAGTGATGCGCAACAGCTGTGTCTCTCTGAATCTGAAGAGGCGGGTGAGCCAGTGCCCATGGTCAGCACACCGCAGAACGCTCTGATGATGATGAGACTCAGTTGCCAGTTTCTGTTGAGCATGGTGCTGGCCAGACCACCCAAAAAAAAAGCAGGGTGTTGGAAGAGGGTAGTGGTGGAAATGATGAGGTCCAAGACCAACATGGCGTGAGGAACAGGAAGGTGGTGGGAGCAGCTCTGAGGAAGAGATTGCACCCAAACGGTCCAAACAGTAGGGGAGAGGTAGGCTGCAGACTCGCTTGCCTGTAGCCTCCAGTTTGGCAACCCGTTCGGAGCAGTTCTCTTCCAAAGCCAAAACGGGCGCTCCCAGGACTTGCTCTGCGTGGTCCTTTTTTGATACAGTTGCAGATGATATTTGCTATGTCAAATGCAAGCTGTGTAATCAAAAAATTAAAAGAGGTAAAAGTGTCATAACCTTATACAAAAATATGTGGAACATGTGCGGTCAAAGCCTTTGTTGAGTTACAAAGACACACTGGAGATGTAGGCCAACCTACAGCAGCACCTACATCTTCAGCTCCTGTTGGGCCTCTTCCTCCAGTTCACACACAGCTGTAAGGCTTCTCAAAGGATCGCCATGGAAGAAACCTCTGCACTGTTGTCCAGGGACACAGTGTTATTCCACCCACAGGTGCAAGTTCCTGTCATCCTCACACACCCAGGCCACAAAACAGCCATCGGTAGCACAGGCATGGGATAAAAGACGGCATACTCGGCAAAACCACCGAGCACAGGCTCTGAATGCTGTCATTGCAAAAACTCTGTCCCTTGAAATGCTGTCATTCAGGCTGGTGGAGACTGACAGTTTCCGTGAATTAATGGCATTGGCGAGTCCCACAATACAATGTGCCAGCCGATTTTATTTCAGCAGGCAGCCGTCCCCTGGTCTGCAAAAGCATGTTGAGGCAAAAATTAAACATGCGTACTAAACGCCGTCAGTAGCAAGGTCACCTGACACCGATGCGTGGACCGTACCCATGGCAGGGACGATACCTTTCACTCACTGCCCATTGGGTGAATGTTGTGGAGCCGGGTACAGATCTTGCGAGTGGCGCTGTACGTGTTCTGCCAACTCCAAGGATTGCGGAATCAAGTCTGTCCACATTGACTCCTCCTCCTACTCCAGTTCCTCGAATCATCGCGCAGGAGCCGTCACGGTCTACCTCCACATGGACCCCGTGGACGCTTACCTGATGCGACCGTATGAGCACAGCCGTGGCCAAACGGCAACAGGCCGTTCTGAAATTAATTCCCATGGGGATCGAAGCCACACAGCGCAGGAGGTCTGGAATGCCATCAAGCAGGAGAGCGACGTGTGGTTTTGCCAGCGAATCTCCAGCCAGGCTTGGTAGTGTGTGACAATGGCCGAAAATCTGGTGGCAGCTCTGGGCCTTGGCAACCTCACTCACTTACCAGTCTGGCACATGTGCTCAACTTGGTCGTGCAGAGTTTTTTGAGGGACTATCCGGATCTTGATGCACTGCTGCACAGGTCCGCCTAGAGTGCGCTCACTTGCGACGTTCCAGCATGGCCAGATCGCGCATTGCAGCTCTGCAACGCGATTGCGCCTTCCTGAACATCGCATCATATGTGACGTATCCACCAGGTGGAATTCAACGTTACATATGTTGGAGCGGTTGTGTGGCAGCAGCCAGCAGTTATGGAGTATCAGCTGCATCAGGCGCAATCAACACGCAATTTGCGCGTTCCACACTTCACATTAATGGTGGGCACTATGAAGGACATGTGCCACGTTTTGCGTGCGTTTGATGAGTCAAAGCGGATGGCGAGTGCAGATGATGCACTAGTCAGCCTGACTGTCCCCCTTATCTGCCTGCTTCAAAAAACACTGCAAGCACTAAGGGATGAGGTTTTGGAAGAGGTGGAGGATGAGGAGTCACAAATTCCATCACCTTCTGGAAAGTCAGCGCAATGTGGTCCTCACAAAGGGCTGGGCAGGGCTCACTTTGTGAGGAGGATGAGGAGGGGAGTCAATGGAGGAGGAAGACATCGCTCCGAGGGAGGTACACAACGCTTAGTCAGTTTGAGAGCGAGGGTGGGGTGATGCAGAGCAGGCAGAGATAACGCCTCTTGCAGAGGACAGCGTTTCTTTGCCGTTGGGAGTCTGCAGCACATGGTTGATTTCATGCTGCAGTGCCTAAGAAAACGACCGCCGCATCGCCCACATTCTCACGACGTCTGATTATTGGGTGTACACCTCCTAGACCCTCGCTACGGGACAACGTCAAAAGCCTCATCACACCGTTTGAACCGGGGAGCGTAAATGCGGGAGTACCAAGACACACTGGTGCAATCCCTAATGTTCTACCTTACTGCGAGAGCACTGCTGCTGCTACTGCTTTACAAAGCAGCTCTGTGCGTCGAGGCAGTGTAGAGAGCTCTGCAACAAGAGGGGAGCACACGCAGTGCCTCTGCACAGGGAAAGGACCAGTATGTTCAAAATGTGGCAAAGTTTTTGTGGCAGCGCCACAAATGTCTACACCATCCGAGAGGGCTCCAGTCAGCGGAGGCAACGTATCCGTCAGATGGTGACAGGATTTGGCTTTGCCTCTCATGTACTCCCCAGTATGGCTCTTCCCCATTCAAGTTTTGGGTTCTCTAAGCTGGTACATGGGCCAGAGCTTAGCCAGTATGCATTGGAGGTGCTGGCTTGCCCTGCTGCCAGTGTATTATCGGGAGCGGTCTTTAGTGCTGAGGTGGTGTACTAACAGACCGTCGCATGCGGACTATCCTCCGATAATGTAGACGGCTTACTTTTCTGAAAATGAACAAGGCATGGGATCTCGCCAGAATTTGTCTGTCCGTTTTCAGATTAAATAACTGGTTCGAAAACGTTATCCATGTCTCCTGTTATGTTATCTTTCTACACCTGAACTCTACTCCCTGGGCTCCAACACTGCCCAGTTGCTGCTCAGAAGTGTCGTGTCCACAGAACAAAACACAAGCTCTACTGTTAGTGGGGTTCAGTAAGCCAGCTGTTCCCTGCTGTGTCACGCAAGAAGTCTCCTGTTCCCGACACATGGACAGAAAAAACACATGACCAACATGCTCCAAATAGGGAGAGCCGTCACCCTGCTTTTTAATGCTGAAAAACATGAATTGTGAAGTTTTGAGGCCTAGATGATAAATTTTATGACAAATATGGACAAATAATAATTTGTCATCAACAGCGCATATCTGCACATGTCTATTAGAAATGGTAACAAAAAATAAAACATTGTCTACTCTTCACATTTTGAAATTAATGCATAAAAGTACATTTCAGACTTTTGAATTAAGCTTTTTAGGAACTTTATCTGTACCTGTAAGATAATGCCTCAATGGATGTACGAATCATTACATCCTCATCATCATCATCACGAGTTTTATTTATGACAGACATTATAAAATACACATACTGATGCCAACTGTAACTTCAAACACCATATATGAAATGGCCAGCATGTAAACATGGTAATAATGTCCCCCAAAAATAAATTTTTACATCTAGAAAGTGCATCATGCATACTGGACAATAGGTACTTTATACCTGCAAGTGTGTTGAACAACCACAAGAGATATAAATTAATACTGGTATATTAGGTATCACAGTGCATAGTTACTCATGGACAATGTTGATGAATACTGTATCTCAATTAAGTCAGCGTCAACCATTAGGCTTGTAGTCTTGTACATTGTTAAAGAGGGAACGTAATTTTTTGGTTTGTCATAGGTGTAGTATTACACATTAAATTATTACTGCTGTATTTTTTTTTGCGTCCCTAGTGCGCAATAACGCAGCCTAACCTCACATTTGATAGTCAGCTAATTGCCACACGTACCCTACCCTACGCGTGACAGTAGGAAGGTAGTGTTGACGGATAAAGCTTTGCGCAAACAGACATTCTTTTACCCTCTTCAACACTCTCAAGCAAAAAAATCATGATTTTCAGCGCAGACTTTATTGACGTACAGTATACATCGGCATTACCCATCAGAGGCTGTCACTGTGTGATACAGACATAGAATATACCTTTTGCTATCCGTAGCCTTTGTTTCACCTACACTTGCAGGCACACACTTAATTGTGACAAACAATGCCTAATGTTTTTTTAAATGGTTATTTTTTATTGTACATTATTGTGTCATCAATCACATTGATGAGTCCATGCTGGACATGTCATACATGCTATAGAAAGTTACGATTTTATGAACTTAAATAATTAAATTGTCTGTGACTGTCACATAAATTTGCGATGATGATGATGAGTGACTATTACAAAATCCATTGTCTTCACTATGTTATAGTTTAACATTGCGTTCCTTAAGCATTATTCATAAAAAAAAAATGTACTTTTATTCTTAAATTTACAACACTATATTTTGTTACCAATTTTTTGGGTGTTGTGTTGTTCCATTTATTTTTGGCATGTGCATATATGCGTTTATATTTGTATTTTCTTTATTTTTCCTTCTTGAAATTAGAAAACATGTGTATCTTTGTACCGTGTTAGCCAGTAGATAGAAAAATATTTAGACTTCAGAGTCAGCAGTGGTTCATACCTTTTTATGGATAACTGAAAAGATGGAAACAAATTGCAAGCTTTCAAGGCTACTCACGTCTCTTCATCAGGGAAAGACTAACTAAAAAAATTAAGCATCACATATTTCTATACACAACAGGACACAGGAATATTGCAATAGGTAAGACAAGTAAGTGACGTGTATCAGAACTGTCATTATCTCACAGGGATGAACATAAATATTCGAACAGTTCCTAGATAAGGATAGAAAGTTTGATTGCCCTCTCATTGGCGTTATTTTTGGGGTTTTCATGACCCTGGAAGGGCATAGACGCAGATTCCTTAATTGATATAGAATGACATAAATCCATGTGATCTATTCATTCCATCACTAACAGTGTCAAAGGTCATGATGAGCTTATATTCTGAAACCTTTGTACGTTTCTCATATTTGAAGTTATATTTTAATAACAGTAATTCCATATCCATGATGCTATGACCGGGCATACAAAAGTCTTTTGCCACAGCTAAATTCATTAATTTATCTGTGATTGTGTGGCGCTGATAATTCATCCTTGTTCTCCTTTTTGTTGCCGGTCTCCCCTCACTTGTCCCTCCCTCACTTGTCTTAGCTATTCCTGTGTCCTGTTGTGTGTAGAAATATGTGATTCTTCATTTTTGGCTTTACTCTTAGCCTGATGAAGACACCTGAGTAGTCTCGAAAGCTTTGAATTTGTTACCATATTTTCAGTTAGCCATTAAACGTTATCAACCACAGAGGACTGTCAAGTATAAATATTTTTCTATTCTTGTAATTGAAATTTATCATTTTATTGTTGTAGTAAAACTTCATTTATTCTTGTTTGAAGTACATACATTTGCAATGGCCACGTAACAAGGCAATAACTCAATATTTTATGCCTACACCCTCCTTGACCCTGGGCTCCAACACCGCCAGTTGTTGCTTGGAAGTGCTGTTAGCACAGTCTACACTTGCTCCTGTGTTACTGGGGTTCAGTAATGTCAGCTGTTCCCCTGCTGTGTGAACGGCAAACAGTCCTGCTGCCTCCACCATGTTCTCTTCTCATCCCTGGGTTACAACACCGCCAGTTGTTTCTCGGAAGTGCTGTTAGCACAGTCTACACTTGCTCCTGTGTTACTGGGGTTCAGTAATGTCAGCTGTTCCCCTGCTGTGTGTACGGCAAACAGTCCTGCTGCCTCCACCATGTTCTCTTCTCATCCCTGGGTTACAACACCGCCAGTTGTTTCTCGGAAGTGCTGTTAGCACAGTTAACACTTGCTCCCGTGTTACTGGGGTTCAGTAATGTCAGCTGTTCCCCTGCTGTGTGAACGGCAAAAAGTCCTGCTGCCTCCACCATGTTCTCTTCTCATCCCTGGGTTACAACACCGCCAGTTGTTTCTCGGAAGTGCTGTTAGCACAGTCTACACTTGCTCCTGTGTTACTGGGGTTCAGTAATGTCAGCTGTTCCCCTGCTGTGTGTACGGCAAACAGTCCTGCTGCCTCCACCATGTTCTCTTCTCATCCCTGGGTTACAACACCGCCAGTTGTTTCTCGGAAGTGCTGTTAGCACAGTCTACACTTGCTCCTGTGTTACTGGGGTTCAGTAATGTCAGCTGTTCCCCTGCTGTGTGAACGGCAAACAGTCTGCTGCCTCCACCATGTTCTCTTCTCATCCCTGGGTTACAACACCGCCAGTTGTTTCTCGGAAGTGCTGTTAGCACAGTCTACACTTGCTCCTGTGTTACTGGGGTTCAGTAATGTCAGCTGTTCCCCTGCTGTGTGTACGGCAAACAGTCCTGCTGCCTCCACCATGTTCTCTTCTCATCCCTGGGTTACAACACCGCCAGTTGTTTCTCGGAAGTGCTGTTAGCACAGTTAACACTTGCTCCCGTGTTACTGGGGTTCAGTAATGTCAGCTGTTCCCCTGCTGTGTGAACGGCAAAAAGTCCTGCTGCCTCCACCATGTTCTTTCTCATCCCTGGGTTACAACACCGCCAGTTGTTTCTCGGAAGTGCTGTTAGCACAGTCTACACTTGCTCCTGTGTTACTGGGGTTCAGTAATGTCAGCTGTTCCCCTGCTGTGTGTACGGCAAACAGTCCTGCTGCCTCCACCATGTTCTCTTCTCATCCCTGGGTTACAACACCGCCAGTTGTTTCTCGGAAGTGCTGTTAGCACAGTCTACACTTGCTCCTGTGTTACTGGGGTTCAGTAATGTCAGCTGTTCCCTGCTGTGTGTACGGCAAACAGTCCTGCTGCCTCCACCATGTTCTCTTCTCATCCCTGGGTTACAACACCGCCAGTTGTTTCTCGGAAGTGCTGTTAGCACAGTCTACACTTGCTCCCGTGTTACTGGGGTTCAGTAATGTCAGCTGTTCCCCTGCTGTGTGTACGGCAAAACAGTCCTGCTGCCTCCACCATGTTCTGTTCTCATCCCTGGGTTACAACACCGCCAGTTGTTTCTCGGAAGTGCTGTTAGCACAGTTAACACTTGCTCCCGTGTTACTGGGGTTCAGTAATGTCAGCTGTTCCCCTGCTGTGTGAACGGCAAAAAGTCCTGCTGCCTCCACCATGTTCTCTTCTCATCCCTGGGTTACAACACCGCCAGTTGTTTCTCGGAAGTGCTGTTAGCACAGTCTACACTTGCTCCTGTGTTACTGGGGTTCAGTAATGTCAGCTGTTCCCCTGCTGTGTGTACGGCAAACAGTCCTGCTGCCTCCACCATGTTCTCTTCTCATCCCTGGGTTACAACACCGCCAGTTGTTTCTCGGAAGTGCTGTTAGCACGTCTACACTTGCTCCTGTGTTACTGGGGTTCAGTAATGTCAGCTGTTCCCCTGCTGTGTGTACGGCAAACAGTCCTGCTGCCTCCACCATGTTCTCTTCTCATCCCTGGGTTACAACACCGCCAGTTGTTTCTCGGAAGTGCTGTTAGCACAGTCTACACTTGCTCCTGTGTTACTGGGGTTCAGTAATGTCAGCTGTTCCCCTGCTGTGTGTACGGCAAACAGTCCTGCTGCCTCCACCATGTTCTCTTCTCATCCCTGGGTTACAACACCGCCAGTTGTTTCTCGGAAGTGCTGTTAGCACAGTTAACACTTGCTCCCGTGTTACTGGGGTTCAGTAATGTCAGCTGTTCCCCTGCTGTGTGAACGGCAAAAAGTCCTGCTGCCTCCACCCTGTTCTCTTCTCATCCCTGGGTTACAACACCGCCAGTTGTTTCTCGGAAGTGCTGTTAGCACAGTCTACACTTGCTCCTGTGTTACTGGGGTTCAGTAATGTCAGCTGTTCCCTGCTGTGTGAACGGCAAATAGTCCTGCTGCCTCCACCCTGTTCTCTTCTCATCCCTGGGTTACAACACCGCCAGTTGTTTCTCGGAAGTGCTGTTAGCACAGTTAACACTTGCTCCCGTGTTACTGGGGTTCAGTAATGTCAGCTGTTCCCCTGCTGTGTGAACGGCAAACAGTCCTGCTGCCTCAACTTTAATTTCCATGGGTACCTTCTGCTACCCATCCGGGTTCCAGTACCGTCAGCTGGTTCTCCGCAGTGCCTTTGGCGTAGGTGCCTCCATGTCGGTATCCGAGTTCCAGCAACGTCTGCTGGTCCTTGGTAGTGCTTTGGAGCACAGGTACCTCCTGCTTAGTAACCGTGTCCCAGTAACGTCAGCTGGTCCTCGGTTGTGCCATTGGCTCTTTTCCTTCTGCTGACCCTCCGGGTTCCAGCACAGTCAGCTGGTCCTCGTTACTTTCATTGGCTCTTGTACCTTCTGCTACTCATCCGGGTTCCAGTACCGTCAGCTGGTTCTCCGCAGTGCCTTTGGCCTAGGTGCCTCCATGTCGGTATCCGAGTTCCAGCAACGTCTGCTGGTCCTTGGTAGTGCTTTGGAGCACAGGTACCTCCTGCTTAGTAACCGTGTCCAGTAACGTCAGCTGGTCCTCGGTTGTGCCATTGGCTCTTTTCCTTCTGCTGACCCTCCGGGTTCCAGCACAGTCAGCTGGTCCTCGTTACTTTCATTGGCTTTTGTACCATCACCAACAGGACAAAGAAGGTTAAGACAAACTACAAGATACAGAACAAGAGACAGAAGAACAATAAGCAGAAGATCAAAAAGCAGAAGAACATTAAGTATAAGACCAAAATGAAGAGCAAAATATATGCTCTAAATTCTAAGCAGAAGAAGACTAAGCAGTGTATGGGGGTGAGTCCGTTCCTCCTCGTGGTGCCCCTGGAAAATGCCTGATGCTGCTGCAGGCTAAACTGAACGCGGACAAATACTGTTGTAATTAAAATCTTTCGTGACAGCAAGAACGGAAGGATGAAAATTCAGAGTTTTACAGATTACAAGTACAGGAATGTCTGTCACAAATAAGAATATGAT
Organism: Oophaga sylvatica; assembly: GCA_033576555.1. Classification (NCBI taxonomy): domain Eukaryota; kingdom Metazoa; phylum Chordata; class Amphibia; order Anura; family Dendrobatidae; genus Oophaga; species Oophaga sylvatica. The sequence goes on along the minus strand of JARQOD010000005.1, from coordinate 179,470,509 downwards.
GAAAAGGATGAATAGGAAGAAGATGAAGAAGTAGAATATGAAGAATAATAACTGTTTAATAAGAACAATATAAGTAATGTTAACAAAAAGATGAATAGCAAGAAGTTTTAGAAGATTAATAAGGTGAAGATAAAGAATAATTTGATGAGAAAGATGATGCTGCTGAAAATTATGAAGGAGAAAGTGTGTGAAAAGTTAAAAAGGTGAAGACCATGGAAGTTGTGAAACAGACATATTTGACAAAATAGAAAAAAGGTTAACAACATTGTCAATTTGTTCGTCAATCCGAACGTATTTCCTAAAAAAAATAAATAATGCTATTCCATTGGATTGGGTCAAACATCTATGCCTTTAATGTCTCCTCAACCTCCCCCAATACATTCTACATTACTCTTTCTTGTTTTCCTTCATGTACAATTAACCAACAAGGCAAGAATGGGTTTTTTTTAATTTCGATATTTTGTTCCCATAGACTTACATGGGACTTCCGGTATCGGTATCGGGTGTCGCCGATATTTTAGTGATATCGGCGATACCATTACGATTCCGATACTTTAGGATATCGGAAAGTATCGCTCAACTCTAGCAGTGATCGATGTCATATGCGAGAGTTGCTATGTGTCCCCCAGGATGTGCACAGAAGCGTATTGAGGCCGAGGGAGTGCATTGAAGTCACAGGCATAGCAAAACAAAAGTAAGAATTGGTCTTGGGCAAGCTATTTTCTCAAGGCCGATTTAAGGAAAACCTGCCATGAGCTTTTATTTTTTAAACGGACTACAGGTTGGTAGTAGGGTGGTTCGTTTCCTCCTGGCCGGGTCTTCCATGTGGCCTATGGCCACAGGTTCATTGTAAAAACCCTGCAGCAGAGGGTTGGGTGTGTCAGTTTGATTTTGCAAGCATGTTGAGCAGTAGGCTCTGCCATAGCTTCAGCCTGTGTGAAGCAACATGGAGCCAAGCGGAGCCAAAGGCCTGGCAGCCCTTAGCGTACACGACAGTGAAGTCACCCAAGGCAACTTGTCCCGCTTACAGACTATCTTGTTTCCCGGCTGCGATCCTGAGGATCCTATTTGTTTTCTGTTTGTGAGTACGCTGACTATTAAAAAGAGACTGTTTTTGAACTTTCCTGGGTCACTGCCTGTCTGTCACACTGCACCAACCCCGCTGCACTACAAAACATACAACAACCTTTGCCCGCGTGACCAGTAGCGTGTAACCCTACCCTTAGTATGGCCTTTTTCAGCTACAGGAAATATGCAAATGAAACTTAGATGTGGATATTCTAGTAATTACTTGGTTGTGCAGGTTCATGTGTAGCTTGAGACCGCTCAGAATAACTTCAGAAAGTGTTTTACTTCTTCTACATATATAACTTCAGAAAAGCACTGCAGTAATACTAAAAATACAGAATGTATGCTTGGTCCAGTCATCTAAGAAGCTGGCTGTCATAACATGAACCTGTTTGAGAGCCTTTAATCTTGTCCATGTCATGCCAGCCGGCTTCATAGAAAAAAGGGCAAGGTAAAAGGGCAAGATAAGAGCACTCAGCTGATGGATGGGGCTAGGTGGTGGATATTCTGGACACATCAGTTTTACAGACTTTGAGTATTGCACTTGAAATTCCATTTATATGTATCAATGGGAAAAAAACATGATTTTAGCAGCACCTTGGAGGCTGTCTTATCAGCTACTTCTAATGGAATCTTTTTGTTCAAACTAGACACAAAAGTATTACTTTGTAGACTTAAATTCATGACCTAAATATCACATAAAGGCAGGCTAATGCGTTTTTGCCATCACAAGCACTATAATAACTTACGTATATATGGGAAACTAACCAGTTTACCTAATGTGCAACCCAAAATTAAACAGGATTTTAAAGTAATTTTTTATTATAATGACACAGATCTTCAATTATACATGTGACTAATTGGGAATTTCTGTACCAGAGAAATTTATGCAGTAATGCGCAGTGGTGCTGCCATATTTCATAAAAACATAAATTATTAGAGATACATAGGTAATACATCAGCCATCCTTTTCAGACAGATGCCACATTCTTTTTTTCTTGTACTGACCTTTAATACTCTATGTTAATAGAATTACATGAAGGCCAGTGATTCAGATTTATAAATGCAAACTTGCAAGGAATTCAAATGTGGAAATCTAGTGAGCAAGGAAATAAAAAGTAGTTTAATAGAGTATTGCAAAAAATGTAAGCTTTTCAGTTTATTTAATCTGAAAATATTTTAATACAAAATATAGTTTTAAATTCTTATTCAAACAGATTTACAGTATGAAGGTTATAACCTACACATTTTGGCGTGACATAGTTCTAAAGTAATTTGTTTTGGGATGTTATTAGAGATGAGCGAATATTTCAATGTTCGATTCGGCTTCCGATCGCCGAATTTGCAATATTCGCTGATTAATTTATCGAATATTCACTGAACATAACCGAACTCCATTCAGCTCAATGGGAGGCAAAAACAAACGCATGCACAACACCTTATAATGGCCCCAAATGCTGCCAAAAAATATCAAATGAGGGACTGACATCAGGAAAGTGGCCTGAATTCACCCACAGTTCAAATTTTAGCATGGCACTGCAGCAATCATTCAAGCATGAGGCATTGGGGTCTGGGACAGCATTTACAGCTTTCAGTTGAACGTCACAGTAAGACGAGGTGGGTGAGGGATCGGTGTAGGCGTCCTCTGCTGGGAGCCCTGATACCACATACAAAAGCTCAACCTGCTTTCATACTCAGCCACACTCAGGTGGCACAAATATCATATAAATTTCGTAGACTACTATTGTCAGAAAAATCTAAGGATGGTAACACGGAGTCAATGAAGAGGAGGCCTGACGGTCTTGGAGGCCTACTGCTACCGATACATAGGGGCGAGATGAGGAAGTGGTGTGTGAGTGGGAGACACTGAATGTCCTGTCTGTTAGGTACGAGGAAGTCCAACAAAGGGCCAAGTCTGTAATGTAAACAGATCAGAAAGTCTGTAGTAAGAGGACATGGTCCACTGTGTGAAAGACAGATGTCAGGTCCAGGAGAAGGAGGAGTACAAACTCTCGTTGCTTTCATTTGGTGGTTAGTAGGTCACTGGTGACTTTGTCACTGTAGTTTCAATGGACTGGTGCAGTCTGGAGTCAGATTGTAAGCAGTCAAAGAGAGAGCAAGAGGAGAGGTGGGAGGACAGTTCAAAATGGACGTGTTGTTCCAGTAGTTTGGAAGCATAGAGGAGAAATGATATGGGGCATTAGGTAGACAGAGGATGGGTCAAGGATGGGCTTTTTGAGGATGGGTGTGATCGAGGTATGCTTCAATCAGGATGAAAGACACTAGTTGTTAGTGACAGGTTGAAGAGGTGGGTTATGCTTGTGATGAAGACTGTAGCAAAGTTTGGAATGAGGTGGGACGTTATTGTGTCAAGATCACAGGTGGTGAGGCAGAGTATTCAGCTGAGATGAGAGGAGAGGGAGGTGAACTAGTGGACACAGGAAAGAATTGAAAGTCCTGAATAGCTGTTAACGGTTGTGAGACAGGTATGACATGAGGAAAGAGAAATCGTTTTGTTTTGCTGCAGTCAGAATTTGCGTAGCATTTTTACAACTTCTGATACTGGATGGGCAACTCCGCTCCCTTTTTTTGGCAGCCGTACAACGGTATGTTTTGTAGATGAGGGCCAGAAAGAAAATGTGCTCCAGTAGATGGCAAGTGCTGCATCAAGTTGCCTCTGCTTCTTTTCCTCCTGTTAGAATCTATTTCGTTTTGACCATCCGCCATCTTGTTGTGGTTTTCTGGCTGCTGTTTTTTTTCCCTGGTGCTGGGTTTGTCTAAGGTCAAGTGATTGTATCACCTTTATTACCCAGCACCTGCCTCCCAGTCCTTGCTGGACAACAGTGTTAATCTGCTAGAGTTCTGGCTAGGTGCTTTGATAGCTTTCTGTGTTTTATATTGTGCCGTTCTGGGATCTCTAGTTCTACGTGCTTTGTTTTTTGGTTTTCCTTTAGTTTCTGCAGCTTCCTCTATTTCCCTACTAGGAGGTTACCTGTTTTTTTGCTCCCAGTCCCTAGATCGTTCAGGGATACCCTTCGTCCTACCTTTAGGTCTTCGTTTGAGTTTAGCCTAGGAAATGTTGGTGGGTCTATTCACAAGGAATAGGTCGCCCACTCCATTGTAGGGATTCAGCCTAGTCCTAGTACAGGGTCAGCTTCTCCCCCTTCTGCCCTAGTCCTGAGTTGCAGATCTGTAACACCTCCACCTTAACATCACACACAGTACAGTCCTCAGTGGTGGCACCCCAATTAACCTTCCCCCCCATTTCACAACTGTCCAAGCACCCAACTGACTGTTAGATCCACAGATGGCTGAGTCTGTAGATCTCTTCACACATTGTATGCCATGGGCATAGGAAGTGTACTCTAAAGATTCACAGTCAAGAGTAGGAAATCATCTGCACCGATAACCAAATTTTTTCTCATTTTCATGGCCGGATGAAGTTTTGTCAGAGTACAAACCAAACCCTCATCAACAGACATTAACCCCGTTAGGTGAAAGTGATCCATTTGTGACGAGACTCAGATATTTTAGGCGCCCACGGACTGTATTGTGCTGTAAAGGCAGGAAGAGGAGGAGGGTGACTCTCATCGCGAGGAGTGGGAGAACAGAGAGAATGATGATGAGGTAGTCACGCTTTATGTAAACACAGAGGCATGCAGCTGAGTAACTCAGCAGAGGAGGAGGATGGGGAAGATGAGGAGGTTACGTAGACATAGAGTTATGCAACCATGACAACCAATGCATCCTGAGGCCCAACTCTAGCAGTGGACAGCAGCGTTCTCAGTTCTGCAGTTGGTATCTTGGGTCTTTTTTTCAGACCGGCAAAAATCTAAATAATCATGTTATCTGTCAATTTTTTTAAAAAACAACCTAGTAGAGTAAAAAAATGAAATCATTTCAGTACAACATGCATGACCTGGCACTTGTGCGATAAACATGTGTTAATCTGGGAATGGCATTGTGCTAAAATGCAGACTAGCGGGTCTCGCCAACCACCGTCCACCACATCTACCGTATCTTCTGATTCTTCCTCCTCTCTCAACATGGCAAGTGTTGTCACACAGGTCTCCTGTCGAAGAACCTCCACTTGTTTACCCCCTATAGTTGGGGTGATTGAGAGCCCGTCAGCTGATATGGAATTGGACATGCCTGCTGTTTTTGACTGATCTTGCATACAAAGCACACCTCATCTTTCTCAATCTACCGTAACATCCCTGCCTGCACCTATCTCACAGTCCAGCAGCTTGTTGTGTTCACCCTATTCCACCCTGTGTTGACACTGCAGCAAACTCTCATTTGTGCAGTTGTGCTCACGTAAAAGATTATTTACTCCTACACATGGCAAAGATAACAGCTTGAATTTCACCATCTTCAATCTACTAATAATAATAACCTTTATTTATATATTGCAAACATATTTCGCACAGCTTTACGAGTCAGCAGTTCATATAAAACAGTCAAAAGTTACCAGTATAAGATAATCAAACAAAGCAAAAATTATGACGACCTGCTCTTCAGAGCTTACAATCTACAATGGGTGGGGATGACACCAATTATAACCATCTTGAGGAAATGGGGGGTAGATAAAGGCTGCATGAGCCTTTTGGGTAGGGTTGAGTTTGATGGTGAATTATGTTCAGAGAAGTAGAGAATAAGCTGTATATATAAAAGGACTTTGATTAGGGAATGTGATAGGCCGCCCTAAACAGATGTACAGTATTTTTAGGGAGCAGCTAAAAATGTCTAAGTTGTTGTTATACTCCAAATTTCATGGGGGACAAAGGGTAAGAGGTGAGTCATCTAGGTAGGAGATTGAACTGAACCAGACAAAGTTCAGATCAGGGGTGTTACCATCTTTGTGTGTCTCAGAGTTTGAAAGTTGTGAGAGCCAACGAGAATTGAATAGAGATAGAAGCTGGGATGCAGTTGGGGAGGTGGAGCTGTTGAAGTCTTCCAGGATAGGGCTGTGTTTCCACCGTCAGGAAACACAGCGCTTTGGATGGAGCGGAAATTCCGCTCCGCCCAAAGCCCCGCCCCATAGTGAACGCGCAGTGAATCCGGATGTGCTCATTGAACACATCCGGAATCACCGCAGTGCTAGATAGGTCTGTGTAGTTCCCTTGCGTCGCCGCAAGGGAATAGGACATGCTGCGATCTGAAAAGACGCGCATCATGTTCGTTAACACAGGTCTGCCGCCTGCGTATTTTTATGCATAGTGGAGACGGGATTTCTTGAAATCCCCTCCACTATGCTGTAACATCTGGACGCTGCGTGTTTCCTGACTGTGGAAATACACCATAAGGGTTGTAAATTCCGAGGGCTTGAAGTGTGGCTGCAATGCATAAAAGTGGTCAAGGAAGTGGGTGGGTGAGCCTGGGGGCCGGTATATGACTGCTACTCTGAGGGAGAGGGGATGGAACAACCTGATAGTGTGAACCTCAAAAGAAGAATGGCATCCAAACGGCCTGCATTTATTTATTGGGATAAAAACAGGATTGTTGTTGGCAGCGCGGAGTGTAGAGTTATCGTGGAGTTAGCAATGACCATACAGCGGGATATACGCATATTCCATTTGTTGTAATCTGGATGTAGATAAGCCATACCCTCACTATTACTTTTCTGAGAACTAATTATTGTGAATAGCTTGTGGCCTCCTCGAACGATTCGTCGCCCAATCGCTTTATTGTCTGGACAATAGGGGCCAGCTGAGATCTATTTGCTACAAAAATCTCAGCGTTTATTTCTGTGTTACTCATGGCTTGTGATCTCTGTGATTATTGCATGGCCACTCCAATCTGTTGGCCATGGAAATGCAGCCTTTCCGCCTTATGGATACAGACGTTTTCTGAAAGCTGATGGCCGTCACAGTCCCCCCAATACCAGTTGCCCAGTCACCATTACTTTTCTAAGAAAGATGTGTCTGCACTACAGCAACAAGTCGCAGACAACATCATCTGTTCCCTGAAAAATTCTATGTCCGACAGGGTGCATTTCAACAATGACACCTGGATGAACAAGCATAGACAGGGGAGTTACAGCTATATGACTGGGCACTGGGTGACTCTTGTGACTGTAGGGGCAATCGGAAAAGGGGCTGCTCCACAAGTCTTGCAATCCTCAAGGCTTGCAGAGCGCTTGGGGATGGAGAAAAAAACTACTACACACCATAAGATGGATAACTAAACTACTAGACAACAGGGGTTGGAAATATAAACTACTAAACAGCTTGGGTTGGAGCCAGAGCTCACCGTAATCAGGCAGTGTTTACAATAAAATACCTTGGAGATCGCAGTCATACAGATCAACAGTTGTGGACAGCTATCCATGCTGAGTTTGAGCAATGACTGTCTACACTCAACCTGGAACCAGGGAAGGTTGTGTGCGATAATGGTGCAAACCTGGTGGTGGCCCTATGCCGGGCCAACCTTACACATGTGTAAGGTTCTTTGTCTCTGTTGACATGTTCCTTGAAACTCAGTTTTTCGTCGGCCATTTTGCTTTCTGTCTTTCTGCAGCTCTTGCCCTCAGTTAATATGGAGTTTCCAGTTTTCATGTTCCCGCCCTGATTCTTCCCTCTTGCTTCTTAAGCAGCCTCAGCTGAACAATCAGTGCTCCTGAATCAAGCCTCAGTCAGTCTGTGACCTGACTCCTGGAAGCCTTGGACTTGTACTCCAGCTATTCCCTACTGAGGAACCTTGGAACACTTTTGGACTCTGGAAACCTGCTGTTTGGTGAATCCATGTTTGCAGAGGAATTACGGTACAGAGAAGAGATCCTGAACCTGCTTTGGAGATTTATTGTAGTGCTTGAAGTTACTCTGGCCTGCTGTGTCTCCTGTCGCTGTTCCTGCAAACTGTGTGAACTTTTCAGCATGCTTGTATGAAGTAATACAAGTCATTTCATTTCAACCTATGTCTCCTGTGTTTTCCTCGCACCCAAGCACAAGACGCTATAGGAACTGTACACTATACATGACAAGATTCAGGAGCCAATGTTTAGTGTCTGCTGGGTCTGGGAAAGCCGTGTCTGCTGTGACTGTGGATATCAGATGTCCGTTTAATACCTTATGTGATGACAGTGGTTGTGACTTCTCACAACCATTCCAGGTGAGCGCATTCCCTTAAAATTTTACTCTGGAGTGTTACCACAGGTAAACACTATTGTGTTTTTTTTTTTTTTCCTTTCCTCTTCCAGCACTTCTGCCTTAAAAGATCTGAAAGATGGAGGCCCGCATAAAGGAACTTTGCGGAGTAACTGATACAATCCTTTCAGATGTACAGACTTTAAAAACCCGTTTTGCAAGCCTACAGGACCTCACTAATCATAATTTGCAAGTGTTTGGACAGACTACCCAGGAATTGCGAGCCAGGATTGAGGCTCTAGAGGAACGAGCCCAGGCTCCTGCCATAACCCCGAGTTCTGGGATCCCCAAATTACCTCCTTTTCGTTTTGGCGGTGAACGTGAGAAATTCAGGGGATTTATTAATCAATGCAATTTATTTTTCTCTGCACATGCTTCACAATTTCCCACTGAACGATCCAAAGTGCTTACTATAATCATGTTGCTTACCAATAAGGCTTTGATGTGGGCAAACCCTCTGATTGAGACTGAGGATGATTGTTTGAATCACCTTGATGCTTTTATTTCAGCCATGGGGCAGGTGTTTGATGACCCCAATCGAGGTACAACAGCTGAAGCAGCCATGTTAACTTTGCGCCAAGGTAAGCGTTCAGTAGCCGAATATGCCCTGGATTTCAGGAGATGGGGTCTTGATACCACTTGGGACACTTCCGCTAAAAAATCTATTTTTCGGAAAGGGTTGTCTCCACTGATTAAGGATGAACTTGCTCGTGCCGACCCTCCCACTGCGTTAGGTGACTTTATTAACTATTGTATCCGTATTGATGCTCGTCTGACTGAACGCAGACAAGAGAGATGGTTCGAAAATAATCGCACTAACCTTTTACTACCTCCCTCCTCAGCTAAGGAACCTTTGAGTAGGATCACAAGGGAACCAGAACCTGAACCCATGCAGGTGGACTCTTTACAAAGACGGGTTAGTGATGCACGCAAAGAACATCGTATAAAGGAAAATCTATGTTTCTACTGTGGTAAGTCAGGGCACTTCATTATAAACTGCCCCAGCCGTTCTCGTAAGACTACTGCAGCAGTCATTCACTGTGAGTGTTGCGAGAGGAGCTCTGTCATGTCCGAGCCTCAGGCTCCAGAGAGATCAGCTGCAAGAGATCTTGATTTCTCGGACTTAAACTCTGTTAGTTCTGGGGACGATGACGGTATAAACGCTGCAATTTTTCAAGTTTCCTCAGCGGTGTCCCAGCTGAGTTGTAAAAGAAACAATTCTCATTGCTTCCTTTCCATCAAACTCTGGGTTGACTCAGTCTGGGTGTCTAGCTCTGCTATGATCGACTCAGGAGCAAGTAGAAATTTCATGGATATCTCCTTTGCTCTGAAACAGGGGATACGTTCAGTGAAGAAGGCTACTCCAGTACAGATGGAGACTGTGGATGGCTCTCTACTGACTTCTGGACCAGTGGATCAAGAAAAACATGCACAAAAAAAACAAATATCCAAAAATTAAATAAAAAATCTTTTTGCAAAAATGCATGAAGGTAGTAATAATCATAAGGGTATTTAGTAAACATAATTTTGATCAAAATAATGTACAAGCCATCCCGCCACGTCAAGGCAACCCTCTGTGGGACAGTCCTACTCTAATATTGAAAACCTTTCCACTTGTCAAGTGACTTAAATGTGAACAAGGGCAGAGGGACTGAACCCACCAGTTGAAGCTCTGGCCAGACAGGATGGATTTTCTCAACTCAGAAAACAGGGCGGTCACACCCTTATATGCACGGAATGCACTATGAACTACATAGAAAACTAGATCTGAACTGAAAAAGTAAGTTAATGTGTATGCAAAATGTAAATGCATATTAACACATGACCATTACACAGAAAAACATGCACAAAAAAACAAATATCCAAAAATTAAATAAAAAATCTTTTTGCAAAAATGCATGAAGGTAGTAATAATCATAAGGGTATTTAGTAAACATAATTTTGATCAAAATAATGTACAAGCCATCCCGCCACGTCAAGGCAACCCTCTGTGGGACAGTCCTACTCTAATATTGAAAACCTTTCCACTTGTCAAGTGACTTAAATGTGAACAAGGGCAGAGGGACTGAACCCACCAGTTGAAGCTCTGGCCAGACAGGATGGATTTTCTCAACTCAGAAAACAGGGCGGTCACACCCTTATATGCACGGAATGCACTATGAACTACATAGAAAACTAGAACTGAACTGAAAAAGTAAGTTAATGTGTATGCAAAATGTAAATGCATATTAACACATGACCATTACACAGAAAAACATGCACAAAAAAACAAATATCCAAAAATTAAATAAAAAATCTTTTTGCAAAAATGCATGAAGGTAGTAATAATCATAAGGGTATTTAGTAAACATAATTTTGATCAAAATAATGTACAAGCCATCCCGCCACGTCAAGGCAACCCTCTGTGGGACAGTCCTACTCTAATATTGAAAACCTTTCCACTTGTCAAGTGACTTAAATGTGAACAAGGGCAGAGGGACTGAACCCACCAGTTGAAGCTCTGGCCAGACAGGATGGATTTTCTCAACTCAGAAAACAGGGCGGTCACACCCTTATATGCACGGAATGCACTATGAACTACATAGAAAACTAGATCTGAACTGAAAAAGTAAGTTAATGTGTATGCAAAATGTAAATGCATATTAACACATGACCATTACACAGAAAAACATGCACAAAAAAACAAATATCCAAAAATTAAATAAAAAATCTTTTTGCAAAAATGCATGAAGGTAGTAATAATCATAAGGGTATTTAGTAAACATAATTTTGATCAAAATAATGTACAAGCCATCCCGCCACGTCAAGGCAACCCTCTGTGGGACAGTCCTACTCTAATATTGAAAACCTTTCCACTTGTCAAGTGACTTAAATGTGAACAAGGGCAGAGGGACTGAACCCACCAGTTGAAGCTCTGGCCAGACAGGATGGATTTTCTCAACTCAGAAAACAGGGCGGTCACACCCTTATATGCACGGAATGCACTATGAACTACATAGAAAACTAGATCTGAACTGAAAAAGTAAGTTAATGTGTATGCAAAATGTAAATGCATATTAACACATGACCATTACACAGAAAAACATGCACAAAAAAACAAATATCCAAAAATTAAATAAAAAATCTTTTTGCAAAAATGCATGAAGGTAGTAATAATCATAAGGGTATTTAGTAAACATAATTTTGATCAAAATAATGTACAAGCCATCCCGCCACGTCAAGGCAACCCTCTGTGGGACAGTCCTACTCTAATATTGAAAACCTTTCCACTTGTCAAGTGACTTAAATGTGAACAAGGGCAGAGGGACTGAACCCACCAGTTGAAGCTCTGGCCAGACAGGATGGATTTTCTCAACTCAGAAAACAGGGCGGTCACACCCTTATATGCACGGAATGCACTATGAACTACATAGAAAACTAGATCTGAACTGAAAAAGTAAGTTAATGTGTATGCAAAATGTAAATGCATATTAACACATGACCATTACACAGAAAAACATGCACAAAAAAACAAATATCCAAAAATTAAATAAAAAATCTTTTTGCAAAAATGCATGAAGGTAGTAATAATCATAAGGGTATTTAGTAAACATAATTTAGATCAAATAATGTACAAGCTAGTTTTCTATGTAGTTCATAGTGCATTCCGTGCATATAAGGGTGTGACCGCCCTGTTTTCTGAGTTGAGAAAATCCATCCTGTCTGGCCAGAGCTTCAACTGGTGGGTTCAGTCCCTCTGCCCTTGTTCACATTTAAGTCACTTGACAAGTGGAAAGGTTTTCAATATTAGAGTAGGACTGTCCCACAGAGGGTTGCCTTGACGTGGCGGGATGGCTTGTACATTATTTTGATCAAAATTATGTTTACTAAATACCCTTATGATTATTACTACCTTCATGCATTTTTGCAAAAAGATTTTTTATTTAATTTTTGGATATTTGTTTTTTTGTGCATGTTTTTCTGTGTAATGGTCATGTGTTAATATGCATTTACATTTTGCATACACATTAACTTACTTTTTCAGTTCAGATCTAGTTTTCTATGTAGTTCATAGTGCATTCCGTGCATATAAGGGTGTGACCGCCCTGTTTTCTGAGTTGAGAAAATCCATCCTGTCTGGCCAGAGCTTCAACTGGTGGGTTCAGTCCCTCTGCCCTTGTTCACATTTAAGTCACTTGACAAGTGGAAAGGTTTTCAATATTAGAGTAGGACTGTCCCACAGAGGGTTGCCTTGACGTGGCGGGATGGCTTGTACATTATTTTGATCAAAATTATGTTTACTAAATACCCTTATGATTATTACTACCTTCATGCATTTTTGCAAAAGATTTTTTATTTAATTTTTGGATATTTGTTTTTTTGTGCATGTTTTTCTGTGTAATGGTCATGTGTTAATATGCATTTACATTTTGCATACACATTAACTTACTTTTTCAGTTCAGATCTAGTTTTCTATGTAGTTCATAGTGCATTCCGTGCATATAAGGGTGTGACCGCCCTGTTTTCTGAGTTGAGAAAATCCATCCTGTCTGGCCAGAGCTTCAACTGGTGGGTTCAGTCCCTCTGCCCTTGTTCACATTTAAGTCACTTGACAAGTGGAAAGGTTTTCAATATTAGAGTAGGACTGTCCCACAGAGGGTTGCCTTGACGTGGCGGGATGGCTTGTACATTATTTTGATCAAAATTATGTTTACTAAATACCCTTATGATTATTACTACCTTCATGCATTTTTGCAAAAAGATTTTTTATTTAATTTTTGGATATTTGTTTTTTTGTGCATGTTTTTCTGTGTAATGGTCATGTGTTAATATGCATTTACATTTTGCATACACATTAACTTACTTTTTCAGTTCAGATCTAGTTTTCTATGCAGTGGATCAAGAAACAGAGCCTTTGAGGGTCCTTATGGGTAAAGATCATCAGGAGAAAATGTCTTTTTTGCTTATCTCTTCTCCCCACTTTCCCATTATTCTAGGGCTACCATGGCTGCAGGCGCAGAATCCTACGATTAACTGGGAGACCAAGGAATTACACTTTCCGGAGAAACAGATGAGTCAAGGAGTTTCAGCTTGCTCTGTTCCTAAAGGAACCATGTCAGTCCCTGAACTACCAGCTGTATACCAGGACTATGTGGATTTATGTGACAAGAAGAACGCTGATCAGCTTCCTCCTCACCGTCCATATGATTGTCCAATTGAATTATTGCCTGGAGCCGAGATACCTTTTGGTAAGATCTACCCCCTAGCGGGGCCCGAGCTAAAAGTTTTGAAGGATTATATAGACGAAAATTTAGCCAAGGGCTTCATACGCCCCTCTTCATCTCCCGCAGGTGCACCCATCTTCTTTGTGAAGAAGAAAGATGGATCTCTGAGACCCTGCATAGACTATAGGGAACTCAATAAGGTTACTATTAGAAACCGTTATCCATTGCCTTTAATCCCTGAGTTGTTGGAGAGAGTGCGGCATGCCAAAATTTTCTCTAAATTGGATCTCCGTGGGGCCTATAACTTGGTCCGTATTAGACCTGGGGATGAATGGAAGACTGCTTTCAGGTCACGCTATGGACACTTTGAATATCTAGTTATGCCTTTTGGTCTGAGTACCGCCCCAGCCACTTTCCAACACTTCATGAATGATATCTTCAGGGATCTCCTAGATACATTTGTGGTGATTTATCTGGATGATATTCTAATTTTTTCTAACTCCACAGAGGAACATCATGGACATGTGAGAATGGTCTTAGAACGCCTAAGACAAAACCATCTCTACATCAAACTTGAAAAATGTGAATTCCATAGGACCGAAATTCAATTTCTGGGGTATGTACTATCTACGCAAGGGATTAGTATGGATGGAAGCAAGACCCAAGCCATCAAGGATTGGCCAATTCCTAGAAATGTGAAGGAGGTGCAGCGTTTCATCGGGTTTGCCAACTTCTATAGACGTTTCATTAAGAATTTTTCTGAGGTAGTGTCACCTATCACCCAACTTACCCGGAAACAGTCTAGGTTCTCCTGGACCCCGCAAGCTCAGGAAGCATTTTCCTGTTTAAAGGATAAATTTACCACCGCACCTATCTTAGTACATCCCAACCCGAGCTTGCCTTCATAATAGAGGTGGATGCTTCAGACTGTGCCGTTGGAGCTATACTCTCTCAGAGAACAGGTGAGAAGAATGTCTTGCATCCCTGTGCCTTCTTTTCCCAGCAGTTGTCTTCGGCTGAGAGGAACTACGATGTGGGCAATAGAGAATTGTTGGCCATTATTGCCGCCTTCAAGGAATGGAGACACCTTCTTCAGGGAGCTGCACAGCAAATAGTCGTCCTGACAGACCATCGTAACCTTGAATTTATCAGGTCGGCTAAGTGCCTCACTCCTCGCCAGGCTCGCTGGAATCTTTTCCTAAACCAATTTAATTTTGTCACTTCTTATAGACCAGGATCGCGCAATGGAAAGGCTGATGCACTCTCTAGGATTCATTCAGCAGAGACACGTCCACTTACTCCTCCTAAGACTATTCTTCCTGACTCTAGATTCCTGGGAGTGATTCATAATCAAGACCTACTTAAGGACATCAAGGAAGCATACCATGCGGATTCTTTGTTGGCTCAACCCCCAAGGGACGTAAGTCTTGTCTTTAAGAATGGTGTGTGGATTCAGGGACAACGTCTGTATATACCTGAAACAGTCAGATTGAGAGTATTGCAACTCATCCACGATTCCAAGATAGTCGGGCATAGGGGAATTCTAAAGACACAAGAATTTCTTTCTCGTTTCTTTTGGTGGCCCACTTACAGGAAAGATGTCTTAAACTATGTCACTTCATGTGAAGTCTGTGCAAGATGCAAAACACCTCGCTCCTCACCAACTGGTCTGTTGCAACCTCTTCCCACCCCGTCCCGCCCGTGGGGATCCATTTCTATGGACTTCATTGTGGAGTTACCAACCTCTCAAGGGAAGAACACCATTCTAGTGGTGGTTGACCGTCTAACAAAGGCAGCTCATTTTATCCCTTGTGTTGGCTTACCCACTGCAAAACGGACATCAGACTTGATGATTAAGAATGTGTTTCGCTTACATGGAGTACCGAATGAGGTCATTTCGGATCGAGGGGTGCAATTCACTTCAAGGTTTTGGCAAAATTTCTGTGCAGCATTGGACATTAAAGTAAACCTTTCTTCTGCTTTTCATCCCCAGACTAATGGACAGACAGAACGAACCAATCAGACCCTGGAGCAGTATCTCCGCTGTTTTATCTGCCACCTACAGGATGATTGGGTGGATCTACTTCCACTGGCTGAGTTCTCTTATAACAACTCTCAGAGCGCCTCCACTAAGCAGTCTCCTTTTTACTCCAATCTAGGTTATCATCCTAACATTCTTCCTCGATTTCCCATAGATACGCCCTTGCCGGCAGTGGCTGAAAGAATCACTTCTTTACAAAAGAATATGGATCTTCTAAAGGAAAATCTAGAATTGGCTCAGGAAAGGTACAAGAAAGCAGCAGATAAATTTCGTAAACCTGCACCAGCTTTCAAGGTAGGAGATTTGGTCTGGCTGTCAACCAGAAATCTTAAATTAAAGATTCCATTGTCTAAATTGGGACATAAGTACATTGGACCTTATAAGATCAATAAGATTATAAGTGCTGTTGCTTGTCGTCTTCAACTGCCCAGAACTATGAGAATCCACCCTGTCTTTCATGTATCCCTACTAAAGGCTGCAACACCCAATACGTTTCCTGGACGTTCTTCTCCTTGCCCTGACCCAGTGCTGGTCGATGGTCAGGAAGAATTTATGGTGGAAAGGATTCTAGATTCCAGGTTGTACAGAAATCAGTTGCAATATTTGATTAAATGGCAGGGCTACCCAGTGGAGGACAACTCATGGGAACCAGTCAATAATGTAAATGCTCCTTGCCTGCTCCGCCAGTTTCATCGGTGGTACCCTGACAAGCCTGGTCTGAGGTCATCCGGAGGTTGTCCCTAAGGGGGGAGTAATGTAAGGTTCTTTGTCTCTGTTGACATGTTCCTTGAAACTCAGTTTTTCGTCGGCCATTTTGCTTTCTGTCTTTCTGCAGCTCTTGCCCTCAGTTAATATGGAGTTTCCAGTTTTCATGTTCCCGCCCTGATTCTTCCCTCTTGCTTCTTAAGCAGCCTCAGCTGAACAATCAGTGCTCCTGAATCAAGCCTCAGTCAGTCTGTGACCTGACTCCTGGAAGCCTTGGACTTGTACTCCAGCTATTCCCTACTGAGGAACCTTGGAACACTTTTGGACTCTGGAAACCTGCTGTTTGGTGAATCCATGTTTGCAGAGGAATTACGGTACAGAGAAGAGATCCTGAACCTGCTTTGGAGATTTATTGTAGTGCTTGAAGTTACTCTGGCCTGCTGTGTCTCCTGTCGCTGTTCCTGCAAACTGTGTGAACTTTTCAGCATGCTTGTATGAAGTAATACAAGTCATTTCATTTCAACCTATGGCTCCTGTGTTTTCCTCGCACCCAAGCACAAGACGCTATAGGAACTGTACACTATACATGACAACATGTGTCTTGAATGGTTCGCATCCTCAACCTGATGGTACAGCAATTTCTCCACCACTGTCCCAGCCTGGATGCGCTGCTGCAGAAACCACTTTCATGCTGACTTCCACCATTCCACTTCAGTTGGTATAGAGATCTTTCAGGCTACTTGTTAAATGGTTGATATGCAATATGACCACACTGTGGAATTAAACAGCAGCGCCGAGACCTGGTGCAGGATGACATTTTTCATAGCCTGGCACAACGCAGTACGGACGTGGTGCAATTCACATTTGCACACTGGATAGAGATGAAGAACCTTTGCACCCTTCTGTACATTTTCTTAATGGCTACTAAGATGGTTAGCGGTGATGATGCCATCATCAGCATCCCTATTACTGTCATCTCCATGCTGGAGCACACTTTAAATAGTGTGGGTGAGCAGGTGGCGGTAGTGGTCCTGGGGAAAAGGAGGAAGCAGAGGAGGATACCTTTAGGGTTAACAATATCTATAAGTTCAGGACTGTTGTCTCACAGACGTTTGCCATTGGAGGAACAAATGGAGAAGAATCATGAAAAGAATGAGTAGGAAGAGATGATGGACGTGCAACAGTTAGGAGATGAAGACGATAATGACTCCTCTATGCTGTCCATGGTTGTCAGGAGGGGATGGAAGAAGAAAGCTTGAGTGTTATACCACCTCCAACACACTGGAGTTGGACCTCATGAAAGAGACCGACCCATGAATGCTTTCTTGCAGCGCTATCTGCAACATGATTGTTACCCGAATAGTTATGATTCCAAATAATGCTGACTACTGGGTTGCCAGTGTGTTCTAGCCACAATGCAAAAGTAAATTTTGCCTGTTGCTTCCCCCCAGAAAGGGACGCGCCCATGCTGCAGTATCAAAACATGCTGGAATACAATCTTGACAGTAGTTTTCCCCAACACAGCAGTGAGGCACACAGTTTGAACTGCAGTGATAGCCTTGCAACCACAGAAACGTTCAGTTGTCAATGCAAAAACATTAGCAGTCTTGCAGCGCTGTAGTCATGTGTTACAACTCCACCAAGAACAGCATCTGCAAAGAGTTTGCAAGTTCTACCCATGTTTGTGAGGGTGTAATCCCAGTAATTATTTTTCTACCCACACTACAAAGACATACAGATAGTACATTTAGATTGTGAGTCCCAAAGATTACAGTGCCAGTAAAGTCTATAAAGCGAATGTTGAATAATTGGCGCTATACAAGTGATAAAACCCCCAAAAAATTGAAAGTGATGCTCAGCCACACTCAGGTGGCACACATATCAGTTTCGTAGATTACTATTGTCAGAAAAATGTAAGGATAGTAACACAGTTAATTGACTCAAAGACAGTGGAAGACTGCAGGTATCGGAGGCCTACTGCTAAAGGCAACACACATGAAGGAAACCCAAAAGGGAATCTACACATATTGCTATATTGCTACATCTATATTTGCTGTGGAAAATCCGCAGATAAAAAAACGCACATGCGAGAACGCATCAAACACGCATGTAATCTGCACCTAAGTATTTCAATAAAGTTCTGGAAAAGCCAAATACCAGGCAATAGCAAAAACAAAGCAGCTTTATTTAAAGCATGACATGCCAACAAGAGACAAAAAAACGCTTTATCAAAAATGCGATAAAAACGCATGTTAAAAAAAAGCACACAAAAACTCAATGAAAAACTGCAAGTAACTTAATTTAGAAAATAGGTGCAGAAATTCTACAGAGTCAAAAACTCACCAAAAGCTGATTGTGGGAACGTAGCCTAAGTGTTGATTTTGAGGGTTTACCTTCCATCTACAGAAAAACAATGCATGTAACTTTTCTAACCTGTGATGTATATACAGTATGTGACAGTCATAGGTCTCATACTATTAAATGTATGGGTAGCTCAGAAAAAAGGAGTAGAAAAAGCATGACAAAGTGTTGGAAATAATATAGTGGTGTCCTACACTGTAAAAATGATAGAACTATGCATTGCATACATTAAAAAGTGTCATGCAATATGTAAATAGTTACTAATTTATTTTTTTCCACGATAGTCACGAAAAACATGATCAATTAGGATGTTACCTTTCACTGTGACTTTTGGATTTAAGCTTTGGTTCTTTGCTGGCCCTCAGTGTGAAATGTTTAGTAGCTACTACTAGTAAGTAATAAGGGTTGCACAGATAAGAAATATAGGTATTGTACAATGCCAAAGATTTCACTTACTTCTTACATTACATGAATGATATCTATTGTTAACTTTACATTAGCTTAAGGGTATGCCACACTAAACAGCGTCGCTAACGAGATCGCTAAAATACGTCACTATTTAGCGATCTCGTTCGTGACGCTAACGTGTGTGGCATGTAGCAACGACGTGGCCCCTGCTGTGATCTCGCTGATCGTTCACTAGAGTTCTGGACCGTATTTAGATCGTTGGCGTCCCGCTGGTGACGCTATATCGCTGTGTCTGGCACCTTTTGTGAGCGATGTGCGCTGTTTTTTACATCGCAATGACCGTTAAAGTCGTTAATGAGATCGCTAACCGCTTATGAGTCGTTAACGAGATCACTAAGTGTGGCAGCTACTAGTGACATTAAAACGATCACAAAAACGATCTCATTAGCTTGCGTTGTTATTGAGATCGCTAACGAGATCACTAAGTGTGGCAGTACCTTTAGAAACCAGCAAATCCTCGCGCAGTGCATGCTCTGGGGGGGTTCAATGTCTGCAGCTACACAGCTTGACTGCAGACTTTTCATTTGAGACCAGACAGTAAAGTCCTCCATACAGTATTATGGGCACCACATAGTCCTCCATACAGTATTATGGGCACCACAGTCCTCCATACAGTATAATAGGCCCCATATATTGCTCCATACTGTATAATGGGCTCACATATTGCTGCATACAGTATTATTGGCACCACAAAGTCCTACATACAGTATTATGGACACCACATAGTTCTCCATATAGTATTATGGGCACCACATAGTCCTCCATACAGTATTATGGGCTCATATATTGCTTCATACAGTATTATGGGCACCACATAGTCCTCCATACAGTTTTATGGGCACCACATAGTTCTCCATACAGTATTAAGGGCATCACATAGTCCACCATACAGTTTTATGGGCACCACATAGTTCTCCATACAGCATTATGGAGTCCACATAGTCCTCCATACAGTATTATGGGCATCACAAAGTACTACATACAGTATTATGGGCACCACATAGTTCTCCATATAGTATTATGGGCACCATATAGTTCTCCATACAACATTATGGAGACCACATAGTCCTCCATACAGTTTTATGGGCACCACATAGTTCTCCATACAGCATTATGGAGACTACATAGTCCTCCATACAGTATTATGGGCATCACATAGTCCTCCATACAGTATTATGGGCACCATATAGTCCTTCATACAGTATGATAGGCCCC
Source organism: Oophaga sylvatica (assembly GCA_033576555.1). Taxonomy (NCBI): domain Eukaryota; kingdom Metazoa; phylum Chordata; class Amphibia; order Anura; family Dendrobatidae; genus Oophaga; species Oophaga sylvatica. The sequence goes on along the minus strand of JARQOD010000005.1, from coordinate 179,450,302 downwards.
ATACATTGCTCCATACAGTATAATGGGCCCGTATATTGCTCTATACAGTATTATGGTCTCTATATATTGCTCCATACAGTATTATGGGCACCACAAAGTACTCCATACAGTAAAATGTTCCGCATATATCACTCCATGCAGTATTATGGGCACCATATATTGCTCCATACAGTATTATGGGCCTTATATATTGCTCCATACAGTTTTATGGGCTCAATATATTGCTCCATGCAGTATGAGCCCCATATAATGCTCCATATAGTATAATGGGCCCCATATATTGCTCAATACACTATAATGGGCCCCATGTAATGCTCCATACAGTATAATGGGCCACATATAATGCTCCATACAGTATAATGGGCCCCATATCAGGCTCCATATTGTATAATGGGTCCAATATAGAGCTCCATACAGTATAATTGCTCCATGTAGAATTATGCACCCCATATAATGCTCCATACAATATAATGGGCCCCATATATTGCTCCATACAGTATATAATGGCCTCATATATTGCTCTATACAGTATAATGGCTCAATACAGAATATTGGGCCACATGTATTGCTCCATATAGTATATAGTGGACCAATATATTGCTCCATACAGTATATAATGGCCCCATATATTGCTCCATACAGTATAATTGCTCCATGTAGAATTATGCACCCCATATAATGCTCCATACAATATAATGGGCCCCATATATTGCTCCATACAGTATATAATGGCCTCATATATTGCTCTATACAGTATAATGGCTCAATACTGAATATTGGGCCACATATATTGCTCCATATAGTATATAGTGACCCAATATATTGCTCCATACAGTGTATAATGGCCTCATATATTGCTCTATACAGTATAATGGCTCAATACAGAATATTGGGCCACATATATTGCTCCATATAGTATATAGTGGCCCAATATATTGCTCCATACAGTATATAATGGCCTCATATATTGTTCCTAGAGTATAATAGGTCCCATATATTGCTCTATACAGTATAATGGCCAAATATAATTCTCCACACAGTATAATTAGAAACAGAGGTAAACTGGATAGGGAAAGTCAGTCCATCACATTAGATGCACTTGTTTTCAATTAGGATCATTGCAAGGAGATGTCCTAGTGTGGGAAGTGATGATCAACAAGCACAAAGAAAGGGAGGAATCCTCCATCGATGACAAGATGAGTAAAAAAACTAAAAAGCCTTCTTTATTTATACATATTTGTTAAAAAATAATGCACTTGTCTCCATGAGGAAATTCAAAATATAAAACCGACACATTTCATCTAGAAGCCTTAATCATGATACAGTGGAACACAACAGCCCCATACATTATTTAGTTCTCCACCAATCCTTCGTAGCTAGAGTCTGATGGGTCCAAATCTTACTCCGGGGCCCCCCATCCAGACTAAATCGCCCACTCTGCTATATGTCTGTCACGCGGTTGCTGCGACAGAGAGGAGCCAGAAGACCGCAGCGTCTGATTGCTCCTACTCTTGTGCTGAAAATAAGCACTTCACCTTCTTTTTAAATGGTGTAATTTTCTTTTGGCAGTACAGGGGTATCGGCCATGTTGGGAGCTCTGGGAGTCTGAGCTTTTAGCTGAGCTTGGTTAGCCACTCATATCCCCTGTATTATCTGGGTCCTGACTTACACACATGGTCAGAGAGAGCTTATGCTGTATGGCTGGAAGGATAGGAGTTAGTGGTTCAAGGTGTATTGTGGGTTTATCAGTGACTGTTGCTTGGGTTTGTAAGTGTGATAATTCCCTTTCCTTCTCCTATTTTGGTTTTTCCCCATCATCCACTCCCCTTTTTCTGTGATATGCGAGTGAATATTTGTATATCTGATATATTCAGTTGCCCTTGTTTGTGTTGCATTGTTTGTCTGGTTGGTGTACTGCGGTGCACTGTTACTCCCCTCTTCCCTGGGTTGGGGGAAAGGTACAGACATAGGGTGGACACAGGAGATAAGGCAAGATACATGGCCCCGGCATCTTTACCTTTAGAAGTAACCCGGGGAATAGGGCGAGCTAGGGTGCCCCCTAGCGGTATGCACAGGGAAGGAGCTACTGGTCCGGGGTCATCCGACAACCGAGTCATGACAATGTCTTTTATTCTGAGCCCCATCCTGGTATATACATTTCCCATTCTGTTATATATGTCTCCATCCTGCCGTTGTTCTTTAATAAGCAGCAGAAAATAAACCATTATACTCACTAGGGGCATACATAGACGTCATGGGGTTCCATAGAAGTATAATGCACCCCCATAGTCCTCCATAAATTATAATGCATCCCATAGTCATCCATAAACTATAATGCACCCCATAGTCATCCATAAACTATAATGCACCCCCATAGCAATCCATAAGGTATAATGCACCTCCATAAAGTATAATGCACCCCAAAATCATCCATAAAGTATAATGCATGGAATAGTCTTCCATGTGGTGTAATGCACAGCCCATAGTCATCCATAGTAGTATATTGTACCTCGACACGTTGATGGAGGATGATGGATGATGGAGGATGATGGATGATGATACACAGGTGCCAAGTGCTGCAGCTTCCTGCTGTGTGTAGGCCAGTAGGAGAACAAGGGTGAGGACTTGGTGGAACATTATGCGGAGGATTATAATTATTTCTTTTTTTTTAAGAATACCATTGATTCCATGGTGCTGTACATGAGGAGGAGTAATATACAAAATGGAATTGGGAGATAATGAAGGGATTTACAGAGGGGAGAAGAGGAGGAGTAGCGAGTACAGAAGTGGATTAGTAGGACCGCAAAGTTAAAGGCAGACTTAAGAGGTGTGATGATGAGATAGGGGATGATGAAGTCCTAGACCCCACACAGAGTCAACGACATATGAGTGACATGGGCAGTTTGGAGCAAAAGGTGGTGGTCACACTGCCCCAGCTGCACAGCAAATGAGGGAGCAGGGTGCAAAAGTGCCAAGGCATACCCCTAATCATTAAGTTGGCTGCTACTGGGCACCATGGCCGGCCCCTAGCCTTTTCTATGTCCATGTTTCCTCCTCCTCCTACTCCACTTCCTCCACCATTTCCTCATATGGTCAGAAAGTGCGGGTCGTCTGTTTGCACTTTTGGCGTCCTCTCCCTCCCACTTCTCACGTGTATGAGGTGCTTCATCACTTCTGACTTCCTGCTCAATGGCGGATATGCAACGTATCTCCTATTTCTCTTGAGAGTTTGGGGATGGAAAGCTGAACACTTCCATGGGACGGTGTGGAGATGCTCGGTGACACTGATAGTGGTGGTGGTGTTGCTGTCAGGTGGCCCTATTGATTGTGAGCGTGAGGAAGAGTCCGAGAATGCAGCAGAAAAGGGAGCAAGAGGAGGCTTAGATCTATCATGCTTTTAAAGGTCTGTACTCCACTGCCCCTCATGCTTGGAATTCAGATGTCTAATCATCCACATGGTGCTCAGGTTCAGAACATTTATGCATGCTTCAGACTCTGACGGCACAGCATGGAAATCACCTGTCGCTTGTCGTCAGCACATTCCATGAAAAAATGCCATGCCATGGAGCTCTTTTAAACTGGCTTTGGTGTGCTGATATCAGCGGTGTTGGTGGTCGGACATACTGGCTAGAGGCCGCCTGCTGTGTCTTTGCACATTGCTCCCTCTTTTGCTGTGCTGCATCATCTTCCACCCACTCTTCATCCCTGCCCTCCTTGCTGTTCTGCATACTGCTGAAAGGCGCTGCAGTTGACAACTGTGTTTTGTCATCCTGACATGTGCTGTGGTGGCCAACTGACTGTGTGCATTAGCCCTCCCACGTACTCATCCTCCAACCCAACGGGTGGTTGGGCATCAGTGCACTCAGTCTCTCCAACTTCCAGGGCAGGGCCAGGTGCACGAACCATGGAACCACAGCCAGCAGAGTCATCAAAAAGCATAAAGTACTGCTGCATAACTTGGGGCACAGACTGACTGATTTGCAAAGGGGTGAGGTGGAAGCTCGATTACTATGGTCCTCAGGTGCCAACTCTGCACTGTATACAGTGGACTGAGTGGAAGATGATACAAAGGAACTGGAGCCACTCTCAGCCATTCAATCTAGTACCTTTTCAACATCTTGTGGCTTCATCATTCTTGCAGAGGTACTTGCCTTTGCGTGCACCAAAGGAAGGTGTTGTATTTGGGCATGTAGCAGGCACAGAACAACCATGTCCTCCCCTGTAGCAACTAAACCACCGACAGCAGCTACACCAGCACCACCATGGCCATCCATGTACATGGCCTCTATTTGATGCTCACCTTATTTTTGGAAGTGTTTTTTCTGCACACTACTCTCACAGAGATGGCAGAAAAGTAGATTTACTAATTTCCCTCACTACTCATAGGCACAGCTGTACAGTAAAATTATTTATTTGGCCTAAAAATGCCGAAGAGATGGCTGCTAAGATTGATTGATTTGCCGCACTACTCATATAGAAACAGCGGTACAGTAAAATTATTTGTTTTCCCTACAAATGGCAAATACACGGCTTCAGAAAATAATTATTTTTTATGCAGACTGCTCATACAGACAGCAGCTTTTTGGCACAGTATTCCCACAGGCAGGGTTGCAGAGTACACACAGCAGCTTTTGGCACAGAACTCCCACCAACGGGATTGCAGAGTACACTCAGCAGCTTTTGGAACAGTACTCCCACAGGCGGGGTTGTAGAGTACATACAGAGGCTTTTGGCACAGTACAACCACAGGCAGGGTTTCAGAGTTCACACAGTGGCTTTTGGCACAGTACTCCCACAGATATGGGTGTGGAGTATACACAGTGGCTTTTTGGCACAGTTCTCACGCTAAGACACTTGCAGAGTACACACAACAGCATTTTTGAAGAGCATGCTACCCAACACAGTTCATTCCAGCTGCATTCTGTCCTTACACTAATCAGTGCAGAATGGCAGCGACACTCGTGAGCCGACAGTTATACAGGCTGGGTCACATGGTGCACTGGCCAATAACAGCAATGCCAATACTTGTCATGGTTGTGATGGCTTTGGAAAAGCCCACAGCCTAAAAGCTTATTGATTGGCTGCGGCAAGTGATAGATGCTACTTCGCACGCATCGCCATTTTGGTGGAGGTAAAAAATTTTTTTCAAAGACCACATTATTAACTGAACAACTGCAATATTTAAAAAAGGAGGCAGGTCACTGATGGTTCAATGACCTGTCATTTAAGCCAGAATGATGACGATGATGCCAGAGCACCAAAAAAAAACCCACCCCGAAGCACGAGCATATCATTAACTCAATACAAGATTAAAGAATGACCACAAAATCAATTTCTTCACCCCAGGTTTCATTTTAATAAGGGAATTGTACTGATAGAGTGCAGTGCGATGTTTCACATGCACCCATAGACTTTTATGAGTGCGTGCTATACGAATTTGGCATGCAATTGTGCTGCCCCTGGCAGGGCCGCTGAGGACACAGCACTGGTGCACGGCGGTTCTGAATGCTGGTATGGTCCGACTGGGGGTGCGCACCAGTCTTTTGTCAATTGTGGGGGTTAATGATAAAATAATAAGGTTTGTGGTGCCAGTTGGGATTTTTTGCTTAGTATGGCCAGGCACTGATGAAGGTCTCTGGAAGTTAGATAATGGTGGACAGTGCCAGATGATTAACCCATTGCCAACTAGGGCTGGCTTCCAAGGGAAGTTGGAATAGGAATGGAACAGCAGAGAATAATCAGCATTAGGCTGGAGTCACACAGAACGTTTAAAAAAACGGTCCGATTTTGTAATGCGATACTGGCACAACAGTCCTCCGTATGTTGATCCGTATGTAATCCGTTTTCAATGCGATGATGCGATTTCCTTGCATGTCAGGATTTATGGCATCCATATGGCATTTCATTTCTCACTGCTTTTCCCCTTTGAATTTAATGGCTCAATGGGCTGTAATGAGGAAAATATGTGCGTATTTCTCGCAAGTCACACTGATGGTCTGTGAGATGTCCGTTTTTTTGTCGCACCCATAGACTTGCATTGGCGATTCTGAGCCGAGATACGCGTACAATCGCAGCATGCTGCGATTTCACTCGCGCGTATAAAACGCGTGATAAATAATCGGCTGATGGGACCTGCCCCATAGAATAACATTGGGACGAGTGCAAACGCGATCTTTTATCGCCTAGCACTCGTCCGTATTATACGGTAGTGTGACTCCGGCCTTAGACAGGATAATGATCAGTTTGATCTTTTCACTGAAGTTCTGCAAACAATTCCAAAAACTTTATACAATTCACATGCGGGTGATGGTCAGACCTGCGTGGTGAGGTTCAGTTTCTGTTGTGTAGCCTTTCTGCTGCCAATTGTACTTCTGGTAAACGATTATTTGGATCCCCAGGGGTCAAAGGTAAAGAGTTACTGGATCCGTGATCCCTTCCAGCGAGCAGGCAACATGAATCCTGTCAGAACACTTCTTACAACAGTGTCCCTGATTCCATGCAGTTGCTGAACTCCTGGGAAAAAGCTCTCTTCTGCGGGTTAGGCTGGGATCACACATGCGAGGAAAACGTCCGACGCTCGCATGTGAAATCCCAGCTCTGGCGCCGGCACTCGGGAGTGGAGTGCGCGGCTGCATGTATTTATGTATATATACATGCAGCCGCCTGCTCCACTTCCGAGTGTGATCCCGCCTTAAATAAAGACTGAGCAGACTCATAGTTTAGCACAGACTCTGGAAGTTTCTGTACTCCAGGGACTGGTACCGTGCCTTATGCAGCTATCTTTGCAGAGAGCAAGCTGCTTCTCTCTACATGCAGGACCTCTTTCTTCCTACACCTTCTTTCTCAGAAACTACAACGACTCAAACCCATCCTCCCCTCTGAGGGACCTTGCACACCTGGTTCAGGAAAAGGTGTACAATCTGCCAGTAAGGGATCAGGTAACAATGTGTGGATGCAATTAAAACAGCAGAGAACTTATCCCTTACCATAGCTGGCAATAGAGATAAATTATATTACACAAGCAGGCATTTTGTAGCGCTATAGGCACAAGCGCCACATAATCGCAGCATGCTGTATTTTTTTTTCTGTCCTATCGTGAAACGCCATTGAAAGCAAAAGCATAAGATTAAATTGGTACAAATGCAATCCCATTTTTAATCGAATTGCATTCATCCGATTTAATCGCAAGAGGGAGCGAGCCCTAAGACTGATGTTTTGTACACCAGTCTTAATGAAGGGTGTGCAGTAATAAGATGCACTGAATTCATTTACTAAGAGGCGCAAGCCTCTATGCACCTCATCAGAAATGTTATTCTAGTTGGGGACTGAGTTTCATTCATGGCTTAAGGAACCCCATCACTTTTGCTGAATTTGTCGGCTGGGCATTGCTGCTCCCCAGTTCCACCAACATTGGCAGAACAAATACTTATTTTACACCATATTTTGCAAAATAAATCTTGCCAAATCAGACAAGGTGATTTTCTGGATTTGTTTTCTCATTTTGACTCTCATAGTTGTGGTCTACCCATGATGTCAATTACAGGCCTCTTTCATCTTTTTAAGTGCGAGAACTTACTCAATTAAGTATTAAGTGCATCTACTGGACATACATTTTAGTAGGCGAACATTTTAGATTTTAAAATCATTTTCCAAGCTGGTTTTCTAAAGTATTCCAATTTACTGAGATAATGACTTTTGGGTTTTCATTGGCTGTAAGACATAATCATCAACATTAACAGAAATAAACACTTCAAATGGATCACTCTGTTTGTAATGACTCTATATAATATATGAGTTTCACTTTTTTTTTATTGAGGAACTGAAATAAATTAACTTTTTGATGATATTATAATTTTGTTAGAAGCAGCTGTATAATTAGTCCAGTGCATGTTTAGCTTACTGTATATGTATTTAATGAGGTGAATAGAATTAATTGATCAAAAACTCTTCTTACCTTAGTCACAGCACCATGAGACAAAGATGCTGCACTATTACGCACAGCTCAGTGTCTCTGTTGTATGGCAGGCAGAACACTTGCATCATGCCAACATTCAGCCTGGCAACTAGATGTAGCAGAGCTAGACTCGTCAAGGTACAAATGGATTATCTTCTCGTCGGAGAGGTGAGGAATATGGTTCTTTATTTTTTATTACTCTTTAAAGGAGACATGGCCATTGGAGGATTATGTTCACGTCGTACAGGTGAGGAATATGGTTGTTTATTATTTTAATTCTTTTATTGTGGACATGGGCTTCAGTGGATTAGGTCTCAAGGTGAGTATATCTTTGCTTTTTATTTTTAATTAAATAAAGGACTTTATTTAGGATATTTTTTATTCACAATATTACTATGGGGTTAGTAATGAGGACATCTTATAGACTAGATCCTGGGCTTTATGTCAGCTGCAAATATAAAGCCGACATCAACCGCAACCCTGTTACCCCATTATTTAGTTTAAAAGAGGCTTATTTGAGCTGATATTGATATTAATAGCCTGGGAAACTCCATGAGTATTACTCCCTTCCCAGGCTATAAACATCAGCCCCCAGCTGTCCACTTTCCATTTCCTGGTTAATAACATTTCAGGGGATCATGAGCAATTTTTTTCAGAAATGTATTTATTACTAAAGTACAAGTGCAGTGAGTTACACACGTGTAAGGGTGTGACAGGGGCTTTCATGTGCCTCTGCCTCTTTAAACACACACAAAGCACTGATTATATATATCACTCACATATTTCTATTTCTATCTATCTAATATATATACTGTATATCTATAATGCTCAAAAAAATAAAGTGAACACTAAAACACTACATCCTAGATATCACTGAATGAAATATTTAAGTTGCATATCTTTATTCATTACATAGTGGAATGCGCTGAGAACAATAAAGCATAAAAATGATAACTGTAAATTAAAAAGAAATTTTCATGGAGGTCTCGATTTAGAATGATACTCAAAATCAAAGTGGAAAATCATATTACAGACTCATCCAAATTCAGTGAAAATGCCCCAAGACAAGGAAATGTTTCTCAGTAGTGTGTGGGGCCTCCATGTGCCTGTATGACCTCCCTACAATGCCTGGACATGCTCCTGATGAGGATAGTCTCCTGAGGGATCTCCTCCCAGACCTGGACTAAAGCATCCGTCAACTCCTGGACAGTCTGTGGTGCAACGTGACGTTGGTGGATGGAGCGAGACATGATGTCCCAGATGTGCTCAATCGGATTCAGGTCTGGGAAATGGGCAGGCCAGTTCATAGCTTCAATGCCTTCATCTTGCAGGAACTGCTGACACACTGCAACCACATGAGGTCTGGCATTGTCTTGCATTAGGATTAACCCAGGGCAAACCGCACCAGCATATGGTCTCACAAGGGGTCTGAGGATCTCATCTCAGTACCTAATGGCAGTCAGGCTACCTCTGGTGAGCACATGGAGGTCTGTGCGGCCCTCCAAAGAAATACCACCCCACACCATTACTGACCCACTGCCAAACTGGTCATGTTGAAGAATTTTGCAGGCAGCAAATCGCTCTCCATGGCGTCTCCAGACTCTGTCACGTCTGTCACATGTGCTCAGTGTGAACCTGCTTTCATCTGTGAAGAGCACAGGATGTCAGTGGGGAATTTGCCAATCCTGGTGTTCTGTGGCAAATGCCAATCATCCTGCACAGTGTTGGGCTGTGAGCACAACCCCCATCTGTGGACATCGGGTCCTCAGACCATCATCATGGAGTCGGTTTCTAACCGTTTGTGCAGACAAATGCACATTTGTGGCCTGCTGGAGGTCATTGGTCATTTTGCAGGATTCTGGCAGTGCTCCTCCTGTTCCTCCTTGCACAAAGGCGGAGGTAGCAGTCTTGCTGCTGGGTTTTTGCCCTCCTAGGCCCCTCCACAACTCCTGGTGTACTGGCCGGTCTCCTGGTAGAGCCTCCAGCCTCTGGACACTACGATGACAGATACAGCAAACCTTCTTGCCACAGCTCGCATATATGTGCCATCCTGGATGAGCTGCACTACCTGAGCCACTTCTGTTGGTTGTAGAGTCCGTCTCATGCTACCACGAGTGTGAAAGCCGACCAACATTCAAAAGTGACCAAAACATCAGCCAGAAAGCATTAGTACTGAGATGTGGTCCCACCTGCAGAGCCACTCCTTTATTGAGTGCGTCTTGATAATTGCCAATATTTTCCATCTGTTGTCTATTCCATTTGCACAACAGCATGTGAAATTGACTGTCAATCAGTGTTGCTTCCTAAGTGGACAGTTTTATTTCACAGACATATGATTTGCTTGGAGTTACGTATATCCTGTTGTTTAATTGTTCCCTTTATTTTTTTGAGCAGTGTAATTATATATATGTATATATACATATATATATTATATAAATATATATATATATATATAATATACACATAATTATATATAAGAATATTCCCTTGAAAAACTATCTTTAAATGATGGAGAATTTGTAAATGCTAAAGTTAAAATTGCATTGCATAAGGATTGGATTTTTGCATGTCATTCTGATGAGAGGTGCTAAAAATCGCATTGTACTTGCATGAAAATTGAATGACACTCGTCTGACTTTTCAGGAACAACGATTTTTTTTTACAGTTATGGATATGAGCACTTAAAGGGTTATCCAGTCATGCTCAATTCACTTGCATTGAACAAGGCCGAGCACGTCTATTCAGAATGTGGCCACAAGTATGAAATCACATACTTATCGGTTAAGTGACCACCCGCTCTTGCTGGCAATACCAGAGAATCCTGACAGTGTGCAGCGCTCATGCTATAAGCATTCCGAAATCTGCAGTCACATAGAGTCTCTGCAGACTTTTATCAGAATACCAGACAACCACTTTAATTCAGTCATTTATTCATTTATTTTACTCGCTTATATTGCGCCATTAATTCCACAGCACTTTACAGATATCAACATGAAATATGTAAACCAATCACAAGGCAAGTAATACAGTAAGTGGTTACATTTGAGTTTTGTTTCAGATTAAGATAGAAATGCGAGGCTTGTGTATGTAAGGGACGCTTATTTTAACACACCGGTGGAATGTTACCGTATGTTAAACTATAAAACGTGGAGCACATTGGTCAGCATGAAGGATTGTGCATGATTTAGAACAAGACGATCAATCTGTTCCCTGCATCTAAGAAGCATTTCTCATACACGTAATTACAGGCAGGTAATCCTTGTAAAAGGGAGAGTTAATACACACAGTTTAATGCCTAAACCGCTAAAACTCAGCAAGAGAACTTGGAATAACACTGTCTACTAATCAGGATTTGCAACTTAGTTAAAAAGGAGTTATTAGTCTTAAGAATCCCAAATTCAATTATCTTCTCCCAGGGGATAAACAGTAATCTTAGCACCAGGGTGAGCGTCCCACACCTGGAATTGTCACTGTGCTCTCGCAAATAGTGTCCACCTGCACAGATTGTCTGGGAATAGTGCAACTCCTAACACTTAGTAATGTATTATGTATGTATTTGTAATGTAGACCGTAAAGCTACATGCACAGACCCTATATAAAAGCTTATAGAGTTCTTACAGGTCATTATCACAAACTCATAGACATAGTGTCCCAGTAATAAGACACGCACTCTAACTTGCAATTTTTTTCCACACAGTTTTATTGGTATAAATTGGAAGTACATGTCAGTACAGCATGAACCTTCAGCAACCTATGAAATATGTGTTATAAATTTCTACATATTGGTTTTTAATACAGGTATGTGCATCCTTTGTAACTTACAGGGGGCATCCTCCCATGAAATGAAAAAAAAAAATCATTCAGGATGCTGTAAAATAATATAATAAATACTCACCTTACCAATCTCCTATTGCCAGTCTCTGTCATGTCTCATTTTGCCGCACAGACGTGCAGAAAATATATTCTACAGCGATTTACAGGCATTGTCATCACTGTCCCCATTGTGTCCCACAATCTAAATTCTCTATCAGTATTTGGAAGGAAACACATATACATGGGGAGAACAAAAAAAACTCAGAGCAGCAGTGCTAACCACTGAGCCACCGTGCTGCAGTCATGTTGCTCATCTTCAGACAATAAGCGGCAGGCAGGGGGTACAGGGATGTGTGTGAGGTGAATGCCAGCCGCTTCGCACTGAACACAGTGCTTCTAAGGCCGACGTCACACTGGTGACAAAATCGGACGACTGCAATGCGATGAAATATCGCATTGCAGTCGGACCTATGTTAATCTATGGAGCAGCTCCCAGTATCAGATTTTTTGTGGTCCGTTTTAAAAGTCCGAGTGCAATCGCACAATGCTGCGATTGTCACCGATTGTGGGTCGACTATCGCCAATGCAAGTCTATCGGAGCGATGAAAAATCGGATTACAAACGGACCGCACGTGTGACTTGCGATTAAATCGCACCGGTGTCCTTTAGAAAAGCCGGCAATTCATCCCCGGCTATACTGTAAAATCACACTGACAGCTTTAATAAAGAATAGAATCAATACATATACACACATAGAATACATATATATATATATATATATATATATATTGTGAGACAGTGAGGATATGTGGCATGGGCGTACCCAGGATCAAAACTAGGGGGGGGCAAGCCATGGTCGTTCAGGTTGTAAAATATAAGAACAAAAAATGTGAATAAAACGAAAATGAACGCCATACACAACATAATTCCTTATACCAAGACCAATAATATCACATACAAGGAGAAATACCACCATGATCAATCCTTTATGTAAACAATTTATTGATTTTAGGCTTACCTTTGCAGTCTTCTCTTCTGTTCAGCAGGGGGACTTCAAGCTCATGCGTGTTTACCACACACTGACACTGAGCCATATACTGAGCCATGACACTGAGTAATATATACCTGACAGGAGCCTGTACAGTCTATATCTACAGTAATATATACCTGACAGGAGCCCGTACAGTCTATATCTACAGTAATATATACCTGACAGGAGCCCGTACAGTCTATATCTACAGTAATATATACCTGACAGGAGCCCATACAGTCTATATCTACAGTAATATATACCTGACAGGAGCCCGTACAGTCTATATCTACAGTAATATATACCTGACAGGAGCCCGTACAGTCTATACAGTAATATATACCTGACAGGAGCCCATACAGTCTATATCTACAGTAATATATACCTGACAGGAGCCCATACAGTCTATATCTACAATAATATATACCTGACAGGAGCCCATACAGTCTATATCTACAGTAATATATACCTGACAGGATCCCATACAGTCTATATCTACAGTAATATATACCTGACAGGAGCCCATACAGTCTATATCTACAGTAATATATACCTGACAGGATCCCATACAGTCTATATCTACAGTAATATATACCTGACAGGAGCCCATACAGTCTATATCTACAGTAATATATACCTGACAGGAGCCCGTACAGTCTATATCTACAGTAATATATACCTGACAGGAGCCCGTACAGTCTATATCTACAGTAATATATACCTGACAGGAGCCCATACAGTCTATATCTACAGTAATATATACCTGACAGGAGCCCATACAGTCTATATCTACAGTAATATATACCTGACAGGAGCCCATACAGTCTATATCTACAGTAATATATACTTGACAGGAGCCCGTACAGCAATATATACCTGACAGGAGCCCATACAGTCTATATCTACAGTAATATATACCTGACAGGAGCCCATACAGTCTATATCTACAATAATATATACCTGACAGGAGCCCGTACAGTCTATATCTACAGTAATATATACCTGACAGGAGCCCGTACAGTCTATATCTACAGTAATATATACCTGACAGGAGCCCGTACAGTCTATATTATCTACAGTAATATATACCTGACAGGAGCCCATACCGTCTATATCTACAGTAATATATACCTGACAGGAGCCCATACAGTCTATATCTACAGTAATATATACCTGACAGGAGCCCATACAGTCTATATCACAGTAATATATACCTGACAGGAGCCCATACAGTCTATATCTACAGTAATATATACCTGACAGGAGCCCGTACAGTCTATATCTACAGTAATATATACCTGACAGGAGCCCATACAGTCTATATCTACAGTAATATATACCTGACAGGAGCCCATACAGTCTATATCTACAGTAATATATACCTGACAGGAGCCCGTACAGTCTATATCTACAGTAATATATACCTGACAGGAGCCCGTACAGTCTATATCTACAGTAATATATACCTGACAGGAGCCCGTACAGTCTATATCTACAGTAATATATACCTGACAGGAGCCCATACAGTCTATATCTACAGTAATATATACCTGACAGGAGCCCGTACAGTCTATATCTACAGTAATATATACCTGACAGGAGCCCGTACAGTCTATATCTACAGTAATATATACCTGACAGGAGCCCATACAGTCTATATCTACAGTAATATATACTTGACAGGAGCCCGTACAGCAATATATACCTGACAGGAGCCCATACAGTCTATATCTACAGTAATATATACCTGACAGGAGCCCATACAGTCTATATCTACAATAATATATACCTGACAGGAGCCCGACAGTCTATATCTACAGTAATATATACCTGACAGGAGCCCGTACAGTCTATATCTACAGTAATATATACCTGACAGGAGCCCGTACAGTCTATATTATCTACAGTAATATATACCTGACAGGAGCCCATACCGTCTATATCTACAGTAATATATACCTGACAGGAGCCCGTACAGTCTATATCTACAGTAATATATACCTGACAGGAGCCCGTACAGTCTATATCTACAGTAATATATACCTGACAGGAGCCCGTACAGTCTATATCTACAGTAATATATACCTGACAGGAGCCCATACAGTCTATATCTACAGTAATATATACCTGACAGGAGCCCGTACAGTCTATATCTACAGTAATATATACCTGACAGGAGCCCATACAGTCTATATCTACAGTAATATATACCTGACAGGAGCCCGTACAGTCTATATCTACAGTAATATATACCTGACAGGAGCCCATACAGTCTATATCTACAGTAATATATACCTGACAGGAGCCCGTACAGTCTATATCTACAGTAATATATACCTGACAGGAGCCCATACAGTCTATATCTACAGAAGGTAGATATAGACTGTACAGGCTCCTGTCAGGTATATATTACTGTAGATAAGGAGACATCAACCCATTAATTAATAAATCCTCCTATGTCACTGAGGACTCTGACTGACCTCAGATTTCCCTCCTGCAGCAAGCACATGGCTTCTCTCCTGGCTTCCTGGCTTTGCAGAACACGCCCCCGGGAACGATGTCACACCGCTGGAAGAGCCCATACAGTCTAGTATGTGAGTCGCAGCCAGCCCAGAAGCACCTTTAAAGGGCCGGCTGATGCGATGGCCTCATCTTGGCACAGCGCGCCCCTGCTCCTAGGGGGGGCAACGGCCCCCCCCTGCCCCACGGTGGGTACGCCCATGATATGTGGTGAATGGGGTGTACATTTCACCTAGGTTCTTTGCTAACTATAAGGGAAATATGTGGCTTTGTAGACCTGGTGGTAGAGAGAGGTCACTACACCTTGCATTCATTGCACACTTGCAGCTTAAACCTGAAGCCAATCAGCTGTTAATTAGGAAGCCAGAAATAGGTGTCTGCGGACACAGTCAGAGAGCTAGTTTAGCCTGGACACAGGGAGGTGTCCTGGCACAAGAAACAGTCTCCAAGAGTGTTAGAGCTGTCTTCAGCCTGGACACAGAGAGGTGTCCTGGCACAAGGAAGCAGTCTCTGTGAGAATGCATGCGGATAAGCTACTGAAGAGGAGGAGAGCCGTCTCAGTCTGGGTGCAGGAAGGACCCCGGACATAGGAGTGTCTCTGTGAACCTCCATGCTGATGATTACTGAAGAGGAGGGGAGCTGTCTCAGTCTGGGTTAGAGGTACCCCGGACACAAGAGTGTCTCTGTGAACCTCCAGCATAATGACTACTGAATAGGAGTGGATCTCTCTCAAGTCTGGACGTCGGGTGGACCTTCAGACATAAGGAGGAGTATCTGGGAAACTCCATACTGGTAACATATATCATATGTGTTGTTTTGGGCACAGACTGATAGAGTCTGGGTTCCTGATAGAAAGGGACATTACATAAGTGTAATTTAGTGGCTAGACAAGCCTAGGTCTTTTGTTTATGCTTTGTTTTATCTGTGTGCTGTGGACTTTAATAAAACTGGTTGCGGCCAGTTTTTACCATAATTGCTGTCTGAATGAACTGTTTCCGTGCCATTCTGTCTACCCAGACAGCGATCCTAGAGCTATATCCCCTGGAAGGCTACAATATATATACATGTCATTGTGACATTTATAATATACATATATTTATAGTTCCATACACTTCTACATACTGTAATAGCCGCTAATTCAATTGCCGGCTTTTGTGAAATTCCAGAACCCGACATGAAATGACACATGGTTTACATACAGTTAACCATGTCATTTCATGTGTTTTGATATATGGTTTTCACTAACAATTACATGAGTGTATGTGTGTGAAATTTCACACATGTAGGGGTTAATTAAAGGTGTAAATTCGTTGAAAAAAATGCGTGGGCTCTAGCTGTATTTTCTCCACCAGACAGACAAATCAAGCGAGTGGGGGCAAATAATAATAGCCCAGGGAGGGTGCATTTATTTTGTGCCCCCCTGGCTACTAAAATCTGCCCCCAGACACCTCAAAAAAGGCAATCTATAATTAGATTCTCCCATTCTGGCACTTTGCCCGTCTATTCCCATTGCCCTGTAGCGGTGACGAATGGGTTAATAAGGGGTTAAAGCCACCTTGCAATTGAAAGGTGACTATAAGCCAGGTTAATAATTGAGAGTTGTCAATCTGACAACTCTCAATTATTAATCCTATTGTATGAAAGGAAAAAAAACACACACACATTAATTATTAATCTTTTTAATGAAATAAAGAAAAAGTTTTGGACCATATTTTATTGCTCAGCTGTAATCCCCTGAATGAATCAGTTCATCTCCCGGCGACACTAGAGGAAGTGATTAGTGTGTGAAGCTTAATTGATTGCTTCCCACTTTCACTTCAGGTCAGGTCAAGGTGACTTGACCTGAAGTGAAAGTGGGAAGAAATCAATTAAGCTTCACACATTAATCACTTCCTCTCCTTTCGCCGGAAGAGGAACTTATTCATTCAGGGGGTAACAGCTCAGCAGCAGCATTAGCTGCCTGCTAGCTGTAACCTGTTAACCCTATCTGATGGATTACAGCATGGGACCTGACTGTGCATCGGATAGGTAAGAATCATTTTGCTTTTTTATTTTATTTTTATTACAGGAAATGGTTTTAGCAGGAAAATAAAGATGGTCAAAAACTGTTTGCTTATTTCATTAAAATGATTTTTTATTAAAGTGTGTGTGTTTAATTTTTCTTTCATACAATAGGATTAATAATTGATAGTTGTCTCATTTACAGCTCTCAATTATTAACCTGGTTTAAAGTCACCTTTCAATTGCAAGGTGGCTTTAACCCCTTATTAACCCATTCGCCACCGCTACAGGGCAATGGGAATAGACGGGCAAAGTGCCAGAAAGGGCGAATCTAATTATAGATTTGCCTATTCTGGGTGTCTGGGGGCAGATGTTAGTAGCCAGGGGGGGCACAAAATAAATGCACCCTCCCTGGGCTATTATTATTTGCCCCCACTCACTTGATTTGCCAGTCCGGTGTAGAAAATACAGCGGGAGCCCACACATTTTTTTTCAACGAATTTACACCTTTAATTAACCCCTACATGTCTGCAATTTTGCACACATACACTCATGTAATTGTAAGTTAAAACCATATATCAAACTACATGAAATGACATGGTTAACTGTATGTAAACCATGTGTCATTTCATGTCGGGTCTGTACTTTCACAAAAGCCGGCAATTGAATTAGCGGCTATTACAGTATGTAAAGTCTATGAACTATAAATATATGTATATATATATATATATATGTCACAATGACATGTATATATATATATATATATGTGTTCTATGTGTATAATCTATTCTTTCTTTGTGATTTAAATACTATTCATTTGGATCCATTATATGTCCGTTTTGCAACTAATCTCGCAAGTCGGATGTAAATCGGATGTTACAACTACGGTCAGATGCGACTAAATCGCATCTTTGAATGAAAATCGGATGCCAGACGGATGTCTGTTCATTACATTTTGGTCCGATAATCGACCGACTAAAACGGTCTGCAAGTCATGTACAGTACAATAAAAGTGAGGCCGGTGTCACACTGGCGAGTTTGATGCGAGTAAGTCGCACGACTTTCTCGCATCAACACCCCGCACGGCCGCCCGCTCTCGAACCCGAGTGCGCGGCTGCATAGAAATACATGCAGCCGCACACTCGGGTCCGAGAGCGGGCGGCTGTGCCTGGTGTTGATGTGAGAAAGTCGTGCGACTTACTCGCTTCAAACTCGCCAGTTGACGCCGGCCAGAATGGGAAAAAAAACGCTGTGCACATGCTGCGGATTTTTCAGCGCAGATTTGCTGCAGATTTAAATCCACAGCATGTCAATTCTTTGTGCGGATTCCGCCGCGTTATTATTACACCTATTCCATTATACGTGTAAAACCGCAGGGTAAATCCGCAAAAAACCGCAGTAAATCCACATTAAATCCGCAAATTCACAAAAATTAGCAAAAATAAATTAGCAAAATCAGCGCGGAAAAATCCGAAGTGAATCCGCAGCGTGGCACTGGCCTAAGGGTCCAAAGCTCTAGTGACGTTCAACCACTCCTTTCTCAGGTAATCAGGTGGTGCGCATCATGATAATCCACTAAAATTGTTTTTTAAAAAAAAATTACATTATAAAAACAGAACAGATCAGTTCTATCATTTAAACCTAGTGGGCTATTTGCTCTTGTATTCAAAATCCATTTTGCATCTCTTTGTAAAGCAATTTATTGTGGTTACCACCTGTTCTATTCCTGCAAAGTTTAATGTGTGTGGATCAGCTCCATGCACTCCACTATATGGTTAATCAATTAAGGGGAACCTTTTCATGTTTCTATAAATTAAAGTGTTTGTGGAAACATACCACAAGGATCTAAATGTTTTGCCTATATAAAAGAATTTGCACAGACAAAAAATTATGTAGATAACTTTTTGTTTGTTTTGTTTTGGGAAGAAACAAAGTTCGTCACATTGCTGAGTTGTTTTTGCGTCTGTTTTTTTGCTCCCCTTCTTCCCAAAGCCATTCCTTTTTTTATTTTTCCGTCAATATGCCATGTGAGGGTTTGTTTTTTTTGCAAGATAGCTGTACTTTAAAAGACACCATTGGTTTGCCATATAGTGTACTGGAAAACAGAAAAAAAATTCAAAGTGCGGTGAAATTGCAAAAAAAAGTGCAATTCCATAATTGTTTGTTTTGTTTTTTTACCATGTCACTAAATGCTAAAACTGACCTGCCATTATGATTCTCCAGGTCATTATGAGTTTGTAGATACCAAACAAGTATAGGTTATTTTGAATAGTGAGACCACCCCCGTAGTGTTCGAGTTCGCTTCGGTCCCGACACCAGGTTCGACGAACGTTCGCGAAAAACCGGCAACACCGTTAAAAAAAAACAATGGCGCAAACCAAAACAATAGAAAACCGAAAACACATAAAAACACTTCAAAGGTTAAAAGCTGACAATGTCAAAAAAAACAACACTGGAAAAGTGACAAGTACATATAGCATGCGAAAGAAAAGAGGTGGAGGATAAAGAGGGGGACACAGTATAGGCATGTCAGCCCTTCTAAACCAAAAAAGTGCGAAACCCAACACGGCCATCCGTTCCTGCCCTGCGACCGGTGCGCCGGGTTTGTGCCAGAGCGGCGGTGGCCTGACGGCCAGCCCCCCTCTCCCAATACTGTGCCTGGTGGGTCGGGGCGGCCCCCCCGGTGGAGCAGGTCTAATTCTTTTTCATTTAAATTTCTCTCTAATTGAATGAGTAACTTTAAATCCTTTTACAAGATTATTGGAGGGCAACTCCAGCCACGCCGCGGTAATGCCAGCTCCTGAGCGTCCATAAAGCCTCAGTTAAAAAGTTTTATAAGGACGACTTGGCGGTCCCAGAAGGCGCCTACCACCCCAACCCCTGTGCCTTGGGGGTGCCTCCCCGATATCTTCACTGATTTCCCGGGGGGCCCAAACATTTCTTTTGAAAAAATTAAGTTTCCAAAGTACAGGGTTTGTAGCTTCTTAAACTGGGGTAATCCCCTGAACAACACCTACTAGCCCAAAAAAATTTTTGTTGGGCTAGATGCAGTTAAAAAATTTGTAATTAATCACAGCCTGGCTACCCGCTGATACAACACTGCTAACTACCCAAAAATTATTGTTGGGTTAATGCTTAAAAAATTTTAAAAATCTACACCGTGGCTACCCCGAAACAGACCTTAACTTTGGAGCAACCTCGATTCCCGGCTAAGATGAGTAAACAGCTCTAGTCTTCACATCAAAGTGTACCCAACCATAGTGTATGTAGTTTCTTACGTTAAAAGGGGTGGTGAAAGACCCAACCCACCTGAATTACGACCAATCACGTAAAACCACAGCAAGGGGACTCCAAAAAGATTCCATTTTTCCAAAAATTTCGGGCACAGACACCATTAAGTAGAACAATTGCTCCAGGTTGCTTTAAAAAAGGTTGGTGAATGATTTTAAACCAAATCCTCAAGCTTTTTACCTCCCCAGATACCAGGGTAGAAAACCTGCGGATCCAGATTTGTTATCTTTAAAAGGGTCTGTTACATTCTCTGTGGACACGGTCGTTATCTGTCAATCACCAAAACCCACCACACCTGAAACATGTTCAGAAAACAAAAATTATTATTAATTGAAAGCGGTGACCATATAATGGCCAATAAATGAGTACCACACCCTGCTACAGGCCCAAAATTATTGTCCACCCAAGATGCAAAAAAATTATTATTAATTGAAAGCTGGTGGAGCTTATTAATGGCCTAAGTTTGTTTCGAGTGAGGAGTGAGGTAAAAAAGGCAATACACAGACA
>JARQOD010000005.1:179407345-179429086 GCA_033576555.1 Oophaga sylvatica | reverse complement strand
AAGAGAGATTTAACTCAATACTGAGTAGACGACAAAGCTCTCTCCAGAACCGAGACGCAAACTGGGGACCTCGGTCACTGACAATCTTGTCCGGCATGCCGTGTAAACGGAAGATGTGCCTAACAAACAACGCTGCCAGAGCCCGTGCAGAAGGTAACCGTGGTAGTGGCACCAGATGCACCATTTTAGAGAAATGGTCGGTGATTACCCAAATGATGGTGCAACCCCGAGACTTGGGCAAGCCCACCACAAAGTCCATCCCAACCATCTCCCAGGGCCTGTCTGCCACCGGCAAAGGGTAAAGTAACCCAGCTGGCCGTTGTCGTGGAGACTTATTTTTGGCGCAGGAGACACACGCCCGAACATAGTCCCCAACATCACGGACCATATGCGGCCACCAATATGTCCTCGCCAGCAACTCAGATGTCCTCTTTGCCCCAAAGTGGTCCACCCACCCTGGACGAATGTGCCCAAGAGAGTACCTCCGGTCGCAAATTAGTAGGCACAAAAGTCTTGCCCGGGGGCACAGACTCTAGCGAAACCGGGGCCACTGTTCTCAGGCTCTCTGTGGGGACGATAAGCCGAGGCTCCTCCACCTCCTCCTCCGAGGACACCACAGAGCGAGAGAGAGCGTCGGCACGAATGTTCTTCTCTCCCGAGAGGAAATGCAGTGTGAAATGAAACCGGGAGAAGAACAAGGACCATCTGGCTTGGCGAGAATTAAGCCGCTGGGCTGTCTGAAGATATACCAGGTTTTTGTGATCCGTGAAGACTTGGAAGGGAAAGCGAGCTCCCTCCAACAGATGTCTCCACTCCGAGAAGGCCAACTTCATTGCTAGCAACTCCCTGTCCCCGATGGAATAATTCCTCTCTGCTGGTGTGAAGGTCTTGGAGAAAAAGAAGCATGGATGCTTCCGACCTTGAGCATCCTTTTGGAAGAGGACTGCTCCAGCACCAACGGACGAGGCATCCACCTCCAATATAAATGGCTTATCAACATCGGGGCGATGTAGGATGGGAGCTCTAGCGAAATGAGACTTAATAGACGTGAAGGCCTTGGAGACCTCTTCAGACCACAATTTGGGATTAGCTCCCTTTTTGGTAAGGGCAACCACGGGAGCTACCAAAGTTGAGAAGTGGGGAATGAACTGACGGTAGTAATTAATGAACCCCATAAAGCGCTGCACCGCCTTTAGAGAGTGGGGTTCTTGCCAGTCCATCACCGCCTGTAGTTTGGCAGGATCCATAGCCAATCCCTGGGCGGAGATGATATAGCCCAGGAAAGGTAAGGACTCCTGCTCAAACACACATTTCTCCAACTTTGCGTAAAGGGAATTTGCCCGTAGGAGGTCGAAGACCCTGCCAACATCCCTCCGGTGGGAGTCAATATCTGGAGAGAAGATGAGTATATCATCCAGATAGACTACGACCGAGGTGGAGAGCATATCCCGGAAGATGTCATTGACAAAGTCTTGGAAAACGGCTGGAGCATTACAGAGCCCAAAGGGCATCACCAGATATTCGTAATGCCCATCCCTGGTATTAAAAGCCGTCTTCCATTCGTCCCCCTCACGGATGCGAATCAGGTTATAAGCACCGCGCAGATCTAGTTTAGTGAATACCCTTGCTCCCCGAAGCCTATCAAATAGCTCAGAGATCAGGGGCAACGGGTACTTGTTTTTAACGGTGATGGCGTTAAGACCCCTGTAATCAATACACGGACGCAATTCTCCGTTTTTCTTCTGCACGAAGAAAAATCCCGCCCCTGCCGGTGACACCGACTTCCTAATAAACCCTCTTGCCAGGTTCTCCTGAATATATTGCGACATGGCCTCTGTCTCAGGAAGAGAGAGGGGATAGACCCTTCCCCGAGGAGGTTCTGCGCCAGGCAAGAGGTCGATAGGACAGTCATAGGGGCGATGAGGCGGAAGAGTCTCCGCAGCCTTCTTGGAGAACACGTCTGCATATGACCAGTAGTGCTTGGGAAGTGGAGTAAGATCTGCGGGTAACTCAGTAGTGGTAACCTGAACGCAACTTCTGAAACATCTGCCTGTACATGCATCACTCCAACCCAGTATCCTACCCGAAGTCCACTCTATATGTGGGGAGTGGAAACGGAGCCAAGGTATACCTAGTAGGATCTCATCTATTCCCTCGGGAAGGACGAGTAGGGAAATAAATTCCTGATGGGAAGGAGATACAGACAATGCAAGTGGGACAGTCTGGTGAGTAATTTGTGAGGGCAATGACGACCCATTCACTACCCGAACAGTCACTGATTTGTCAAGCGCCACCAGAGGTATTGCATGACGGCGAGCAAAGCTAGAGGACATGAAATTCCCCTCTGCTCCTGAGTCCACGCAAAGGTCGGCGGTGAGAATGGAATTACCAACAGTGATTGTCCCTTTAAATGTTATCTTGGAGGAAAATGCCGCTGTCTCTAGTGAACCTCCTCCCAGGGCCACTAGACGCGATCGCTTCCCCGATCGCTGTGGACATCTGTTGGCATAGTGTCCTGTCTGCTGACAATGGTTACAAACCACGGATACTCGGACGGACCGAGATTTAGATCCTGCATGAGGAACTTCTGTGGCCTTTTGAGGTTCGGACGCCAGATCGGGAAATTCGAGAGGTTTGGCAAAGGTAGGAGCCAACCGAAACCTCTGCCTACACTGGGCCCGCTCCAACCTCCGCTCGTGAAAACGGAGGTCAATGCGGGTAGATATGGAGATAAGCTTCTCCAGTGTGGCGGGAATCTCCCTGGTAGCCAAAGCGTCTTTAACATGGTCAGCCAGTCCCCGCCAGTAGATAGGAATAAGAACTTTATCAGACCAATCTAGCTCAGCAGCCAGAGTCCGAAACTGGATGGAAAACTGACTGACCAAAGACGAACCCTGTGTCAATGCCAGCAGTTGTAGCGCCGTATCGTGGGTGACCTGGGGTCCTAAAAAGACCTTTTTAAGAGCCTCCAAGAAACGAGGAGCACTCTGCACCACACGATCATCGCGCTCCCACAGCGGCGTTGCCCACTCCAACGCTCTGCCCGAGAGTAGAGAAAGTACAAAACCCACTTGTGCCCGATCCGTGGGAAAACGTGCAGCCAGAAGCTCAAGATGTATAGAGCACTGACTCACGAATCCCCGACATTGCTTGCTATCACCGGCAAACTTGTCAGGAAGCGGGAGGTGGGATAATGTAGGGGCAGAGGTGGCAGAGGACAAACTGGCTGCAGCCACGCTAGCAGCCTGAACAGCGACTGCGGTAACATCCACAGCTGAGGTTGTGCTCTCAAGAGCCTCCAACCTACCCTTCAGCTGCTGGATGTACTGCAATAGACGCTGTTCGTCCGCCATTTTACTAGCCAGACCCTGGCGCTAATATTATGTTAGGGTCTGCGGAACGCACCAAATATATAAAGTGGAGAGGTGCGTTCGCAGCCCGGGGTCCACCGTGCAAGCAAAGCCTGCTGCTAGTAAGATGACGAAAGTAGCGAACTCTGTTATCCCGCAGAGTCGCTAAAATAAACGCCGTAGCGCGTTGTGGCAGTAAGTGCAGACTCTGTTAATTCACAGAGCCGCTAACGGGATGCCACAGTGCTATATGGCGATATGTGCGAACTCACTTAGCTTCAGTGAGCCGCAAAGTAAAAGCTAGGGCGCTGTCTAGCGTCGAGAGCGAACCCTGTTACGTCACAGAGCCGCTGAGAACAAACGCCGTGTCCTGTCAGGCTCTCAGGCACATGGTTAATTGCTAAGCGAGCATAATACGTGGTCATGCGCTAATGTCCTCGCGGGAGTCACCCGCAATCTATGGCGTCTGAACGCCAGACCCTGAATACGGCAATCAAACTCCTCACCGGTTATGCCGGTAATCTAGGGCATCTAGGACACCGACCCTGACCAGCTAGCACACTAAACTCCTCACCGATTAAGTCGGTATTCTAGTGGCTTATTTCAGCCGGGTCCCTAACCACACACACGCATGACCACACTGGCGCATAGCATACAATGGTTGATATTAGAGCATGGCGGCCCAGCCATGCTACCCTTTTATAGCAACAGCCACAGGACCTTCCAGGAACAAGGACCAATGAGAACCTGTTCAGAAGACTAGTAGTAACAGGGCCTTCCTGGCGGGCCAATAGGAGCCGCTGCAGTACCTGAGCATGTGACCCTGATCTCCAATGAGAGATCTCACTCTGGGCACGCTCAGAAGGGAAAATGCAGGACTTTATCCCAAAGACGTCTGCTCCAGAACTGGCTACAATAGCAGATCCAGGAAAGGCAGCAGCAAGTCAGTGCCCAGTAGTGGAGTGGGCAAGACGCCTGGAACGACGTCTCTGCTGAGCAGGCTCCACTGTGGCCGGAGACGAATGGGAGACCGCAGCGGCACTGGTTCGAGACTCCCTTGTGCAGGAGCGGGAACTCGAACCCTAACACCCCCTTTATCATT
Organism: Oophaga sylvatica; assembly: GCA_033576555.1. Classification (NCBI taxonomy): domain Eukaryota; kingdom Metazoa; phylum Chordata; class Amphibia; order Anura; family Dendrobatidae; genus Oophaga; species Oophaga sylvatica. The sequence continues at coordinate 179,424,634 of JARQOD010000005.1, read as the reverse complement.
CCCTTAGTTAGGGACATATAATAAAATAAAGAAATTGTAATTATTTTCATTTTTCCATTAGGGTTAGGGTTAGGGTTATAATTAGGGTTAGGGTTAGGATTAGGATTAGGGTTAAAATTAGGGTTAGGGTTACAATTGGGGTGAGGGTTGCAATGAGGGTTAGGGATACAATTAGGGTTAGGTATACAATTAGGGTTAGGGGTACAATTAGGGTTGGAAATAGGGTTAGGACTAGGGTTAGGGTTGGGATTAGTGTTAGGGGTGTGTTGGGGTTAGGGTTGGAGCTAGAATTCAGGGGTTTACACTATTTAGGCACATCAGGGGGTCTCCAAACACGACGTGGCGTTCAAAAACTCAAATGGCGCTCCCTCCCTTCCGAGCACAACAACTTTTGGGGTCCAATTTCTCCTGTTACCCTTGGGAAAAAAAAATAGCGGGCTAAAAAATCATTTTTGAGGAAAAAAATGATTTTTTATTTTCACGGCTCTACGTTATAAACTTCTGTGAAGCACTTGGAGGTTCAAAGTGCTCACAACACATCTAGATAAGTTCCTTAAGGGGTCTAGTTTCCAAAATGGGGTCACTTGTGGGGGTTTCCACTCTTTAGGCACATCAGGGGCTCTCTAAACGCAACATGGCGTCCAGCCAATTCTGCGTTGAAAAAGTCAAACGGCGCTCCTTCCTTTGTGACCTCTGCCGTGTGCCCAAAAAGTGCTTTACCCCCACATATGGGGTATCGGTGTATTCAGGAGAAATTTCACAACAAATTTTGTGGTTTATTTTTTCTTTTAACACTTGTGAAAATAAAAAAACTTGGTTCTGAAGTAAAGTTTTTGCAAAAAAAGTTATATGTTAATTTTTTCCTTCCACTTTGCTTCAGTTCCTGTGAAGCACGTAAAGGGTTAATAAACTTCTTGAATGTGGTTTTGAGCACCTTGATGGGTGCAGTTTTTTAGAATGGTGTCACTTTTGGGTATTTTCTGCTATATAGACCCCTCAAAGTGACTTCAAATGTGATGTGGTCCCACTCCCTAAAAAAAAATGGTGTTGTAAAAATGAGAAATCGCTGGTCAACTTTTAACCCTTATAACTTCGTAACAAAAAAAGTTTTGTTCACAAAATTGTGCTGATGTAAAGTAGACATGTGGGAAATGTTATTTATGAAGAAATTTGTGTGACATATCTCTCTGATTTAAGGGCATAAAAATTTAAAGTTTGAAAATTACAAAATTTTCAAAATTTCGCCATATTTCCGTTTTTTTTAATAAATAAACGCAAGTCATATAAATTTTTTTACCACTAACATTAAGTAAAATATGTCACAAAAAAACAATCTCTGAATCAGCAGGATTCGTAGCGTTCCAGAGTTATAACCTCATAAATTGACAGTGGTCAGAATTGTCAAAATTGGCCCGGTCATTAAGCTTCAAATTGGCTCTGTCACTAAGGGGTTAATATGTTAGGGTATAGCACTTGTGAATGTAAATATTTAACTATTGGTGTATAAAAGATACCATTTAAGGCCCCTTACACATGTCTGTGTCTCCGGTACGTGTATTCACACGTACTGGAAACACATTCTCAGGTCTATGCACATGTCAGTGTGTCTGTGGGCTAAACACGCTGACATGTCCGTTTTTTGCCATCACCATGGATGGCAAAATGTCCCGGACACATGCACACGTAGAACACACATTGATGTCCTCCATGTGCACGGACAGCCGCCGTGGAAGAAGCGCTACTGTAAGCTTTGTTCCCCGGCGGCATCTGCTGAATGCGACTTTCATCCAATCTCCCCTGCTCTGCTGCCGATCAGCGCAAGCAGGGGAGATTGAATGAATAAAAAACCCAACCTGGGCTCCCCTTATGTTTTTGAACCAACCTGGCAAAACTCACAGGTGCGGGCTGCTATTCTCAGGCTGGTAAGGGGCCATGGATATGGGGCCCCCCAGCCTAAAAACAGCAGCCCGCAACTGCCCAGAAAGGTACATCTATTAGATGAGCCAATTCTGGAGCTTTGCCTGGCTCTTCCCACTTGCCCTGTAGTGGTGGCAAGTGGGGTTAATATCTGTAGGGTTAATGCCACCTTTCTATTGTAATGTGACATCTAGCCCACAGATTAGTAATGGAGAGGTGTCAATAAGACACCTCTCCATTACTAATCCTATTGTTGAAAAGAACCAATAATTGAAAAACACGAGGAACTAGTCAAAAGAACCATAGTGGTGCATTATATCAAATGATAATATTGTAATTATATAAGTTAGAAAGGGAAAGCCTTGTATCTCAGAACCCAGCTCCCCATACTTGTAGCACATAGCCCAGCTCCCCATCTTTGCAGCACAGAGCCCAGCTTCCCTTCCTTGTAGCACAGAACCCAGCTCCCCTTCCTTGAAGCATAGAGCACAGCTCCCCTTCCTTGAAGCACAGAGCCCAGCTCCCCTTTCTTGAAGCACAGAGCCCAGCTCCCCTTCCTTGAAGCATAGAGCACAGCTCCCCTTCCTTGAAGCACAGAGCCCAGCTCCCCTTTCCTTGAAGCACAGAGCCCAGCTCCCTTCCTTGAAGCACAGAGCCTAGCTCCCCTTCCTTGAAGCACAGAGCTCAGCTCCCTTCCTTGAAGCACAGAGCCCAGCTCCCCCTCCGTGAAGCACAGAGCCCAGCTCCCTTCCTTGAAGCACAGAGCCCAGCTCCCCTTCCTTGAAGCACAGAGCCCTGCTCCCCCTCCTTGGAGCACAGAGCCCAGCTCCCCTTCTTGAAGCACAAAGCCCAGCTCCCCTTCCTTAAAGCACAGAGCCCAGCTCCCCTTCCTTGAAGCACAGAGCCCAGCTCCCCTTCCTTGAAGCACAGAGCTCAGCTCCCTTCCTTGAAGAACAGAGCCCAGCTCCCCCTCCTTGAAGCACAGAGCCCAGCTCCCCTTCCTTGAAGCACAGAGCTCAGCTCCCTACCTTGAAGAACAGAGCCCAGCTCCCCTCCTTGAAGCACAGAGCCCAGCTCCCCTTCCTTGAAGCACAGAGTCCAGCTCCCCTTCCTAGAAGCACAGAGCTCAGCTCCCCTTCCTTGAAGCACAGAGCCCAGCTCCCCCTCCTTGAAGCACAGAGCCCAGCTCCCCTTCCTTGAAGCACAGAGTCCAGCTCCCCTTCCTAGAAGCACAGAGCTCAGCTCCCCTTCCTTGAAGCACAGAGCCCAGCTCCCTTTCCTTGAAGCACAGAGCCCAGCTTCCTTTCCTTGAAGCACAGAGCCCAGCTCCCTTTCCTTGAAGCACAGAGCTCAGCTCCCCATCTTTATTTTGTGTGGCATCTCATATGTCATGTGATAAAAGTGCTTTTGATTGCATTGTGATGATGTCACCTGATTTTTAGGAGTCACAAAACATTTTTAAAGTGCTTAAATAATATAATGGTCTTACTAAACTTAAGGTCCAAATTCATTATTGCATTTATGCCTGCTTTTTGTTGAAATTTCGTGTTTTGTGCCTTTTTTAGTACAGATTTATCTATGAATTTGTTCCTATTTTTAATCTATTTTATGTGTTCACCTGTTTTTTTTCTCTAGCCTGTCACTGTGGGCAAAGTTATGGGTTTCCAGATGTTTCATCATTTTGTAACTTTACAAAAAGTCACAAAATATATTACAAATGTACTCCAGCTATTTCCTTCTGTAGTGAATTTATGTATATCAGATATTTTACTGCAATTTTTGCGCTACTTTGCAAAACGTACAACTTTTTGCACTAAAATGTTACAAAAAAGGTTCAAGACAAAAATATTGACCATTTTTTATGCATATTATTTTATGAACTGCATGCAACTTTTTGAAGTAGTTGTTGAAACAAGAAGCAATGAATGTTGCAATAAAAAAGTGACATAAAATGCAAGTGATGAATTGGGGCCTAAATTTCTACAAAATTGTATGTTTTTGCACAGAATACTAATTAGAACATCATATTGGTTAAGATCATTGTAACTCCATAGGTTTATCAATCTAGACACATGAGATGCTACTAGTGTATGTTTACTATAAATCATAAGCTTTGCAATAATTAATATGATATGCAATAATTTCTTATTAACCCCTTAACGACCGCCGATACGCCTTTTAACGGCGGTAGTTAAGGGTACTTATATATATAAGTATATAGCGCCCCCCAGAGTCAGATTTTCTCCGGGGTCTCAGCTACCGGGGTAGCCCAGACCCCAGAGAACATGATTCCGATCGGTTTTTACCGACCCCGCTTTTGCGATCGCCGTTATTAACCCGTTATTGACCCCCCGATCAGTCCCCCGTGCCTTCTGGTGTCCCCCCATGGCTCCCGGAGCTCCCCGAGCTCCCAGCGTCTTGTCCCGGCAAAGAAAATGGTAGGCACCTGCGCAGTGCACCTGCCCAGTCGGATTTTCTTCGGGGTCTCGGCTACCAGGGGGTAGCTGAGACCCCAGAGAACATAATTAGGGTCCCCCACAGTCCCCCTGCTTTTGCGATCGCCGTTATTCACCATATAACGGCGATTGCAAAAGAAAAAAAAAAGCCACGATCCTGCATGTAATTTCTCTCCCCTCTGATGTGATCCACATCAGAGGAGAGAGAAATAGGGTCCTCGGGACCCCTGATCCCCCCCTGGTGCCTCCCGGTGTCCCCTCTGTCCTCCATCAGCTCCAATCCTCCCGGTGTCTTCATCCTGTAAAAGAAAATGCCGGGCGCATGCGCAGTGCGCCCGCTGAATCTGCCTTCCGGCAGATTCATTCATAAAGTGAAAGTACATTTTGATCACTGTGATAAACTATCACAGTGATCAAAATAAAAAAAAAGTACATAACCCCCTTTATCATTCCCTTAGTTAGGGACATATAATAAAATAAAGAAATTGTAATTATTTTCATTTTTCCATTAGGGTTAGGGTTAGGGTTATAATTAGGGTTAGGGTTAGGATTAGGATTAGGGTTAAAATTAGGGTTAGGGTTACAATTGGGGTGAGGGTTGCAATGAGGGTTAGGGATACAATTAGGGTTAGGTATACAATTAGGGTTAGGGGTACAATTAGGGTTGGAAATAGGGTTAGGACTAGGGTTAGGGTTGGGATTAGTGTTAGGGGTGTGTTGGGGTTAGGGTTGGAGCTAGAATTCAGGGGTTTACACTATTTAGGCACATCAGGGGGTCTCCAAACACGACGTGGCATTCAAAAACTCAAATGGCGCTCCCTCCCTTCCGAGCACAACAACTTTTGGGGTCCAATTTCTCCTGTTACCCTTGGGAAAAAAAATAGCGGGCTAAAAAATCATTTTTGAGGAAAAAAATGATTTTTTATTTTCACGGCTCTACGTTATAAACTTCTGTGAAGCACTTGGAGGTTCAAAGTGCTCACAACACATCTAGATAAGTTCCTTAAGGGGTCTAGTTTCCAAAATGGGGTCACTTGTGGGGGTTTCCACTCTTTAGGCACATCAGGGGCTCTCTAAACGCAACATGGCGTCCAGCCAATTCTGCGTTGAAAAAGTCAAACGGCGCTCCTTCCTTTGTGACCTCTGTCGTGTGCCCAAAAAGTGCTTTACCCCCACATATGGGGTATCGGTGTATTCAGGAGAAATTTCACAACAAATTTTGTGGTTTATTTTTTCTTTTAACACTTGTGAAAATAAAAAAACTTGGTTCTGAAGTAAAGTTTTTGCAAAAAAAGTTATATGTTAATTTTTTCCTTCCACTTTGCTTCAGTTCCTGTGAAGCACGTAAAGGGTTAATAAACTTCTTGAATGTGGTTTTGAGCACCTTGATGGGTGCAGTTTTTTAGAATGGTGTCACTTTTGGGTATTTTCTGCTATATAGACCCCTCAAAGTGACTTCAAATGTGATGTGGTCCCACTCCCTAAAAAAAAATGGTGTTGTAAAAATGAGAAATCGCTGGTCAACTTTTAACCCTTATAACTTCGTAACAAAAAAAGTTTTGTTCACAAAATTGTGCTGATGTAAAGTAGACATGTGGGAAATGTTATTTATGAAGAAATTTGTGTGACATATCTCTCTGATTTAAGGGCATAAAAATTTAAAGTTTGAAAATTACTAAATTTTCAAAATTTCGCCATATTTCCGTTTTTTTTAATAAATAAACGCAAGTCATATAAATTTTTTTTACCACTAACATTAAGTAAAATATGTCACAAAAAAACAATCTCTGAATCAGCAGGATTCGTAGCGTTCCAGAGTTATAACCTCATAAATTGACAGTGGTCAGAATTGTCAAAATTGGCCCGGTCATTAAGCTTCAAATTGGCTCTGTCACTAAGGGGTTAATATGTTAGGGTATAGCACTTGTGAATGTAAATATTTAACTATTGGTGTATAAAAGATACCATTTAAGGCCCCTTACACATGTCTGTGTCTCCGGTACGTGTATTCACACGTACTGGAAACACATTCTCAGGTCTATGCACATGTCAGTGTGTCTGTGGGCTAAACACGCTGACATGTCCGTTTTTTGCCATCACCATGGATGGCAAAATGTCCCGGACACATGCACACGTAGAACACACATTGATGTCCTCCATGTGCACGGACAGCCGCCGTGGAAGAAGCGCTACTGTAAGCTTTGTTCCCCGGCGGCATCTGCTGAATGCGACTTTCATCCAATCTCCCCTGCTCTGCTGCCGATCAGCGCAAGCAGGGGAGATTGAATGAATAAAAAACCCAACCTGGGCTCCCCTTATGTTTTTGAACCAACCTGGCAAAACTCACAGGTGCGGGCTGCTATTCTCAGGCTGGTAAGGGACCATGGTTATGGGGCCCCCCAGCTTAAAAACAGCAGCCCGCAACTGCCCAGAAAGGTACATCTATTAGATGAGCCAATTCTGGAGCTTTGCCTGGCTCTTCCCACTTGCCCTGTAGTGGTGGCAAGTGGGGTTAATATCTGTAGGGTTAATGTCACCTTTCTATTGTAATGTGACATCTAGCCCACAGGTTAGTAATGGAGAGGTGTCAATAAGACACCTCTCCATTACTAATCCTATTGTTGAAAAGAACCAATAATTGAAAAACACGAGGAACTAGTCAAAAGAACCATAGTGGTGCATTATATCAAATGATAATATTGTAATTATATAACTAGTCCATATATAGGATTATAATAGGACACCCTGAAACTCATACAGACGCACACAAGGAACAAAACAGTGCAAAAATCCAACAAAATTAATGCAAAATTGAAAATTTATTGTAAATAGTCATAGTACAAGGAACAGGGAGTAAAAAGTGACGGCTACCAATAGCAAACGAAACCGCAACAAAAAAGGGGGGGTCAACCCAGGAAAACAGCCGGATATTTATAGAGAACATGACAGACTGATATAGGATACAGCAGTAGTATAATGAAAATTGTGCCCCACCGTGTAACATGCAAAATTGCTCACAGGGTAAATCCATAGTCATGCATAACAAATACTTCCAAATGGACAATATACATACCAGGTGTAACGGGTCTCCCGCCCACCCCGACGCGCGTTTTGGAAAAAATCCTTCCTCAGGGGGCATGACAGGGATAGTGACCGGTGGAAATTTATAGCGCCAAGTGCGGAAGTGAATGCCAATCGCGCCGCTCCTCCCACCGCTATACCGACACACCGCCGACGGCTGCATACATCTTTCCTATAGTAAAAAATTAGAAATTTCAGTGTAATTTATGAAGGAAGCAAGAACTGCCAAACATGTGATGTAAGAAGGACTCATATTCACCTTGTATTAGACATAAAAGAGGGCCTCGTAATCATTCTGTTCAAATTGTCATGAAGAGGTACTCCTGATATTTTTCACTTTTTTTTATAGTTTTGCATACCACCATAATGTAACAATATCTATGTTCAACTGTATGAATGACTAATTTAATCTAGAAAAATTTATTTATATTTTGAAAGTGTAGTTGATGTATTTCTACACTCATAAAGGTTTGCATAAAGTGCAATGCTGTGAAAAAATTATTAGGAGGGTCATCAATAGACCGCTGAAAGGCAACAATTGACAGACTTCATTCATATATTTTTGAAAGTGTAGTTGCTGTACTTCTACACTCATGAAGGCTTTGCACAAAGTAAAAAGCCAGGAAAAAATTATAAGGACGGTCATCCATACAACCTTGAAGGCACCAAGTGTAGTGCCTCATAAAAAACAATAATTTTGATTTTGTGTAATTGATGTACTCCTACACTCATAAAAGCTTTGAACAAAGTGAAAAGCTAGGAAAACATCATAAGGAGAGTCATTCATACACCCTGGAAGGCAACAACTGGAGGGTTTTATTAAAGTATTGAACATTAAAAACACTTTATGTGCTGCTGTCATTTGGTGGTGTGGAAAAGTGGGGGCTAATCCAGGCTTTCTTCATTTTTATCAGAGTGAGCCTGTCAGCATTCTCTGTTGACAGGCGAAAGTACCTGTCTGTTATGCCCCCCCTGGTGGCACTAAAATCCCGCTCAAACAAGACGCTAAGGGCAGGGCAGCACAACACCTCCAAGGCATAGAGGGACAGCTCATTTCACGAGTCCAGCTTTGAGACCTAATAGTTGAAGGTCACAAAGGAATTAGGGAAGTACGCTGGTTTGGTCGGCAAGGTATTGCTGGACCATCTTTAAAAACATTTCCCTCCTTGTCAAAAATATCCGGTCATCGGGCCCTGGATGCTGGGATGGTGTCACGAAAATGGCCCAGGTCTTTGACCATGTGCCTCTGCCTCTGCTGTGTGTCTCCCTCGCCTCTCCTCCTTGGTTTGGCAAGGAGTAAGCTTCTCTCCTGCTGCTAGCTTTGTCTTATGGGAAGTTTTTCAACATATTTTCAACAATGGCCTTCTAGTATAGCAACATTTTAGAAGACCTCTCTGCCTCAAGGAGAGATGCAAATTTCTTCCTTGTAGCATGGGTCTAGCATGGTGAACAACCAGTACTCTTTTTTTTGGTCTAGATAAATATAATGCGAGGGTCACAGGAAAGGCATTAGTACATAAAGTCAGCTATATGTACCAAGGTCCCTACAGCCAACATTTCCCTGTCTCGACCATGATGACGACTCTCCATCTCCTCCTTTTCCTCATTCCCTCTTCAGCCCATGCACATAGGAGAGACAGGATGAAGGTTGTGTGAGTACTGGCCTTTGTTGCTCTAGCCACAGGCTCCTGTTCCTTCTCCTCCTCTTCAGCCTCCACCTCTTCATTGTTAGACAATCAGCTCTAAGCAGATGATATGACGGTAGCCTGGGTTGTATCTCCCTATCTCATGTCTTTCTCCATCTACACCTGCATACTATAGTCTGCATACATAGCTTCATGTTTAATTGTGAGCAGTGACTGTTTAAGTAGGCACAGAAGTGGCATGGCGTCATCACCGCTCACCATCATTATGGAGTCCTCAACGTCTTGGAGAACTACACAAATGTCAGACATCCATGCCCTATCTTCAGTTGTTATATGCGGAGACAGACTAGAATACCGACGGGCGTTTTGGAGCTGGTACTCAACAATTGGCTTCTGCTGCTCACAAAGCCTTGCCAGCATGTGCAGTGTGGACTTCCAGCATGTGGGTAGGATGCACACCAATTGATGACCTGGCACTTGAATCACTGCAAGAGCTAGCTGCCGCTGTAGCCGAATTTTGGAAACTACCAAGTTGAGCATGTGTGTCAAGCATGTTATGTTTGTGAGCTTGCCAAGCTTCACAGCCACCACTGGGTTGCTTCCATTATCACACACGATCATGTCTGATCTATTATTGCTTTAATTAACTCTGTGCTGGTGTGCGGTTTGTCTTCTAGAGAAATCAGCTTCAGCAGAGTCTGTTGCTGCGTTGCTGAAGCAGTGCTGTAGAGCTTCTAGCTTCCGACTAATGTGGACGACGGAGATGGGGGGGACAGGAACTTATGTATGGAGAAGAGGAAACCCTGATAGAAGTAGGGCCAGCGATGCTCGGCATCGGGAGCACATGTGACATGCCAGGGTGAGACTCGGCCCCGGCTTCTACAATGTTCACCCAATTTGCCATCAGTGAAATGTAGCGTCCCTGGCCATAAGCGCTTGTCCACAAGTCTGCTGTTAAGTGGACAATCCCAGTAACCGCATTGGAAAGGGCATGGGTGATGGTCCAGGACACGTGGTTGTACAAGGCGGGGATGCCAAAATGGAAGAAAAAGTGGCGGCTGCTCACCAAGTACTGATGGACAGCTGCCGCCATGAGTCGATGGAAATCCTCCGTGTCAACTTGCCGAAACAGTCACATTTCATAGGCAAGCAGACTGGAAATGTGTCTGTTTAGCCTTTTGGCCTATGGGTGACTGCAAATTTTCTCTTTCGTTCCAAAGTCTGAGGTAAGGACTAGAGATGAGCGAACATCCTCGGCTCCCTCCTTATTAGGAAAACTATAGCGCTTACCGAAGAAGCTGCATCGGGAATCCTGATACCTGGAGTGCTCCCAACGATCAGCTGTTGGGCACCGCAGCTGCATGTGTCGCGGCTGTGTGACAGACGACACACAGTCTCTCCATGCATGTGTTGTGACTGTCACGCAGCTGCGGCACCGAACAACTGATCATCAGTCCCCTGAATACCCTCGCGTGGCACAGGTTGCAAATGACCTTTTTTTGTCTCAGAACACTCTTTAATAAGTTCCAAACTGGGGAACACCTAACTCTTTGATGTAAAAATTCAGGAGTGTCAGTGCTCTGCGGAACAGTTGCCCAAATTTTTTCCTTCTTGTCCTCACCAGTGCCTTTTCCTGTCTGTTTCGGTGCTGCCGATCACTCCCCATCAAAACTGCTGACCTCGCTTTGCATGCCAAATTCCCAGGTTGGGTCCACTACTTCGTCATCCACCACCTCATTTTCCACTGACGCACCCTGGTGCTCCAGACTTGGTGACTTGACAATTTAACTTATCGGCAACTAAGTCTCATCATCATCCTCCTCCTTAGACAAAATTTCCCATTCCCCTCTGTCATCTTATTGTGCCGTGGCTGCTGTATGTTTTGTTCATCACTAAGTAGCCTGTCCCTCTGTCCCTCTTGGAACATGCAGGGTGAAGGGCCACAGTAAAGAAATGTTGTAAAAGAGCTCGTTGGAGTGTCCTAGTGTGGGATCACTAGTCTCCTGGGATTCAACATGGTATGAGGAAGGAGGATTAGGGTGAGGATGACATGATCAAGATTGTTGGCTGGTGAGACTGGACAGAGTGGAAGGCTTGGTGGTGCTGTCAAGCCTCCTGGTAGCATTATCTGCTACCAAACCGACCACCTGTTTGCACTGCTCTGGCTTCAAAAGTGGTGTAACGGGCCTTCCTGCAAAGTGGTACAGGAAACTGTTATGGATGGCATTGCTCCATATCCTCAGCACCTGCATGTATCATCATCAGCACTTAAAATTCCCAGTCCCTTACCGCACGCCATTCGTATTTTCTAATTGCTATGTCTCTTGAAACCAAGATTTTTTTTTATATATATAAATAAAAAATGTGGTCACCGGTTACCGTCAAAGCATTTTTTGGGAGATAATACCACCATTATGTATCACAGACCACGTAATACTGTATGGATGAGGAATTGAAGCAAAAAAATTTTTTGAAAGCTTTTTGGAAGTGTTAGAAATCAGAGAAATGTACCCACATCATGGAATACTGTATGGGTGATAAAGTTAAAGGGAACCTGTCAGCTCGTTTTTCCACAATAGAGGGAAAGGTCAGAGAGGTTCAGCGCCTGCGCACTGCAGTACTTTGCTTTGCCCTCAACAGGGCAGATCAGTACGCCTGTGCAGGAGCCGCGGCATGAAGAAAGGATGATGACAACATCGTATGAAGATGGGAGACGCCGGACCCGGACCTGCGACGTCCATCGGACCGGAAGGCCCCCGCGTGAGTATAATATAACTTATTTTTCTTCTCTTTCAGGTTAGATTGGGGGCTTATCTACAGCATTACAGAATGCTGTAGATAAGCCACGAAAGGCAGTGGCAGAAGCTTATTGCGGAAAAATGAGGTGATAGGTTCCCTTTAACCCAACAAAATTTTTAAACGCTTTTTTGGAGCATTATATATCACAAAAATGTACCTAAGACCATGGAAAACTGTATAGCTGAGAAATTTTAGCCCACTAAACTATCTGAATGCTTTTTGGGAGTGTTATACATCATAGAAATGTACCCCAGACCACAGAATACTCTGCGTGCATAGTTAAATCCGGAAAAAAATGTAAACGCTTTTTTGGAGTAATAGATATCACAGTAATGTACCCCAAACCACAGATGACTGTATGGGTGAGTAATTTAACCCAGCAAAATTTTTAAACACTTGTTTTGGAGTGTTAGATATCACAACAATGTGCCCCAGAGCATATGTGTTATATAACACCAAAATGTACCACAAAACACATACAACTCCTGGTAAAAATTATGGAATCACCGGCATTGGAGGATGTTCATCCAGTTGTTTTATTTTGTTGAAAAAAACAGATCACAGACATGGCATAAAACTGAAGTCATTTCAAATGGCAACTTTCTGGCTTTAAGAAACACTTAAAGAAATTAAAGAACAAATATTGTGGTAGTTAGTAATAGTTATTTTTTTTAACTAAGCATAGGGGAAAAATTATGGAATCACTCAATTCTGAGGGAAAAATTTATGGAATCACCCTGTAAATTTTAATTCCCAAAACTAACACCTGCATCAAATTACATGTGCTCGTTAGTCTGCATCTAAAAAGGAGTGATCACACCTTGGAGAGCTGTTGCACCAAGTGGACTGACATGAATCATGACTCCAACACGGAGAGATGTCAATTGAAACAAAGGAGAGGATTATCAAACTCTTAAAAGAGGGTAAATCATCACGCAATGTTGCAAAAGATGTTGGTTGTTCAAAGTCAGCTGTGTCTAAAATCTGGACCAAATACAAACAACATGGGAAGGTTTTTAAAGGCAAACATACTGGTAGACCAAGGAAGATATCAATGTGTCAAGACGGAAAACTTAAAGCAATATGTCTCCAAAACAGGAAATGCACACAACAAAACAAATGAGGAACGAATAAGTGGAAACTGAAGTCAACGTCTGTAAACGAACTGTAGGAAACCGCCTAAAGGAAATAAGATTTACATACAGAAAAGCTAAACGAAAGCCATCATTAACACCTAAATAGAAAAAAACAAGGTTACAATGGGCTAAGGACTGTCCAATCGTGGACTGTGGATGACTGGATGAAAGTCATATTCAGTGATGAATCGCGAATCTGCATTGTGTAAGGCGATGATGCTGGAACTTTTGTTTGGTGCCGTTCCAATGAGATTTATAAAGATGACTGCATGAAGAGAACATGTAAATTTCCACAGTCATTGATGATATGGGGCTGCATATCAGGTAAAGCCACTGGGGAGATGGCGGTCATTACATCTTCAATAAATGCACAAGTTTATGATGATATTTTGGACCCTTTTCTTATCCCATTAATTGAAAGGATATTTGGGGATGATGAAATCATTTTTCAAGATGATAACGTATCCTGCCATAGAGCAAAAACTGTGAAAACATTCCTTGAAAAAAGACACATAAGGTCAATGTCATGGCCTCCAAATAGTCCGGATCTCAATCCAATTGAAAATCTTTGGTGGAAGTTGAAGAAAATGGTCCATGACAAGGCTCCAACCTGCAAAGTTGATCTGACAACAGCAATCAGAGAAAGTTGGAACCAGATTGATGAAGAATACTGTTTGACGCTCATTAAGTCCATGCCTCAGAGACTGCAAGCTGTTGTAAAGCCAGAGGTGGTGCAACAAAATACTAGTGATGTGTTGGAGTGTTTTTTTGTTTGTTTGTTTTTCATGATTCCATAATTTTTTCCCTCAGAATTGAGTGATTCCATAATTTTTCCCTACGCTTGGTTAAAAAAAATAACCATTACTGACTACCACATTATTTGTTCTTGATTTCTTTGTGTTTCTTAAAGCCAGAAAGTTGCCATTTGAAATGACTTCAGTTTTGTGCCATGTCTGGGATCTGCTTTTTTTCAACAAAATAAAACAACTGAATGAACATCCTCCAAGGCCAGTGATTACATAATTTTTGCCAGGGGTTGCAATACTAAATGGATCACACAATATAATAAAATTTTTCACTCACACAAAAAAATGTTGTAGCTTTATATTTTGACAATGCACTGCACAACTTTAATACCTGTCTACAGACTGTATTCTGCCACTGTCCGTGCCCTGCTACTCTCTCTCTCTCCCTGCCAACGCTAAATGCAAATTGTATGTGATGTAAACGATTAGCTCTTAGAAGGGCTGTCGGTATGATGGTTTAGCTTCTGCTTCACCACCAGTATCATCATGACAGGGACTCTGAGTCCTCATACTGTGCACACAGGCCTGGACAAGCACTCTCTCCCTCCAATACAAACTGCCGCAGAGCTGTGCAATTGCGTCAGTGTACCAAGCCAGGTGGCTTGTTCTTTTATAACCCCTGAAGATGTCACACGGCCAGCCAATCACAGTAGTGCCACAACCAAGATGGCAACAGCATTACAGTGACGCCCAGACAATGCCCGCATGCTTATTGACTGTGTAACAGGCATCCAACATGTGGGGTGGGGATTTAAGTTTTAAATCAAGCACCGCCCAATACTCGCCAAGTAAGGAGTACATTCAAGCACACAGATACTAGAGTATCACTGAGCACGTTCACTCATCCCTAATTATTACATCTTTCCCTTGGTGTGATCTTTGTTAGTTGACTTTTTCTGGGAGGGTAATAATGGTCTTGAATAGAGATATTTCAATATTCAGTTCGGCTCACGATTGCTGAATTTGCAATATTCGCAGATTTAATCACCAAATATAGCCGAATGCCATACACAACATAAGTGCCGGTGTTTCCCACTACTTCTCCCCTCAGCCTACGTCTGCTGTCACTGAGAACAGTGACAGCAGATGCCGCTGATAGGAGAAGCAGTTTCTCGTCAGCTGGCGTCTGTGCTCAAAGTTAAAAAACAAACACGCAAATTAATGAAATACATAATCATCTAAAAATAAAAAACACATTATTCTCAGCTAACACCAAATACCTTAGAATAAAAAAATGAAAAATAATAAAATACCATATACTCACCTGTCCGCTGTAGCCCATGTAATCTCGAATAATTCACAGTGATCTCACGTGTACAACAGTCACATTGGGAGATGTGACTGCTTTACCCGGCCACTGGTGATACACTGACATGAGGTAATCACTCCCGCAGTGTAAAGCGCTGAGCTGCTGTGAGAGAGGTCACATGAGTTCATGATGAACTCCGGTGAACTTTCTCACGCAGCGGGTGTGCCATGAGATCACCGGAACTCATTAGCTGATGAACTCGTGTGACCTCTCTCACGGCAGCTCAGTGCTACACACTCCAGGAGCGATTACCTTCTGTATCAGTGTATAACCGGCTGTCTTTTAGAGTCACATCAGTGACTGCTGTCAATGTCATCAAGATCATCATGGGACGTTATGAGAAATATTGTGGTTTATTATTTTATTTTTGTTGCAGGAGATGGCTTCATTGGATTAGGCTTTCGGTGCGTATGGTTTAATTTAGATTCAATGAAGGAGTCTGTGTCATTATTTCAAATAAAAGACTTTATTCTGGGTGTGTTTTTTAATATCACTATGGGATATAATCCTAACCTGTGGGCTTGATGTCACCTGACAATACAAAGGTGACATCAACCCCCCTACCATTACCCCACTTACCACTACAGGGCAAGTGGGAGGAGCAAGGCTAAGCACCGGATTTGGCGTATCTTATAGATGCGCCTTTTCTGGGGCGGCTGAGAGCTGATGTTTTTTAGTCTGGAAGGGGGCCAATATCCATGGCCTCTTCCTAGGCTTTTAATATCAGCCTGCAGCTGTCTGCCTAGTCTTTGTTAGTTAGATTTTATAGGGGGACCCTATCGCAGTTTTTTTTTCTGTGGTCCCCCTGTAAACTATCCAGTAAAGGCTAAGCAAACAGATGTGAGCTGATATTAATAGCTTGGGAACATTTATGGCTATTGGCTCCTTCCCAGAATATTAACATCCGCTATCTGCTTTCCCTCTGCTGGTTATGAAAATTACACGGAAGCCCAGGCAATTTTTTTTTTTTGTAAGAATTAGTAGTTGCTGTTTGGTTACAGCTTATGAAGGTTTATACTGTTAACTCTCCTACATAGGCTGGTTACAGTGTGTGAGTGCGTGCGCATGTGTGCATGTGTTTACTTATCAGCTTAGTAATGAGGGTGTCTGGCTGACACTTTTCCTAAACCTAGGGCTTGGTGTCAATGACAGCTGCAGACACCAAGCCCTATTCCCATTACCCTGATGCTACTGCATCAAAATGAAAAAGGTGTTGAATCAAGAAATTACATCCCAAAACTTTTTTAAAAATATCTTTATTTATCTCAAAAAAGCCTTCTTTGCTGTACAAAAACACATACAAAACCATGGCAAAAATGCTGCAAAATGCGCATTTTTGCAGTAGTGTTTTTGCTGCCAAGAGATGCTGAAACGTCTCAGAAATTTCTGCAAGCAAATACTCAACATGCGCACATACCCTGAAGTCACACTAGCGATTTTAAAATCAGTTCAATTTTGTTCCTGCAAAGTCAGACAAATGTAATGCCAGTGTCATGCGTTTTTCATGCGAGTACAATCCGATTTTTAACACCTAGCATCTGATTTACATCCTAAGGCCTGTTTCATACGTCCTGATATTTCCAGTACAAGAAAAAAAGGGCACCGGAGATGTAAGTGTCCATGTGTGTAATACATGTAGCCTCCCGAAGAAGCCCACAGGAAATGTGCATTGGGGCTGCTGCAGTGTGTCCCATGTGGATAATATGGGTAAGAGCAGTTTTTGATGTACTCAACATTTTACCGTTCCCTTAAAATGACATACACCGTTTTTGTTACTTGATCTTAAATGACTTTCTAGTGCTGACTTCTAGCACTCATTGTGATTGTATGTGCTCCATGTGAGTCAATTGCCAATTTTGCTGTAACTCTTTGCTAATGGGCCTACTTTACATCGCATGTGTGCTTTTTGTCCTACTTTTTTTGACTTATACTATTTTGGGAACACCCATTACCGGGTCGCATTTGCACTTTATTTAATGTGCTGCTATTATCTGCTCCCCCTCACCACTTAGAGTTCTGGTGGACTCTGTGCCTTACACCTGTGATATCAATTTTTGCTTTGTCTTCAATTGTCTATTATTATTTTTAATTGTGCTGTATATGTTTTTTGAATAAATACTAAATTTTATTTTGGGACTT
>JARQOD010000005.1:179216182-179407245 GCA_033576555.1 Oophaga sylvatica | reverse complement strand
ATCGGGTATCGGCCGATATTGGCTGTATCGGAATTCCGATTCCGAGTTCCGATATTTTCGTCAGATCGGATACCGGAATCGGAATTGTCACTGTCACTGTCAGTGTCCGTCGGTCGGGTCTGTCAGGATTCAGCGGCACTTACCTGGCAGAAGATCTCCGGCGGTCACGTCCTGGACTGCTTTAATGGCCGCCATCCTCTTCTCCCCAGCGGTCACATGCAGTATCTCGCGATAACTGCAGTGACTGCTGGGTAATCCCGGCCGTAAAGCAGTCAGTCCGATGACGTCACCGCCGGGGAACCAGGTAATCAGCTGTGTTGCGTCGCGATGACAGGCTCTGCCTGTCATTCCGATGTAGCAGAGCTGGATCGTCGTGGGACAATCGTTACTATGGACTGCGTCGGACAGGTGGTATACTGTTGGTTTGTTTTTTTTATTTTTTTACAGGAGATCGATGGCGTCGCAGGAATGAGAGAGTAATAAAAAAAATGAAAACTGTGTTGTCTCTTTTATTTCATTAAAAGACTTTTTTCTTGCTGTGTCTTTTTTTTTAAACATTTAATAACTTTGGGATTAATAATGGATCGGTGTCTTATTGACACCTCTCCATTATTAACCGGGCTTATTGTCACCGTGCAATCAACGGTGACAATAACCCCTTATTACCCCGCTTGCCACCGCTACAGGGCAGTGGGAAGAGCCGGGTAAAGTGCCACAATTGGCACATCTTTTGATGCGCCAAATGTGGGGCTGCTGTAGCCTGGTATTATCAGGTTGTTGAGGGCCAAAATCCATGGGCCTTGACAGTCTTTTAATACCAGGCCGCAGCAGTCTGCATTTTACTTGGCTGGTTAACAAAAATAGGGGGATCCCCACGCCGTTTTTTTTCGAGGGGATTCCCTATTTTTGTTAACCAGCCAAGCTAAGCAGACTGCTGTGGCCTGGTATTATCAGGCTGGCAAGGTCCATGGATCTTGGCTCCTTAACAGCCTGAAAATCCAGGCCTCAGCGGTCTGCTTCATCTGGCTGGTTAACAAAAATAGGGGGGACCCCACGCCATTTTTTTTTCGAAGGGAACCCCTATTTTTGTTAATCAGTTCCCTCTGACGTCACTGATGGTGTCCCTGGCTGACCTGAAGTGAAAGTGGAAAGCAATCAATTAAGCTTTCCACTTCCTCTCCTGTCAGCCAGGAGAGGAACTCATTCATTTGGGGGTTTACTGTGAGGCTGCAGCATTAGCTGCGGTCCCTGCAGTAAACATTAACCCTTTCTGAAGGATTACACCGTGGGACCTGACTGTGCATCGGATTGGTAAGAATAATTTTGCTTTATTATTTTATTTTTATTACAGGAAATGGTTTTAGCAGGTATATAAAATATGGTCAAAAACTGTGTGATTATTTCATTAAACTTCTTTTTTTATTAAAGTGTGTGTGTTTGATTATTCTTTCATACAATAGGATTAATAATTGATAGTTGTCTAATTGACAGCTCTCAATTATTAACCTGGCTTAAAGTGACCTTTCAATTGCAAGGTCATTTTAACCCCTTATTAACCCATTCGCCACCGCTACAGGGCAATGGGAATAGACGGGCAAAGTGCCAGAAAGGGCAAATCTAATTAGAGATTTGCCCTTTCTGGGGTGTCTGGGGGCAGATGTTAGTAGCCGGGGGGGCCAAAAATAATGGTCCCTCTCTGGGCTATTATTATCTGCCCCCACTCACTGGCTTTGTCTGTCTGGTTGCGAAAATAGGGCGGGAGCCCACGCATTTTTTTCAGCAATTTTACACCTCATATTATATATATATATACATGTCATTGAGTTTGTGACACATATATATATATATATTTATAGTTCATACACTTCTACATAGTATAATAGCCGCTAATTCAATTGCCGGCTTTTGTGAAAATGCAGAACCCGACATGAAATGACACTTGGTGTACATAGGGTTAACCATGTCCTTTGCTATCTGATTTGCACAAACAATTAAATCAGTCTATGTGTGCAAAATTTCACACCTGTAGGGTTAATTAAAGGTGTAAATTCGTAGCAAAAAAGTCCGTTTTTTTTACAACGAATTTACACCTTTAATTAACCCCTACAGGTGTGAAATTTTGCACACATAGACTGATTTAATTGTTTGTGCAAATCAGATAGCAAAGGACATGAAAAGACATGGTTAACCCTATGTACACCAAGTGTCATTTCATGTCGGGTGCTTCTGTCTTTTCACTGAAGCCGGCTTTACCCGGCAATTGAATCAGAGGATATTTTACTATATAGAAGTGTATAAACTATACATATATGTATATATACATGTCACAATGACATGTATATATATATATATGTATTCTATGTGTGTATATTTAGTGTTTACAAGGAAAGAATGGGTTTTTTTTTAGTTCCGATATTTTGTTCCCATAGACTTACATGGGACTTCCGGTATCGGTATCGGGTATCGCCGATATTTTAATGGTATCGGCGATACTATTCCGATTCCGATACTTAGGGGTATCGGAAAGTATCGCTCAACTCTAATGACTACCCATTCCTGCTGATACATGTGGGGACAAATGACACCACAAGAAGTGACCTGGAAACCATCTGCAGTGACTTTGAAAACTTAGGCAAGAAAGTGAAAGAACTGGGTGCGCAGGTGGTCTTCTCATCCATCCTCCCAGTGGATGGCCATGGAACAAGGAGGTGGAATAAGATTCTGCAGGTGAACAACTGGCTACGTCGATGGTGCCGTCAGCAAGGATTTGGTTTTCTGGATCACGGAGTGAAATACCTATACGATGGACTACTTGCTAGAGATGGGGTGCACCTTACGAAGACTGGAAAACATGTATTTGGAAATCGCCTTGCTACACTCATCAGGAGAGCTTTAAACTAGAACAATGTGGGAAGGGAAGCAAAACGCCAGAAAAAGCCATACATCTGACAAATACTATTGAGAACTCGGCTATTAGAAGTGGAAAGGAAGAACGAAGACAAAACAATCTAAATAATAAAAATATTGGTGGAAGATAAACCAATCACAAGCTAAAATGTTTTTATACAAATGCACAAAGCATGGGCAACAAACAAGGAGAATTGGAACTACTAACGCAGGGGAAGAAGTATGATGTCATTGGAATCACTGAAACTTGGTGGGACGATACACATGATTGGAATACAATGCTAGAAGGATACAACTTATTTGCAAGAAACAGACTTGATAAACGAGGAGGAGGTGTCGCATTGTATGTTAGAAAAGCGTATATCTGCACAGAGATTGACGCTTCAGAGACTGGGAGTTCTGTGGAAACTGTTTGGGTAAGAATACAAGGACAGAACAATGGAAAGGACACCATTGTAGGCATTTACTACAGGCCACCTATGCAAGCTGAAGATATGGATGAACTCTTTATGCATCAAATGGCCAAGTTCTCCAAAAAATATGACATAGTGGTCATGGGAGATTTCAACTATCCAGACATTTATTGGGAATCTCTCTCAGGCAAAACTAACAGGTCAAGGAAATTCTTATCCTCTCTTGCTGACAACTTTATCTTTCAAAAGGTAGGGGAGAAAACAAGGGGATCTGCTACCTTGGATCTAATCCTTATAAACAGGGAGGAAATGGTTGAGGAGGTAAGAGTGGCTGGGACCCTAGAAGGTAGTGACCATGCTATTTTAGAATTTTGGATAACAAGAGGAGGAAGACCTGTGAAGACTCAGACATCAAGGTTAGATTTCAGAAAGGCAGATTTTAAGGAATGGAGATTTGGCAGAAGACTCACTGACCTGGTTATTGTATGAGAATTTAGCCCAAGGCAGGAGTTCAGCCCAGTCACTGTGGTGAGCATTGACAAAATGGTGGAAAAAATTAGTTAGTATCTGATTGACTCGTTCCACTTAGTTATTGGACTGAAGATGGTAGGATGATAAGAAATCTAAAGTAACATCCAGTAGCTTACAGGTGGCCCTCCAAAAACGAGAGGTAAACTGAACACCTCTATCAGAGACTATGTGAAGCGGTAGGCAATGGAAGCAAAAAATATGAAGAATAAATTATTTTGCCAGTACTGGAGCAGATGGAAGACCAGATAGCGGGGTGAAGTGGGCTATCTTGGAGAAATGATCCACAGCCACCCAGATGACAGATGACTCCAGGTTGATACTGGCAAATCCGTGATAAAATCCTTGGAGATATTCTGTCAGGGGGCAGATGGCATGGGCAAGGGAAGCAACCCTCAGGTCATATGCTGTTTGGGAGCCTTATTTTGGGCACAAGAGGGACAAACAGATATGAAATTTGCAATATCTTTGTGCAGTCAGCCACAAATAGTGTCAAGAGATAAGTAGAGCTGTCTTCTTCTGTCCTGCATGGCTCGCTGCTTTAGATGAATGACCACAAGAAGAACCTGTTTCCTATTCGATGCAGCCATGTAAG
Source organism: Oophaga sylvatica (assembly GCA_033576555.1). Lineage (NCBI taxonomy): Eukaryota > Metazoa > Chordata > Amphibia > Anura > Dendrobatidae > Oophaga > Oophaga sylvatica. The sequence goes on along the minus strand of JARQOD010000005.1, from coordinate 179,402,802 downwards.
TCTTCCCGGAGGGAAGAAAAGATAAGTTCAGCGGAGCGACCGTGATTATTTTGGAAGGTTCGATGATGTGTTTAAGCTCCTCCTCCTGGTTGGGGGCCTGGAAGGACATGGAGAGAGTGTCTGCCTTGACGTTTTTATGGGGCCAGATAAAAATGGTGAAGTTGAAGCAAGCAAAGAACAAAGACCACCTGGCTTGTCGAGGGTTAAGCTGCTGTGCAGTTTGCAGATAAGCAAGATTCTTGTGGTCAGTGTATATAACCACAGGGTGAAACGCTCTTTCCAGCAATATCACCACTTCTCCAGATCCAGCTTGATCGTGAGCAGTTCTCTATCGCCAATAGAGTAATTGTGTTCCAGTGCAACGAAGAGCTTAGAGAAGAAGTCGCAGGACACCATTCAACCCGATGAAGACTTTGAGTAAGAACGGCACCGACCCCTGTGGAATATACATCCACCTCCACGAAGAACTGCTTGTTATGGTTAGGACTATGGAGCATAGGAGCCGAGGAGGATGCCTGCTTGAGGGATACAAAGGTGTCTTCTGCCTCTGGAGTTCATTCCTAAGGATTGGCCCCTTTGAGGGTGAGGGTAGAAATAGGAGCAGTCCAGGAGGAAAAATGTGGAATTAATTGGCTATAATAATTTGCAAACCGAGAAACCACTGGATGGCCTTAAGACAATCTGGATGAGGCCACTTCAGTACAGCGGATATCTTCTCGGGATCCATCTTCAGACCAGTCTCGGAAACGATGTAACCAAGAAATGGAAGGGAGGTCTGTTTGAAGATGCATTTTTAATATTTGGCATACAGACAAGGTTAGTTCTTAACCTTAGCAGAATCTGGCGAACGTAAGTCCTGTGTGTTGGCAGATCGGGAGAGAATATAAAGATGTTGTCTAGGTATACTACCACACATGTATAGAGTAGGTATCGGAAAATGTTGTTTACCAGTTCTTGGAAGGCGGCTGTGGGACTACAGAGTCCAAATGGCATAATGCGATACTCGTAATGGCCATTGCGGGTGTTAAAAGCTGTTTTCCATTCGTCTCACTGGCAAATCCGAATTAGGTAGTAAGCCCCTCATAGGTCAAGCTTCTTGAAGACTCGAGAATCTTTCAGGCGATCAAACAGCTCGGAGATGAGATGTGGGGGTACTTACTTTTAACCGTAATTTGGTTAAGGCCCCTATAATCTATGAAAATAAAAGAACCAACCAAACCACCGAAAACCTTAAATTGCCAAAGGTGACCAAGCAGAGAATTATTGATAATATGCCTTTATTGAATAAAAAGTGGCAATATATATAACATTAAAAACAATGTGCGCGTATTAGGATGACAAAATGTACCATCAATACATTACATATGAATCAATTAAAACAGGTAGGCCCAATTATATAGTATTAAATATATATACACTATGTTCCAAATTATTATGCAAATGATATTTTTTTCCGATTATCCTAAGTGGTCGGTGCAAATGACAGTCAGTCTAATAAAAGTCATCACCCGTTAGAGTATACATCGAATTTTATTGAAGAAACCTCCCAATGATAACAGTATAATCTCCAAAATGGAAAAAAGCTCAAAATGCACTGTTCCAAATTATTAGGCACAGTAGAATTTCTGAACATTTGATCTGTTTTAAAGAACTGAAAATGCTCATTTGTGGAATTTGCAGCGTTAGGAGGTCACATTCACTGAACAAAAAAAGCTACTTAACTCCAAAACATCCTAACAGGCCAAGTTACATGTTAACATAGGAACCCTTCTTTGATATCACCTACACAATTCTTGCATCCATTGAACTTGTGAGTTTTTGGAGAGTTTCTGCTTGTATTTCTTTGCATGAAGTCAGAATAGCCTCCCAGAGCTGCGGTTTTGATGTGAACTGCCTCTCACCCTCTCAGATCTTTTGCTTGATGATACTCCAAAGGTTCTCTCTAGGGTTGAGGTCAGGGGAGTTTATCTCCTTCTATGCCCATAGCAGCCAATGACTCCAAGGTATTCTTTGCAGCATGAGATGGTGCATTGTCATGAATGAAGATAATTTTGCTCCTGAAGACACGTTTCTGCTTTTTATACCATGGAAGAAAGTTGTCAGTCAGAAACTCTATATACTTTGCAGAGGTCATTTTCACACCTTCAGGAACCTTAAAGGGCCCTACCAGCTGTTTCCTCATGATTCCGGCCCAAATCATGACTCCTCCACCTCCTTGCTAACGTAGCAGCCTTGTTGGGACATGGTGGCCATCCACCAACCATCCACTACTCCATCCATCTGGACCATCCAGGGTTGCTCAACATTCATCAGTAAACAAGACTGAAAATTAGTCTTCATGTATGTCTGGGCCCACTGCAACCGTTTCTGCTTGTGAGCACTGTTTAGGTGTGGCTGAATAGTAGGTTTATGCACCACAGCAAGCCTTAGAAGAATCCTACACCTTGAGGTTCAAGGGACTCCAGAGGCACCAGCAGATTCAAATATCTGTTTGCTGGTTTGTAATGGCTTTGTAGCAGCTGCTCTCTTAATCCGATGAACTTGCCTGGCAGAAACCTTCCTCATTCTGTCTTTATCAGCACAAACACATCTGTGCTCAGAATCAGCCACTCTTAACAGTACGATGATCACGCTTAAGTTTACGGGAAATATGTAATGCTTTCATCCCTTGACCAATGCATTGCACTATTTGATGCTTTTCAGCAGCAGAGAGATCCTTTTTCTTTACCATATTACTTGAAAACTCTGGCCTGCTTAATAGTGTGGAACATCCAGTTTTCCTTTTATTGGGCTCACATGCCAAACTAATTATCACAGGTATCTGAGATTGATTTCAGTTATCCAAAGAACCCTGAGACACAATACCATCAATGGGTTTCATTTACAAAAAAAAAAAAACGCTATGACTTTTAAAACCGATTTGCATAATAATTTGGAACATAGTGTATATATATCCCTCATAAACCTCAAGTGGAAAAAAATGTGTGCAATATTGAATAAAACTAAAGATGTATCTATTTTATTTTTTACCCCGGACTCAGGAGTGAGGGAACGTGTCTGCTCTCTGCAAGACAGAATAGATAGAGGAGATAATACAGGCGCCGCGCTACTGGCATCCCATTGCAGCAGCAGCAGCTACTCGGTTTGTTTCTGTTACAGTTTTGCCTGTTGCCTGTTCTTTGGACTTTCTTTTGGACCTTTGGAACTTTGACGGACCCCTAATTTTAATCTTAGATTGATGGATGTTTTATACTCTGTGGATCGCACTGTTCCTGCATGACGGACCATTGTGGGAAGGTGGAAACCATTCACCACAACCAATCAAACACCCTTGGACACGCAGCTCTGGATAGGCCCCAGGATCTGCCACTACTACGTACTTCCCCCACAGGTACATGCAACTCCGAAATGGATATCAGTGATGAGCAGTTATTAGCACCCTTGGACATGAATCTACTACAACCACTGTCAGCTACAGTTCCGCAATACACACAGCTTCTACCTGGGTACAGAGGCGAACACTAGACACAGTCAGACATGGCGTAGACTGGAGCGAAGGACAGGGTCACTGATCTGCTGGCTGTCCCAAAGCCCAACACTAAGCGTGTTGTGTATTGAAGCGATCGATTTCTGGAGCTGAGCAGATTGAAGTTTTCTCCAGCTATGGCCATACCACATGTCCCTCGTGAAGTGTGGAGACCTTTCAGAGGCTGCAGAGCAGGTAAAAAGGTGAAGTCCAAGAGAAGAAGGTTCAAACCAGCAGTACCATCAATTATCATGGGTAATGTACACTCGCTGGGAAATAAGGTGGATGAACTGCTAGCTCTATGTAAAACCAAGACGAAGTTTAAGGAATGCAGTCTCATGCGCTTTACAGAAACCTGGTTACATGGGGAGGTCCCTGATTCAAGTGTCTCGGTTCCAGGGTTTCACATGGTCCGGGCTGATAGAGACAAAGCTAAGTGTGGTAAGAAGAAGGGTGGTGGGATGATATTATACATTAATAACAGATGGTGTAACCAGCGACATATTACTGTTAAGGAAAGTCACTGCAGTCAAAATATTGAACTCTTAGCAGTTAGCCTTAGGCCTTACTATCTACCTAGAGAATTCTCCATCTGCATTGCAGTAGTCATGTATATACCTCCATCGACCAGCCAAAAGGCAGCTAAGGTAGTGTTGTCAGGGGTGCAGGGCTCGCCTTCAGACAAAGCACCCAAACTCGTTAATCGTAATCTCTGGGGATTTTAACAGAGTCATGATCTCAAAGGCTCTTCCAAAGTTCTATCAATATGTTAAATGTGCAACAAGGGACAGACAACAGTATATTGGATCTCCTCTATGCAAATGTTAAAGACGCCTATTCATCGTCTGCACTACCCCCCAGGGAAATCTGACCACAACCTCATACTATTGTCTCCATTTTATCAACCAGTTGTCAGCAAACAACCAGTGACTATAAAACTAATCAATAGGTGGTCTCCAGAAGCTGAGGAGGCCCTGCAAGACTATTTTGACCTCACAGATTGGGAGGTGATATGCGACAGGGTAGAGCATGATGATGTAAATGATATTGTCCGAAGAGTAACTGATTATATAAATTTTTGTACTGACACTGTAGTGCCAGTTAAAAAGGTTCAATGTTATGCAAATAACAAGCCTTGGATAACAAATGACTTGAGATAATTACTAAACAAGAAAAAACTTGCATTTAAAATGAAGGATACAAAGAAACTGAAATTGATACAAAGGGACTTAAAGGAGAAAATTAAGAATGCCTGTGAAGCGTTCCAAATTAAATTAGAAAATAAAGTGTCACACAATTTCATGGAGGTGTGGTCGGGCATGAAGCAGTTAATTGGGTTAAGGCAAGGCCGGAGCTTGGGGAAGTGGATCTGCCCATGGCTATTGAAATGAACGAGTTCTTCAACAGATTCACCGACACATGCGCAGTGTCATCAGGAATGGGGGATGGAGCAGGAGAACGATCGGCATCATTGACATTGGGGATAAACTGTCAGCTTTCTCTGTCTCCTCAAGTGATATGAGGAAACAGTTTAGTAAACTAGTCTGTTGTGAACACTCTTAATCTGACTTCTGAGTTTGGGCTCCCTCTGGTGGGTGTTGATGGTAATGAAGCTGACCTGGCTAACAGAAGCCTCCCACCTGACTGGGATGATTGGAAGTCAGGTGTTGCTGACTGGGGAGATTTAAGTGAGTAGCCTTCCCATGATTCTTGCCGGTGATTGTTTTTATTCCTGAGCCATTTGGAAGTCTGCTTGTTCCCTGCTGTGTCCTGCATCTTTCAGATAAGTTATTTTGCTGTTTATTTCTGTGGCATTTGTTTACCTTTTTGCCTTTCTCAGTCTTCTGCCTTGTTGGAGTCAGTTCAGCCAGGTCCCCTGTGGGGGCCTGTGCAGGACTCTGTCCTTATTTGCCACAGTTTATGCATTTCTAGTTCTCTGTTATTTCAGTATCTGTTGTTTGCATCCAGTTCACACCAGAGTTCTGATTTAGCGGGGAGAGGTCGTGTGGCCTCAGTATTTTTGCATATCAGACGTGTTGGAATTTTTCTTAGGGTTTTTGCAGGATTGCAGACAGTATCTTTTCTGTCCTGTTCTATCTAGACAGTTTGGACCCCAGCATTTGCTTACACTATTTTCTGTCTGTGTTTGTGTTTGTGTTCTGTCTGTGTTTGCTTCATCTGACTCACCAACAATATATGTTTGGGGGCTATCTATTCCTTTGGGGCTCTACTCTGGGGCAGTTTGCTTTCCCCTTTCTCTCTTTAGGCTTAGTTAACTCTTTGGCTGTGACGAGGCATCTAGGTCATCGTAGGTACGTCCCACGGCTAATTCTAGTTGTGTTGTCAGTTCAGGGGTCTGCAATCCGCTAAGTTACCAACCTCTCTGGGTGTCTGGTTGCCTAGCCTATTTTTCCTGTTATCCTCCTCGGTTACCGAATCATAACACTAGTAATGGCCTCAGTCCACATGTCCTCAGAGCGTGCGCAAACCAACTGTGTACTGTCTTCCAAATCCTGTTTAACAGGAGCCTACAATTACAGACAGTACCAATGCTGTGGAAGACCACCTGTATAATGCTGGCTCCCAAGATCACTTTTCCGACTTCCCTACATGAATATCGTCCAGTGGCCTTAACATCGCATGCTATGATGTCGTTGGAGAGAATAGTACTTACCTACTTGTGCCCGAGGGTGAGGGCCTACACTGACCCCCTGCAGTTTGCCTACCAGCAGAGATTGGGGGTGGATGATGCGGTAGTGTCTCTGCTACATACAGTACATTCATTCTTGGACAATGATGGAACTGCAGTGTGCGCCATGTTCTTTGACTTCTCAAGTGCTTTCAATGCCTTACAGGTGCCCTTACTACGAAACAAGTTGACTGATATGGTGGTAGATGAGGGGATGGTGAACTGGATAAGCCACTACCTGATAGACAGGTTGCAGTTTGTAAGGATGGGGGGGTGGTATCTGGCAGTGTACGGAGCAGTGTTGGAGCCCCTCAGGGTACAGTGTTGTCGCCCTTCCTCTTCACATTGTATACAGCTGACTTTCAGTATAAATCAGATCTCTGTCACCTCCAAAAATTCTCAGATGACTCAGTGATTGTAGGGGCATTGTGGTGGACCGGGTGGAGGAGGAATATAGAAGGGTGGTTTCTGACTTTGTGGATTGGTGCCAGACTGTCTACAGCTAAATGTGAAGAAAACCAGGGAGATGGTGGTGAGTTATAGAAGGAAAAAGGATGATTACTTACCGATCACTGTTGCTGGCCAGGATGTAGAGATGGTTGAGAGCTACAAATATTTTGGGGTTCACCTTGACAGCAAACTCGATAGGAGGTGTCATACGGAGAATGTTTACAAGAAGGGAATGAGCAGACTGTACTTTCTATGGAAGCTCAAGTCGTTCAATGTGTGCAGTAAAATGCTCGAAATGTTTTACCAGTCCGTTGTGGCAAGCGCCATCTTTTTTGCTATCATTTGCTGTGGCATTACTGTGCGAGTAGCTGACGCTAATAAGTTCAACAAACTTATCAAGAAGGCAAGCGCTGCTGTTGGCCTTCATCTTGACTCTTTTGAGGAGGTAGTGGAAGATAGGATTCAGAAGACGTGTAGGGCTATAATGAACAATAATACACACCCACTATACGAGCTGTTCTTGAAGCAGAAGAGCACATTCAGCAGCTGTCTAATCCTACTTAGGTGAAAGGAGAAATTCAGGAAATCGTTTGTGCCTACTGCTATGGGGATATATAATAATTTCCTAAGGGTTAAAGATGACAATGACCTATGGCTGATGCACTAATGACAATGATCAGAGATTTAAGTACCTGTATTTACACAAATTTGTTTGTTACGTAATGTGGTTAGTCATGTGCAAGATCGGTGTCTAGGAATTACTTTTTGTAATGCTGTTTGTAACGCTGCTGTAATACCATAATTTCTATTGGGATAAATAAAGTATTGTATCTTATCGTATCGTATCGTATCGTAATACAATACTCGCATTAAAGTGCAGGTGCTCTTATTCAATTAATGTGCTCAAGTGTAAACTACAAACTAATATACTAAAATCAAAAGAATTACACTATCCCACATAAAGTGCTGAGTGCAAATGAGGAAAAATATGAGAAATACAATATAAGGGTAATATACCTTTAAGGGTCTCCATGTCCCACTACCACGCACCCCGACGTGCATTTCGGAAAGGCTTCCTTAGTCAGGGGGTGACTATGATCCCTGTAGGGTTGCAGAGAACCGTCCATCTTCACAAAGAAACACCCAGCTCCAGCCGGAGAGGAAGATTTCCAGATAAATCCCCTAGGTAGGTTCTCCTCAATATACTCGAACATGGTACAAGTCTTGGCCTGGGACAGGGGATAGATTCGGCCTTGTGGAGGTAATGCGTCAGGCAGGTCAATTGGGCAGCAATATGGCCTATGAGGTGTCAAAGGTCTCAGCCTCTTTCTTGTTAAAGAGATCCACATACGTCCAATATGTGGCAGGCAGGAGCAGGCAAATTAGCAGGAGAAGTAGGAGACTGGACAGGATGAATGGGAGCAAGACAAATCTCATGACAAGCTGAACCCCAACGTACTACTTCTCCAAACCTCCGGTCCTGAACTTGCTCGTGTCTTTGCAGCAATGGGATACCTAGAAGAAGAGGATAAGATAGACCAGAGAGCACATAGAGAAAAATCTTCTCAGAATGGAGCATCCCCAACTAAAGATCCACGACCTCTGATATGAAGTGGATGGTCTTGGGGAAAGGCTTTCCATCCACCGAAGAAGTCATCAACAGATCCGTAAGATGTAGGATGGGATTTTATACAGCTCAACTACAGCTTATTGAACTAAATTGCCCGTGGAGCCGTAGTCCAGGATGATCAGTTCAACAAAAGACGTTTTGCCGCAGGAGACCGATACAGTCAGAGTCAATGATTGAGAGGAGGAAGTCTCACCCAAGGTAGCCTCTCGTACAGGCCCTAGGCACTGGCGCTTTCCAATCTCTCTGGGAAAAGCCAGATAAAATGTTTGGAGCTACCACAATAGAAGCATGTTCCTTCAGCACAACGAACCTCCTGGCGGCATTTAGATAGGTTCACCTAGTCAATCTGCATGGATTCAAGGAAGGATGTCGCAGCAGGAACCTACTTAGCGATCGGCCGTTGAAAGGTGGTTGCCAAGTGCACCGATCTCCTTTCGCGGTTCATTTCTTTGGTCCTATCCTGGAACCTGATGTCAATCCTGGTTGCCAGGGACACCAGGTCATTCAGAGAGGTGGGTATCTTCTGACCAGCCAGTTTGTCCTTGATCTGCCATGAGAGGCCCTCCCAGAAGATTGCCACCAGAGCCTCATTATTCCACGCAAGTTCTGAGGACAAGGTACGAAAACAGACCGCATACTGGCCCCACAGAGATGTTAACTTGGCATAACCAGGGTAGAGAAGAATCTGCAAAAGAAACACGGCCAGGCTCGCTGAAGACTTTACGGAAGGCTTCCAAGAAGAACTGTAGGTTCAACACCAAAGGTTCCCCTCTCTCTAACAAAGTATTTAACCATGCTAGGTCCTTACCAGATAGATGAGACATAATGAAGGCCACTTTGGCTTGGTCTGAGATGAACTGAGAAGCCAAAAGTTCGAAGAGCAGCATGCTGTCATGGGTGTGTTAGAGGCTGCAGACAGTCGCACAGCATATGGCTGCAGAAGGTCTCTGCGGTTGGCTTTGCAGATGCCTTCCTAGTCCTTCTGACTCTTGGATCCAGTGGCAACTTCCCCCAGCTCTAATTGACACACCTGGACCTGGGTGTTTATAGACTTCCTGTCTGCTTCTGGGAATTGCAGGTGATATTTCCATTTCACACTGTTGAGGCTTTGAGCTATAACAGTCGGCTATCTTCTTCTTGGTGCTGTTGGAGTACGTCTGTGTTAACTCTCGGAGTCTACTGTTCCTCTTGTTTGTCTATCCCAGCTGTCTTTAGTTGTAGTGGGGATAGATTAGTACGCACCCCGTCCTTCCCTAAGCAGGGCTTAATGCCAGGGTCAGGCAGGGATTAGGTTCCTGCTCGGCAATAGGTGCAGAACCTATATAGGGATGTTTAGGGCAGACAAGGTGACTTTAGATAAACATAGGGGTCCCCACTCCCTCTTCCCTAGTGTTGGGCTCCCTTCCCCTCATTCCTTCGTGTTGCACTTAGTCTTCCCATACTGTGCTTGACACGTGCACCGGTTAATGAACCCCCGACACAGGGCGGGATCGCTGCCAAAACATGGAGTAGCCAACAAACGAGGTCTGCAATCTGGTGCCCAACTGGCAGCCTGGTGGGTTACCATCATGATAACTGCTGCCCGAGTGGATGAGGATGCGGCCGGTACTGACAGCATGTCTAGACAGGTATTAGCAGTCCGCAGATAGTATAAAATCTTATCTTGCTGATCCTCTGGAAGGAGTCCTCTTGGTATACAGTAGGTCAGAGATGAAAGATGCCTGGGAGACAGCGGATTCCATGGCCTGTGCAAACTGTAATGGGCTGGGTGGTGGACCCACTGTGCCGAAATCCAAGGAAGACCTGGAGGGCATGACTAGGAGCCTCACCCAATCTGACCACGGATACGCAGCAGCGTATGAAACCGAGATTTGAGGAAAGACAAGAGAGGTGGTCCAGGTGCTACTCCAGGACTGAACTTGGGTAAATGGCAGCTGATCCTCTAGGAATGGGTAGCTGGGATGACCCAAGGGAATGTCCAACAGAGGCAGGCAGGCCGAGTAAGATGACAGGTACCACAGATGCAGACAGGATCGGCAGACAGAGAGATGAACGCTGACAAGTGCAACTGAACCAGGTGACAGAGATGAGCACTGGCAGGTGCATTGGGATCATCTGACATAGAGATGAGCATTAGCAGGTGCAACGAGACCGGCTGATGTTGAGATGAGCATTGGCAGCTGCAGCAAGAACAACTGACATTATGATGAGCTCTGGCAGGTCAACTGGACAGGCTGACTTTGAGATGAGCTCTGGCAGGTGCAGCGGTATTGGTTGCTGTTGAGATGAGCACTGGCAGTTTTAGCAGGACCGGCTGACATAGTGATAAGTACTGGCAGGTGCACCGTACTGAGATACGAGCACAGGGACCTTAGAACTCACAAGAGTATTAGGAATTAAATTCACAACATTGCACAGGTACCTCCATGTTGGAGGAAGCGCTTTAAATAGTAAGCGTCCTCCAGCTATTGGCTTTTGACACTTTTGAGGAACACGCACGGCCCCTTTAAGAAAGGACAAGTGTGCACGCGCACGCCCTAAGCACAGTGCCCGAAGGCCTGTGTGCGGTGTACTCACTCTTGGTAGCAGCAGACCCGGAAGGATCAAGATGGGGGCCGCGGTGGTGAGTATGCTTGCATCTCTGCAGGGACAGAAGGACTATAGGCAGAGACGCCGCTGCTACATGTAAGTTTATAAATGGATAAATATCTGCAGTTTATATGAAAATGGGCATCAGAGTAAACATTTTGGATGGTAGATTACATAGTTGTTGTAAGTAATACAAATAATTAGAGGAATGCCATCTTTTTTTATCTTCATTTAATGCTTGAATAACATTTTTTGGCAGAAATGTATCTCATAAATTGCTGTATTGGAATATAATTTGATTGCTCTTGTGGCGCCCCTGGGGGCACAATCGCCACAGAGGTACTGCATCTCAGCCAGAGATGTGGTATTTCAACTCTCAGGTAAGGTGGAAACATTTCACCTGGCTCTGTCAACACTGAATCCATAACACACACTAGTTGGGTTCTCTAGCATGCCTCAGCTAGCAAAGGGTGTAGATGGTGGGTGGAGCTTGTGGGTCAGAGCAGGAAGTTAGAGGGGAAGATAGACAGTTCCCCCTTGGGGGAGGAAGAGAGCAGACGTGTTTGAGAGAGCTCTCCCGTAGGGAGAGGGGACTGAGAGAGGATTGTGGCGCAAGCTCCAGTCCTTGGGAGCTGCTCATAGAAAGAAAGAAGAGAGGTTCTCTGGAGGAGAAAAGGGATTCTTAGAGAGAGAGACACGGCTGAGCTGAAAGCTACAGGTGGCTCATTCCAGGACTGGCGGACGCCGGCTGGGAGAATCCAGGTCGCAGAGGGAACTCGACCCCTTAGCCTAGTGGAGAACTTTATGACTCAGCTAGCGAGTCTACTGCTGTGATAACATAGGGATCACAGACAATAACCACAAATATCTTCACGGAGAGGCAGCTACATAGAATCAAGAGGAACGCAGAAGTAAGACGTTGTCCTAGAGGATTCACAGCTGCTGATCTGGGACACTGTTTGTGAGGATGCTGGGAGGAGAGACGGCGGGAAAATCAGCACAAAGAGACGGCCAGAGAAGGCATACACTGACAGGGAGCTTTGGAATAGTGTTCTTAATCTACCTGGGAGTTGGCTGGATTCCTCACCTGGAGGACGTGTCACCAAGCGGGCATCTGTACTGCGCATATCAGAACTGTGAGTAAAGCTTTGGAAACTGCAACTCGCTGACTGTTTCTCAGTTTCTTCTGCGTCACCCATTGCACTCAGCTACATCTCCCAGCACCATTACTACCTTTCACTACATCTACCTGCCCTGGGATCCCATAGCCTCACCTGTGGGAGGCTGTACCAACTCTGCTGCATCTCACCATCTATCCCAGAGGATCTGCACCGCAGCGCTGGTCACCATTGACCAGATATCACAGGTGGCGTCACGAATACCTTACCACAAACTCTAACATCCCCTGTAAATAGATCCCCCTTTTATTGGATGCCCAGGGCCACAGACCGGGTCACTGCCGCTGTGACACATCCCTTCGATACACCGGCCCGGTACCGAGTATCCCACTGCCTTGGCGGGCGATCCATTTTGGCGTCACAAACAGGATGAACCGACCCTTGAATATGGGTCCTGTGTGCCTAGAAGAATGTGTAAAGGATTAAACCCATTGATTTGTGATTTGGACTGTAAAGATGGCGGATATGGCCGCTCCATGAGGTGTGCAGTGAGGTGTGTCATCGTGGGCGGCACCCAAAGAAGAGAGCGAACAGTAGCGAACCTCACCTGCCTGTATTTCTATGCAACTGCATCATGGCCGACCGATGGGGGAGTTCGAGTCCTAGCATGGTATGGCGGCAAAGGAAAAAGACACTGCCCCTCGGGGTGGAGCTACGCTCAGAATCGTGAAAGAGAGCAAGGAAGAAGAAGGCAAGAGACCGGGCAGCCATGATGGAGAGCGGTGGGAGGCCTGAGGAGCGCGAGAAGCAGGAGAAGCTTCACCCCGGCATCGGTGAGACAGGCTCCGGCTCTCAAGAGGAGGTTGACCTGGCCGGTGTGGAGCAGGAGATCAAGGAGCTGGCTAGGCGTCTGGAGGGAAAGCAGGTGCTGCTGGAAACGAAGAGGCAGGCCGCCAGACAACAAGCCATGGAAGCACGGGCACCCTCACCACCGGTACCCGAAACTCCCATATCGGAACCATCAGAAACTGCTGCCACCAGATCCGGATCCACAGTGTCCTCGTCGCCGGTCCCCTCGGACCACACCACCATATCATTGGAGGCCACATCAGAGGACGGTGAACCCAGGAGCGCAGGTATGGATAGTACCCCTGGGTCGTGGGACGACTGGCTGGGCCCCATTGGGATGCCACCAACCCCTAAGGCAGGCCAGCTAGTGCTATACATCACTTGGGACCATAACATCATTCCACAGGGGGGATTCTAGAACCGGTCCCGATCCCGCAACTGCCAGCGCTAGTGAAACAAAAGCCGGAGGTCTTAGAATAGGAAGACCAGGTCGGAGCAGAATTGATGGGATTTTTCCTGACGACAGAAGAAATCTGCCGCCGGCAAATCCAGCAGTATAAGCAGCAGGAGAGAGACTGGCAGGCCCGGCAGGGGGCCCTGCAGAAAAGAGATTTGGCAGGTAAGAGCAAGGCCACAGAGAGGTCTCTAGAATATCTGAATCCCATGGGATGGGGTTGTTAGCTTCGACTTGGAGCGGGGATTCGGCTTCATTCAAGATTCCCGCGAAGCCCCTGATCTGTTTGTTAATCAGAGGGATGTTGAGACCCATCTGATCCGGAGACATCCAGAACGGGACCTGTTTCCGGGAGAACTCGTCTCCTTCACCGCCATCTTTGTGCGAGGGGATGGTATGCTCTCCATGTGCGCAGGATCCCAGAGGAGTTTACACCACGCTGTCCCCAGGGGCAGCAAACGCGAAGGCCTCAACCAATTCAACAGCGACACCGGTGGTGGATGCGCCACGATCTACGGCGCCTAATCAGGTAGCCTCTGCAAAAGAAGTAAAGGATGTGACTCAGTTAGCTGTGCAAGCTACTGCTACATTTACACAGGGAGTGCCTTCACATGCCACAGCTCCCATAGCGACAGACGAGAACAGCAAGCAGATTTTACCATGGAAGCAACAAAAGATGAATGCATCCACTCAAACTGGAGATCAGAGTGAATAGATCTTCAGACAAGTAAAGAAAGTTTTAAAGTTTTTCTAGTGTTTAACCCTTCAGGAGAAGGACTGTACATAGTTCACCCAGGAGGGGTCCTCCAAAAATGTTCTACTTGCCCAAGTTTCATTGCACCTTAACTACTGACAGACTGCGAGAGTATAGATGAAGAGCTGATCCAGAACTGCTTTTGTAAATAGTTCTTGCACCTATTTAGGTGCTCCATCTTGGTTTTACATGTACTTTAGGAAAATGTTTTAAGTCCCATCATTGCAACCACAGATCTGAAGGAAAACCTATTAGGTGTGGCTGAAGACAGGGTCTTCTGGGCCGGGCTTATGTCTTGCAGCCCACCCAAGACCAACGTTGGGGGTTTTGATCGGGTCCCCCACAAGTACAAGGACACTTGAAGATACCCTGGCTGGGCTAGTATCTGCCACCTACCTCATTTGATGACCGTACTGATTGTGTATTAATAAAAGTGTTACTATATTTGTACAATATGCTTAGAGTGAAGTAAGAATTGTTTTATCTTGAAGTGTTTTATATAGCAGACTTGTTTTATATGGCAGAACCATAGAAGAATACTTGTAGATAATGTATGTGATAGTTTTTGGGTAATAGAGAACACTTGATGTAAATATGTACAGACAGATAGTTGAGAACTAAAGTACCTTTTTGTAAATATGTTTTAAGAGTAATAATACTTAGAAAAGTATTGTTGTAGGGACAGAGTAGTCCAAATTCAGTGGCAACCCACTTAGCAATGGTTGCTACTCTGAGAACACCCCGGATGGGGCTTGTACTAGTAGAGAAGAAGAATAAGCGTTAATGTAGTGATAGTACGTTTATAGAAAATAAGTTTGTGTAAATATGATAGTATCTTTTGTAGAGAAGAGGAGCTAAATGTAAATATTATAGTATTTTTGTATTTTTGGTAAGCTAAATAATGTTCTATCCCGGTAGCGGACTTGACAGTTTTTAGCAGGTGCTAAACGGAAAACACCCTGGATGGGGATTGCACTCATAGAACAGAATGAGTGTTAGTAAGGTCACGGTATTCTTTGTAAGAAGGAAAACTAATGTGAATATAATGTTGTGACTGTAGAGATAGAAGTCCCTATCTTGGTGGCGAACTTAGAAGTTTTGACGGTTGCTGCCACAAGCACTTTAGAGTAAATGATGCGGAAGAATTTTGTATTGTTCAATGTCAGTCATGTTATTTATCTGTGTACCGATTTTGCAACGTTTAAGAAAAAGTGCCTTCCATCCTGGGAAGTTGAGTTTGAAATTGTGTTATTAGTGTGCACACTATACAAAAATTTTGTGTGTTTCCTGTAACATCTTTTACTCTGTTTCAGCACGCGGACGTGTTGCGTTTAACAGGGGGGGGTATGTGGCGCCCCTGGGGGTTCAGTCACCGCAGAGGTACTGCCTCTCAGCCAGAGATGTGGTATTTCAACTCTCAGGTAAGGTGGAGACATTTCACCTGGCTCAGTCAACACTGCATCCATCACACGCACTAGTTGGGTTCTCTAGCATGCCTCAGCTAGCAAAGGGTGTAGATGGAGGGTGGAGCTTGTGGGTCAGAGCAGGAAGTTAGAGTGGAAGATATACAGTTCCCCCTTGGGGAGGAAGAGAGCAGACGTGTTTGAGAGAGCTCTCCCGTAGAGGAGAGGGGACTGAGAGAGGATTGTGGCGCAAGCTCCAGTACTTGGGAGCTGCTCATAGAAAGAAAGAAGAGAGGTTCTCTGGAGGAGAAAAGGGATTCTTAGAGAGAGACACGGCTGAGCTGAAAGCTACAGGTGGCTCATTCCGGGACTGGCGAACGCCGGCTGGGAGAATCCAGGTAGCAGAGGGAACTCGACCCCTTAGCCTAGTGGAGAACTTTATGACTCAGCTAGCGAGTCGACTGCTGTGATACCATAGGGATCACAGACAATAACCACAAATATCTTCGCCAGAGAGGCAGCTACATAGAATCAAGAGGAACGCAGAAGTAAGACGTTGTCCTAGAGGATTCGCAGCTGCTGATCTGGGACACTGTGAGGGTGCTGGGAGGAGAGACAGCGGGAAAATCAGCACAGAGAGACGGCCAGAGAAGGCATACACTGACAGGGAGCTTTGGAATAGTGTTCTTAATCTACCTGGGAGTTGGCTGGATTCCTCACCTGGAGGACGTGTCACCAAGCGGCCATCTGTACTGCGCATATCAGAACTGTGAGTAAAGCTTTGGAAACTGCAACTCGCTGACTGTTTCTCAGTTTCTTCCTGCGACACCCATTGCAATCAGCTACATCTCCCAGCACCATTACTACCTTTCTCTACATCTACCTGCCCTGGGATCCCATAGCCTCACCTGTGGGAGGCTGTACCAACTCTGCTGCATCTCACCATCTATCCCAGAGGATCTGCACCGCAGCGCTGATCACCATTGACTAGATACCACAGGTGGCGTCACGAATACCTTACTACAAACTCTAACATCCCCTGTAAATAGATACCCCTTTTATTGTACGCCCAGGGCCACGGACCGGGTCACTGCCGCTGTGACACATCCCTTCGATACACCGGCCCGATACCGAGTATCCCACTGCCCTGGCGGGCAATCCACTCTACTAAGTCTTATTTGCTTGGTTGCTAAGTATCCACCAATACAGCATGTTAGGAGAGCAGATCAAAGGCTGGCAAACTTTGTAGACCATATAACTCTTATCTTCCAAGTCCCCACTTCAAGACTGCACTAAGTGAGGCATTCATAATAAATACAGATTGTGTCTTGTACTTCTTCATGTTTGGAAATGAAACAATAGTCATTCAAGAATGATGTAATAAATAAATGCTTGCCCTCTTCACATATCTGTACGTGTATTTGCAATGTCATGTATTTGCTCCTTATATAGATTAATATCTTATAAACTGCAAATTGCCTCTTCAAACAAGAGGACTTGTACTCTATAGCGCCACCTATTGAAGCATTCACAATTACCGTATATACTTGTGTATAAGCCGAGATTTTCAGCCCATTTTTTAGGGCTGAAAGTCCCCCTCTCGGCTTATACGCGGGTCATATACGGGGGTCGGCGGGGGAGGGGGAGCGGGGGTGTCGGATTATACTTACCCCTCCGCCGGCGTGGTCTCTGCTGCCCCCCTGCTCCTCCCGCGATCTCCGGCTCCTTCCTGCAGCGGTCACATGGCACCGCTCATTAAAGTCATGAATATGCACATATTCATGACTTTAATGAGCGGTGCCATGTGACCGCTGTAGGAAGGAAGCGCTGCAGAGAGCGCCGGGAGAAGAGGAGAGGCAGCAGGGACGCGCGGCGGAGAGGTGAGTATAGCTATATTTACCTGTCCCTCGGTCCACCGCAGCGCACTGCTCCCTCGGTCTGACTCCTCTGTGTGTGAATGATCAGCAGAGGGCGCGATGACGTCGTTAGTGAGCGCCGCGCCCCCTGCCAGATCATTCACTGCCGAGGACCCAGAAGAGGGAGCAGCGCTGCGGTGCAGAGAGGACAGGTAAATATCTCAGGTGCCGGGGTCCTGAGCGAGCGGTGACACCGCCTGCTCAGGACCCCGGCACCTGGCCCCCAGCGACGAGAGGTGAGAATGTCATTTTTTTTTTGCAGCAGCAGCAGCATATGGGGCATAATCTGGAACATATGGGGAATAATCTGGGGCATAAGCTGTGGAACATATGGGGCATAATATGGAGCATATGGGGCATAATCTGGAACATATGGGGCATAATCGGGGGCATAAGCTGTGGAACATATGGGGCATAATATGGAGCATATGGGGGCATAAGCTGTGGAACATATGGGGCATAATATGGAGCATATGGGGGCATAAGCTGTGGAACATATGGGGCATAATATGGAGCATATGGGGCATAAGCTGTGGAACATATGGGGCATAATATGGAGCATATGGGGGCATAAGCTGTGGAACATATGGGGCATAATATGGAGCATATGGGGGCATAAACTGTGGAACATATGGGGGCATAATCTGGAGCATATGGGGGCATAATCTGTGGACCATATGGGGGCATAAACTGGAGCATATGGGGGCATAATCTGTGGAACATATGGGGCATAATCTGGAGCATATGGGGCATAATCTGGAGCATATGGGGGCATAATCTGTGGAACATATGGGGGCATAAACTGGAGCATATGGGGGCATAAGCTGTGGAATATATGGGGGCATAATCTGTGGAACATATGGAGGCATAATCTGGAGCATATGGGGGCATAATCTGTGGATCATCATATGGGGGCATAATCATTTTTCACCCTAGGCTTATACGCGAGTCAATACGTTTTCCCAGTTTTTTGTGGCAAAATTAGGGGGTCGGCTTATACAAGAGTACATACGGTATGTTCTTTTGTAAAATTGGCCAAAGACAGCAAGTTTCAAAACTCTATTAGTTGAAATTTGCATAATTTCCATCACATATCAGACTCAAGTGCCATCTGATGGTCCTAACTGATCTATAAAGGGTCAATCAGGTTCCGATCAGTTGTCAGCAGCTTTGATAGGGAAAGAGCACTGCATTTAACACCCTTTCTCCAACAAAAAAGATTTGAATTTTTACTGAAGCCTCCAAATCAAGTCTCCAACAAAGATATGAACCCAAAAAATGGCTATAACAATCTACCCTGAAATAATTAAATACATAAAAAAATCGTATTAAAATTACAGTGCTTTAGTAATTATTAGGTTTTATATTATATTAAGTAGACTGTGTGTTATGACTGGGGAGTAGTGATGGGCGAGCACCAAAATGCTAGGATGCTCGTTGCTCGGGTACAGCATATTGAAATGCTTGGGTGCTCCACCCGAGCAATGAGGCCAATGTAAGTCTATGGGAAACTCAAGCATTTTTGCTGTGGCCCCCTCCCCAGGGGGTCTTTAGAGGGTCTATAAACTGCGGAAATCAATGGGAACAGTGCTCAAATGACATGGGAACAGCATGCGGAAGGCCCCTGGATGCATTTCTGACTCCCAAGTCACTGCTGTGAACAATGTTGTCAGAGTCTTGCGCCACTTTTACAGACTCACAATAAAACATACAAAAACGGAACCAAAATGGATTTTCCTGGGAAATATGTTAAGGAACATCCTTTCCAGGGTATTGATTTGTATATAAGGCTAAATAAATAATCCAAAACAAAAATGCTCCTCCACCGCTTGGGCTATGTTCACAAGTAGCATTTTTAATGCGTTTTTCAACTTTTGTATTGCTTTCAACCAAGATAAATGCATTCACTTGGAAATGTCATTTTAACATTTCACAACCTTATCTGGCCATGTGATGTGTGACACATCCTGTTTAATTTATGAAGGAGGAACTCAGAGTCACAAAGCCTATTTTTATAGGGCCATCAGGAGGCCTTTACTCTTCTTAAAGGGCCAGCAGTCAGTCCTCACTATTGTTAGAGAGCCATCAGACGGCTATGCTTTGCTGTTCCCATTATTAAACAGTGGGTCTCCTATACTGTTATTCTGTAGGCAGTGAGTGGCAGGCTGCCCAAAATTTGGATGCACCTCAATACCCCTTTGACTAGACGTACAGGAGGGTCACCTGAAAGCATTGTTCCCATTAATAGGAAGTTGGTACTACCATACTGTTTGCTTATGCATTGAAAGCCTGCCCTGCTTCAAATTTAGGCGCACGCCAATAACCCTTTGAAGCTACGTACAGGATGGCCACATGAAAGCAATGTTCCCATTATTAGGAAGTTTGTACTCCCATACGGTTTGCCTATGCAGTGAATGCAAGGCCTGCCCCAAATTTGGACGCAGCCCAATACCCCTTTGAAGACACTTCCAGGATGGCCACCTGAAAGCAATGTTCCCAGTATTAGGAAGCTGGTACTCCCATACTGTTTGCCTACGCAGTGAATGCAACACCTGCACCAAATTTGGACAAACCCCAATATCCCTTTGAAGACACAGGATGGCCACCTGAAACCAATGTTCCCAGTATTAGGAAGCTGGTACTCCCATACTGTTTGCCTATGCAGTGAATGCAAGGTCTGCCCTGCACCAAAAGTAGACACACCCCAATACTCCTTTGAAGCCACGTATAGGATGGCCACCTGAAAGAATTGTTCCCATTATTAGTAATTTGGTGCTCCCATACTGTTTGCCTATGCATTAAATGCAAGGCCTGCCCTGCTCCAAAGCTACGTGCACCCCAATAACCCTTTGAACAGACATTCTGGATGGCCACCTAAAAGCATTGTTCCCATTATTAGTAAGTTGGTACTCCCATACTGTTTGCCCATGAAGTGAATGCAAAGCTTGCCCCAAATTTTGACACACACAAATAATCCTTTGAACAGATGTACAGGTTGGCCGCATGAAACCAAAGTTCCCATTAATAGGAAGTTGGTATACCCATACTGTTTGCCTATGCAGTGTTGAGCCTGAAGAACCTGCATTGGAAAATGTCAGTGTTGAGGCTGAGGACCTGGCATTGGAGCATTGCAGTGTTGAGGCTGAACACTTGGCAGTGGAGCATTTCAGTGTTGAGCCTGAAGAACCTGCATTGGAGAATTGCAGTGTTGATGATGAAGACTCGGCAGTGGAGAATGTCCGTGTTGAGGCTAAAAAACCTGCAGTGGAGAATTTCAGTGTTGAGCCTGAAGAACCTGCATTGGACAATGTCAGTGTTGATGCTGAAGACCCGGTAGTGGAGCATTGCAGTGTTGAGCCTGAAGAACCTGCATTGGAGAATTGCAGTGTTGAAGCTGAAGACCCGGCAGTGGAGCATTGCAGTGTTGAGCCTGAGAACCTGCATTGGAGAATGTCAGTGTTGAGGCTGAAGACCTGGCATTGGAGCATTGCATTGTGGTGGCTGAACACCCGGCAGTGGAGCATTTCAGTGTTGAACCTGAAGAACCTGCATTGGAGAATTGCAGTGTTGAGGATGGAGACCCGGCAGTGGAGAATGTCAGTGTTGAGGCTGAAAAACCTGCAGTGGAGAAGTTCAGTGTTGAGGCTGAAGAATCTGCAGTGGAGAATTGCAGTGTTGAGGTTGTAGAACCTGCAGTGGAGAATTTCAGTGCTGAGGCTGAATAACCAGCAGTGGAGAATTGCATGGTTGAAGCTGACCAATCCCTACAGTTCTAATTATTAGGAAGTGGGTCTCCCATACTGTTTGCTTATGCAGTGAATGCAAGGCTTGCCCCAAATTTGGACGCACCGCAATACCCCTTGGAAGAGGTGTATAGGAGGGCCTCCTAAAAATCTTTTCCCATTACAAAGGAGCGGGTTCCTATACTTATAATGCCCATGCAGTAAGTGTATGGTCTGACAAACATTTCCCCCTGGGGGGTATACATCAACATAGTGTCTAAAAATTTTGTTTATGGGCATCATAAACACCCTTTAAAACAATAATGTGGGTGCTGCATCACGGACCATGGTCACCCTGTTGATATAGTGGTGGTGGATGATGAGGAGAAGGAGAAGGAGGAGGACAACAGCAAATAGACCAAATCAGGAAGCTCATACCAATGTGTGGATGTGAAGAGGTGCATGAGAACAGACCTCCCAAAAAAAGACACTGGATTTGAGTTTATGTCACGCTGCTATTAGTGTTGAGCGATATTGCTCGATATCTAAAAATATCGTATCGAAATTGTATCGCCGATAGCACTAAATATCGTCGATATCCGATTTCGATACCGGAAGTCCCATGTAAGTCTATGGGAACAAAATATCGCAACAAAAAAAACCCTTTCTTTCGTTGTAAACACAAAATATACACACATAGAATACATATATATATATATATATATACATGTCATTGTGACATATATATACATATATTTATAGTTTATACACTTCTACATAGTAAAATCGACTCTAATTCAATTGCCGGGTAAAGACGTGACATACCCCATAGAAGTCGACGGGCTCGGTGCCGAGTACCCCGAAAACCTCTGGCTCTGTGCGACTCAACTTGGGCGTCACGAACAGGATTCTGTAGCTCGCTATAAGCGAGTCCTGTGTGCCTGAATTGCACTGGTTTTGTGCTTGAGAATTGCTAAAATCATCAGAGAATGTATTTGCCATTTTTCCGCCATATCTGCGTCACGACGAGGCACTGGTGAAGAAGAAGGGCGTGCTCTTCGTGGGTGTCACTCACTCAGTGGCGTAAAAACGATGGCCGCCCACTGTAAATGGTACTGCAATGTAACATCGTGCCCCACAGCTCTGGAGTTCCGCCTCCTCATCCTCCTCAGTGTGCGGAAACTAACACGAAGGTCCCGCCTCCCTACAAAAGAGGGGCCCTCTCCAGATATGACACATGTGACTTGGCAGAGATGGCTAATGGACACGACGAGCAGAAGTGGGAAGGGATGGAGCAGTCAGAGCTCTCCCCCCACGGAAGCGACCCGATCGCCACAGAATCACCGTTGGGCACCCGGCCTGTAAACCCTCCTACGCTGCAAGAAGCGGCGGATACCCTAAGAGGCCTGGCCCGGCACCGGGAGGAGGTCGCCAGGATGGAAGCCAGCTGGCGTGCCCTAAAAATAAACTTGGAGCGGCGCCAATCCCTCTTACCTGAAGTGTCTGTACCGGAAGGTGAGGCACCCGTTCTAGTAAGAGGCGATCCTTGCAATGTGATCCGGTTGACGTTGTCACAGTGGAGGCACCCGTTCCTGCAAAAACGTCGCACCGTGCAGCACCCCAGATCCCGCTGTCTGCCCCCGTCGCTGAGACAGAAGAAGCGACACCCGTCCTCATGGAGGAGGCCGCGCAGGCACCAGAGCACTACCTGCCTGTACCGGAGCCCCGACTGTCATCTGATTTAGAGCCGTCTGCTTCCTCCGCAGGGGAGCGCCGCCAGGACTGGGGGGCGACAGGAGAGCTGCCGCAAACCGGACACTGTAAGCTGCAGTGGAGTGGTGGAGACATGGAGCAGCTGGTGGAGGAGAATTTCAACCGGCGTCAGGAGGAAGAGTGGAGACGTTGGGAGCGGGAAGCAGAGCGACAAAGGGAGCAGCGAGAAACCCTAAAACTTCGCCAACGTCACCTGGAGAAGGACCGGGCAGATAAGGACCGGATGAGAAAGGATAAAGGAACCCTGAGTGAGCCGCGGCGTAAGGGTGCAGTACGGAGCTTTAAATTGAAAGGTGGTTGGGGCTTCATCAAGGAGCCTGGACTTTATTTAGAAGTCTTTGTGACCCGGCGGGACATGGAGGCTCACCTCCCAGAAGGACACCCGGGGAGGGACCTGTTGCCAGGAGACTTGGTGACTTACACCCGACACTGGGGTTACAATGGGTGGTACGCCCTAAATGTTACCAGGTGCGACCCCTACTCCCCAGTGTGTCAGGAACCTGTGAGACCCTCGAAGCCTTCAGCCTCCCACATCCAGGCCTCTGCAAAAGTGCCCACCCCACGCCGTAAATCTCACCAGCCTCCCTCAGTGGTCTCCTCAGCAGCCCCAGCTATGGACATGATAAGTATAGCTGGCCCGTACCCGGCGCCTGTTAGGCACCCTGGGGTTCGTACAGTCCGGGACATAGGGCTCCAGACCCGGAGGGAGATGAAAGAGGTGGCCACACAGACCCAGATAGCGGGTCACGACGTCACTGTACAGGCCACACGACGTCATCAGGTCCTGGTGGTCCTTGGTGCCTCGGATGTTTGGCAATCTCAAGAAGAGTACCAGGTGGTACCTGGAAGAGGCCAGCCAAAGAAGTCTAAATAACCCGGACAGGGTCCCTGTATGTAAATAGTTAACTTGTTTATGTACCCGGACGGGTGAATGTTCCTAAAAAAATTTTTTAATTTAATAAAAAAAAAAAACACAGTTTTCATTTCTTTTATTACTGTCTCATCCTGCGACGCCATAGATCTCCTGTAAAAAAATGAAAAAAAAAAAAGTGTACCACCTGACCGACGCAGTCCATAATAACGAGTGTCCCACGACGATCCAGCTCTGCTACATCAGAATGACAGGCAGAGCCTGTCATCCCGGCGCAGCACAGCTGATTACCTGCTTCCCCGGCGGTGACGTCATCGGACTGACTGCTTTACGGCCGGGATTACCCTGCAGTCACTGCAGTTATCGCGAAAAACTGCATGTGACCGCCAGGGAGAAGATAATGGCGGCCATCAAGCAGTCCAGGACGTGACCGCCGGAGATCTTCTGCCAGGTAAGTGCCGCTGACTCCTGACAGACCCGACCGACGGACACTCACAGTGACAGTGACAAATCCGATTCCGGTATTCGATAAGACGAAAATATCGAAACGAATTATCGAAAGGCCGATAGAGCTAATATCGGCCGATAGCCGATATTTGCATTATCGTATCGCTCAACACTAGCTGCTATCATTCGGTGGTGTTGAGAAGTCTGGCCCAATCCAACCCTTGTTCATTTTTATAAGAGTCATCCTGTCAGCATTTTCAATTGACAGGCAGATCCGCTTATCAGTTATAATTCCACCAGCGGCACTAAAAACCCGCTCTGACAGGGCAGGGCAGACCAGGACCTCTAAGGCGTAGAGAGCCAGTTCATGCCACAGCTTGGATACCCAATAATTATAAAGCACAGAGGAATCATGGAGGACGTTGGTATGGTCATCAAGATTCTTCCTCGGCATCTTCCAAAACTTTGCACTCCTTGTGAGAGTACCCTGTGCCTCAGGGCCAGTGCGATGAGAGGATCTGAGAAAACTCTCCCAGAACCTTGCCAGTGTTCCCCTGCCTCTGCTGGATTGGAGTTGTGTATTTCTCACCTGTACTCCTTGGATTTTCAATGAACTGTGACCTCT
Source organism: Oophaga sylvatica (assembly GCA_033576555.1). Taxonomy (NCBI): domain Eukaryota; kingdom Metazoa; phylum Chordata; class Amphibia; order Anura; family Dendrobatidae; genus Oophaga; species Oophaga sylvatica. Next base: position 179,377,986 of record JARQOD010000005.1, on the reverse strand, counting down.
GCCGCCAGCAATTTCAGATGGGAGTTTTTTTAATATTTCTGTAACAAGGGCCCTCTGGTACTGCACCATTTTAGTACACCTGTCTGCCTCTGGAAGAACAGATTGAAAGTTCTCCTTGTAGTGTGGGTCTAGAAGTGTCAACAAGCCGTAATGACTGTCACCCAAAATTTTGAGAACGCAAGGGTCACAGGAAAGGCAGCCTGACATAAACTCAGCCATGCGTGCCAGATTGCTAACAGGCAAGAGTTCCGTGCCCTCACCAAGAGGATGATTGACCATGCTCTCCTCCTCCTCCCTCCTGTCCTCAGGCCATCCACGCGGAACATACAGTACGACAGTTGTGCTTGTAGTACCATCTATAGCACATGAAAATAGCTCCTGCTCTTCCTCCTCCTCCTCTTTTTCATTGTCAACTAATCCATGTAGGGATGAGATGAGAATGGGCTGTGTGTAGTCACCCTGTATGGTTCCTTGCTCCGTCTCATCATGCTTCACCTGCAATGCATCCCCTTTGATTGTGAACAGAGATCGTTTCAGAACACTGAGAAGCGGGATGGTGACGCTAATTATGGTGTCATCTCTGCTCACCATCTTAGTGGAGTCCTCAAAGTTTTGGAGGATGGTACGTATGTCTGACATCCATGTCCACTCCTGAGAGCTTATGTGTGGAGTCTGAACAGAATACCGACGGCCTTGTTGATGCTGGTAGTCAACAACTTCCCTTTTCTGCTCACAAAATCCTTTCCAACATCTGCAGTGCAGAGTTCCAATACGTGGAGACATCACACAACAGTCGGTGAGCCAGAAGCTGCAAACACTGCTGAAGCACGGCAAGGGTGGCTGAAGATGTAGCTGACTTTCCAAAATGTGCACACAGGCGGTATACTTTGACAAGCAGATCCGGCAGCTCCGGGAAGTTTTTGAGAAACCGTTGAACAACGAGTTTAAGCACATGGGCCAGGCATGGAACGTGTGTGAGCTCGTCTCGCCTCAAAGCCTCCACCAGATTCCGGCCATTGTCACACAGGACCATGCCTGGCTGTAAGTTCAGCGGTGTCAGTTACAGATCTGCCTGCTCTTTCAGAGCTGTCCACATCTCTTCAGCATTGTGCGGTTTGTCATCTAAGCATATTAGCTTCAACACAACCTGTTGCAGCATGGCTGAGGAGGTGCTGCAGTGCTTCAAGCTTGTTACTGATGTGGTCATTTCGGAGATGGAGGCTGAAGAGGAGGAGGAGGTGCAGGAGCTGTAGACTGCGGGGCAACCCTGATTGACGTAGGGCCCGCAATCCTTGGCATCAGGAGACGTGTTCCATCACTAGGTCTGACTAGGTTCCGGCTTACACTATGTTAACCAAGTGTGCCGTCCGCGAGATGTACCATCCCTGACCACAAGCACTTGTCCATGTGTCCGTGGTTAGGTCGACTTTCCCAGTAACAGCATTGTTGAAGGCACGGGTAATGTTGTGGGACACGTGCTTGTGTAATTCCGGGATGGCACACCGGGAGAATTAGTGGCGGCTGGGGACCAAGTACCTTGGGACGGCTCCCGCCATCAGGTTGCGGAAAGCTTCTGTCCCTACAAGCCTAAAAGGCAACATTTTGTGCGCAAGCAGATGAGAAATGTGTGAATTTAGTACTGTGGCCTGTGGGGCATTGGCTACATATTTCAGCTTGCGTTCCAATGACTGGGGTATGGAGAACTAAAGGCTGCCCTGGGACAAAGACATGGACGTGCTTGATGGTGGTGCTAGTTGAGTGTGGGCAATGACAGGTGCAGGGCAGGAGGCATCTTCTCATGCATCGTGTACAGGGGATTGGCTTGCATGCACAACTGGGGAAGAATCAGTGGTGTCACCCGCAGACACTTTCCTGGAACCTGGGGTTCAGCCCATAAAGTCGGGTGCTTTGCTGCCATGTGCCTGACCATGCTGGTGGTGGTCAGGCTGGAAGTTTTTCTACCCATGCTGATAAGGGCATGGCAGGTGGTGCAAATGGCCTGTTTGGGGTTATCGGCAAAGTCTTTAACCCCTTCCCGACCCATGACGCCTACGTCGGCGTCATGAAAACCTGTGCCATCCCGACCCATGACGCCGACGTCGGCGTCATGCTATAAATCATGTTACTGCGGGTCGGGGGTCCGGGGTCACTGAAAGGTCACCCGACCCGCAGTAACAGGACCCTTACTGCATCACCACAGGGGGGTTGGCTTAACCCCCACGTAGCCACGATCGCTCTGATTGGCTGTTAAAAGTGAAACTGCCAATCAGAGCGATTTGTAATATTTCACCAATGAAACTGGTGAAATATTACAATCCAGCCATGGCCGATGCTGCAATAGCATCTGCCATGGCTGGACACCAAGATCTGACCCCCAAACACCAAGTCACGGCGGTGATCGGCCGCCGCCACCGAAAGATGGCAGCGATCGGTCACCGCCGTCGCTGTCTGCTCCCCTGCTCCTGCGATCACCCCCCCTCACCTTCCGATCCCCCCCTCACCTTCCGACGTCCCTACTCACCTCTCCCGGTCCACCGATGTCCCTGGATCCGTCCCGGCGGCTGCCCGGGATTCTTCATGGGCGCCGCCATCTTGGAAAATGGCGGGCGCATGCGCAGTGCGCCCGCCGGCCGGCGCATGCGCAGTGCGCCCTCCATTGTAAAAAAATTTATTTTGATCACTGTGATAAACTGTCACAGTGATCAAAATAAAAAAAAAGTAAATGAACCCCCCCGTCATAGGTAGGGACAAATAATAAAAAAATATATATATATTTTTTTTCCCTAACGGATTTTGCTGCGGATCCGCGGCGGATATCGCGGCTGATCCGCGGCGGATTTCGCTGCGGATTTCGCGGCGGATCCGCGGCTGATTTCGCTGCTGATCCGCGGCGGATTTCGCTGCGGATCCGCGGCGGATTTCGCTGAGGATCCGGCGATATCGCTGCTGATCCGCGGCTGATTTCGCTGCTGAACCGCTGCGGATCCACGGCTGATTTCGCTGCGGATCCGCGGCGGATTTCGCTGAGGATCCGCGGCGGATATCGCTGCTGATCCGCGGCTGATTTCGCTGCTGATCCGCTGCTGATCCGCGGCGGATTTCGCTGCTGATCCGCAACTGATTTTGCTGCTGATTCGCTGCGGATCCGCGGCGGATTTCGCTGCTGATCCGCAGCGGATTTCGCTGCGGATCCGCTACTGATTTCGCTGCGGATCCGCTACTGATTTCTCTGCGGATCCGTGACTGATTTCGCTGCGGATCCGCGACTGATTTCGCTGTGGGTCCGCGGAAGATTTCGCTGCGGATCCGCGGCGGATTTCGCTGCTGATCCGCGGCGGATTTTGCTGCTGATCCGCGACTGATTTTGCTGCTGATTCGCTGCGGATCCGCGGCGGATTTCGCTGCTGATTCGCGGCGGATTTCGCTGCTGATCCGCGGCAGATTTCGCTGCTGATCCGCGGCAGATTTCGCTGCTGATCCGCGGCTGATTTCGCTGCTGATCCACGGCTGATTTCGCTGCTGATCCGCGGCGGATTTCGCTGCTGATCCACTGCGGATTCGCTGCTGATCCGCGGCGGATTTCACCGCTGATCCGCGGCGGATTTCGCTGCTGATCCACGGCAGATTTCGCTGCTGATCCGCGCGGATTTGCTGCTGATCGCGACGATTTTGCTGCTGATCTGCGATGATTTTGCTGCTGATTCGCTGCGGATCCGCGACTGATTTCGCTGCGGATCCCGACAGATTCGCTGCGGATCCGCGGCAGATTTCGCTGCTGATCCGCGGAGGATTTCGCTGCTGATCCGCGGCGGATTTCGCTGCTGACCCGCTGATTCGCTGGATCCGCGGGGATTTTGCTGCTGATCCGCGGCGGATTTTGCTGCTGATCCGCGGCGGATTTTGTTGCTGTTCCGCGACTGATTTTGCTGCGGATCCGCGGCTGATTATCTGCTGATTCATCTGCGCTAGCGGGTATAGCATAACGCGATCGCGTTATGCTATACCGTTACCAGCCGGTCAACGCTACGTGTTGAACGGGCTGGTAAAACGCAATATGAACCCAGTCTTAGGGTTAGAACTAGGGTTAGGGTTAGCATTAGGGTTAAGGTTAGAATTACGGTTGGGGTTGGAATTTGAGTTAGGGTTGGAATTAGGGTTAGGGTTGTAATTAGGGTTAGGCTTGTAGTTAGGTTTATGGTTAGAGTTGGGATTAGGGTTAGGGGTGTTTTGGGGTTAGGGTTATGATTAGGGTTTGTATTAGGGTTAGGTGTGTGTAGGGGTTAGGGTTGGGGTTAGGGGTGTGTTGGGGTTAGTGTTGGAATTAGAATTGAGGGGTTTCCACTATTTAGGCACATCAGGGGGTCTCCATACGCGACATGGCGCCACCATTGATTCCTGCAAATTTTGCGTTCAAAAAGTCAAACAGTGCTCCCTTTATTCCAAGCCCCGACGTATGCCCAAACAGTGGTTTATCCCCACATATGAGGTATCAGCGTACTCGGGAAAAATTGCACAACAACTTTGGGGGTTCTAATTTCTCCTGTTAACATTGGGAAAAAAAATTGGGGACTAAAAATTATTTTTGTGGAAAAAAAATGATTTTATATTTTCACGGCTCTGCGTTATAAACTTCTGTGAAGGACTTGGAGATTCAAAGTGCTTATAACACATCTATAGGAGTTCCTTGGGGGATCTAGTTTCCAAAATGGGGTCACTTGTGGGGAGTTTCTACTGTTTAGGCACATCAGGGACTCTGCAAACGTAAGATGATGCCCGAAGACCATTCCATCAAGTGGGCATTTCAAAACGTCACTACTTCCCATCCGAGCCCCGACGTGTGCCCATACAGTAGTTTTCTCCCACATATGGGATATCAGCATACTCAGGACAAATTGGACAACAACTTTTGGGGTCTAATTTCTCATGTTACCCTTGGGAAAATAAAAAAATTGGGGACTAAAAGATCCTGATTGTGGAAAAAATATGATTTTTTTATTTTCATGCCCGGGCGTTATAAACTTCTGTGTAGCCCTTGGGGGTTCAAAGTGCTCACCACACATCTAGATAAGTTCTTTGCGGGGTCTAGTTTCCTAAATGGGGTCACTTGTGGGGAGTTTCTACTGTTTAGGCACATCAGGGGCTCTGCAAACGTAACAAGATGCCCGCAGACCATTCATCAAGTCAGCATTTCAAAGCGTCACCACATCCCTTCCGAGCCCTGACGTGTGCCCAAACAGTGGTTCCCCCCCACATATGGGGTACTAGCGTACTCAGGACAAACTGGACAACAACTTTTGGGGTCCAATTTCTCCTGTAACCATTGTGAAAATAAAAATAGTGGGCTAAAAAATCTTTTTTTGAGAAAAAAAATGATTTTTTATTTTCACGGCTCTGCGTTATAAACTTCTGTGAAGCACCTGGGGGTTCAAAGTTCTCACTATGCATCTAGATAAGTTCCTTAGGGCGTCTAGTTTCCAAAATGGGGTCACTTGTGGGGGAGCTCCAATGTTTAGGCACACAGGGACTCTCCAAATGCGACATGGCAATCGCTAAATATTCCAGCATATTTTCCATTCAAAAAGTCAAATGGCGCTCCTTCCCTTCTGAGCCCTGCCGTGCGCCCAAACAGTGGTTTATGACCACATATGAGGTATCTATGTACTCAGGAGAAATTGTCCAACAAAATTTAGGATCCAATTTATACTGTTGCCCATGTGAAAATGAAAAAAACTGAGGCTAAAAGAAAATTTTTGTGAAAAAAAAGTACTTTCTTTTTTTTACGGATCAATTTGTGAAGCACCTGGAGGTTCAAAGTGCTCACTATGCATCTAGATAAGTTCCTTAGGGGGTCTAGTTTCCAAAATGGGGTCACTTGTGGGGGAGCTCCAATGTTTAGGCACACAGGGACTCTCCAAATGCGACATGGCAACCGCTAAATATTCCAGCATATTTTCCATTCAAAAAGTCAAATGGCGCTCCTTCCCTTCTGAGCCCTGCCGTGCGCCCAAACAGTGGTTTATGACCACATATGAGGTATCTGTGTACTCAGGAGAAATTGCCCAACAAATTTTAGGATCCAATTTATACTGTTGCCCATGTGAAAATGAAAAAAACTGAGGCTAAAAGAAAATTTTTGTGAAAAAAAAGTACTTTCTTTTTTTTACGGCTCAATTTGTGAAGCACCTGGGGGTTCAAATTGCTCACTATGCATCTAGATAAGTTCCTTAGGGGGTCTAGTTTCCAAAATGGGGTCACTTGTGGGGGAGCTCCAATGTTTAGGCACACAGGGACTCTCCAAATGCGACATGGCAACCGCTAAATATTCCAGCATATTTTCCATTCAAAAAGTCAAATGGCGCTCCTTCCCTTCTGAGCCCTGCCGTGCGCCCAAACAGTGGTTTATGACCACATATGAGGTATCTGTGTACTCAGGAGAAATTGCCCAAAAATTTTAGGATCCAATTTATACTGTTGCCCATGTGAAAATGAAAAAAACTGAGGCTAAAAGAAAATTTTTGTGAAAAAAAAGTACTTTCTTTTTTTTTACAGATCAATTTGTGAAGCACCTTGGGGTTCAAAGTGATCACTATGCATCTAGATAAGTTCCTTAGGAGGTCTAGTTTCCAAAATGGGGTCACTTGTGGGGGAGCTCCAATGTTTAGGCACACAGGGACTCTCCAAATGTGACATGGCAACCGCTAAATATTCCAGCATATTTTCTAGTCAAAAAGTCAAATGGCGCTCCTTCCCTTCTGAGCCATGCTGTGCGCCCATACAGTGGTTTATGACCACATATGAGGTATCTGTGTACTCAGGAGAAATTGCCCAACAAATTTTAGGATCCATTTTATCCTGATGCCCATGTAAAAATGAAAAAATTGATGCTAAAAGAAAATTTTTGTTGGAAAAATTAAAATGTCCATTTTTTCCTTCCACGTTGCTTTAGTTCCTGTGAAGCACCTGAAGGGTTAATAATCTTCTTGAATGTAGTTTTAAGTAGCTTGAGGGTGCAGTTTTTATAATGGTGTCACTTTTGGGTATTTTCTGCCATATAGACCCCTCAAAGTGACTTCAAATGTGAGGTGATCCCTAAAAAAAATGGTTTTGTAAATTTTGATGTAAAAAGGAGAAATCGCTGGTCAACTTTTAACCCTTATAACTTCCTAACAAAAAAAATGTTGTTCCCAAAATTGTGCTGATGTAAAGTAGACATGTGGGAAATGTTATTTATTAACTATTTTGTGCCACATAACTCTCTGGTTTAACAGAATAAAAATTAAAAATTTGAAAATTACAAAATTTTCAGAATTTTTGCCAAATTTCCATTTTTTTCACAAATAAACGCAAAAATTATCGACCTTAATTTACCACTAACATGAAGCCCAATATGTCACGAAAAAACAATCTCAGAATCGCTAGGATCCGTTGAAGCGTTCCTGAGTTATTACCTCATAAAGGGACACTGGTCAGAATTGCAAAAAATGGCAAGGTCTTTAAGGTCAAAATAGGCTGGGTCATGAAGGGGTTAAAAAGCAACCAGACTTGGGAAGACCTAACAGTTGTATTGACAACTTCCGTCGTGTTGGTGATATGAGGAACGGTTGCCTGCCTTCTGTCTGTGGCCACCACACTTCTTCCTGCCTGTTGGGGTGCTACATCTCCTTCCTTCTGTGTGCTGCTGTACTTGCTCTGCTTGTCCTCCTGCCAGGTTGGATCAGTTACTATATCATCCACCACCTCGTCTTCCACTTCCACACCATGGTCCTCCTCTTGACTTTCTGGCAATTGTGTCTCATTATCGTCTACCTCTTGTGACATGTTCCCACCGTCGCCTTTGTGTGACTGTGGCTGCTCAAATACTTGGGCATCACTACACGTGATCTCATCTTGCCCACTTCAAATGGACTGGGCGAAAGACCTGAATCTATAAGTGGAAAAGTGAACAGCTCTTGGGAGTGTGCAATTGTGGGATCAGCTGTCTCCAGGCACTCAGCATGGTGGGAGGAAGGAGGTTCAGGGTGAGGAATATGCGGTCCAGATTTACGGCTACTCAGACTTGACCGTGTGTAAGGCAGGGTGCTGGTGATGGTGGTGGCAAATTGAATGGAAGTATTTTTTGCTATCAAACCAACAGGGCTGGCGTCAGCACCTGGCGCACCTGGGCAAGTGCCGGGGCCCTGAGCAGGTGGGGGGCCCACTCGCCGTCAGAGACACTGGCGTACTATGAGGGGCCCTGTGCCAGGTCCGGAGCCCACGATTGTGCCCCCCTGCTTGCTCAGGGCCCCAGCACTTGCAATACTTACCTCACCCTGCTCCACCGCTGTGATGTCTTCTGCGTTTCCTGACAGTGACATTCAGGTCAGAGAGCGCAATGACGTCACGTCTTTGCGCCCTCTGCGTGAACAGTCACAGTGCAGAGAGCTGGAAGATGGCGACGCTGAGGAGTCCAGAGTAGAGCAGTGCCCAGCGAGGAGAGGTATTCCATTTTTTAGAATGTTTGGAGATATATGTGGGGAGCATTATACACTGGAGAATTATATATGGGGCCCATCATACACTTGAGCATCATAGATAGGGCCCATTATACACTGGAGCATTATATATGGGGCCCATCATACACTGGAGCATTATAAATGGGGCCCATCATACACTGGAGCATCATATACGGGGCCCATTATACACTGGAGCATCATATGGGGCCCATTATATATGGAGCACTATATAGGCCCATCATACACTGGAGCATCATCCATGGGGCACATCATATACTGGAGCATCATATGGGGCCCATTATATATAGCGCATCATATGGGGCACATTATATATGGAGCATCACATGGAGCCCATTATATATGGAGCATTATATATGGGGACCATTATATTTGGAGTATCATATGGGGCTCATCATACACTGGAGCATCATATATGGGGCTCATCATACCCTGGAGCATCATATATGGGGCCCATCATATACTAGAGCATCATATAGGATTCATTATTTATGGGGCATCATATAGGGCCCTTTATATATGGAGCATCATATGGAGCACATATGGGGCTTATTGTAAGGTTCTATGTATATATTCCTGAAACTCAGTTTGTTCGTCAGCCATTTTACTTTCTGTCTTGCTGCAGCTATCTTGCCCTCAGTCAAAATGGAGTTTCCAGCTTGCATGTTCCCGCCCTGATTCTCCCCTTTGCTTCTTAAGCAGCCACAGCTGAGCAATCAGTGCTTCAGAATCTAGCCTGCAGTGAACCTGTAACTTGACTCCTGTAAGCCTTGGACCTTGTACTCCAGCTATTCCTACTGAGGAACTCTGAAGCACTTGTGGACTCTGAACCCTGCTCTTTGAAAGACCCATGTTTGCATGGACTTACGGTAACAGAGAAGAAGATCCTGAATCTGTATTGGAGAGTGATTGCTGAGCTTGGATTACTCTGGCCTGCTGTGTCTCCTGTTTCTGTGTCTGCAAACTGTGTGACTATTTCTGCCAACTTGTATGAAGTAATACAGGACTTTTCTATATCAAACCTGTGACTCCTGTGTTTTCATCGCACCCAAGCACAAGACGCTATATGAACTGTACTACATACATTACAAGATTCTGAAGCCAAAACGTTAGTGTCTGCTGGGTCTGGAAGGCTGTGTCTGCTGTACTGTGGATATCAGACGTCCGGTTGTACTTTCTGTGATGACAGTGGTTGTGACTTCTCACAACCATTCCAGGTGAGCAATTCCCTTAAGTTTTTTCTTTTTGCAGTGTTACCACAGGTAAACACTATTGTTTTTTTTCTTTTTCCTTTCTTTTCTCTTTTTTGTCTGCTGTAACTCTGGATATCAGATGTCTGGTTGAAACTTTCTGTGATGATAGTGGTTGTGACTTCTCACAACCATTCCAGGTGAGCAGTTCCCTTAATTTTTTTTTCTCTCTGCAGTGTTGCCACAGGTGAACACTATTGTTTTTTTTTCTCTCCTCTTCTTCCAGTAATCCTGTCTTAAAAGATCTGGAAAATGGAGGCCCGCATAAAGGAACTTTGCGGAGTGACTGATAATATCCTTGCAGATTTGCAAATATAAAGACCCGTTTTACAAATCTACAGGACCTCAATAATCACAATTTGCAAGTGGTTGGACAGACTACCCAGGATTTGCGAGCCAGGATTGAGGTTCTAGAGGGGCGAGTCCAGGCTCCTGCCGTAGCCCCGAGTGCTGGGATTCCCAAGTTGCCCCCTTTTCGTTTTGGCGGTGAACGTGAGAAATTCAGGGGATTTATTAATGAATGCAATCTTTTTTTTTCTGCACATGCTTCACAATTTCCCACTGAACGATCTAAGGTGCTTACTATAATTATGTTGCTTACCAACAAGGCTTTAATGTGGGCAAACCCTCTGATTGAGACTGAGGAAGATTGTTTGAATCACCTTGATGATTTTATTTCAGCCATGGGGCAGGTGTTTGATGACCCCAATCGAGGTGCAACAGCTGAAGCAGCCATGTTAGCTTTGCGCCAAGGTAAGCACTCGGTAGCTGAATATGCCTTGGATTTCAGGAGATGGGCCCTTGATACCACCTGGGACAGTTCCGCCAAAAAATCTATTTTTCGAAAGGGGTTATCTCCACTGATTAAGGATGAACTTGCTAGTGCCGACCCTCCCACTGCGTTAGGTGACTTTATTAACTACTGCATCCGTATTGATACTCGTCTGACTGAACGCAGGCAAGAAGATGGTTCGAAAGCAATCGTACTAACCTTTTCCTACCTTCCTCTCCAGCTAAGGAACCTTTGAGTAGGATTACACGGGAACCTGAACCTGAACCCATGCAGGTAGACTCTTTACAACGACGGGTTAGTGATGCACGCAAGGAACATCGTTTTAAGGAGAATCTGTGTTTCTATTGTGGTAAGTCAGGGCACTTCATTATAAACTGCCCCAGCCGTTCTCGTAAGACTACTGCAGCACTCATTCATTGTGAGTGTTGCGAGAGGGGATCTGTCAGGTCCGAGCCTCAGGCTCCAGAGAGATCTGCAGCAACAGATCTTGATTTCTCGGACTTAAACTCCGTTACCTCTGAGGACGTTGACTGTGTAAACGCTGCCATTTTTCAAGTTTCCTCAGCGGTGTCCCAGCTGAGTTGTAAGAAAAACAATTCTCATTGCTTTCTTTCCATCAAACTCTGGGTTGACTCAGCTTGGGTGTCTAGCTCTGCTATGATCGACTCAGGGGCAAGTGGAAATTTTATGGATGTCTCCTTTGCTCTGAAACAGGGAATATGTTCAGTGAAGAAGGCTACTCCAGTACAGATGGAAACTGTGGATGGCTCCCTGCTGACCTCTGGACCAGTGGATCAGGAAACAGAGCCTTTGAGGGTTCTTATGGGTAAAGATCATCAAGAGAAACTGTCCTTTATGCTTATCTCTTCTCCCCACTTTCCCATTATTCTAGGGCTACCATGGCTGCAGGCTCAGAATCCTACCATTAACTGGGAGACCAAGGAATTACACTTTCCAGAGAAACAGATGAGTCCAAAAGTTTCAGCTTGCTCTGTTCCTAAAGGAATCATGTCAGTCCCTGAACTACCAGCTGTATACCAGGACTATGTGGATTTATGTGACAAGAAGAACGCTGACCAGCTTCCTCCTCACCGTCCATATGATTGTCCAATTGAATTATTGCCTGGAGCAGAGATACCTTTTGGTAAGATCTACCCCCTGGCGGGGCCCGAGCTAAAGGCTTTAAAGGATTACATAGATGAAAATCTAGCCAAGGGCTTCATACGCCCCTCTTCATCTCCTGCAGGTGCACCCATCTTCTTTGTAAAGAAGAAAGATGGATCTCTGAGACCATGTGTAGACTATAGGGAACTCAATAAGGTTACTATTAGAAACCGTTATCCATTGCCTTTAATCCCTGAGTTATTGGAGAGAGTGCGACATGCCAAAATTTTTTCTAAACTAGATCTTCGTGGGGCCTATAACTTAGTCCGTATTAGACCTGGGGATGAATGGAAGACTGCATTCAGGTCACGCTATGGACACTTTGAATATCTAGTTATGCCTTTTGGTCTGAGTACCGCCCCAGCCACTTTCCAACACTTGGTGAATGACATCTTCAGGGATCTCCTAGATACATTCGTGGTAATTTATTTGGATGATATTCTAATTTTTTCTAACTCCACAGAGGAACATCATGGACATGTGAGAATGGTCTTGGAACGTCTAAGACAAAATCATCTTTACATCAAACTTGAAAAGTGTGAATTCCATAGGACCGAAATTCAATTTCTGGGGTATGTACTGTCTACACAAGGAATTAGTATGGATGGAAGCAAAACCCAAGCCATCAAGGATTGGCCAAGTCCTAGAAATGTGAAGGAGGTACAGCGCTTCATCGGGTTTGCCAACTTCTATAGACGTTTCATTAGAAATTTCTCTGAGGTAGTGTCACCTATCACTCAACTTACCCGGAAAGAGTCTAGGTTTTCCTGGACTCCCCAAGCCCAGGAAGCATTTTCCCGTCTAAAAGATAAATTTACCACTGCACCTATCCTAGTACATCCCAACCCCGAGCTTGCCTTCATAATAGAGGTGGATGCTTCAGACTGTGCCGTTGGAGCTATACTCTCTCAGAGAACAGGTGAGAAGAATGTCTTGCATCCCTGTGCCTTCTTTTCCCAGCAGTTGTCTTCGGCTTGAGAGGAACTACGATGTGGGCAATAGAGAGTTGTTGGCCATTATTGCCGCCTTCAAAGAATGGAGACACCTTCTTCAGGGAGCTGCACAGCAAATAGTCGTCCTGACAGACCATCGTAACCTTGAGTTTATCAGGTCGGCTAAGTGCCTGACTCCTCGCCAGGCTCGCTGGAATCTTTTCTTAAACCAATTTAATTTTATCATCTCTTATAGACCAGGATCGCGCAATGGAAAGGCTGATGCACTCTCTAGGATTTACTCAGCAGAGACACGTCCAATTACTCCTCCTAAGACTATTCTTCCTGACTCTAGATTCCTAGGAGTAATTCATAATCAAGACCTACTTAAGGACATCAAGGAAGCATACCATGCGGATTCCTTTTTGGCACAACCCCCAAGGGACGTAAGTCTTGTCTTTAAGAATGGTGTGTGGATTCAGGGACAACGTCTGTATATTCCTGAAACAGTCAGATTAAGAGTATTGCAACTCATTCACGATTCCAAGATAGCTGGGCATAGAGGAATTCTAAAGACACAGGAATTTCTTTCTCGTTTCTTTTGGTGGCCCACTTGCAGGAAGGATGTTTTGAATTATGTCACTTCATGTGAGGTCTGTGCAAGATGCAAAACACCTTGCTCCTCACCAACTGGTCTGTTACAGCCTCTTCCCACCCCGTCCCGCCCGTGGGGATCCATTTCTATGGACTTCATTGTGGAGTTACCAACCTCTCAGGGGAAGAACACCATTCTAGTGGTGGTTGACCGTCTAACAAAGGCAGCTCATTTTATCCCTTGTGTCGGCTTACCCACTGCAAAACAGACATCAGATTTGATGATTAAAGATGTGTTTCGCTTACATGGAGTACCGGATGAGGTTATTTCGGATCGAGGGGTGCAATTCACTTCTAGGTTTTGGCAAAATTTCTGTGCAGCATTGGACATTAAAGTAAACCTTTCTTCTGCTTTTCATCCCCAGACTAATGGACAGACCGAACGAACCAATCAAACCCTGGAGCAGTATCTCCGCTGCTTTATCTGCCACCTACAGGATGATTGGGTGGATCTACTTCCATTAGCTGAGTTCTCGTATAACAACTCTCAGAGTGCCTCCACTAAACAGTCTCCTTTTTACTCTAATCTAGGTTATCATCCTAACATTCTACCACGATTTCCCATAGAAACGCCGTTACCAGCAGTGGCTGAAAGAATCACGTCTTTACAGAAGAATATGGATCTTCTAAAGGAAAATCTGGAATCGGCTCAAGAAAGGTACAAGAAAGCAGCAGATAAATTTCGTAAACCTGCACCAGCTTTCAAGGTAGGAGACTTGGTCTGGCTGTCAACCAGAAATCTTAAGTTAAGGATTCCATCGTCTAAGTTGGGACATAAGTACATTGGACCCTATAAAATCAGTAAAATTATAAGTGCCGTTGCTTGTCGTCTTCAACTGCCCAGAACTATGAGAATCCACCCTGTCTTTCATGTATCCCTACTAAAGGCTGCGACACCCAATACGTTTCCTGGACGTTCCTCTCCTTGCCCTGACCCAGTGCTAGTCGATGGTCAGGAAGAATTTGTGGTGGAAAGGATTTTAGATTCCAGGTTGTATAGAAATCAGTTAAAATATCTGATTAAATGGCAGGGCTACCCAGTGGAGGACAACTATGGGAACCGGTCAATAACGTTAATGCTCCTCGCTTGCTCCGTCAGTTTCATCAGAGGTACCCACACAAGCCTGGTCTGAGGTCATCCGGAGGTTGTCCATAAGGGGGGAGTAATGTAAGGTTCTATGTATATATTCCTGAAACTCAGTTTGTTCGTCAGCCATTTTACTTTCTGTCTTGCTGCAGCTATCTTGCCCTCAGTCAAAATGGAGTTTCCAGCTTGCATGTTCCCGCCCTGATTCTCCCCTTTGCTTCTTAAGCAGCCACAGCTGAGCAATCAGTGCTTCAGAATCTAGCCTGCAGTGAACCTGTAACTTGACTCCTGTAAGCCTTGGACCTTGTACTCCAGCTATTCCTACTGAGGAACTCTGAAGCACTTGTGGACTCTGAACCCTGCTCTTTGAAAGACCCATGTTTGCATGGACTTACGGTAACAGAGAAGAAGATCCTGAATCTGTATTGGAGAGTGATTGCTGAGCTTGGATTACTCTGGCCTGCTGTGTCTCCTGTTTCTGTGTCTGCAAACTGTGTGACTATTTCTGCCAACTTGTATGAAGTAATACAGGACTTTTCTATATCAAACCTGTGACTCCTGTGTTTTCATCGCACCCAAGCACAAGACGCTATATGAACTGTACTACATACATTACACTTATTCTGTATGGAGCATTATATGGAGTCCATTGTATATGGAGCAATATATGAGGCCCATCATATACTGTATGGAGCTTTATATGCAACTCATTACACTGTATGGAGCAATATGTGGGGCTCATTATACTCTATGGGGACCTTCCTATACTGTATGGCACATTATATGGGGACCATCATATACTGGAGCATTATGTGGAGCTCATCATATACTGTATGGAACATTATATGGGACCAATTATGTATGGAGCAATATATGGGGCTAATTATTCTTTATGGTGCACTATGTGGTGCCCATAATACTGTATGGAGAACTATACTGTCCGGTTTTTGAGCTATTGTAGAATTTACAATAGATATCACTCATGTAATGTAAGAAGTGAAGTATTTGGCATTGCACTATACCTATATTTCTCTGCCGTATCGGAGCATCATGAATTGTGGCATGTGTTAAAAGGGCCCACTGTGACTCTTTCGCCGGGGCCCACAAAAACCTGGAGCCAGCCCTACCAACCAACAACCTTTTGACACTGCCTGGGTTCAATACTGGTGTGCTGCTGCGATCCCTAGTAATTGAGACAGGAAGATCGAGCCAGAAAATTTGAGTGTTTGTTGTGGCTCAATTTCAGCTTGCCCACGGCATCGGCCTTGGCCTCTGCATGCACCATCACAATCACATCCACTTCCCGTCCCTTGCCACATGCCGTGCCGATTTTAAATGGATTACAATATTTTGCACATTCACTACAAATGGCTGAATTTGGAGCGAACGTATATGTGATCCGTGTGCGGTATAACCACAGTTTAAAATATGTGGCTTGTAGATTGCAAAATTTTTTGGCAGCAAAATAGTGTCAATAATTAGGGTAAGACACAGCAAATACAGTTGAATGAAGGGCTCAAATGCCACAATTTTTAGCCCACAGATAGCTGAGTTTTGTGACAGAGATACCACACTGTTCAATATGTGGCCTGTATTTTTTGTTCTGTACTGTACAGCAAAATAGTGTATTGAACTAGGGTAACACACAGTAAAAACAGTTGAATGGAGGCCTCAAATGCCACAGTTTGCAACCCACAGATAGATGAGACGTGTGATAGAGATACCACACTGTTCAATATGTGACCTGTATTTTTGTTTTTTTATAGCAAAATAGTATATAGAACTAGGGTAACACACAGCAAAAACAGTTGAATGGGATCCTGAAATGCCCCAATTTTTAGCCTACAGATAGATGAGGCATCTGACAGAGATGTGACAAAGACCGCATCTAGGTCGAAACGCGTCGCTATTGCCCGTGCTATGTAGTGCAATCCTAACTTGAACCAGGAGGTTTTATGTGTAATTTACACGAATAAAGTTTCATTCATTTTATGGAAGCTGGAGTCCCGTTTTTCCTCGTCTGCCAAGTCTCAAGTCCATGGTCTGGATTTCCCTCCATGCATCCTCCTAGTTGGTGAGCTGGCTGGAACTGTGTTTCTATTTTTCTTTTCTTATATCTGACAGAGATAGCCCACTTTCAAATATCTGGCCTGTATTTTTTGTTTTTTCTCCATCAAAATAGTGTATAGAATTAAGGTAACACAGAGCTAAAACAGTTGAATGGAGGTCTCAAATGCCACAATTTGTAGCCCACAGATAGATGAGGCATGTGACGGAGATACAACACTGTACAATATGTGACCTGTAGTTTTGTTTTTTTTACAGCCAAATAGTGCATAGAACTAGGGTAACACACAGCAAAAACAGTTGAATGGAGACCTGAAATGCCCCAATTTTTAGCCCACAGATAGATGAGGCGTCTGACTGAGGTAGCCCACTTTCAAATATGTGGCCTGTATTTTTTGCTTTTTCCAGCAAAATAGTGTATAGAGCTAGAGTAAGACATAGCAAATGCAGATGAATGGAGGACTGAAATGCCCAAATTTTTAGCCCACAGATAGATGAGGTATCTGATGGAAATAGATGAGGCGTTGATGAGGTAGCCACTTTCCAATATCTGGCCTGTATTTTTTGTTTTTTTCCAGCAAAATAGTGTATAGAACTAGGGTAACACACAGCTAAAACAGTTGAATAGAAGCCTCAAATGCCACAATTTGTAGCCCACAGATAGATGAGGCGTGTGACGGAGATACAACACTGTTCAATATGTGACCTGTAATTTTGTTTTTTTACAGCAAAATAGTGCATAGAACTAGGGTAACACACAGCAAAAACAGTTGAATGGAGGCCTGAAAGCCCCAATTTTTAGCCCACAGGTAGATGAGGCATCTGATGGAGATACCACACTGTAAAATATGTGTCCTGTATTTTTTTTGTTTTTGCCAGTAAAATTGTGTCAATAAGTAGTCTAAGTCACAACAAAAACAATTCTATGGAGGCCTGAAATGGCACAATTTTAACTGCAATGATATGTGATCCATGTGGAGGACAAAACCCATAGAAAATATCTGCCCTTTAGCTAAATATTTTTTTGGCAGCTAAATATTTTTTGGCAGCAAAATGGTGTCAAGAAATTGTATAAGACACTCAAAAAAATTTTACAGTACCACAAAAGTGTCAGAATTTTATGCGCACTCAGATGTGATGGCTGGGATGGGCAAACCAATTTAAAATAGCTGGATTTTTACGCTGTACTATTAAAAGGATCTGGCTGTATTCTGCAGTCCCAACAAGCAAATGGAGAAAAAAAGGGGGCTCTGGATTGCTTTTGAATAAAATAATCAGGATTAAGATGCAAAAAAATTATTCCTGGCCACTGATACCTGGGGCTATGTATATATGGTCAATATATGTAATAGGCAGCAGCAGGCAGTAATGGAATGGACCCTCTTGATGTATGCAATGAAGTAAGCCACATACAATGCCTGCCTAACTAGCAGTGATATCTATATAGCCACATACAGTGCCTGCATGCCTTGCACTGATATGTATATAATATACCCACATATACTCCCTTCCTACCTATCACTGATATCTATATATCCTGCCGTAATTAGTCCTTAGGACTGTTGATTTAGCTGGATTTGTGGATTCAACAATGGTATACCCACAGTAACCGATACACCATCTATTCTGTAACTATCACTGCAGCAAGTCTCCCTACACTGGTGATTTCGGAGCTGAGTGTGATGAACAGGGCAGCACCAGGTCTGATATAGACCTGATGACGCTGTGCGGCCAGCCAATCACTGTAATACCACAACCAAGATGGCTGTGACATTACAGTGCATGGCAGACAATCCCTACATGTTGATTGGAGCTCTAAAGAGCGCCAAACATGCAGGGAGTGAACCCAAATTCCCGCCGAACAATCCCGGAAATGCTCGGCCAAGAACAGCGATGCTCGTGCGTGTACCAAGCATCACAGAGTATGTTCGCTAATCACGAATTATTATTATTAATAATATTATTTCAATCAGAAAATAAGTATTATAGATGCCTGCGTTTCTATTTATTGAAAGCTAAAGCTCAGCAATATTGGGTAAGTTACTGCTGGAGATCTTTTTATTCTTTTATTAAAAAGAAAACTTCCAGTTTCTTTCCATACTAAAAAACTTGCCTAAGAAAACTTATAGTATTACAATCCTGAATACACTGTAAATGAAAGTTGATAGGTAGATATCATGTATTTAAAAAAATAAATATCTTGTCAGTGAAATAAACTTCCACTTTGGAATTTACATCTTTCTAAAGCTATCATCTACTGTTCAGGCTTAATGAAAGGGTTTGAATCATACAACTATGGCAGAACACATAGTTTAGTCATCAGGGAAAATTCAGCGGTTTCTAAAGCGTGTCTGACAATTCCCCAAAAAGAAGGAAGTAACATACGTGTATAGAGAAGTTTCAGTAATATTACAAAGAAATCACATTAGTACTGGTCCACAAGTATAGTGTAAATAAAAGGAGCTGGTTTGCAGTATCCGGCAGCCACTAATCCTTGTGATGGAACTGTGGTGTTCCGCTCAGGTTATATCATATTTTTGTCCTGAAGAAGTACTGTATGTAAACTTTGAAATGCGTCGACAATGAAAACATAAACCTACTCTGTATGTACCTGGACTTGCCTTTCCACCAACCAGCAGCTCGGAACATCCACAATTCTTGTATTGGAAAAGAGGAGTGGGCCACTGTCAGACACCTCTGGCAGAGTTTTATCTTTAAGAAGTCGGCCATTTAGAATCAAAATGATCACTGCCGGTTTCACCTGGCTTTAATACACACGGGGTCCTTATATGATGGCACTACTGTCCCAATTTATGCTTTCTTCCCCGCACGCCACTGAACCTCAATAGACAAAGTTAACAATTGGGGTCATATTACATTATAATTGTAATGTAATTATTACACCTTTTGTATTTTTTTTTAAACGATTTTTCGGCTAATTTCATTTGTCCAAAAAAAACAGATAAATTGATCCTGCTTTGAGCAGGGGGTTGGACCAGATGACCCAGGAGGTCCCTTCCAACTCTACCATTCTATGATTCTATGATTCTATGAATTCAAACCCATAATGAACCCATTTGTTAAATGATGTAACATGAAGCAGAGAGACTTATGTGGTCCTTCTAGTTTATGTTTAGTTTCAGTTTTTTAGAACAGAAGAAAAAAGAGCAACACAGAACTTTTTCTTCTATTTCAAAAAACTGATAACAACCAATTTGTTTCCATTTGTATCCGTTTGCAAACAAGTTCGTTTTAGCCATGAATTTCTATTTGAAAAAACAAATAACTACCTGCGCCTCTACACCAATAAATGCAAAAAGAAATGTCTCCACAAAGTGAAAAACTGCTGGATGAATGGCGATGCAATTGTGACAGAATTGTTTAGCTGGCATACATAAAAGTGTTGGTGTAGAACACTTACTGTCACAACAGCAGAGGGCTGGATTGAAGAAGAGGAAGTCCTGGCTCAGTACAGATGGTAATTGGACCGCGCGCCCAGATCAGGCAAGCCGAATGTGCCGGGACAGGGAGCGTCCTCCCTGTTGCTGGAACAACTAAGCTGGACTGGGAAACACGGAGTCCGGAAGTAGCGCGGCGTCCTCAGGCCACGAGGCGCCGCTAGTACGAGATGGACAGGATGGGGGCGGGACAAAAAATAGGTGACATCACCGTGGTACCGTGGTACGAGAGGCAGGAAGGGTCAAAAATCGTTCCAACGCGTTTCGAAGGTACACGGACCTTCTTCTTCTTCATGAATTTCTATTTGTCTGTTCCTAATGTGAAACAGACAACAAGAACTTCGAAATGGACATGTGAACATAGCCTAACTTCACAACTTCAAAATGATGAAGTCTATCCTCAAGGTTCTGAAAGACCTTTCTGAAGTCATGAATAAAGACAGTGTGTGTATGTTGGAGATTTAACATTTGGGCGGAACGTCTAAATGTTTGAAGAACCAATGAGTTTATTTTCATACAAGTCATTCTTGCACAAAATGTGCATCTTTTTGTCCTATTTACGTCACTCTCACCGTTTTTCCAAGACTCAAAGGGAATTTGTCACCCCAAAATTGCCATATCAACTAAAGATATGGCTGAATAGTGCGTCCCATAACAAAGCTAACGGTGGGTATCATTATCATGATACCCCCGTTTTCAGATCAAAATACCTTTGTAAACTTTGTTTTTTTCCCTGTCAATCATGGCAGTCAGGTCAGGAGGGTGGCGGTTTCCATGTTCTCACCCCCCCGCTCCTCGGCATCCGTTGCGTATAGCCGTCTGTGAATCCCACAGACGGCATTCAGCTTCCCGCAATTGCGCAATTCAAATTCGGGCGCCGCATGCGCAGTGTGCTTTGCCTGACAGTGGGCAAAGCATAAAATCAGTACAGCGCATGCGCTGTTCTTTCCTTGCCCCGGAAATGTCTGCTTGCCTTGGACGACTTCCGGGGCAAGGAAAGAGAAGCGCATGCGCTGTACTGATTTTTCCTCTGTATGGATGGGTTGTTGGTGCCCTACCTAGCCTTCAACTTGAGCCTTAGGCTCTGAACATTGTCCTCTGGGAGTTTTTTACAACCTCATACCGTCAGAATAATATGCCATCACCGTGCTTCCAGACCACTGCACCTTGAACTTCACCTTGCCTCCAACAAAACACTTTCACTATCACTTTCACTAACTCTTAATCACTGAATAAACCAGAAAGTAGTTCCCTTTTCTACTGACACTAGCAACCCCCAAATCTGGGCTATTCCCAAAATATTAACTGTATTTTACCCTACTGTACCAGCAGTAAGTAGCTCTATCCTAAGCACTAAATTATATCTTACACTTTCCCTACCTTTCCATACCTGAGCTGAGTGTACCAGAGTTACATTGGGTGTTGCAGTACCCACACAGCAGCATTAGTGCCTATCACAATTTGAATTGTTTACATTACACTCTATACATTTTACATTTCACATGACACCATAAATGTAGTAAAAAAAAAGCATGAGCGTATTCACACTACAAAACTGTTGTCTTCTGGGGCAGGAACACGACAGTCTCTGTCACACTCTTACAAATAGACTGCACAAAACATGTACACATGTCTGATTTTGCTCTGAGTCATGGAGAAAACTTGCCAGTAAAAAGTATATAGGCCCATGCAAGAAAAGACAGCACTTGGATACCATCAATGAGTAGGGATGAATGGACCCGTGGATGTTTGGGGTTGTCGAGTTCAGCCAAATTTTAAAAAAAAATTTAAGTTCAGGTACCAGAATGGTACCCAAACTTGATCCCGAACCTCATTCAAGTAAATGGGAGGTCCAAAACTTCCGGCGCTTCCATTGCTGTCATCTGTGTGACAGTGTGGGAAACACAGGCTCTGTGACTTACTGAAGTCTTCGCCGGTCACAGCCACTGGGTATCGCAGACCGCTGTGGGTTCCCACGCTGTCACACAGAGGACATCTTACTGAGCCAGGACTATGAGAGAGAGACTGCAGTGGATATTCACAGTCTTTTCTCACAGACATAATGTTATCGTCCGTGAGAAATGACGTTGAATAATCTCTGTAGTCATAGCTCACGGGTGGTAATGTTTCTGACTTGATTGCCCATGAGAAAAATGGTGGACGTCATGAGATCTAGTTAGAAGTCGTCTGAACTGTGTAGAATTTTTTTTTTATTAATAAATGGGTAAATGATTGAATGTTTGGGGGAGTATTCAAATAAAATGTTTTTTCCTGTGTGTGTGTATTTTGTTCATTTAACTTACTAGGCTTGTAATGGGGGCGTCTCTCCATTACTAACCTATGGGCTTGATATCAGCTGACATTTCAAAGATGACATCAACCCTGTGTCAGCGAGTGCTCTATGTATATCAATATATCAACTTAATTTATTAGAAACAGGATTAACAAGAGAGGAGGAGGTGTTGCATTGTATGTTAGGAAAACGTGTATCTCCACGGAGATCCAAGCCACTGTTTGGGTAAGAATATAAGGAGAGAAGAACAGAAAGGACACTTTGTTTGTGTTTGTTGTCAGCCATCTGGAAAGACTGAAGATATGGATGAACTCTGTTTACATCAGATGTATCTGTTCTCAAAAACGTATGACATAGTGATCATGGAAGATTTTAACTATCCAGATATTTGTTTATTTGTTGAGAATCTCTCAGGCAAAAGTAATGGGTCCAGAAAATGTTCTCTTGCTGACGACTTTGTGTTTCAAAAGGGAGAAGAGAGCACAAGAGGATCTGCAATCTTGGACCAAATTCTTACCAACAGGGAGGAAATGCATGAGGAAGTAAAGGTGGCTGGGAACTTAGAAGGCAGCGATCATGCTATCCTCAAATTTTGGATTACAAGAGGAGGAAGGCCAGCGAGGACTCAGACTTTAAAGTTGTACTTCAGAAAGGCAGATTTTAATGGACTCAGAAAGAGTTTGGGAAAGGTCCAATGGGTGGATGCTTTAAAGGATAGAAATGTCTAAGAAGGATGGGGGATTTTGCTAAATGAAATTCTCACAGCACAATTAGTAACAATCCCAAAAAGAAGGAAGAATCAGAAGCATTTAAAGAAACCAGGATGGATGAACACAGAACTTAATCACTTGTTAAAAAGGAAAAAATAAATGTATATTAAGTGAAAAGAGGGGGGCATATCTAGATAAGAATATAATGCTGTTTGCAGGGAATGCTGGGCAAGCATTAATATAGCCAAAGCCAGTAATGAAGTGAGGCTTCCAATGGAGACGAAAAGTGGTTTTTAGGGGTATGTCAAAAGTAGAGATGAGCAACTTTGCCTCCAGGAGGGTCGAGTAGGGTTTCGGACCACCCAACTTTATCAAAAGTCTAGTCGAACTAAATCTAAGTCTAGTCGAACTAAATCGGCCGACTATCGAAAAAAGTCGGAGTTCTGAATGAAACTCGACCCGACCCCAATGCAAGTCAATGGGGATGAAAATTCGGCAGTGAGTGGAGGACAGTAAACACACCTACAGTGCCTATTTCAATGCCAACAACATCAATTCTTATTACTTAAGCTTGTCTACCTCAATTTACTTTATAATAATATGAATGCATTTAAAACTGGGGGTTATTTGGCTAAAGATGTGGGGGGGCAGGGCTGGCTCCAGGTTTTCGTGGGCCCCGGGCGAAAGAGTCACAGTGGGCCCCTTTAACACATGCCACAATTCATGATGCTCCGATACGGCAGAGAAATATAGGTATACAGTAGTACAATGCCAAATACTTCACTTCTTACATTACATGAGTGATATCTATTGTAAATTCTACAATAGCTCAAAAACCGGACAGTATAGTCCTCCATACAGTATTATGGGCACCACATAGTGCACCATACAGAATAATTAGCCCCATATATTGCTCCATACATAATTGGTTCCATATAATGTTTCATACAGTATATGATGAGCTCCACATAATGCTCCAGTATATGATGGTCCCCATATAATGTGCCATACAGTATAGGAAGGTCCCCATAGAGTATAATGAGCCCCGCATATTGCTTCATACAGTATAATGAGTCGCATATAAAGCTCCATACAGTATATGATAGGCCTCATATATTGCTCCATATAGAATGGGCTCCATATAATGCTCCATACAGAATAGGTCCCATATGTGCTCCATATGATGCTCCATATATAAAGGGCCTATATGATGCCCCATAAATAATGAACCCCATATGATGCTCTAGTATATGTTGGGCCCCATATGCGATGCTCCAGTGTATGATGAGCCCCATATAATACTCCAAATATAATGGTCCCCATATATAATGCTCCATTTATAATGGGCTCCATGTGATGCTCCATATATAATGTGCCCCATATGATGCACTATATATAATGGGCCCCATATCATGCTTCAGTATATGATGTGCACCATGGATGATGCTCCAGTGTATGATGGGCCTATATAGTGCTCCATATATAATGTGCCCCATATGATGCGCCAGTGTATAATGGGCCCCGAAATGATGCTCCAGTGTATGCTGGGCCCCATTTATAATGCTCCAGTGTATGATGGGCCCCATATATAATGCTCCAGTGTATAATGGGCCCTATCTATGATGCTCAAGTGTATGATGGGCCCCATATATAATTCTCCAGTGTATAATGCTCCCCATATATTGCTCCAAACATTATAAAAAATGAAATACCTCTCCTCGCTGGGAACTGCTCTACTCTGGACTCCTCAGCGTCGCCATCTTCCAGCTCTATGCACTGTGACTGGTCATGCAGAGGGCACACAAACGTGACATCATCGCGCTCTCTGACCTGAATGTCACTGTCATGAAACGCGGAAGACATCACAGCGGTGGAGCAGGGAGAGGTAAGTATTGCAAGTGCTGGCGCCCTGAGCAAACAGGGGGGGCATATTCGTGGGCGCCGTAACTGGCACAGGTCCCCTCATAGTACGCCGGTGTCTCTGATGGCGAGTGGGCCCCCCACCTGCTCAGGGCCCCGGCACTTGCCCGGTGCGCCAGGTGCTGACGCCGGCCCTGGGGGGGTTTAGCCCAGTTAGGGAGGTGGAAAAACTGGCATATGTTGAGGTGTAGGCTGGATGCTCTGCAGCTGCAAATGGAGGAATTGGAGAAGTTGGAGGAAGAGGAGGACAAAGCGAGCCATTTTGCTGGCAACCTATGTGTCATCAGGGGAAGGTGGTATAAAATCCTTTGAAACCCAGGCATGGTTCATTTTAATGAAGGTGAGATCACCTACATTTTGGGTCGACAGCCGGGTCCTTCTTTCTGTCAGGATTGATCCAGCAGCACTGAAGACTCTTTCTGATAGCACACTACCTGCAGGGCAAGCGAGCTTCTGCAAGGCATATTGTGCCAATTCAGGCCAGGTGTCCAGTTTACAGGCCCAGTAGTCAAAGGGGAATGAACTGTGAGGGAGAACATCGATAGGGGAGGAGAGGTAATTTTGAACCATAGTTGACAACTGCTGTCTCCTGCCTGTTGCAATCGATTCAGTTTTAACAGTCGTGTGAGCGATCCTCGAGAAATCAGTCCACAACATGGTCATGAAACCCCTGTCTCCAACGCCACTTTGGCTGTGTGCACCACGAACCCCTCTTCCATTTGTCCCAGTATGGCTCGTGGTAGAACCTGCACCGCTGCTGTGTGCTGGAATGCCTCTAACAAATGGTTTACCAGAGTTGCTTGTTTGTTCACCAATATTAGCTCTAGGTTCTCCTGTGGCATGATGTTCTATAATTTGCCTTTATAGCGTGGATCGAGGATACTGGCCAACCAGTAGTCGTCATACTTCATAATTTTGGCAATGCGGGGGTCCCTTTTTAGGATCCGCAAGACATAATCACACATGTGGGCCAATGTTCCAGGTGTCAATGATGCACTGCCAGTGGTGGGTGGAGGAGCAATTTCTGCCAAATCCACATCCCTCCAGTCACGCACAAACCCCTAGACCTGACCTTGGCAAGCCAACATTTTCTCTTGCCCCCTGAGAAGCATCCTCCTCCCCAAAATAATCATCCCCCTCCTCCTCCTCTTCCTCTTCTTCCTCCACCTCATCCAGGACAGTTCTCTGAGCAGACAATGGCTGAATGTCATCAAGGCTTCCCTCTTCCTCGTCTTCCTCCTCCGCTGCAGACGCCTGATCCTTAATGTGCATCAAAGTTTGCGTGAGCAAATGCATAAGTGGGATGCTCATGCTTATGATGGCGTCATCTGTGCTTACCAGCCATGTGCATTCCTCAAAACACTGAAGGACTTTACAGAGGTCTTTCAGCTTTGACCAGTGCACACCTGACAACTCCATGTCTGCTCTCAAACTACCTGCCCGTGTATCCTCCCATAAATGCATTACAGCCTGCCTCTGTTTGCACAGCCTCTCATCCATGTGCATGGTGGAGTTCTCCCTTGCTGCAACGTCTAAGATTAGGCGGTGCTTGGGGAGGTTGAGCGATCGCTGCAGCTTCTGCATGCGACTGGAGTCTACAGGCGAGCGTCTGATGTGCGAGCACAGTCTTCGCACATTATGGAGCAGGGCTGTTAACTGAGGATAAATAGATAAGAAGCACTGCACCACCAGGTTCAAGGTGTGAGCCAGGCAAGGTATGTGTCTGAGTTTTGCCAGGGCTATGGCCGCCACAAAATTACGGCCGTTATCACTGACTACCTTGCCTGGCTCAAGATGTTTACTGCCCAGCCATGTCTCTATTTCTCGCTGCAAGTATTGGGACAGTACCTCCGCGGTGTGTCTGTTGTCGCCCAAAGACATCATTTGTAAAACAGCCTGCTGACGCTTACCACTAGCTGTTCGATAGTGGAACACCTCGTGTGCAACACTGGCAGTTGCGGATGGAGTGCTCGCGCGCCTGCACTCTGTTGACGAGCTTTCGCTTCTGGAGGAGGAGGGTCGAACGCTTACAGCCAACTGTTACCTATACCATGGGCTAAGCAGCACTGTCCCACCGCCGCTGTCCCCTGTGGAGCCTGCATCCACCACATTAACCCAGTTAACCCAGTGTGCAGTGATGGACACGTAACGGCCCTGGCCATGCCTACTGGCCCATGCATCTGTTGTGAGGTGCACCTTTCCACTCACTGATTGTTTGAGTACATGGACAATGCGGTCTTTCACATGCAGGTGGAGGGCAGGGATGGATTTTCTAGAAAAGAAGTGGCGACAGGGTAGGTCATAGCATGGGACAGCGTAGGTCATGAGTTCTCGGAACGCTGCGCTTTCAACCAAACGGAAGGGCATCATCTCTAATGAGATCAGTTTTGCAATGCAGGCGTTCAAACCCAGTGTACGCGGAAGACATGCTGAGTACTTTCTTTTCCTACTCAGAGTGTCTGGTAGGGTGAGCTGGACTTGAGAGCTGCATCTGGTGGAACTATCGGTGGACATGACGGACTGAGAGGGGATTGGTGATGATGATGGTGGTGGTGGTGGTGTGATGGCCTAAATGCAGTCTTTTGTTGCAAAAACATTGTGATTCCCTGACTGCTTTGGCCTTGCGACGACACCTCAACATTTCTTGCTGGTGGTGTGCCAACTGGTGGGCTTACAGTGGGGGAAGCGACGGAGCATTGCTGGCTAACTTCAGTCGGAGCCAGTGCACATGTGCTGAGTTTTTGCAGTCCGTCCATGCTTGCATGTGCATGTTCAGTAAATGTCTAAGCATGCAACTGGTATTCAAATTTTTGAGATTTTTCCCTCGGCTAAAGGTTCTTAGGCACTTTTTACAGATAACCTTTGCCTCATCACTAGGATTTTGGTCAAAAAAGTGCCACACTGGACACTTCATTCTATGGTATAAATTTTCAGGCCTTGCATGCTGTGCTAATTTGACCATCTGGCCAACCTGTCCTGCAACTCTTTTTTTTTTTAAACACCATTTTTGAGTGATAGTGGCCTGCCTGATAACCCCAGCTGCGATGTCGATACATGCTGCGGAATCCTTCTCCTCTTCTGAGCTAGTGCCAGTGGCACCCTCTTCCACCACTAGATGCCAATCCAGGTCAACAACTGGGTCATCCATCACCTCTTCTTCAATTTCATCTGCACCTTACTCTGTGTCACCGTGTAAGGTGGTAGAGTATGCGGGAAGGGGCACCTGAGTTTCATCAGGGTCACATTCTGGCTCAGTAGACTGCGTGGGCAATGTAGTGCTGTGGTTGAATGTTCCAGCACAATCATCTAGCAATGGCTGTGTATCAGTGCACTCCATGTCAGATTCATCTTGGACTGGGGAATTCAGAATTTGACTTGATAACCCAGGCATGATATGTAAACAGAGCTCCATGGAGTATTCTGAAGTGTGGCCTGCCGCATCCTTCACTTTTGGTGGGGGTGAAGGACACAAGGAAAGGGGTTGGTCCTGACCAGAATCCTGCACTGACGACTCAATGCTTGCAGCTTTTGAAACTTCAGAAGAGAAGGAGATAGAGCTGGAGGCTGTTTTGGCAATGTAAGCCAAAACCTGTTCCTGATGCTCCCGCTTTAAAAGCTGTTTGCCTACTCCAAGAAAAGGGAGCCATCCAGGCCTTCTGGAGTCAGACAATGAGGCAGGCTCAACACCTCCTGCCTTAGGTGCTATTGTGCTTTTGGCACTACCAGCAGATGCACCACTACCACCACCATCAGTAGCAGGTGGCGCCCCACGACCACTTCCGCGACCTCTTCCACCATACTTCCTCATGTTTGTGTAAATGTACCCAAAATAACAGCAGATATATGGTACAGTATCAGAAGCGTACAGCTGTATACAGTGAAGGTGAAAAATTATAATCTCCGGATATATTTGCAGAGTAACAGACACAGACTCTCACAGGCTCAGTGTGGATTACACTAGAATATACAAAACAAAAAAGTGTACAGTATCAGAAGCGTACAGCTGTATACAGTGTTGGGGAATTTTAAATCTCCGTATATATTTCAGCAGTAAGACACACGGTCACAGGCGCAGTCTGGCTAACACCAGAATATCAAAATCAGGAAAGGTGTACTGTCTCAGTAGCGAAACAGCTGTATATAGTGTTGGGTGAATTTTAAATCTCCGTATATATTTCAGCAATAAGACACACGGTCACAAGCCCAGTCTGGCTAACACCAGAATATAAAAATCAGGAAAAGTTTATTGTATCAGTAGCGTACAGATGTATACAGTGTTGGGGGAATTTTAAATCTCCGTATATATTTCAGCAGTAAGACACACGGTCACAGGCCCAGTCTGGCTAACACCAGAATATCAAAATAGGAAAAGTGTGCTGTCTCAGTAGCGTACAGTGTATACAGTGTTGGGGGAATTGTAAATCTCCGTATATATTCAGCAGTAAGACACACGGTCACAGGCCCAGTCTGGCTAACACCAGAATATCAAAATCAGGAAAAGTGTACTGTCTCAGTAGTGTACAGCTGTATACAGTGTTGGGGAATTTTAAATCTCCGTATATATTCAGCAGGAAGACACCCGGTCACAGGCCCAGCTGGCTAACACCAGAATATCAAAATCAGGAAAAGTGTACTGTCTCAGTAGCGTACAGGGTATACAGTGTTGGGGAATTGTAAATCTCCGATATATTTCAGCAGTAAGACAAACGGTCACAGGCCCAGTCTGGCTAACACCAGAATATCAAAATCAGGAAAAGTGTACTGTCTCATAGCGAAACAGCGGTATACAGTGTTGGCGGAATTTTAAAGCTCCTGATTAGTGTTGAGCGATACGATACTGCAAATATCGGGTATCGGCCAATATTAGCTGTATCGGGCTTTCGATTCCGAGTACCGATATTTTCGTCATATCGGATACCGGAATCGGATTTGTCACTGTCACTGTGAGTGTCCGTCGGTCGGGTCTGTCAGGAGTCAGCGGCACTTACCTGGCAGAAGATCTCCGGCGGTCACGTCCTGGACTGCTTGATGGCCGCCATTATCTTCTCCCTGGCGGTCACATGCAGTTTTTCGCGATAACTGCAGTGACTGCAGGGTAATCCCGGCCGTAAACCAGTCCGATGAAGTCACCGCCGGGGAAGCAGGTAATCAGCTGTGCTGCGCCGGGATGACAGGCTCTGCCTGTCATTCTGATGTAGCAGAGCTGGATCGTCGTGGGACACTCGTTACTATGGACTGCGTCGGACAGATGGTATACTGCTGTTTTTTTTTTTCATTTTTTTACAGGAGATCGATGGCGTCGCAGGATGAGACTGTAATAAAAGTAATGAAAACTGTGTTGTGTTTTTTATTAAATTAAAAAAATTTTTATGAACATTCACCCGTCCGGGTACATCAGCAATTTAACTATTTACATACAGGGACCCTGTCCGGGTTATTTATAATTCTTTGGCAGGGGTGTTCCAGGTACCACCTGGTACTCTTCTGATGCTTGCCAAACATCCGAGACACCAAGGACCACCAGGACCTGATGACGTCGTGTGGCCTGTACAGTCAAGTCGTGACCCGCTATCTGTGTCTGTGTGGCCACCTCTTTCATCTCCCTCCGGGTGTGGAGCCCTATGTCCCGGACTGAACGAACCCCAGGGGGCCTAACAGGCGCCGGGTACGGGCCAGCTATAGTTATCATGTCCATAGCTGGGGCTGCTGAGGAGACCACTGAGGGAGGCTGGGGAGATTTATGGCGTGGGGTGGGCACTTGTGCAGAGGCCTGGATGTGGGAGGCTGAAGGCTCCGAGGGTCTCACAGGTTCCTGACACTCTGGGGAGTAGGGGTCGCACCTGGTAACATTTAGGGCGTACCATCCATTGTAACCCCAGTGTCGGGTGTAAGTCACCAAGTCTCCTGGCAACAGGTCCCTCCCCGGGTGTCCTTCTGGGAGGTGAGTCTCCATGTCCCGCCGGGTCACAAACACTTCTAAATAAAGTCCAGGCTCCTGGATGAAGCCCCAACTACCTTTCAATTTAAAGCTCCGTACTGCACCCTTACGCCTGCGGCTCCCACAGGGTTCCTTTATCTTTTCTCATCCGGTCCTTATCTGCCCAGTCCTTCTCCAGGTTACGTTGCCGAAGCTTTTGGGATTCTCGCTGCTCCCTTTGTCGCTCTGCTTCCCGCTCCCAACGTCTCCACTCTTCCTCCTGACGCCGGTTGTAATTCTCCTCCACCAGCATCTCCATGTCTCCACCATCAAACTGCAGCTTACGATGTCCGGTTTGCGGCAGCTCTCCTGGCGCCCGACAGTCCTGGCGGCGCTCACCTGCAGAGGAAGCAGCCGGCTCTGGAACAGATGACAGTCGGGGCTCCGGTACAGACAGGTAGACCTCTGGTGCCTGCGCGGCCTCCTCCATGAGGACGGGTGTCGCTTCTTCTGTCTCAGCGACGGGGGCAGACAGCGGGATCTGGGGTGCTGCCGGTGCAGAGTTTTTTGCAGGAACGGGTGCCTCCACTGCGACAACGTCAACCGGATCACATTGCAAGGGCTGGGATGCCCGCACGGACTCCTCTACTAGAACGGGTGCCTCACCTTCCGGTACAGACACTTCAGGTAAGAGGGATTGCGCCGCTCCAAGTTTAGTTTTAGGGCACGCCAGCTGGCTTCCATCCTGGCGACCTCCTCCCGGTGCCGAGCCAGGCCTCTTAGGGTATCCTCCGCTTCTTGCAGCGTAGGAGGGTTTCCAGGCCGGGTGCCCAACGGTGGTTCCGTGGCGATCGGGTCGCTTCCGTGGGGGGAGAGCTCTGACTGCTCCATCCCTTCACACTTCTGCTCGTGTCCATTAGCCATCTCTGCCAAGTCACATGTGTCATTAGCATCTGGAGAGGCCCCTCTTTTGTAGTGAGGCGGGACCTTCGTGTTAGTTTCCGCACACTGAGGAGGATGAGGAGGCGGAACTGAAGAGCTGTGGGGCACGATCTTACATTGCAGTACCATTTAGAGTGGTCGGCCATCGTTTTCGCGCCACTGAGTGAGTGTACACCCACGAAGAGCACCCCCTTCTTCTTCACCAGTGCCTCGTCGTGACGCAGATATGGCGGAAAAATGGCAAATACATTCTCTGATGATTTTAGCAATTCTCAAGCACAAAACCAGTTAAATTCAGGCACACAGGACTCGCTTATAGCGAGCTACAGAATCCTGTTCGTGACGCCCAAGTTGAGTCGCACAGAGCCAGAGGTTTTGGGAGCCCGTCGACTTCTATGGGGTATGTCACGGCTTTACCCGGCAATTGAATCAGAGTCTATTTTACTATGTAGAAGTGTATAAACTATAAATATATGTATGTATATATGTCACAATGACATGTATATATATATATATATATGTATTCTATGTGTGTATATTTTGTGTTTACAATGAAAGAAAGGGTTTTTTTTGTTGCGATATTTTGTTCCCATAGACTTACATGGGACTTCCGGTATCGGAATCGGATATCGACGATATTTAGTGATATCGGCGATACCATTCCGATACGATATTTTTAGATATCGAGCAGTATCGCTCAACACTACTCCTGATATATTTCAGCAGTAAGACACACGGTCACAGGCCCAGTCTGGCTGACACCAGAATATCAAAATCAGGAAAAGTGTACAGTCTCAGTAGCGTACAGCGGTATACAGTGTTGGAGGAATTTTAAATCTCCGTATATATTGCAGCAGTAAGACACACAGTCACAGGCCCAGTCTAGCTAACACCAGAATATCAAAATCAGGAAAAGTGTACTGTCTCAGTAGCGTACAGCTGTATACAGTGTTGGGGGAATTTTAAATCTCTGTATATATTGCAGCAGGAAGACACACGGTCACAGGCCCAGTCTGGCTAACACCAGAATATCAAAATCAGGAAAAGTGTACTGTCTCAGTAGCGTACAGCTGTATACAGTGTTGGGGGAATTTTAAATCTCCGTATTTATTTTAGCAGTAAGACACACAGTCACAGGCCCAGTCTGGCTAAAACCAGAATATCAAAATCAGGAAAAGTGTACTGTCTCAGTAGCGTACAGCTGTATACAGTGTTGGGGAATTTTAAATCTCCGTATTTATTTTAGCAGTAAGACACACAGTCACAGGCCCAGTTGTTGTGAATGGGCTTGAGATGAGTTCTGAGCAGAGGCTCCCTCTGGTGGTTACAAGCGGTACTGGTCGGTCCAGTGAAGATTGTGGGGATTGGGAATCAGGTGTTACTGACTGGTCTTATATAAGGGAGTCGCCTTTCCATCAGGGTTGCCGGTGATCAATTGTTCTGGTCTCATTCCTTGATTCCTGTTTCCCTTGTAGCCTGCTGTGTTGTGTCTGCATCTCCTGCTAACAGATAAGACATTTTCTTCTTTTTGTTTTTGTGCTTGATTTTTGCATTTTGTCCTGCACTTCTGTGGGGGCCTTCAGGGTCCCCTCCGGGGGCTTTGCCCTCTCAGTTTAGTTCAGCCACTGATGTTTGTACTTTTGCTTTTTCCAGTTTTTTCAGTGGCTGCTGTTTTGATTTTGTTACACCAGAGAACTAATTTAGGTGGTAGAGGTCGTGTGATCTCAGGTGTTTTTGAAATTAGTAGAGTTGGTGCTTTTCAGGGTTTTCTGGGATTGCAGTAAGTACCCTTCCTATCCTTTTCTATTTAGTTAGTTTGGGCCCCAACGTTTGCTCATACTATTTTCTGTCTGTGTCTGTATTTCTTCTTGTCTAACCGCCATTACATGTTTGGGGGCTTTCTATTATCTTTGGGGTTCTGCTCCGGGGCAGATAGCTTTCCTATTTCTATCTTTAGGTGTAGTTAGTTTCTCAGGCTGTGACGAGGCGTCTAGGACCAACTTAGGAACGCTCCATGGCTGCCTCTAGTTGTCGTGGTTAGTCAGGGTACTGCAATCTCATAGATTCCAACTGCTCTGGTATATTGCCTTTTTTACCTGCACTCCTCAGCTACCGAAACATAACACCCAGTCTGGCTAGCACCAGAATATCAAAATCAGGAAAAGTGTACTGTCTCTGTTGCGTACAGCTGTATACAGTGTTGGGGGAATTTTAAATCTCCGTATATATTGAAGCAGTAAGACACACGGTCACAGGCCCAGTCTGGCTAACACCAGAATATAAAAATCTGGAAAAGTGTACTGTCTCAGTAGCGTACAGATGTATACAGTGTTGGGGGAATTGTAAACCTCCGTATATACTGTATTTCCGGAGACACACACATAGTCAGCCTGTATTTGTCCGTGATACCAGCCGGTGCACAGTACTGTGAGGTGCGTACAGGTCTATACAGTGTGGGAAAAAATTAACACTCGGTAGCTCAAAGAAAATTCCCCCTTATCACTGGCAGGCAGCCTGCCTATTAATCAGCTCTGCTGCTCCACACAAGCAATTTCTACTCTGTCACTGGCAGGCAGCCTAATAACCAGCGTTGCTGCACCCACCAAAATCCTCCCCCTCTCACTGCACAGTTACTGTACAGCTAATGGCTATTAGCACAAGAAAATTTTTTTTTTTTAGGCCCCGCCTAACGCTCTCCCTGCTGAGAAGCAGCGGCAGCAACCTGTCCCTACACTGAGATCGGCAGAAGTAAAATGGCGGTTGGCGCTGAGGGATTTTTATGCACTGTGACGCCACACAAAGCCAGCCACTCACTGCAATGCCCTTCTCTAAGATGGTGCTGGCTGCTGCCCATGTCATCGCGCTGCCCACAGCCTGCGTCCTTGCTCATTGGCCGAGAAAAGGCCCTTAAAGTAGTAGGGGGAAACGGACTTTGGCAAAATGGTGACCCACCTCGTGCCACTGTCGGGTTTCGTTTCATGAAACCCGACTTTGGCGAAAGTCGGCGATTTTTGAAAATGAACGACCTGTTTCACTCAACTCTAGCAGTAGCTATAATATATCTCGACTTCAGCAAAGCATTTGATAAAGTATCTCATACTAACTTTATAGAAAAAATGACCAAGTATGGGATTGACAAGGCTACAGTTAAGTAGATTCATAACTGGCTCAGTGATCGTACTTAAAGAGTGGTAATAAATGGTTGCACATGCAATTGGAAGAGTGTTTCAAGTGGGGTACCACAAGGCTCTGTCTTGGCCCCAGTGTTGTTCAACATTTTTATAAATGATCTAGATAAGGGAACTGAAAGTAAACTAATGAATTTTGCAGATGATGCAAAGCCATGCGGGATCTAGATAATCTTGAACAATGGGCAGCGACTAATAGAATGGTATTTAACAGAGAGATATGCAAGATTCTACATCTGGGCAAGAAAAATGAAAATTACATCTACAGAATGGGAAGAATAGAACTAAGCACAGGGGCGGAACTATCGTGGAAGCAGGGGAAGCAGCTGCCACAGGGCCCGGGCTAGAAGGGGGCCCGTCCCTGCTGCAGCTGCTTCACCTACCACCAAGGTAGTTCCGCAAGCTGCCATGGGCGTACGCAGGGCCGCCATCCCTTACTGGCGTATGGGGCCCGGTGAACAGAGAGGGGCCCGAAGCGGGCCCCTCACTTCTGCTCACCTGGTACTAAGCCGGCGTGCTGAAACGTCGGGTACCATCGCAGCCGCGCGCACTCGTTCTCTGCTCCTTCCCTGTCTGCATAGTGAGGAGCAGAGTGCGGGTTGTGCGTGCGGCCGTGCAGAGTTACCGGCTGCAGTGTAGCAGGGACGCAGTCACACACACCGTGACACCACTCACCGCCCCTACCCCCGCACCTGTAGTCAGCAGCGAGCATTGGATCCCTCCCCTCCAGCAGCGTCATAGCTCTCAGACTGTGGAGAGCCATGGAGGGGCGGGGCTAAATGGCGGGGTGGAGCCACAGACAAGCAGGGAGAAGGAGGCAAAAAAGAAAGAAAAACGAGTGGGAGAGAGAAAAGGTGAAAGAAGACAGAAAACACAAGAGAGAGGCAAGACACAGGTGAGAAGATGATATAGATAGATGTAGATATATATAGATATATAGCTATATATACTGTATATATATATATGGGTATGTATGTTCCCACGGTCAGTATTGGCAACGCTTTGGGCGCAGCACATGTCCGCTCCATCCAAAGCGCTGCCGGCTTTTGAACGCGGGTGATTCCTCATGTGTTCATTGAACCGTGCGGAATCACTGCGTCCTATACATTGCACTGGTGATATTTATCTTGCGGAGACTCGTTTCTCTGAAAGATAAATAGACATGCTGAGGTCTGAAAGACGCGCCACATGTGCATATACGCAGGGAAGCCGCGGGCGTCGGTGCACGCAGAGTGGAGACGGGATTTCTTGAAATCCCATCCGCTATGCTGTAACATCTGGATGCTGCGCATTGCACGTTGCGGATGTACGCAGCATTCAACCCGCAGCGCTTACTGACCATGGGAACATACCCAGCTGGGACACTAGCTGCAGTGGTGGGATTCAGGGGGCTCTCACCGATTCAGTTATACTGCTTGTAAAAATAGCAGGCAGTTGCCCGAACCGTCAAGTAGCGGTGCCGCAATCCGGTTCACTGGTCCGCAGTTTTCATCTAAATGTGCATCTGAGGAAGCAAACTCAGTTGCAATATATTGCGATACAGAAAGCCACCGGCTTTCTGCACAGCAATAGTTACCAGCTGCCAGCCAATCACAGGCCAGCAGCTGACATCGGCACACACGTCACCAGCGTGTGACATCATTGTCAGTCGCCAGCGAGTGCGCGCTTCAGCTGCATGGAGGGAGTTTCACCGCAGGAGCGCGGCCAGGTAAGAAGAACTTGTTTTTTTTGTTTTTTTTTATTGAGAGCGGCGATCCTGGGGGCCCGGGGCAGAAGGTGAGACATGGGGGCAGAATGGACATGGGGGCAGAATGCTGGACACGGGGGGGCAGAATGCTGCACACGGGGGCAGAATGCTGGACATTGGGACAGAATGCTGGACACGGAGGGCAGAATGCTGGACACGGGGGGCAGAATGCTGGACATTGGGACAGAATGCTGGACATGGAGGGTAGAATTCTGGACACGAGGAGAATGCTGGACATGGGGGGCAGAATGCTGGACACGGGGGGCAGAATGCTGGACACGGGGGGGCAGAATGCTGCACACGGGGGCAGAATGCTGGACATTGGGACAGAATGCTGGACACGGAGGGCAGAATGCTGGACACGGGGGGCAGAATGCTGGACACGGGGGGCAGAATGCTGGACACGGGGGGCAGAATGCTGGACACGGAGCAGAATGCTGGACATGGGGCAGAATGCTGGATACGGGGGCAGAATGCTGGACACAGGGGGGCAGAATGCTGGACACGGGGGGCAGAATGCTGGACATTGGGACAGAATGCTGGACACGGAGGGCAGAATGCTGGACACGGGGGGCAGAATGCTGGACATTGGGACAGAATGCTGGACACGGAGGGCAGAATGCTGGACACGGGGGGCAGAATGCTGGACATTGGGACAGAATGCTGGACACGGGGGGCAGAATGCTGGACACGGGGCAGAATGCTGGACACGGGGGCAGAATGCTGGACACGGGGGCAGAATGCTGGACACAGGGGGGCAGAATGCTGGACATGGGGGGTAGAATTCTGGACACGGGGAGAATGATGGACACGGGGGGCAGAATGCTGGACACGGGGGGGCAGAATGCTGTACACGGGGGGCAGAATGCTGGACATTGGGACAGAATGCTGGACACGGGGGGACAGGATGCTGGACACGGGGGGACAGAATGCTGGACACAGGGCAGAATGCTGGACACAGGGGGGCAGAATGCTGGACCATGTGACGGCAGAATGCTGGACACGGGGGCAGAATGCTGGACACGGGGGGCAGAATGCTGGACACGGGGGGCAGAATGCTGGACTTTGGGCAGAGTGCTGAACTTTGGGGCAGAATGCTGGACATGGGGGGCAGAATGCTGGACACGGGGGCAGAATGCTGGACACGGAGGGCAGAATGCTGGACACTGGGGCAGAATGCTGGCCCCGGGGGCCAGAATGCTGGACACGGTGGCAGAATGCTGGACACGGGGGGCAGAATGCTGGACACGGGGGCAGAATGCTGGACACGGGGGGCAGAATGCTGGACAAGGGTCAGAATGCGAGACACAGGGGGCAGAATGCTGGACATGGGGGCAGAATGCTGGACATGGGGGCAGAATGCTGAACACGGGGCAGAATGCCGGACATGGGGCAGAATGCGAGACACAGAGGGCAGAATGGCGATACGGGGCATGACTGGAGACACGGGGCATGACTGGAGACACTGGGGGCATGACTGGAGACACTAGGGGCAGGATTTGAGACACCATGGGGGCAGGATTGGAGACAGATGGGGCAGGATCATGGGGCAGGATGGATATGATGGAGACAGATGGGGCAGGATGGGGGGATCATATGGGGCAGAAAAAGCGGAGTTGCGCCAATATGTGCACTGATGAGGATGAAATTATATGGATTGGCAATGCTGCAATGATGGGCAGTGCAGGCTGTATGTCTCTGTGAGGGCAGTTTTATTGCTGGTATATTGTTTTTGTAGCGCTGTAATATATATATTGGTATTTTACTAATAGCAATTTGGAATCCCTAGGAAATAATGATATCAAGAAAGAGAAAAATTGCTTCACTTGTGACAAATATGGAACCGAACATTGACCATCTCATTAGCCAAAAGCAGGCCCATAGTTCCCATTGAAATACCAGTAAGTTTGTTGATTTTTAACTTTACATGTTCTTTATTTTAAGTATTGTATTTGTTCCTGTTTTGTTTTTTTTTTACTTCAAAATAAGAGTGTAGTATATGGTGTATACAGGGTCATACATATCGTGTGCGGTATATAGAGTGTAGTATATGGTGTATACAGGGTCATACACATCGTGTGCGGTATATAGAGTGTAGTATATGGTGTATACAGGGTCATACACATCGTGTGCGGTATATAGAGTGTATATACACTGCTGTATTATACTTTTCATATACAGGTTATAATGCCTCTTATTCTTTGTATAGAGGTGAGTGTGCCATGTATAATATATGGTATATACAGCGTAGTGTCGCATACACTGCTGTATTATACAATATACAACAGTTCTAATGCTCCATACCTAATATGCAGTATAATGTACAGTGTATATGATGTAACCTGTATAAGATGTGACATTGGCTTGCCCTCCCTAGTTTTGATCCTGGGTACGCCCATGCAAGCTGCCGGTGGTGTGAGTCTGATATGGGGCCTGCCGCCACCTCCGGCGCCGCTATGAGAGAGGTGGAACGGGCCCCGAGCAGTCCGGCACTTCCGCGTCATGTGACGTGGGGGCGTGCGCGCGCTCTCACGTCACATGCAAGGCTGGCGTGGTGGACGTCGGAGCGTGGAGGACGGAGCGGCGCGCGGAGCAGAAGAGCTGGAGGACGCAGTCACCTGAGGATTGGCAGATTGGTAAGTATGCTTGCTGAGTCTGACTCTCTTTTACAGGGACTCGGCAGCCGCAGCTTCCCGTCCCAGCATTTGAGGAGAGGGGGGAGAGCGGAGGGGGGATGTGTGAGTGTGTCAGGGGCCTCAGGCCCCAGGACACAGCGGGCCACATTAGAGGCCCCAGGAAGCAGCAGGCCCCTATTGGGGGCCTAGGAAACAGCAGGCCCCATTAGGGGCCTAGGTCCAAAGGAAGCAGCAGGCCCCATTAGGGGCCTTGGGCCCCAGGAAACTTCAGGCCCCATTAGGGGCCTAGGGCCCCAGGAAACTGCAGGCCCCATCAGGGCCTAGGGCCCCAGGAAACTGCTGAATAAGGTAATTATGTTGCATTATTCTTGTGAAGAAGAAATTTGTAATCTAGCCCATAAATTGCTTTCAAAATGGATGATTTATTCAGTAGAACAAAAGTACGGTATACAGAACAATCTTAGATTATTCTGTATACCGGACTGTTGTTCTACTGAATAAATCATCTGTTTTGAAAGCAATTTGCAGGCTGGATTACAAGTTTCTTCACACATTTACTCTGGAGAAAGCCTACCTTCGTCACTACCTCAGTTGCTTCCTGGGAGTTGGTTCTTTTCTGTTATTTCACTATCATTAGTCCAAAAATCTCTAATTTTGGATAATAAAGGTATCTTTCTTAACACAACTTGGGTAGACCGGGATTGGCAACGCGTGCGGGGGGGCCCCATTGTGAAGTTTGCTGTGGGGCCCTGCCGTTCCTAGTTACGCCCCTGACTAAGCAACAATACGTGTGAAAAAGACTTGGGTATCTATTCTATTATTTCTAAACACTGTTTTTCTGTGAATACTTTGTATCTCCCTTCATACTGCAGACACACACACAAATGATACACCATTTGAAAGGTAAACTTGCCCCCTTCAGCAAGAAAATAGTCAAACAAACCACACATCCACGATTTGATCACAAAATACAGTTTAAACATTAATTTTCATAAACCTGCAGTAAGGAAAAAATTACCTGCAGGTGGCACTACAGTACCCCAAAGCACACTACCACACTACCACAAAGCTGCTTACAGACATCACAAACAAATCCAAACATTTGCCTTGGGGCTTTCCAGCTTGCCGAACTGCTTGCACAGCCTATTTTACCCAAACTGGAGGATTGCACACTTCACTGCAGGTGAGGCACACATGCAAACACATAAACATGCACTGCTTATTAAATTGCACACTTGTTCCGTTCATACTCCACCCACACAAACAAATGATACACCATTTGAAATGTCAAATTACCTGCAGGTGGCAGCACTCTACCCCAAAGCACACTACCACAAATCGACTCACAGACATCACAAACAAATCCAAAGATTTGCCTTGGGGTCTTTCCAGCTTGCTCAAGGGCTTGCCCAGCCTATTTCAGGCACATTGGAGGATTGCACACTTCACTGCAGGTGAGTCACATATGCAAACACATTTGTATACAGGCACTGCTTTTTCGGTGATTACTTCGACCCACACACAACTGGTGAGTCAAATATGCAAACACATTTGTAAACATGCACTGCTTTTTCTCTGATTACTTTGCCCCACACACACAAATGATACACCATTTGAAAGGTAAACTTGTTCCCTTCAGCAAGAAAAGAGCCAAACAAACCACACATTCACGATTTTATCACTAAATACAGTTTAAACATTTATTTTCATAAACCTACAGAAAACACAATGACCTGCAGGTGACACCTCAACCGGAAGACATCTTTTGGCCTCTACTTATCAAACCAATTTTATTGTATTACCAAGCTACATATATAAATACCTGTCTGTGTTCATCATGTCATGAAATGCATTTACATTTGACCAGCTTGCTTTTTCTGAAATTGCCTGCGCCCCCGACGACCAATGTGTGAAAATTTTGCACGGGCCAAGCTAGTTATTATTATTATTATTTATATAGCACCATTGATTCCATGCTGCTGTACATGAGAAGGGGTTACATACAAAATTACAGATATCACTTACAGTAAACAAACTAACAATGACAGACTGATACAGAGGGGAGAAGACCCTGCCCTTTTGGGCTTACATTCTGCAGGATGTTGGGGAAGGATGCAGTAGGTTGGGTGGTT
Source organism: Oophaga sylvatica (assembly GCA_033576555.1). Lineage (NCBI taxonomy): Eukaryota > Metazoa > Chordata > Amphibia > Anura > Dendrobatidae > Oophaga > Oophaga sylvatica. Next base: position 179,336,586 of record JARQOD010000005.1, on the reverse strand, counting down.
GCGGCAGTTCCGGTATTGGTTGAGGCGGTAGCTCCGGTAGTGGTGAGGAAGTAGTAACGTCATTGCAGGCTGTAAGCTTTCCTGAAGATGTGAGTTTTCAGGTTCGGTCTGAAGAATCCGAATGTGGTTGATAGTCGGACGTGTTGGGGCAAAGAATTCCAGAGGATGGGGGATATTCGGGAGAAGGTTTGGAGGCGGTTGGGTGAGGAGCGAATAAGTGTGAAGAAGAGAAGAAGGTCTTGGGAGGACCGGAGATTACATGAGGGAAGGTATCGGGAGATTAGTACAGAGACATATGGAGGAGACAGGTTATGGATGGCTTTGTAGGTCAGTATTAGTAATTTGAACAGGATATGCTGAGGGAATGGTAGCCAGTGAAGATATTTGCAGAGGGGAGAAGCTGAGAAGTTGCGAGGACAGATGAATTAGTCGGGCAGCAGGGTTAAGGATGGACTGGAGAGGTGCGAGGGTGTTAGAAGTGAGGCTACAGAAAAGGATGTTGCAGTAGTCGAGGCGGGAGAAGATGAGGGCATGCACAAGCATTTTAGTAGATTGAGGGTTGCGGAAAGGACGGATTCTGGAAATATTTTTGAGCTGGAGGCGACAGGAGGTAGAAAGAGCTTGGATGTGCGGTTTGAAGGACAGGGCAGAGTCAATCGTTACTCCGAGGCATCGGACTTCTTGTACGAGGGAAAGTGTGATATTGTTATTTGTGATAGGTAGGTCAGGTAAGGAAAATCTGTGTGATGGGGAAAGATGATGAGTTCAGACTTGTCCACATTGAGTTTGAAGAAGCGAGAGGAGAAGAAGGAGGATATGACTGATAGACACTCAGGGATTCTGGACAGCAGAGAGGTCACTGGGCCAGAGAGGTAGATCTGAGTATCATCAGCATAAAGGTGGTACTGGAATCCGTGGGACTTATGGTTATGCTAATAGATCACAGACTGCACATGAGTCAACAGTTTGATGCAGTAGCAAAAAAGGCAAACACAGTTCTAGGACGTATTAAGAGAAGCATAGAGTCTAGATCACGTGAGTTAATTACCCCCCCTACTTCTCCTTGGTCAGGCCTCATCTGCAATACTGTGTCCAGTTCCGGGCACCAGATTTTAAAAAAGACATTGAAAAACTGGAGCAAGTTCAGAGAAGAGCTATAAGGATGGTGAGCGAACTGAAAAGTATGTCCTACGAGGAAAATTTAAAGGATCTGGGAATGTTTAGCTTGCAAAAAAGAAGGCTAAGAGGAGACTTAATGACTGTCTACAAATATCTGAAGGGATGTTACAGTGTAGAGAGATCTGTCTGACATGATTTAGTGAATCCTGCATTGAGCAGGGGGTTAGACATGATGACACTTGAGGTCCCTTCCAACTCTAACATTCTGTGATGCTATGATTCTAGTCCGTTGGCTCGAGACCTCATGGACAAGAGATCATCCCACTGAATGACTGCTCTCCTTTTACCATGGGCATAATACTACTCAGACAACACAGAGTGAGGGTAAAACAGTGTGGCAATACTTTATTGAACCATGAACAGACAACAACACCTAGAACTGTCCCAGCAAAATATCCAAGATTGTGCAAAATTACAGTCTCACTCTCCTGCTGACTGGTCGGGATTAAAGAAGCTGCAACTTCCAGGGCTGACTACTCCCACACTGATGCACACACAGAGAGGAGGTAACAACAAGCTTAGTAAGCTGACAGTCCATTGAGGTACGAGGCCAGGTGACCGGAGGGTCACAACCTGGCTTCTCCGAACATCTCCATGGAGCCAGGTGACCGGTGGGTCCCATTCCTGGCTTTCACAAATGTATCCATGGTGCTCAGGTGACCGGTGGGTCCAAATCCTGACTACCCCAAAAGTATCCACGGTTCAGCGATGGTCAATGGAGCAGATCTTTTTTTTTTTAAGCTGGGAACGTGGTCTGTTGTGAACGTTCTGGAGACGACTTCTGAGCTGAGGCTCCCTCTGGTGGCTGCTGAGGGTATTGAAGCTGTATTAAATGACAAGGCTTCCTCACCTGGAAGCGAGGACTGGCAATCAGGAGAGACGGACTGGGCTGATATAAGTGAGCTGCCTTCCCATGATCCTCGCCGGTGATCAATTGTTGTTTCCTGGTCCATTTGGAAGTCAGCTGGTGTCTTGCCTTCGTCTGCTACTTTCAGATAAGTTTTTTGCTGCTTGTTTCTATCGTGTTTGCTATTTCCATTTTTTGTCTGCACTTTTGTGGGAGGTTAGCAGGGTTCCCCTCCAGGAGCCTGTGTTACTCTCTGTTTTTCAGTAGCCACTGTTTATTTGTTCAATTGCTCTATCCCTGCTATTTGAGCGACTGCGGGTTAGCCTCTTGTTCACACCAGAGATCTGATTTAGCAAGTGGCAAGATCGTGTGATCTCAGCATTTTTGAAATCAGAAGTGTTGGAAGTTTTTCTAGGGTTTTGCTGGGTTGCAGATAGTATTCTGTCCTGTCCTGTCCTATCTAGGCAGTGTTTGGCCCCAGCGTTTGCTCAATCTATTTTCTGCTTGCAATTGTATTTCGTCTTGTCTAACCGCCATTATATGTGTGGGGGCTACCCATTCCTTTGGGGCTATACTCCGGGGCAGTTAGCTTTCCTGTTTATATCTTTAGGTGTAGCTAGCTCTCCGGCTGTTCCGAGTTGTCTAGGTCACCGTAGGTACGTCCCACGGCTGCTTCTAGTTGTGCGGTTAGCTTAGGGATCTGCAACCCATTAGTTCCCAACCTCTCTGGGTGTTCGGCTGCCTTGGCTGTTTTTTGCTCCTGTCCTCCTCAGCTACCAAATCATAACAGTGGTCCCCTAAGCTGGTATCCTGTAGAATGTCAAATTCATGTTCCTCGTGATGGAGCCATGATGTCCTGGCTGCTGTCATGTGTGTAGTATTGTAAAGAGTCTCTGGTTCTTTGGATCTCTCATTACAGAGGCATATCCTCTTTATATAGTTCACAACTGTTGTCCATCAAGCCATCATCCAGAGGTCAAAAGAAAGATTTGATGAGATTTACTTGCATTGTTTGAGTATTTAATCAATTTTCAAATTTTTTCTCCTCTGTTTTGCAAGTCAACAACCCACAGTGTCCCACACAATGGTCAATCAACATATTATTAAACATCTATTGTTCAATTACGCTTTGTCTCCATCCCTCAAAGTTAGCAGCTAATGAGCTTGCAGCAAACAGCAACTCCAGAGTCACATTGAGGCCAGTACGAACAATAGTCTGTGATTCTTGACCAATCAAAGAAAGACACAATTGAAAAGGCAACAACAAGATAATAATGCATGTTTCCTGGTCTTCTGAATTTACCAATGGATAGTGTTGAGCATTCCGATACCGCAAGTATCGGGTATCGGCCGATATTCGCTGTATCGGAATTCCGATACTTAGTTCCGATATTTTTCATATATCGTATACCGGAATCGGAAGTTCCCATAATTCTTTGAGAGGCAATGTGATTTTAGTCAGCCAATGAGGAATCTTATGAAGTGTGGGCACATCCTGTAATGCTGCGGTCATCTTAACTAATGGCATGGCTGTGATTGGCTGCTGAAATGATGTCAGAATGCACTATAAAAGGCGCCGCCGCCATTTTAGCGTCACTGTGCTGTGAACTCAGTTAGGGACAGAACGCTGCTGTGCTGACTCTGAGGGACAGTTAGACATAGCGATTTTGTGTACTCTACTGTGCTTTAGACAGGCTAGTTTACCAACCACTGTGTAAAGCTTCCTTTTGCCAGTGTTGTTTTAACAGCTCTGTGCAAGGTGTCTGTGAGAGTGCAGGTGACGCTGCAGTTTGCTCTGCATCCACCGCTGTTTGTAGGCATCTGCACGTGTCACTCACTGACTCTTTTTTTTATTTGATTTTGTGGAATTGGTGCAGCTCCATTATATTTTAAAAAAAATCTAATCTATTAGTGTGACGCGCTTCCATCCGTATACAATACATTGGTTGCAAACACTATAGAAGTAGACAAAGGAGTAGCCTTTCACAGATTGTGGACAGTTGTGTTTCAGTGTTCACTGTAGTCTGTGAGCTTTTCATTTTTGAGTGCAGATCACGCTCCAGTTAGTTCTTCAACTACTGCTGGTTGTAGTCTGCTGAGCGTGTGTCACTGCCTCATCCTTCACATTTTTCTCTAATTGGTGCTGCTCCATTATATTTTAAAAAAATCTAATCTATTAGTGTGACGCGCTTCCATCCGTATACAATACATTGGTTGCAAACACTATAGAAGTAGACAAAGGAGTAGCCTTTCACAGATTGTGGACAGTTGTGTTTCAGTGTTCACTGTAGTCTGTGAGCTTTTCATTTTTTGAGTGCAGATCACGCTCCAGTTAGTTCTTCAACTACTGCTGGTTGTAGTCTGCTGAGCGTGTGTCACTGCCTCATCCTTCACATTTTTCTCTAATTGGTGCTGCTCCATTATATTTGAAAAAAATCTAATCTATTAGTGTGACGCGCTTCCATCCGTATACAATACATTGGTTGCAAACACTATAGAAGTAGACAAAGGAGTAGCCTTTCACAGATTGTGGACAGTTGTGTTTCAGTGTTCACTGTAGTCTGTGAGCTTTTCATTTTTTGAGTGCAGATCACGCTCCAGTTAGTTCTTCAACTACTGCTGGTTGTAGTCTGCTGAGCGTGTGTCACTGCCTCATCCTTCACATTTTTCTCTAATTGGTGCTGCTCCATTATATTTGAAAAAAATCTAATCTATTAGTGTGACGCGCTTCCATCCGTATACAATACATTGGTTGCAAACACTATAGAAGTAGACAAAGGGGCCTTTCACAGCTACTGAACAGTTGTGTTTCAGTGTTCACTGTAGTCTGTGAGCTTTTCATTTTTTGAGTGCAGATCACGCTCCAGTTAGTTCTTCAACCACTGCTGGTTGTAGTCTGCTGAGCGTGTGTCACTGCCTCATCCTTCACTAATTGGTGCTGCTCCATTATATTTGAAAAAAATCTAATCTATTAGTGTGACGCGCTTCCATCCGTATACAATACATTGGTTGCAAACACTATAGAAGTAGACAAAGGGGCCTTTCACAGCTACTGAACAGTTGTGTTTCAGTGTTCACTGTAGTCTGTGAGCTTTCATTTTTGAGTGCAGATCACGCTCCAGTTAGTTCTTCAACCACTGCTGGTTGTAGTCTGCTGAGCGTGTGTCACTGCCTCATCCTTCACTAATTGGTGCTGCTCCATTATAATTTGAAAAAAATCTAATCTATTAGTGTGACGCGCTTCCATCCGTATACAATACATTGGTTGCAAACACTATAGAAGTAGACAAAGGACCTTTCACAGCTACTGAACAGTTGTGTTTCAGTGTTCACTGTAGTCTGTGAGGAATAACCACACTTAGGCCTTATAACTTTTCTGACTTTCTTTATCAATCTACCAAGATGAAGAAGGCAGGGAGTAAGGCACGTGGTCGTGGCCGTGGAGTTGCAGCAGGGAGAGGACGTGGGGATTCTGTGCCTGCTGCTGCCGCACCCAGTGACACAGCATCCACCAGTTTTTCCCCGTGAGCGTTCCTTTATGCGCACTTTTGTAGGAGCTCAGCGTAACCCCCTGCTGCGGGAAGAACAAATTGAAGCCGTTGTTGGTTGGATGGCAGCCAATGCATCGACTTCAATTGCTTCCACCTCCTCTCAGGACCACAGCACTGTTGAACAACCATCTGTCTCTTCACCGCCTGCCAAATTGCCCAGGCAGTCAGAGAGTTCTGAACTGGAGCCAGCTGAGTCTCTGCTTCTGTTCTCAGAATCTGTTGGCTTGGAAACAGGGGCCCAGCCAAGCAGCATTCTGGAATGTGAAGGAGAGGCAGTGTGCAGTGATGCGCAACAGCTGTGTCTCTCTGAATCTGAAGAGGCGGGTGAGCCAGTGCCGATGGTCAGCACACCGCAGAACGCATCTGATGATGATGAGACTCAGGTGCCATTTTCTGTTGAGCAAGGTGCTGGCCAGACCACCCAACAGCAGCAGGTGTTGGAAGAGGGTAGTGGAGATGATGAGGTCCAAGACCCAACATGGCGTGAGGAACAGGAAGGTGGTGGTAGCAGCTCTGAGGAAGAGATTGCCCCAACGGTCCAAACAGTAGGGAGAGGTAGGCTGCAGACTCGGTTGCCTGTACCCTCCAGTTTGGCACCCGTTCGTAGCAGTTCTCTTCCAACAGCCAAAATGGGCGCTCCCAGGACTTGCACTGCGTGGTCCTTTTTTGACACACTTGCAGATGATATTTGCTATGTCAAATGCAAGCTGTGTAATCAAAAAGTAAAAGAGGTAAAAATACCAGTAACCTCAATACCACAAATATGTGGAAACATGTACGGACAAAGCACGTAGCTGAGTTACAAAGACACACTGGAGATGTAGGCCAACCTACAGCAGCACCTACATCTTCAGCTCGTGTTGGAGCCTCTTCCTCCAGCTCACACACAGCTGGTTCGGCTTCCTCACAGGATCGCCATGGAAGAACCTCTGTAACTGTTGTCCCAGAGACCCAGTGTTATTCCACCCACAGCTGCAAGTTCCCTGTCATCCTCACACTCCCAGGCCACAAAACAGCCATCGGTAGCACAGGCATGGGATAAAAGACGGCCATACTCGGCAAACCATCCACGAGCACAGGCTCTGAATGCTGGCATTGCAAAACTCCTGTCCCTTGAAATGCTGTCATTCAGGCTGGTGGAGACTGACACTTTCCGTAACTTTATGGCATTGGCAGTCCCACAATACAATGTGCCCAGCCGATTTTATTTCAGCAGGCAAGCCGTCCCTGGTCTGCAAAAGCATGTCGAGGGAAAAATTAAACATGCGCTACTAAACGCCGTCAGTAGCAAGGTCCACCTGACCACCGATGCGTGGACCAGTACCCATGGCCAGGACGATACCTTTCCCTCACTGCCCATTGGGTCAATGTTGTGGAGCCGGGTACAGATCTTGAGAGTGGCGCTGTACGTGTTCTGCCAACTCCAAGGATTGCAGGAATCAAGTCTGTCCACATTGACTCCTCCTCCTACTCCAGTTCCTCAGAATCATCGCTGCAGGAGCCGTCACGGTCTACCTCCACATGGACCCGTGAACGCTTACCTGATGCGACCGATATGAGCACAGCGGTGGCCAAACGTCAACAGGCCGTCCTGAAATTAATTTACATGGGGAATCGAAGCCACACAGCGCAGGAGGTCTGAATGCCATCAAGCAGGAGAGCGACGTGTGGTTTTTGCCAGCGAATCTCCAGCCAGGCTTGGTAGTGTGTGACAATGGCCGAAATCTGGTGGCAGCTCTGGCCCTTGGCAACCTCACTCACATACCATGTCTGGCACATGTGCTCAACTTGGTCGTGCAGAGTTTTTTGAGGGACTATCCGGATCTTGATGCACTGCTGCACAAGGTCCGCCTAGAGTGCGCTCACTTGCGACGTTCCAGCATGGCCAGATCGCGCATTGCAGCTCTGCAACGCAGATTTCGCCTTCCTGAACATCGCATCATATGTGACGTACCCACCAGGTGGAATTCCACGTTACATATGTTGGAGCGGTTGTGTGAGCAGCAGCCAGCAGTAATGGAGTATCAGCTGCATCAGGCGCAATCAACTCGCAATTTGCGTCGTTCACACTTCACCACTACTGAGTGGGCCTCTATGAAGGACATCTGCCACGTTTTGCGTGCGTTTGATGAGTCAACGCGGATGGCGAGTGCAGATGATGCACTAGTCAGCCTGACTGTCCCCCTTATCTGCCTGCTTCAAAAAACACTGCAAGCAATAAGGATGAGGTTTTGGAAGAGGTGGAGGATGAGGAGTCACAAATTCCATCACCTTCTGGACAGTCAGCGCAACGTGGTTCCTCACAAAGGGCTGGGCAGTGTTCACTTTGTGAGGAGGATGAGGAGGAGTCAATGGAGGAGGAAGACATCGCTCCAGAGGGAGGTACACAACGCTCTAGTCAGTATGTAGAGCGAGGGTGGGGTGATGCAGAGCAGGCAGAGATGACGCCTCTTGCAGGGGACAGCGTTTCTTGGCCAGTTGGGAGTCTGCAGCACATGGTTGATTTCATGCTGCAGTGCCTGAGAAACGACCGCCGCATCGCCCACATTCTCACCACGTCTGATTATTGGGTGTACACCCTCCTAGACCCCGCTACCGGGACAACTTACAAAGCCTCATCACACCGTTGAACCGGGAGCGTAAAATGCGGGAGTACCAGACACTCTGTGCAATCCATAATGTTCTCCATTCCAGCCGAGAGCACTGCTGCGCACTGCTTTACAAAGCAGCTCTGTGCGTCGAGGCAGTGGAGACAGCTCTGCAACAAGAGGGAGCACAAGCAGCGCCTCTGCACAGGGCAAGACCAGTATGTTCCAAATGTGGCGAAGTTTTGTGGCAGCGCCACCAATGTCTACACCATCCAGAGACGGCTCCAGTCAGCAGGAGGCAACGTTTCCGTAAGATGGTGACAGACTACATGTCTTTCCCTCTCAGTGTACTCCCAGATGGCTCTCCCTATTCAAGTTTTGGGTCTCTAAGCTGGATACATGGCCAGAGCTTAGCCAGTATGCATTGGAGGTGCTGGCTTGCCCTGCTGCCAGTGTATATCGGAGCCGTCTTTAGTGCCGCAGGTGGTGTACTAACAGACCGTCGCATGCGACTATCCTCCGATAATGTAGACCGGCTTACTTTTCTGAAAATGAACAAGGCATGGATCTCGCCAGAATTTGTCTGTCCGTTTTCAGATTAAAATAACTGGTTCGCAACGTTATCCATGTCTCCTGTTATGTTTCATCTTCTACCACCTGAACTCTACCCCTGTGCTACAACACTGCCAGTTGCTGCTCAGAAGTGTCGTGTCCACAGACCAATACACAGCTATAGTGTTAGTGGGGTTCAGTAACGCCAGCTGTTCCCCTGCTGTGTGTCCGGCAACAAGTCTCCTGTTCCCTACACATGCACAGAAAAACCCATGTCGAACATGCTCCAAATAGGGAAGAGCCGTCACTCTGATTGTTATGCTTAAAACATGAAATTGTGAAGTTTTCCAGGCCTAGAATGATAAATTTTTATGACAAATATGGACAAATAATAATTTGTCATCACAGCGCATATCTGCACATGTCTATTATAAATGGTAACAAAAACTAAAACATAGTCTTCACTTTTTGAAATTAATGCATAAAAGTACATTTCATACTATATCAATTAATGCTTTTTAAGGAACTTTATCTGTACCTGTAAGATAATGCAGTCAATGGATGTACGATCATAAAATCCTCATCATCATCATCACGAGTTTTTATTTATGACAGACATTATAAAATACACATACTGATGCCAACTGTAACTTCACACACCATATATGAAATGGCCAGCATCTAAACCTGGTAATAATGTGCAAATAATAAATTATTACATCTAGAAAGTGCATCATGCATACTGACAATAGGTAGTACTAGTTATACCTGCAAGTGCTGTTGAAACAACCACAACAGATATAAATTAATAATGGTAATATAGGTATCACAGTGCATAGTTACTCATGGACAATGTCGATGTAAAATTACCTCAATAAAGTCAGCGTCAACCATTATGCTTGTTAGTCTTGTAGATTGTTAAAGAGGGAACGATCTTTTTTTGGTTTTGGGCATAGGTGGAGTATTAGACAGAAATGATTACTGCTGTCGTATTTTTGGCGTCCCTAGGGCGCAATAACGCTGCGTAACGTCACATTTTATAGAGTCATCTAATTGACACACGCTAAACCCTACCCTACGTGTGACAGTAGGAAGGTAGTGTTGACGGATAAAGCCTTGCGCAACCAACATGCTTTTAACCCTCTTCAACACTGTACAAGCAAAAAATGCATGATTGCCCGCCGCAACTTTTATTGACGTACAGTATTAACATCGCCATTACCCATCAGAGGCTGTCCACTGTCTGATACAGACATAGAATATACCTTTTGCTATCCGTAGCCTTTGTTTCACCTACACTTGCAGGCACACACTTAAATTGTGACAATGCATTATGTTTTTTTAAATGGTTATTTTTTATCGTACATTATTGTGTCATCACATGATGTGTCCATGCAGACATGTCATACATGGTGTACAAAGTAACTATTTTATTAACTTAAATAATTGAAATGTCTGTGACTGTCACATCTAAATTGCAATGATGATGATGATAAGTGACTATTACAAAATCCATTGTCTTCACTATGTTTATGGTTTAACATAGCGTTCCTTAAGCATTATTCATAAAATACAAAAATGGACTTTTATTGTTAAATTTACAACACATAATTTTTGAACCAATTTTTGGGTGGTGTGTTTGTTCCTATTTCTTGTTGGCATTGCATATATGCGTTTATATTTGCAGTGTCTTTATTTTTATTCTTGAAGTTAGGAAACATGTGTATCTTTGTACCGAGTTAGCCAGTAGATAAGATAAATATTTAGTCTTGAGAGTCCGCAGTGGTTGATACCTTTGAATGGAAAACTGAAAAGATGGTAACAAATTGCAAGCTTCGAGGCTACTCACGTCTCTTCATCAGGCAAAGACTAAACCAAAAAATGAAGCATCACATATTTTCTATACACAACAGGACACAGGAATAGTGCAATAGGTAAGACAAGTAAGTGACGTGTAGCAGAACTGTCATTTTCACAGAGGGATGAACATAAATATTGAACAGTTCCTAGATAACGATGAAAGTTTTATTGCCCTCTGTTGGGGCTGGTTTTGTGTTTTCACCCCGGGAAAGGGCAGGACAAAATTTAAATTTTTTAGAATGAAAAAAAATTCCCGGTGATCTTTTAAAATTTCCTTTCACTAACTTGAAAAAGGTCATGATGAGCTTATATTCTAAACCCTTTTTTTTTCTTTGTCATATTTGAAGTTTTTTTTAAAATTACCTTTTAATTTCCCTTTTCCCCCCAATCATGACGGGCATAAAAAGTGTTTTTCCACTTTAAATCCTTATTTTTTTTTTTAACGGTGGCCCCGAAATTTTTCATCCTTTTTCCATTTTTTGGCCGGGGCCCCCCCTCACTTGCCCCCCCCCTCACTTGTTTTCCCCTTTCCTTTGCCCCTTTTGTGTGTAAAATATGTGTTTTTTCCTTTTTTTTTTTTAGTCTTAGCCGGATAAAGGGGGACCTGAGTATCTCGAAATTTTAATTTTTTTCCCCATATTTTCATTTCCCCCTTTAAACGGTATAAACCACAGAGGCCTTTTCAAGTATAAATTTTTTTCTATTCGGGAATTTGGGGAAAATTCATCTTTTTATTGCCTAGAAAAATTTTCATTTTTTCTTGTTTGAAGTACTTTATTTTTGGAAAGGGGCCACGTAACAGGCAAAACAAAATTTTTTGGGGCCAAAAACCCTTTTCCTTTGGGGACCGGGGGCTTCAACAGCGCCATTGGGGTTTGCCAGAATTTTTAGATGCACAAAAAAAAACAACCCCCGGGGGGGTGTTTGTGGGTTCCCCAGTAACGCCTGCTGCCCCCGGGGCTGTGTTTGGGGAAAAAAATTACTGCTGCTAACTAAATTCAAACGACCTTACTAGGCCTCGCCTACACCCCTTTGACCCGGGGTTTTTTTCAACAGCCCAGTTGCTGCTCTGGAAAGTGTTAGATCAAAAAATAAAAAAAAATCGCTGGGGGTTTTTTGGGTTGGGGGTTCGTAACGCCTGCTGTTCCCCTGCGGGGGTTGGGGCCCCAAAAATTACTGCTGCTAACTACAACTTTCAACTTCAAACGTCTCATTCGGGGCCCTGCCTACCCCCCCCTTGGCCCCCGGGGTTTAAAACGCCCAAAAGTTGCTTTTTGAAGGTTAAAGACCCCACAGAAGAAAACAATCGCTGATGTGTTTGTGGGGTTCAAAAACGCCTGCTTTCCCCCCTGCGTGTGTCTGGCAAAAATTACTGCGGCTAACTAAACCCTTTTCAACTTCAAAATGTCTCATACTGGCCCCTTCCCCCTACCCCCCTCCTTGACCCGGGGGCTTTAAACACCCCCAAGTTGCCCCCTCAGAAGGTTAGTGCACAGATGAAAACAATCGCTGATTTTTTTTGTGGGGTTCAGTAACGCCCCCCCCGGGTTTCCCCCCGGCTGTGGTCTGGCAAAAATTAAGCTGCAACCCCAAAACTTAAATTCAAACGTTTTTTCCTAGGCCTCTGCCTACACCCCCCTTCCCCCGGGTTTAAAACGGCCCAGTTTGCTGCTCAAATTTTTTAGATGCCAGATAAAAAAAATCGCTGTTGTGTTTGGGGGTTCAGTAACGCCTGCTGTTCCCCTCGTGTGTCGGGAAAAAAATTTACTGCTAAAAATACAACCTCAACTTCAAATGTCTCACCCCTACCTTTTCCCCCAACCCCTCCTTGACCCTGGGCTTCATCACCCCAAAGTTGCTGCTCAGAAGTGTTAAAAAAGCACAGATAAAAACAATCGCTGATGTGTTTGGGGGGTTCAGTAACGCCTGTTTTTTCCCCGGCTGTGGCGGGAAAAAAATTACTGCGAAAACCTAAAATTTTTAAACAAAAAACCCCCTTCACCCCAGGCCTCTGCCTACACCCTCCTTCCCCCGGGGCTTCAACAGCGCCAGTTTGCTCGAAGGTTAGGGGGCCCATTTTAAAAAACAATCGCTGATTTTTTTGTGGGGTTCATAACGCCTGTTTTTTCCCCTGCTGTGTTTCCGGAAAAAAATTAAAACTGCTACCCCAAATCGGTTTTGAAAAAAACATGACTTTAAAAAAGTGCTAGTGCTACACATAATATGAGGCTACCCTTTATTTCAAAACTGTAAAATTTGAAACGCAACTTTCAAACCATAAAAGGGGGTTTTTTTTTTGCCCCAAAAAATTTTAACAAAAAAAATTGGGGACTATTATTAACAGATAGGGGCCCCTTTAAAAAAAAAATGAAACCCCCAAAAGCCTACTTATGTATGGGGAAAAAGGGGTGGTAAAAATTGTCACTCCATAGTTTTAAAAAAAACCCCAAATCCCCATCATGATGATTTTAAATACTCCCCTTTTTGGAAAAAATGCATAATGTGGGTTGAACTTTGACAATGCTGCGGGGCGAAGGTTAAAATTCAGTGTTCTTCCTTTTAAATAAAAGCTAAAGGGAAAAATTTTAAAAAAAAAATGTTTTTAAGGGACTTTTTTTTACACCTGAAAAATTGTAAAAAAAAATGCATGTAGGAATAGTCCTTTAACCCTTTTCTTAAATTTGTGTCTTTTAAAAAAAAAAAATATTTGATTAAAAATTTTAAAAGCCCATATTAAAAGGGGCCTTCATGAAAAAATGAAAAATCGCTAACAAAAAACATGCATTCCCCGGTAAAGTCAATGTGCTTTTGTCAAAATAGCAAAATATCCCCCTTTAAATGGGGCGGGGAAAAACGACAATGATAGAATACGTAAAGAAAAATATTTATCAGACTGAATAGCGACTTTTTCCCCAAAGCCCCAAATAATACGTACCTTAACAAAACAGCTGGTAAAACCTCCACTGTTTTTTTGTAGTTTTTTAGAAAAAGGGGGACATGCGGGTATGTTTCATCTTTTTGGAAAAGTTTACTGAGTAAAGCAGTCATGACAACGCCTTTGTGTTTTTGGTAGTTTTGGGTTTATAACGATGCGCCCCGAAAAATGTTATTCTCCGTCATAAAAGATTTTACGACGCTCCAAACCCAAGCGTCACAAAAAGGAAGCCAGTCGTGCGGCCCAAAAAAAAAGGCCCCCAACCATACCCCCACGTAACCTTTTATAAAGCTAGATAAAAAAAAGGATGTAGTAATAACGCACACTTTATTTTTTTCATTTTTTACACCCCCATTCACCATCGGTGGAAAAGCGTCCATCTATATAACCATCTCCCCTTGTATGCTTGCTTTTCCACAGTGGGCAAAATTTTATCTGTTTTCACTCTGCACTACCCCTTTTTTTTAATTTTTTGTTTTGTTAATATAAAAAAATTGGGGCACATTTATCAGTTTACATGAGGAAAAAATTTTAGATATTTTTAAAAATTTTTTTTAGAAAATTTTTATTCACCAAATAAAAAGGTTTAGGAATGTCAAAGAAAACTTGTAATTCTGTTTTGTTTTAAACCCCACCATTCATTGTTACACAATAAAAAGGGGTTTTTACATACTGTTACTTACCCATCTTTAAAAATTTTTTTGATGTTACTTGTATCCCTTTTTTTAAAAAATTTTAAACAATTTTTTAAAACCAAAATTTTTTTGGGGTTTGCAGGGGTTTTCAAAAGTTAATGAAAAGCGTTTTGTTTTTTAAAAAATTTAAATTTTCATATATTTTTTTTAAGCTAAATCATCCTTAAGGTTTTTAAAGTTTTTTTTTCTCTTGGGGTTTTGGGTATAACCAAAATTTTTTTTAACCAAAAAAAGGAAAAAAAATTGAAAAGTATTTTTTAAATCCTCCTTTTCCCCCGGGGGACAACACCGCCTTTTTGCCGGAAGGCTGTTTTCCAATTACACTTGCTCCTGTGTTAATGGGGGTTTTGGAAAACAGCTGTTCCCCTGCTGTGTGAACAGCAAAAAGTCCGCTTTTCCCCCCCTTTTTTTCTTTTCCAACCCTGGGGGACAACAAACCGGGGCCGTTTTTTGCTCGGAAGTTTTTGTTAAAAACAGTCTAACTTGGCCCCTGTTTTTGGGGTTCAGGGGAAAGTTTTGCCCCTTCCCCCCCTGTGATAACCCCGGAAAAAGTCCGCGCCTCCCCCTGTTCTCTTCTAAAACCCCGGGGGGGACCCAAAAAAACCCCGTTGTAGCTCCCCGGGAATGCTGTTAGCACAGTCACACTTGCTCCTGTGTTACTGGGGGTTTAGTAATGTCAGTGTTCCCCGCTGTGGAAGGCAAAAAGTCCTTTGCCTTTTCCACCCCCTTTTTTTTCCAACCCTGGGTACCACCCCGCCCCTTGGGGGCTCGGAAGTGCTGTTGCCAGTCTAAAAATTGGGGCCCGTGTTATGGGGGGTTAGTAATGTCAGCTGTTCCCCCCCTGTGTGAAAAGGAAAAAAAACCTGCTGCCCCACCCGTTTTTTTTCTCTTCCCCCGGGGTAAACACTGCCAGTTGTTTTTTCGGAAGTGCGTTTTTCCATCCACACTTGCTCCTTGGTTTTTTTGGGGTTTTAAAAAATGTCCGCTGTTCCCCTTTTTTTTGATTAAAAGGGAAAAAGTCCTGCTGCCCCCCCCCGTTCTCTTCTCATCCCCGGGGCCCCCACCCCCCCAGTTTGCTTTGGAAGTGCTGTTTTTACAGTCAACACTTGCCCCTGTGTTACTTTTGGGGTTAGTAATTTTTAGCGTTCCCCCCCCCCCGATAAGGCCCCAAAAATCCGCTGCCTCCCACCCTTTTCTCTTCTATCCCTGGGCTACAACACTGCCAGTTGTTTGGGGCGGGGGAATGCTGGGGTTAAAAAAGTCAAAAATTTTTCCCCCTTTTTTTTGGGGTTCAGTAATGTCAGCTGTTCCCCCCCTGTGATAACGGGGAAAAAATCCCCCGCCTCCACCCTGTTCTCTTCTCATCCCCCGGGGTTTTAACACTGCCCCCTTGTTGCTCGGGGGAATGTTTTTTGCCCCCGTCTACAAAATTTTCCTTTTTACTGGGGTTCAGTAAAAATCAGCTGTTTTTCCCCGCTTGTTAAAAGGGAAAAGTCCTGTGCCCCCCCCCGTTCCCTTCTCATCCTGGGGGACAACAGCCATTTGTAGGGGCGGGGGAATGCCGTTTTCACAGTCTACACTTGCTCCGGGGTTTACTGGGGTTTTTGTAATGTCAAAATGTTCCCCCCCTGTGTGAACGGAAAAAGTCCCCCTGCCTCCACCCCCTTCTCTTCTCATCTCTGGGTACAACACTGCCTTTTTTTCTCGGAAAGTGTTTTTCACAGTCAACATTGCTCCTGTGTTACTGGGGTTAGTTAATGTCAGCTGTTCCCCTGCTGTGATAAACGGCAAAAAGTCCTGCTGCCTCCACCCTGTTTCTCTTCTCATCCTGGGCTACAACCCGCCAGTTGTTGCTCGGAAGTGCTGTTAGCACAGTCAACACTTGCTCCTGTGTTACTGGGGTTCAGTAATGTCAGCTGTTCCCCTGCTGTGTGAACGGCAAAAAGTCCTGCGCCTCCACCCTGTTCTCTTCTCATCCCTGGGCTACAACACTGCCATTTGTTGCTCGGAAGTGCTGTTAGCACAGTCAACACTGCTTCCTGTGTTACGGGGTTCAGTAATGTCAGCTGTTCCCTGCTGTGTGAACGGCAAAAAGTCCTGCTGCCTCCACCCTGTTCTCTTCTCATCCCTGGGCTACAACACCGCCAGTTGTTGCTCGAAGTGCTGTTAGCACAGTGAACACTTGCTCCTGTGTTACTGGGGTTCAGTAATGTCAGCTGTTTCCCCTGCTGTGGTGAATGGCCAAAAAGTCCTGCTGCCTCCACCCATGTTTCTCTTCTCATCCCTGGGCTACAACACCGCCAGTTGTTGCTGGAAGTGCTGTTAGCACAGTGAACACTTGCTCCTGTGTTACTGGGGTTCAGTAATGTCAGCTGTTCCCCTGCTGTGTGAACGGCAAAAAGTCCTGCTGCCTCCACCCTGTTCTCCTCTCATCCCTGGGCTACAACACCGCCAGTTGTTGCTCGGAAGTGCTGTTAGCACAGTTAACACTTGCTCCTGTGTTTACTGGGGTTCAGTAATGTCAGCTGTTCCCCTGCGTTGTGGAACGGCAAAAAGTCCTGCTGCCTCCACCCTGTTCTCTTTCATCCCTGGGCTTACAACACCGCCAGTTGGCTCGGAAGTGCTGTTAGCACAAGTCAACACTTGCTCCTGTGTTACTGGGGTTCAGTAATGTCAGCGTGTTCCCCGCTATGATAACGGCAAAAAGTCCTGCTGCCTCCACCCTGTTCTCTTCTCCATCCCTGGCTACAACACTGCCATTGTTGCTCGGAAGTGCTGTTAGCACAGTCAACACTTGCTCCTGTGTTACTGGGGTTCAGTAATGTCAGCTGTTCCCCTGCTGTGGAACGGCAAAAAGTCCTGCTGCCTCCACCATGTTCTCTTCTCATCCCTGGGCTACAACACCACCAGTTGTTGCTCGAAGTGTCATTGGCACGGGTACTCACTCCTGCCCAGACTGGTTACAGCACGCCATCTGTTTCCTGTCAGTGGTAAACGTCACTTAGCCTCCAATAATTTGTCCTGTCGTGTTGCGGTCGGGTTAGCCGACTCTATGGTGCTTGGAGTTTAGGTGCTTCCTATGTGTGCTGCGGGATATCAAATAAGGCTGTTTCCGTTGTGACAATAGGACAATCACCCACTGTAGTACTGTGGGATTCGGGTAAGTGCGGCCGGCTCGGGCCTGTATCTTAAATTTCCATGGGTACCTTCTGCTACCCGTCCGGGTTCCAGTAACTGTCAGCTGGTTCTCCGCAGTGCCTTTGGCCTAGGTGCCTCCATCTCGGTATCCGAGTTCCCACAACGTCTGCTGGTCCTTGGTAGTGCTTTGGAGCACAGGTACCTCCTGCTTAGTACCGTGTCCCAGTAACGTCAGCTGGTCCTCGGTGTGCCATTGGCTCTTTTCCTTTCTGCTGCCCCTCCGGGTTCCATGCACAGTCAGCTGGTCCTCGTTACTTGCATTGGCTCTTGTACCTTCTGCTACCCGTCCGGGTTCCAGTACCGTCACTCGTTCTCTGCAGTGCCTTTGGCCTAGGTGCCTCCATCTCGGTATCCGAGTTCCAGCAACGTCTGCTGGTCCTTGGTAGTGCTTTGGAGCACAGGTACCTCCTGCTTAGTAAACCGTGTCCCAGTAACGTCAGCTGGTCCTCGGTTGTGCCATTGGCTCTTTTCCTTCTGCTGCCCCTCCGGGTTCCAGCACAGTCAGCTGGTCCTCGTTACTTGCATTGGCTCTTGTTACCTTCTGCTACCCGTCCGGGTTCCAGTACTGTCAGCTGGTTCTCCGCAGTGCCTTTGGCCTAGGTGCCTCCATCCGGTATCCGAGTTCCAGCAACGTCTGCGGTCCTTGGTAGTTGCTTTGGAGCACAGGTAACTCCTGCTTAGTAACCGTGTCCCAGTAACGTCAGCTGGTCCTCGGTTGTGCCATTGGCTCTTTCCTTCTGCTGCCCCTCCGGGTTTCCAGCACAGTTCAGCTGGTCCTCGTTACTTGCATTGGCTCTGTACCTTCTGCTACCCGTCCGGGTTCCAGTACCGTCAGCGTGGTTTCTCCGCAGTGCCTTTGGCCTAGGTGCCTCCATCTCGGTATCCGAGTTCCAGCAACGTCTGCTGGTCCTTGGTAGTGCTTGGAGCCCGGTACCTCCTGCTTAGTAACCGTGTCCCAGTAATGTCAGTGGTCCTCGGTTGTGCCATTGGCTTCTTTTCCTTCTGCTGCCCCTCCGGGTTTCCAGCACAGTCAGCTGGTCCCTCGTTACTTGCATTGGCTCTTGTACCTTCTGCTACCCGTCCGGGTTTTTTTTTTTTTCCAGTACCGTCAGCTGGTTCTCTGCAGTGCCTTTGGCCTAGGTGCCTCCATCTCGGTTCCGAGTTCCAGCAAACGTCTGCTGGCCTTGGTAGTGCTTTGGAGCACGTACCTCCTGCTTAGTAACCGTGTCCCAGTAACGTCAGCTGGTCCTCGGTTGTGCCATTGGCTCTTTTCCTTCTGCTGGCCCCTCCGGGTTCCGCACAGTCAGCTGGTCCTCGTTACTTGCATTGGCTCTTGTACCTTCTGCTACCCGTCCGGGTTCCAGTACCCGTCAGCTGGGTTCTCCGCAGTGCCTTTGGCCTAGGTGCCTCCATCTCGGTATCCGAGTTCCAGAACGTCTGCTGGTCCTTGGTAGTGCTTTGGGCACAGGTACCTCCTGCATAGTAACCATGTCCCAGTAACGTCAGCTGGTCCTCGGTTGTGCCATTGGCTTTTTTCCTTCTGCTGCCCCTCCGGGTTCCAGCACAGTCAGCTGGTCCTCGTTACTTGCATTGGCTCTTGTACCTTCTGCTACATTTACAAATTGAAGATTTTTTCAATGCTTTTTTGGGTAATCACTCTGGATCTCCAACAATGAAGACGACGACCCTGATGACCACCCCGAAGAAGATGACAACCACAAGGACGACGAGCATCAAGCCAACCAGCCTAAACACCATCACAAAGAAGAAATAAAAGATTACCAAACAGGACTAAGAAGGTTAAGACAAACTACAAGATACAGAACAAGAGACTAAAGAACAATAAGCAGAAGATCAAAAAGCAGAAGAACATGAAGTATAAGACCAAAATGAAGAGCAAAATATATGCTCTAAATTCTAAGCGGAAGAAGACTAAGCAGTGTATGGGGGTGAGTCCGTTCCTCCTCGTGGTGCCCCTGGAAAATGCCTGCTGATGCAGGCTAAACTGAATACGGACAAATCTGTTGTAATTTAAATCTTTTGTGACAGCAAGAACGGAAGGATGAAAAATTCATACTTTGACAGATTACAAGTACAGGATTCTCTGTCACAAATAAGAATATGATGAAGAAGATGAAGTACAATATGAATAAGAATAATAGTTTAATAAGAAGAATCTGAGTAATGTTAACAAAAAGATGAATAGCAAGAAGTTTAAGAAGAAGATAAAGAAGGTGAAGATGAAGAATAATTTGATGAAAAAGATGATGCTGCTGAAGATTATGAAGGAGAAAGTGTGTGAAAAGTTAAAAAAGGTGAAGAGCATGGAAGTTGTGAAATATAGATATTTGCCAAAATAGAAAAAACGTTAACAACATTGTCAATTTCTTCGTCAATCCGAACATCTTAAAAAAAAAAAATATTTATGCTATTCCATTTGATTGGGTTAAACATCTATGCCTTTAATGTCTCCTCAAACCTTCCACAATACATTGTACATTACTCTTTGTTGTTTTCCTTCATGTACAATTAACCAACAAGGCAAGAATGGGTTTTTTTTAATTCCGATATTTTGTTCCCATAGACTTACATGGGACTTCCGGTATCGGTATCGGGTATCGCCGATATTTTAATGGTATCGGCGATACCATTCCGATTCCGATACTTTGGATATCGGAAAGTATCGCTCAACTCTACCAATGGATAATTAAGATTAAATGTGGTGTCGTCACCAACCACATAAACTATTAGGCCGACGTCACACACAACGACAAAAAATCGGTCCGTTTTAGACGGTCGATTGTCGGATCAAAATGCAAACATCACACATCCTTCTGGCATCCGATTTTCCTTCAAAGATGCGATTTAGTCGCATGTGTGTGTACCTTGTAACATCCGATTTTCATCCGACTTGCGAGATTTTCTCGCAGGCTTGCAAAACTGACATATAATGGATCCAAAAGAATAGTATTTCAATCACAAAAAAAAGAATAGATATATACACATATATATATATATATATATATATATATACATGTCATTGTGACATGTATATATACATATATTTATAGTTCCTAGACTTCTACATACTGTTATAGCCGCTAATTCAATTGCCGGCTTCTGTGAAATCACAGAAGCCGACATGAAATTGATACATTGTTTCCACACAGTTAACCATGTCATTTCCTGTATTTTGATATTTGTTTAGAACTTACAATTACATGAGTGTATTTGTGCAAAATTTCAGACATGTAGGGGTTAATTAAAGGTGTAATTTGGTTGAAAAAAAATGCGTGGGCTCCCGCTGTATTTTTCTCCACCAGACAGACAAAGCAAAGCGAGTGGGGCAGATAATAATAGCCTAGGGAGGGTACATTTTTTGTGCCCCCCCTGGCTACTAACATCTGCCCCCAGACACCCCAGAAAGGGCAAATCTATAATTAGATTCGCCCTTTCTGGCACTTTGCCCGTCTATTTCCCATTGCCCTGTAGCGGTGGCGAATGGGTTAATAATCTCACCTTACTGTCACCTTAGTATTGAAAGGTGACCTTAAGGCAGGTTAATAATTGAGAGCTGTCAATTAGACAACTATCAATTATTAATCCTATTGTATGATAGAAAAATCAAACACACACACTTTAATAAAAAGAAGTTTAATGAAATAATAACACAGTTTTTGACAATATTTTATTTTCCTGCTAAAACCATTTGCTGTAATAAAAATAAAATAAAAAAGCAAAATGATTCTTACCAATCCGAAGTACAGTCAGGTCCCACGCTGTAATCCATCAGAAAGGGTTAGCAGGTTACAGGTCGCAGAGAGCTAATAATGCTGTCTCAGACCTGTATTCCCCTGAATGAATAAGTTACTCTCCCAGCAAAAGTAGAGGAATAGATTCATGAATGGAGCTTAATTGATTTATTGGCAATTTAACTTTAGTGACCTGACCTAAAGGGAAAGTGGACACAATCAATTAAGCTTCATTCATTAAACACATCCTCTCCTGTCGCCAGGAGAGGAACTTATTCATTCAGGAGCTTTGAGCTGAGCATGCAGGATTACTTGCACTGCTTGGCTCAAAGCTAGTTAACCCTTTGTGAAGGATTACAGCGTGGGACGTGACAGATCGGCGGAATAGGTAAGAATAATGTTGTTTTATGTTTTTTTCTTTATTTTAGGAGATCAATGGCTTCGCACGGATTAAGTGTAAAATAAAATATGGTCAAAAAAATGTGTTTTTATTTCATTAAAATTATTTATTCTTAAAGTGTGTGTGTGTTTTTTATTTACTTCAATAGGATTAATAATTGATAGTTGTCTAATTGACAGCTCTCAATTATTAACCTGCCTTAAGGTCACCTTTCAATACTAAGGTGACAGTAAGGTGAGATTATTAACCCATTCGCCACTGCTACAGGGCAATGGGAATAGACGGGCAAAGTGCCAGAAAGGGCGAATCTAATTATAGATTTGCCCTTTCTGGGGTGTCTGGGGGCAGATGTTAGTAGCCAGGGGGGCACAAAAAATGTACCCTCCCTAGGCTATTATTATCTGCCCCCACTCGCTTTGCTTTGTCTGTCTGGTGGAGAAAATACAGCGGGAGCCCACGCATTTTTTTTCAACAAAATTACACCTTTAATTAACCCCTACATGTCTGAAATTTTGCACAAATACACTCATGTAATTGTAAGTTCTAAACAAATATCAAAATATAGGAAATGACATGGTTAACTGTGTGGAAACAATGTATCAATTCATGTCGGCTTCTGTGATTTCACAGAAGCCGGCAATTGAATTTGCGGCTATTACAGTATGTAGAAGTCTAGGAAATATAAATATATGTATATATATACATGTCACAATTACATATATATATATATATATATATATATATATATATATATATATGTATTCTATGTGTGTATACCTATTCTTTCTAGTCTTTATTAAAGCTGTCAGTGTGATTTTACAGTATAGCCGGGGATGAATTGCCGGCTTTTCTAAAGGACACAGATGCGATTTCATCGCAAGTCACACAGTGTGGTCCGTTTGTAATCCGATTTTTCATCGCTCCCATAGACTTGCATTGGCGATTGTCGACCCACAATCGGTGACAATCGCAGCATGCTGCGATTGTACACGGACGTTTAAAACGGACCACAAAATAACGGATACTGGGAGCTGCTCCATAGATTAACATAGGTCCGACTGCAATACGATTTTTCATCGCATTGCAGTCGTCCGATTATGTCGCCAGTGTGACGCCGGCCTTACCCCAATTGCTACCTCACCAGGACAATCCAGAAGAGGCAAAGCTAAGTGCTAGAAGTTGAGTACCTAATGGATGTGCCATTTCTAGGGAGGCTGAGGGCTGCTATTTCTAGGCTGGGAGGGGGTCATCATCCATGGCCCTTCCCAGCCTATTAATATAAGCCCATAGATGTTGACTTTGCATTAGTAGGTTATTAAAAATAGAGTAGACCCCACATCATTTTTTTTAGAGTCCCCTCTATTTTCAATAACTAGCTAAGGCAAATCAGACAGCTTCGGGCTGATATTAGTAAGCTGGGAATCTGCATGGGTATTGGCCCTTACAAGTCTAAAAATACCAGCTCACAGCTGTCCGTTTTCTCTCAGCTGGTATTTAAAAATGAAAGGGACAGTACATTTTTTTTTATTATTTTTTTTTGTCAGGCCACTTACTGTGGTGCGCCAGCCAATCACAGCCATGCCACTACATGACATGGCTGTGATTGAACTGGAAGTGCCCACAGCCTTAAATCTTGTTCATTGGCTGCACTGCATTTGTTAGAATTCCAGAGCGTAACCAGATATACAGTAAGTAGTCTGTGTTCAGGGTCCGGTTAACAGACACTAGAAGTCCGGTACAAACCTTGAACTTTCCTGTTTAGATTCGCTCATCCCTATCTGTGAGATGTCTGTTTTTCAAGACTGTTTGATGGGAAAAGCTTGAGAAATCTCCAGCATTTTTTTTATATGGGAAAAACTGATTAAACTCTGATGGTAAAAACTGACTCACTGACCAAACTGTGAGTAAAACCTAATCAAAAACATTGATAAAGCTTGGACCGTAGGAAAAAAAAAATCACTGTCATCTGAATAAGCCCTTAACTCTTGCGGGCTTTTGATTAAAACTTATGCGTGAACACCGATCTTAAGTGCGTGTCCCCATTTAGCTTTCCAGAACAGACAATAAAAATTGGGGATACACTTGAAGAATAAAGGACAGATGGTAAATTCACCAGATCTGCTGCTGGGAAGTGTACAGCAGCACGTTGTATTTTAACAGTTAGACTAGAAATAAAATAATGATTAAGTTGCTCCATAGTTTATTTTTTTATCTTTTTGTTTGAAATGAAGCAGCAAGAGACATAAATGCAATAAAAAAACGAGGTGAGAGGGGCTGCTGCTTTAATTAATGGATGATCCACTAGAATAACAGGGAAAGGTTTGCGTTGTAGATAGTGGCCTCCCTCTGAGCCTCTCCTGGATATAATGAGAGAACTGTGCTTCATTACTGGCAGCTGAGGGCTAGGGTCACTGGGAATGGATTTGCAAGGCCCTCATTGAGGGATCACTACATGCTGAGAGGAGCTGGCCATGCTCAGGGACACCTGGTCATTAACATTGCTAATTAGCAGCCATTAATCAGGACCCTCGTTTCTTTTTCTCTCTATGTGTGTGCGTGTTTTGCTGGCTCAGGCCAAAGCATCTGAATAGGAAGATTGTTTCTGTACCTCGGAAAGAGGTGGAATGAAAGTAGTTCCCATCAACTGGAGATGAAATGGATTAGGGGAAAAGGTTAGACAACAGTACAAGATAGACCAGGGGAAGAGCGCAATGTGAGCAGACCTGAGCATCACAAAATCCACCACCTATAATTAGCAGAATATTCATTCTCCGTGTGCTTCCGTGTAACCTGCTAGGTTGTTTAAGAGGAGAACCATCTATAAGTTTATGTAGGAACTTATCTGATTATTTTGGCAAAGTTTTTCTCAGATTATATTTCTAGTTAGTTCCTGGTGTATAGACAGAATTTATCAAACTATTGTGCTTGCTACTGCAGCAAGTAAGTCACTTCATAATGCAGACCTGACAACGGGAACAACTTTAAATGGATTCATGTGAAGAAATAACCCTGATATATAATCAGCATGTCAGAGTTTTTTATTTTAATGTTTGTGTTGAGGAAAATTCATGACAGTGTAGTTACTGCTGTCTGAAAATGTATATAAGAGATTTATAGGAAAAAATACATATGTGATAGATCAGCATACAGTGACTGTTTCGCCAATGTTGGTCAATAGTTTAGCACTATTTTCGTAAATTGTGTACTAGCGTTCCAGGGATCCTCAGTATTAAGTTGCTTTTTAATCCTATCAGGGTTCGAGCACACAACTGACTTTCTCGTACGAGTGCAGTCATTGGTTTTTACAGATAGCACTCGTACCAATGTTATTCTATGGGGCTATGCACAAGTCCAATTTTTTTCCTCCAACCGAGTGGTCCTTGGAAAAACATCAGGAACACTACCAATTTTGATCAGATCAAAATCATCAATACAAGGCTATGGGCCCATAAAAAAAATCAGATGACATTCAAGTGCGATGCGATTTTGATAGAAAGGACAAGGTGGAGAACTTTTTTTTCTCTTTATGTACGAGAAGATCTGATCCAATTCTTATCAAACTCTTATCAAACTGTAATCAAAGTCTGATCAGAATAGCGGGTCCATTTTTTACATATGTGGAGAAATTATTTGTGTGAACCATACCCCTTCGTCTTGATACATAACCATTAGAGTAATTTATCAAACATACAGGGGGGGTTAATAAAGGGTTGATGACTTCTCTTTAAGAAATGTCATCAGTATCAGATTGGTGGGATCAGACTTTCAGCACTGCCACTAATCAACTGATTGAAGGGACAGATCTCCATAATTTGAGTAGTGGCCATGAATAGAACTGCAGCCTATGGACATAAGTGAATGAAGAGAGCTAGCAATACTATTAATGGCCACTACAGAATGAATGGAGCTGTGCTTTTTTCGCGTACCACAACCTGTAGAATCAGCTGATCACTGGGTGTCCGGACCCTACTGAGCTCATATTGATTTCCTAATATAGGAATATTAAAGTCCAAAGAGCACCGTGTGAGTAGTTCACCAGTATCATACATGCAGTGAGTCTCACATTCACAAACGCATCACACACCCTGTTTATGAACGTGATGAAGACTAAAATCAATGCTTAGATTCCAATAGGAGTGTTCGAATCGTGAATGATTTGCACTGATTGCTACTCTGAAATTATTTCTGACTGTATCTCACATAGCAGATAACTGTGGTACGCAGGGCCGTATTTAGAGTTTCTGCTGCCCTAGGCACTTTTCGTTCTGCCTCCCCCATTGGTGAGTATGACTAATGCAGACACTGTCGGCAGTGACTTAGGCTTCTTGCACGTCAGCGATTTTTGCCATTCACGGCAGATCCGGCAGTGTTTCCGCATCTGCCATGTAATGGATCACTTATGGCAACACTACATTCGGCCTCATTCATTCCCTATGGGACTTGCAGACATGTGCGACACTTGCGGTTTTGACGCGATCCCGCAAATCCGATACTTGGAGCAACGGAAAAAAAAACGCTACTAGCAGGTTTTTTTTGTCTCACCGCAAGTGCCGCACATGTTTGCAAGTCCCATAGGGAATGAATGAGGCCGAATCTATGTGTATGCCCATGTAGCTCTTTCAAAGACAGTGGTTTCCAAGACAGTGGTTTCCTACCACACTCAAAAGACATACAAATAGGATGTTTAGATTGTGAGCCCCAATGGGGACAGTGTTGATGATGTATGTAAAGTGCTGTGGAGTTAATAGCGCAATATCAATGAATAAATATTATTCTTAATATTAGGTTACAATACCAGGATCTGAGGATTTTCTGTTTCGAGGTCAAGCGCTCTCTGATGCGATGTTGCTGCCTGTCTCACTGTCTTCCTCTTTTGACACTGCAGTGTGGTGGACAAGAAAACATTAACTGGTTAACAGCAAGAAGTCTGGTGTCTGTGTACTAACTGAACTAGAAACTCTTCCCACACCATGTCCAGCAGACATTGGAGGATTACTAGATGGATGTTATTATTCTATTACTGCCCAGTCTCTGACTAAGGCCTTATTCATATGTCTGGGTGTAAACAGATACTTACATATAAATCTGGACAATTTATCTTATAGATCTCCCGGTATATTATTTATTATAGATCTATAATATATAATGTACAAGGAGACCTATAGTATAAAATGTCCATAATTATCTGTAATATATGATGTACAATCTATTATACATAATGTCCAGGGTGATCTATAATATATAATGCTCAGGTAGTAGATTTATAATAATGTACAGTCCAGGCAAATCTATACTGTATAATGACCAGAGGCTGAGATATATTTAGGGTACGTTTCCACGTTCAGGAAACGCTGCGGGTTGGACGCTGAGAACAGCTGCAGAGTCCAATCTGCAGCGTCCAGATGTTACAGCATAGTGGAGGGGATTTTATGAAATCCCATATCCACTATGCGTACAAAGATGCAGGTGGCAGACCTGCGTATATGCACATGTGGAGCGTCTTTCTAGACTGCAGCATGTCTATTTATCTCGCGGACAGGCGATGAAAGTTCCCTTATTGATTTCTTTAACATACTTAACCAAGCTTGGCCAGGACTGACCTTTACCATTACCTCTAGCCCACACAAAGTGAGTTTTTTGGACACCTTGGTCATTAAAGACACATCTGGTAACATTACCACAGACCTATTTACCAAACCAACTGACAGGAACAGCCTACTGCATTACAGTAGCCTACATCCCTCAACAACAAAGAGATCTATACCGCGGTCACAATTTCACCGCGTTCGTAAGATTGTCTCTGACCCTGATGTTAGTGCTCTTAGACTAGAAGAAATGCAAATAAAATTTCAAGAACGTGGTTACCCTCTTAATTTACTTAATGAGGCCAAGAATCCTATAATAACTCCACGTAGACCGGTTACCAATCGCATTCCTCTAGTACATGCCTATCATCCTTATGTACACATCTTACACCACAGCATACGCAAGCATTGGAACATCCTTAAAACAGCACATCCCAAGGTGAAGGAGTTCCATAATCCTTTTCTACCTTGTTATAAAAGACCTCCCAACATTAGGGATTCGCTAGTTAGGGCAGACATGAATACATCTGGTCGTAACTCTACACAGAGATTCCTACAGAGACCTAAAATGGGCACATACCCATGCCTACATTGCACACAGTGCAATAATGTGATTAAAGGTGACACCTTCACACATCCACATTCTGGCAAAAAATACCGCATAAAGGATTACTCTACCTGTGAGTCCTCATTTGCTATCTACCTAATTAAGTGCCCTTGCGGCCTCTTGTATGTGGGGGAAACTACTCAGCCTGTTAGAGATAGGGTGTCTAAACATAAGTCCACCATACGCTGCAAGAATATGTTATTGCCAATACCTCACCATTTTATAACAACTGGACATTCCATAGCACAATTAAAGTTCCAGGTAATTGAATTGATCAAACCGTCAAGAAAAGGGGGTGATCGCATACAATTGTTGAAGAAAAGAGAATCCTATTGGATTCACCAATTACAGACATTATCCCCCCGTGGGCTTAATAGAGAATATGACCTGCATTCATTTATCTAATTTATATTCCTTGTATCGTTGGCCTGCTACATGTAATCCAGTGTTATCCTTATTGAATACTAACATCATTGCTCTTTTTTACAGAGTTGCCTGTACTGAACTTAGAATTCTGATTCCTCTACATGCCTAACCTCTGGACTCCTCCACAAATCTTCCACCTCTCGACTGCTATAGCTGGTGTGTCACCCTGTGATATTATATTAAATCTATTGCACAATTAATTAACACCTCTTCTCGTTTTTGCCAGTGTTCCCCTGTTCACCAGGGGTTGTTACGCTAGGTCACTCTCACTCCACACTGTCTTACGTGGCTCCCAGTTACCAGGATTAGCTTGGAACGCAAGCGCTCGTCACTTGGAACGCACCAATACGTCACTTCCGGTGACGCACTTCCGGTTTACGCCACAACACTAGTCCCGCCCCATACACATAAAAAGGCGGTGTTTTGGCTTGGTTCCTCGCTCCAACAAGCGGCGGACACCGCGTTGGGAGAGGCCCCGAACTGCCACACTATACCACCACCGGTAAGATAACCTTTCTAATATTCCTCACGTTTGAGGGCATTCCAAGATGCTGCAATTAAGCTCCCATGCAATCTTTTCAGGCTATTCTGGAGACATTACTGTTACCTATATAACGAGGGGACGTTATGTGCCACATATAAGTAAGATCCTTCCATTATTTTGGCACCATAGCGGATAACATATTATCACTCCTCACAGGCACCATATCTGTTTTAGGTGGATGTATGCCTACTTCAATTTACATGGATATTAAAGGGATAACAATACGCCATATAGTAAGAGCTTCCACTTTTCCTACTATTTATTCAAATCCTATATTTAACAACAATTTGGCGTTCATTCCCATTTACCTATTTTACCCTTAGGTGTATTAAATCATTTTAATCCACACAGAAAACTCCATTCTGATAAATGTCTCAGGTATTATACCTATTTCATGCCTCACTTAGTATAAACACTGGTCACTGCACTATTCATCTAATTTTATGTGCACTAGTTTCAAATAGAACCTTCTGACACCACATTTTGGTATTCAGATATATCTTCTACCGTTTATATCACAAACACCTGTTTGTTGCCTTCCATACGTATTAATGGTTGACTCACCTCTGTATATATTTTGCTCAGCCTTCAGATGATCACGTTTAAGAATCACCACTAGTCCACAATTGGACTTCTTTCAATAAAGCAGTCGGGTAGGCATTTTTCTTTTTTTTTTTTCTTTTTTCTTTTTACTTTGTCTTTGCTTTATTTCATATTTCTTCTACATATACAATAAATGTTTACTTGCTCTTATTTAATTATATCACACAGTAAATCATATTGTATTTAATTTTTATATGTATATAATGATGTTGTTTTGCAGTACTTTGATGAAGGTCCGACTTGGACCGAAACGTTAGTTTTGTTTGGACTGCAATAAATTTATCCTTCTTCATATAAGTTGAGTGCCAAGTTATTTTTTTATATTTATCTCGCGGAGACGCTCAGTCTACACAAGATAAATAACACCGTCCTATGTATAGGATGCAGTGTGATTCCTCATGGTTCAATGACACATGTGGAATCAATGCGCGTACAAAAGCCGGCAAAGCTTAGGACGGAGCTGTGTAATCTCTGCAGCGTTTCCTGAACGTGGAAACATAGCCTTAGGCTATGTGCACACGTTGCAGATTTGTCTGCAGAAGTTTTCGTACATAATCCGCATCTCTTGGCAGAAAACGCAGGTGCGTATTTGATGCGTTTTTTACATGTGGATTTCTATGCCTTTTTGTAAGCTAAATAAAGATGTTATTTAACAAAAAAAAAAGATTTGTGATGTCATTTCTGTCCAACCTCCTCTTTTACATTAGTCCAGCGCTCATTCCCAACCGCGCTCATTCTCCCCAGCGCTCATTCCCCACCTCAGCGCTCATTCCCCCCAGCGCTCATTCCCCCCAGCGCTCATTCTTCCCCAGCGCAGCACTCAATCCCCACCTCAGCCCTCATTCCCCACCTCAGCGCTCATTCCCCTGAGCGCTTGTTCCCCCCCCTCAGCACTCATTCCCCACCTCAGAGCTCATTCTCCACCTCAGCCCTCATTCCCCCAGTGCTCATTCCCCTCCAGCGCTCATTCCCCACCTCAGAGCTCATTCCCCACCTCAGCCCTCATTCCCCTGCGCTCATTCCCCTCCAGCGCTCATTCCCCACCTCAGAGCTCATTCCCCACCTCAGCGCTCATTCCCCACCTCAGAGCTCATTCCCCATCTCTGCGCTCATTCCCCACCTCAGCCCTCATTCCCCACCTCAGCGCTCATTCCCCCAGCCCTCATTCCTCACCTCAGCGCTCATTCCCCCAGCCCTCATTCCCCACCTCAGCGCTCATTCCCCCAGAGCGCTCATTCCCCCCTCAGCGCTCATTCCCCACCTCAGCGCTCATTCCCCCAGCGCTCATTCCTCCCCAGCGCTCATTCTTCCCCAGCGCAGCACTCAATCCCCACCTCAGCCCTCATTCCCCACCTCAGCGCTCCTTCCCCTGAGCGCTCATTCCCCCCCTCAGCACTCATTCCCCACATCAGAGCTCATTCTCCACCTCAGCCCTCATTCCCCCAGTGCTCATTCCCCTCCAGCGCTCATTCCCATCTCAGCCCTCATTCCCCCCCTCAGAGCTCATTCCCCACCTCAGCGCTCATTCCCCACCTCAGAGCTCATTCCCCACCTCAGCGCTCATTCCCCCAGCCCTCATTCCCCACCTCAGCGCTCATTCCCCCAGAGCGCTCATTCCCCCCTCAGCGCTCATTCCCCACCTCAGCCCTCATTCCTCACCTCAGCGCTCATTCCCCCCCTCAGCGCTCATTCCCCACCTCAGCTCTCATTCCCCACCTCAGCGCTCATTCCCCCCCTCAGCGCTCATTCCCCACCTCAGTGCTCATTCCCCACCTCAGCGCTCATTCCCCACCTCAGAGCTCATTCCCCACCTCAACGCTCATTCCCCCAGCGCTCATTCCCTATCTCAGCGCTCATTCCCCACCTCAGAGCTCATTCCCCACCTCAGAGCTCATTCCCCACCTCAGCGCTCATTCCCCACCTCAGCGCTCATTCCCCCGAGCGCTCATTCCACCCCTCAGTGCTCAATCCCCACCTCAGAGCTCATTCTCCACCTCAGCGCTCATTCCCCCAGCGCCCATTCCCTATCTTAGCGCTCATTCCCCACCTCAGAGCTCATTCCCCACCTCAGCGCTCATTCCCCACCTCAGCGCTCATTCCCCCGAGCGCTCATTCCCCCCTCAGCGCTCAATCCCCAACTCAGAGCTCATTCTCCACCTCAGCGCTCATTCACCAGCGCTCATTCCCCACCTCAGCGCTCATTCCCCCCTTAGCGCTCATTCCCCCCCTCAGCGCTAATTCCCCACCTCAGCGCTCTTTCTCCACCTCAGCACTCATTCCCCCAGTGCTCATTCCCCACCTCAGCGCTCATTCCCCCCCTCAGCGCTCATTCCCCCTCAGCGCTCATTCCCCACCTCAGTGCTCATTCCCCACCTCAGCGCTCATTCCCCACCTCAGAGCTCATTCCCCACCTCAACGCTCATTCCCCCAGCGCTCATTCCCTATCTCAGCGCTCATTCCCCACCTCAGAGCTCATTCCCCACCTCAGAGCTCATTCCCCACCTCATCGCTCATTCCCCACCTCAGCGCTCATTCCCCCGAGCACTCATTCCCCCCCTCAGCGCTCAATCCCCACCTCAGAGCTCATTCTCCACCTCAGCGCTCATTCCTCAGCGCTATTTCCCCACCTCAGCGCTCATTCCCCCCCTTAGTGCTCATTCCCTCCCTCAGCGCTCATTCCCCACCTCAGCGCTCTTTCTCCACCTCAGCGCTCATTCCCCCAGTGCTCATTCCCCACCTCAGCGCTCATTCCCCAGCGCTCATTCCCCACCTCAGCGCTCATTCCCCACCTCAGCGCTCATTCTCCACCTCAGCGCTCATTTCTCCCCCCCAGTGCTCATTCTCCCCCAGCGCTCACTGCCCGCCAGCGCTCACTCCCCCCAGCGCTCACTGCCCCCACAGTGCTCACTGCTCCCCCAGCCCCAATGCTCACTGCCCCCCAGCCCCAGCATTCACTGTCCCCCTCAGCCCCAGCGTTCATTGCCCTCCAGCCCCAGCGATCACTGTCCCCCCCAGCCTCAGCATTCACTTTCCCCCCCAGCCCCAGCATTCACTTTCCCCCCCAGCCCCAGCGTTCACTGTCCCCCCAGCCCCAGCGCTCACTGTCTCCCCCAGCCCCAGCGCTCACTGTCCCCCCAGCCCCAGCGCTCACTGTCCCCCCCAGCCCCAGCGTTCATTGTCCCCCCAGCCCAAGCGCTCACTGTCTCCCCAGCGTTCACTGTCCTCCCCCAGCCCCAGCGCTCACTGTCCCCCCCAGCTCCAGCGCTCACTGTCCCCCCAGAGCCCCAGCATTCACTGTCCCCCCCAGCCCTCACTGTCTCCCCCCAGCCCCAGCGTTTACTGCCCTCCCTGCTCATTCCTCCCCCCATTATCATACTCACCTCCTCCTGCTGCCTGCAGCTCCAATGGTCCAGCGCTGACATCCTGTTCCTGTATGAGCGCGCGGACCACTGGTGGTACAGCTCATTAAGGTCATGAATATGGACGCCACGCCTATGAGAGTGGAGTGGCATCCATATTCATGACCTCAATGAACGGTACCTCCAGTGGTCCGCGTGCTCATACAGGAAGATGTTGGTGCTGGACCATCGGAGCTGCAGGCAGCAGGAGGAGGTGAGTATGATGAGGGGGGGAGGGAAGCAAGGGGAGGGCCGACTCCCGGACCTTAAAAAAAAAATATCATGCTCAGGTGCCGCCCCCCGCAGAGTCCCGCCCTAGGCACGTGCCCTCGAGTGCCTAGTGGCAAATATGGCCCATGTAATGGATCACTTATGGCAACACTGCATTCGGCCTCATTCATTCCCTATGGGACTTGCAGACATGTGCGACACTTGCGGTTTTGACGCGATCCCGCAAATCCGATACTTGGAGCAACGGAAAAAAAAACGCTACTAGCAGGTTTTTTTTTGTCTCACCGCAAGTGCCGCACATGTTTGCAAGTCCCATAGGGAATGAATGAGGCCGAATCTATGTGTATGCCCATGTAGCTCTTTCAAAGACAGTGGTTTCCAAGACAGTGGTTTCCTACCACACTCAAAAGACATACAAATAGGATGTTTAGATTGTGAGCCCCAATGGGGACAGTGTTGATGATGTATGTAAAGTGCTGTGGAGTTAATAGCGCAATATCAATGAATAAATATTATTCTTAATATTAGGTTACAATACCAGGATCTGAGGATTTTCTGTTTCGAGGTCAAGCGCTCTCTGATGCGATGTTGCTGCCTGTCTCGCTGTCTTCCTCTTTTGACACTGCAGTGTGGTGGACAAGAAAACATTAACTGGTTAACAGCAAGAAGTCTGGTGTCTGTGTACTAACTGAACTAGAAACTCTCCCCACACCATGTCCAGCAGACATTGGAGGATTACTAGATGGATGTTATTATTCTATTACTGCCCAGTCTCTGACTAAGGCCTTATTCATATGTCTGGGTGTAAACAGATACTTACATATAAATCTGGACAATTTATCTTATAGATCTCCCGGTATATTATTTATTATAGATCTATAATATATAATGTACAAGGAGACCTATAGTATAAAATGTCCAGAATTATCTGTAATATATGACGTACAATCTATTATATATAATGTCCAGGGTGATCTATAATATATAATGCTCAGGTAGTACAGTAGATTTATAATAATGTACAGTCCAGGCAA
This sequence comes from Oophaga sylvatica, assembly GCA_033576555.1. Taxonomy (NCBI): domain Eukaryota; kingdom Metazoa; phylum Chordata; class Amphibia; order Anura; family Dendrobatidae; genus Oophaga; species Oophaga sylvatica. The sequence continues at coordinate 179,302,601 of JARQOD010000005.1, read as the reverse complement.
ATCTATACTGTATAATGACCAGAGGCTGAGATATATTTAGGGTACGTTTCCACGTTCAGGAAACGCTGCGGGTTGGACGCTGAGAACAGCTGCAGAGTCCAATCCGCAGCGTCCAGATGTTACAGCATAGTGGAGGGGATTTTATGAAATCCCATATCCACTATGCGTACAAAGATGCAGGTGGCAGACCTGCGTATATGCACATGTGGAGCGTCTTTCTAGACTGCAGCATGTCTATTTATCTCGCGGAGACGCTCAGTCTACACAAGATAAATAACACCGTCCTATGTATAGGATGCGGTGATTCCTCATGGTTCAATGACACATGTGGAATCACTGCGCGTACAAAAGCCGGCAAAGCTTTGGACGGAGCTGTGTCCTCTCTGCAGCGTTTCCTGAACGTGGAAACATAGCCTTAGGCTATGTGCACACGTTGCAGATTTGTCTGCAGAAATTTCCGTACATAATCCGCATCTCTTGGCAGAAAACGCAGGTGCGTATTTGATGCGTTTTTTACATGTGGATTTCTATGCCTTTTTGTAAGCTAAATAAAGATGTTATTTAACAAAAAAAAAGATTTGTGATGTCATTTCTGTCCAACCTCCTCTTTTACATTAGTCCAGCGCTCATTCCCCCCAGCGCTCATTCTCCCCAGCGCTCATTCCCCACCTCAGCGCTCATTCTCCACAGTGCTCATTCCTCCCCCAGCGCTCATTCTCCCCAGCGCAGCACTCAATCCCCACCTCAGCCCTCATTCCCCACCTCAGCGCTCATTCCCCTGAGCGCTCATTCCCCCCCTCAGCACTCATTCCCCACCTCAGCCCTCATTCCCCCAGTGCTCATTCCACTCCAGCGCTCATTCCCCACCTCAGAGCTCATTCCCCACCTCATCCCTCATTCCCCCAGTGCTCATTCCCCTCCAGCGCTCATTCCCCACCTCAGAGCTCATTCCCCACCTCAGCGCTCATTCCCCACCTCAGAGCTCATTCCCCACCTCAGCGCTCATTCCCCACCTCAGAGCTCATTCCCCACCTCAGCGCTCATTCCCCCAGCCTTCATTCCCCACCTCAGCGCTCATTCCCCCAGAGCGCTCATTCCCCCCCTCAGCGCTCATTCCCCACCTCAGCCCTCATTCCTCACATCAGCGCTCATTCCCCCCCTCAGCGCTCATTCCCCACCTCAGCCCTCATTCCCCACCTCAGCGCTCATTCCCCCCCTCAGCGCTCATTCCCCACCTCAGTGCTCATTCCCCACCTCAGTGCTCATTCCCCACCTCAGAGCTCATTCCCCACCTCAACGCTCATTCCCCCAGCGCTCATTCCCTATCTCAGCGCTCATTCCCCACCTCAGAGCTCATTCCCCACCTCAGAGCTTCATTCCCCACCTCAGCGCTCATTCCCCACCTCAGCGCTCATTCCCCCGAGCGCTCATTCCCCCCTCAGCGCTCAATCCCCACCTCAGAGCTCATTCTCCACCTCAGCGCTCATTCTCCACCTCAGCGCTCATTCCCTATCTCAGCGCTCATTCCCCACCTCAGAGCTCATTCCCCACCTCAGAGCTCATTCCCCACCTCAGCGCTCATTCCCCACCTCAGCGCTCATTCCCCGAGCGCTCATTCCCCCCTCAGCGCTCAATCCCCACCTCAGAGCTCATTCTCCACCTCAGCGCTCATTCCCCAGCGCTCATTCCCCACCTCAGCGCTCATTCCCCCCCTTAGCGCTCATTCCCCCCTCAGCGCTCATTCCCCACCTCAGCGCTCTTTCTCCACCTCAGCGCTCATTCCCCCAGTGCTCATTCCCCACCTCAGCGCTCATTCCCCACCTCAGAGCTCATTCCCCACCTCAACGCTCATTCCCCCAGCGCTCATTCCCTATCTCAGCGCTCATTCCCCACCTCAGAGCTCATTCCCCCCAAACCTCATGCGCTCATTCCCCACTTCAGCGCTCATTCCCCCGAGCGCTCATTCCCCACCTCAGCGCTCATTCCCCGAGTGCTCATTCCCCCCTCAGCGCTCAATCCCCACCTCAGAGCTCATTCTCCACCTCAGCGCTCATTCCCCAGCGCTCATTCCCCACCTCAGCGCTCATTCCCCCCTTAGCGCTCATTCCTCCCCTCAGCGCTCATTCCCCACCTCAGCGCTCTTTCTCCACCTCAGCGCTCATTCCCCCAGTGCTCATTCCCCACCTCAGCGCTCATTCCCCACCTCAGCGCTCATTCTCCACCTCAGCGCTCATTTCTTCCCCCCAGTGCTCATTCCCCCCAGCGCTCACTGCCCGCCAACGCTCACTCCCCCAGCGCTCACTGCCCCTCCACACTCACTGCCCCACAGCGCTCACTGCCCCCACAGCGCTCACTGCCCCACAGCCCCACAGCGCTCACTGCCCCCACACCGCTCACTGCCCCACAGCGCTCACTTCCCCCACAGCGCTCATTGCCCCACAGTGCTCACTGCCCCCCCAGCCCCAGTGCTCACTGCCCCCTCAGCCCCAGCATTTACTGCCCCCTCAGCCCCAGCGCTCACTGTCCCCCCCAGCCCCAGCGTTCACTGTCCCCCCAGCCCAAGCACTCACTGTCTCCCCAGCGTTCACTGTCCTCCCCCAGCCCCAGCGCTCACTGTCCCCCCAGAGCCCCAGCATTCACTGTCCCCCCCAGCCCTCACTGTCTCCCCCCAACCCCAGCGTTTACTGCCCTCCCTGCTCATTCCTCCCCCCATTATCATACTCACCTCCTCCTGCTGCCTGCAGCTCCAATGGTCCAGCGCTGACATCCTGTTCCTGTATGAGCGCGCGGACCACTGGTGGTACAGCTCATTAAGGTCATGAATATGGACGCCACGCCTATGAGAGTGGAGTGGCATCCATATTCATGACCTCAATGAGCGGTACCACCAGTGATCCGCGCGCTCATACAGGAAGATGTTGGCGCTGGACCATCGGAGCTGCAGGCAGCAGGAGGAGGTGAGTATGATGAGGGGGGGAGGGAAGCAAGGGGAGGGCCGACTTCCGGACCTTAAAAAAAAAATATCATGCTCAGGTGCCGCCCCCCGCAGAGTCCCCCCTAGGCATGTGCCCTCGAGTGCCTAGTGGCAAATATGGCCCTGGTGGTACGCGGGCTTTACAAATGCTACATTTTACAATGTATTTACACCAGAAACTGGCATAAAAAGACTTATAGAGCTGTAGATCTGCCTCATTGTTTTGATTGCTGAAACTATTGCATAGAATGTCATAAACTTTTTACAACTTAATACCAGGGTAAAATATGCAGACATGTATGGCATTTTGATAGCAAAGAACTGCACTATTAAGTGGTGTTATAATATAAGGATCTGTTCACATGTGTGCAGTTAACTATTTCATTGAATAGATAAAGTGAAATTGGATCCTGTGCGTTCCTGTTTCAAATGGAAGCAGAGTAGCCCCATTAATTTATATCGGGTCGGTCTGGTTTCCATTTGGTGTCAGTTTTTTAGACCGTATTTAAAGTTCTGCAAGAAAAACTTTTACTTTCTTTCTAAAAATAAACAGCAAACAGAAACCAGTCAGACCCCTATTTAAATCAACAGGACCCCTCTGCATCTGTTTGAAACAAGAATGCACAGGAAGCTCATTCGGTGTATCCGTTTATCTGTTCTAACATGGAATAGACAAATGGAAAAGTTAAATGGTCATGTGAACAGAGTCTTAAGATTCAGAAGTATCAGAATTGTTAATGCTTGAGTGACAGAAATGCATCGAGTGGTTACAATATCAGTAAACAATAAAAATTAATATGATTACGTAAAGGGAATCTGTCAGTATTATCAACCCTCCTAAGCCGTATATATGGGCATGTAGGTCATAGGAAGCTGAATAAAATGATACCTTGATATCTATGATCCGATGACATATTAACCCCTTCACCCCCAAGGGTGGTTTGCACGTTAATGACCGGGCCAATTTTTACAATTCTGACCACTGTCTCTTTATGAGGTTATAACTCTGGAACGCTTCAACGGATCTTCGCGATTCTGAGATTGTTTTCTCGTGACATATTGTACTTCATGTTAGTGGTAAAATTTCTTCGATATAACTTGCGTTTATTTTTGAAAAAAACGCAAATATGGCGAAAATTTTTAAAATTTTGCAATTTTCAAACTTTGAATTTTTATTCCCTTAAAACAGAGAAATATATGACACAAAATAGTTAAGAAATAACATTTCCCACATGTCTACTTTACATCAGCACAATTTTGGAACCAAAATTTTTTTTTGTTAGGAAGTTATAAGGGTTAAAAGTTGACCAGCGATTTCTCATTTTTACAGCAAAATTTACAAAGCCATTTTTTTTAGGGACCACCTCACATTTGAAGTCACTTTGAGGGGTCTATATGGCAGAAAATACCCAAAAGTGACACCATTCTAAAAACTGCACCCCTCAAGGTACTCAAAACCACATTCAAGAAGTTTATTAACCCTTCAGGTGCTTCACAGTAACTAAAGCAACGTGGAAGGAAAAAATGAATATTTTACTTTTTAGCCACAAAAATTATCTTTTACAAACTTTTTTTTTATTTTTACAAGGGTAAAAGGAGAAAATGGACAGATAAGGTTGTTATGCAATTTCTCCTGAGTACGCCAATACCCCATATGTGGGGGAAAACCACTGTTTGGCCACACGGCAGAGCTCGTAAGGGAAGGAGCGACGTTTGACTTTTTCAAACTAAAATTGGCTGGAATTTAGATTGGAAGCCATGTCGTGTTTGGAGAGCCCCTGATGCGCCTAAACAGTGGAAACCCCCACAAGTGACACCATTTTGGAAACTAGACCCCCTAAGGTACTTATCTAGATCTGTTGTGAGCACTTTGAACCCTCAAGTGTTTCACAAAAGTTTATAAAGCCTGGGTGTGAAAAAAAAAAAAATCAATTTTCCAGAAAAATGATTTTTTAGTCCCAAATTTTTGAATTTTCCCAAGGAAATTGGACCCCAAAAGTTGTTGTCCAATTTGTCCTGAGTACGCTGATACCCCATATGTGGGGGGGGGGAACTGTTTGGGCGCACGGCAGGGCTTGGAAAGGAAGTAGTAACGTTTTGGAATGCAGACGTTAATGGGGGTCATGTTCCGTTTGCAGTGCCCCAGATGAGCCTAAGGGTGAGTTTCCACGGTCAGGAAATGCTGCGTGTTTGGCGCTGTGCGCTGGCGCACCGCCAAACACGCAGCGTCCAGATGTTACAGCATAGTGGAGGGGATTTCAAGAAATCCCGTCTCCACTATGCGTAACAATACGCAGGTGGCAGACCTGCGTAAACGGACATGCGGCGCGTCTTTTTAGACCGCAGCATGTCCTCGCGTATTGCAGCGACGGTGCGTCGCCGCAACAGAATTTAACACAGGGCTATGTAGCCCTGCGTTCTTTCCGGAGGTGTTCCGGAGGTGTCCTGAACACCTCCGGAAAGATCGCGCGTCATAAAGGGGGCGGGGCTTAGACGGAGCGGAATTTCCGCTCCGTCCAAAGCGCTGTGGTTCCGGACCGTGGAACCACAGCCTAAACAGTCGAAACCCCCCACAAGTAACCCCATTTTGGAAACTAGACCCCTAAGGATCTTATCTAGATCTTTGGTGAGCACTTTGAACCCCCAAGTGCTTCACACAAGTTTATAATGCCCGGGCATGAAAATAAAAAATCCTATTTTTTTCCCACAAAAATTATATTTTAGTCACTAATTTTTTATTTTCCCAAGGGTAACAGGAGAAATTGGACCACATAAGTTGTTGTAAAATTTGTCCTGAGTACGCTGATACCCCATATGTGGGGGGGAACCACTGTTTGGGCACACGGCAGAGCTCGGAATGGAAGGAGCACCATTTGACTTTTTCCAACCAAAATTGGCTGGAATTGAGTTTGGATGCCATGTTGCATTTGGAGAGCCCCTGATGTGCCTAAACAGTGGAACCCCCCCCAAATGACCCCATTTGGGAAACTAGACCCCCTAAGGAACTTATCTAGATTTTTGATGAGCAATTTGAACCCCCAAGTGCTTCACACAAGTTTATAACGTAGAGCCGTAAAATTTAAAAATCATATTTTTTCCACAAAAATGATCTTTTCACCCCAATTTTTATTTTTCCAAGGGTAACAAGACTCCAAAAGTTATTGTGCAATTTGTCCTGAGTGCGCTGATACCCCATATGTGGGGGTAAACCACTGTTTGGGTGCATGGCAGAGTTTGGAAGGGAAGGAGCGCCGTCTGACTTTTTCAACGCAGAATTGGCTGGACGCCATGTCGTGTTTGGAGAGCTCCTGATCTGCCTAAACAGTGGAAACCCCATAAATGACGCCATTTTGGAAACTAGACCCCTCAAGGAACTTATCTAGATGTGTGGTGAGAACTTTGAACCCCCAGGTGTTTCACTAAAGTTTTAACGTACAGCCGTAAAATAAAAAATCTTTTTTTTTTTTTACAAAAATGATTTTTTCGCCCCCAATATTTTATTTTCACAAGGGTAACAGAAGAAATTGGAACCCTAAAGTTGTTGTCCAATTTGTCCTGAGTACACTGATACCCAATATGTGGGCGAAAACTACTGTATGGGCACACGTCGGGGCTCGGAAGGGAAGTAGTGACGTTTTGGATTGCAGACTTTGATGGAATGGTCTGGGGGCGTCATGTCACATTTGGAGAGCCCCTGATGCACCTAAACAGTGGAAACCCCCACAAGTGACCCCATTTTGGCAAATAGACCCCACAAGGAACTTATCTAGATGTGTGGTGAGCACTTTGAACCCCAAAGTGCTTCACAGAAGTTTATAACGCACAGCCGTAAAAATATAAAATTGTTTTTTTTTTACAAAAATGATTTTTTCGCCCCCAATATTTTATTTTCACAAGGGTAACAGGAGAAATTGGACCCCAAAAGTTGTTGTCCAATTTGTCCTGAGTACGCTGATACCCAATATGTGGGAGAAAACTACTGTATGGGCGCACGTCAGGGCTCGGAAGAGAAGTAGTGACGTTTTGGATTGCAGACTTTGATGGAATGGTCTGGGGGCGTCATGTCGCATTTGGAGAGCCCCTGATGTGCCTAAACAGTGGAAATCCCCAACAAGTGACCTCATTTTGGAAAATAGACCCCACAAGGAACTTATCTAGGTGTGTGGTGAGCGCTATGAAGCCCCAAGTGCTTCACAGAAGTTTATAATGTACAGTCGTAAAAACAAAAAAATAATTTTTTTTGTACAAAAATGATATTTTCGCCCCCAGTTTTTTATTTTCCCAAGGGTAACAGAAGAAATAGGACAAATTGCACAATAACTCTTGGGGTCCAGAGTATGCTGATACCCCATATGTGGGGATAAACTACTGTTTGGACGCATGGCAGAGCTCAGAAGTGAAGGAGCACCGTTTGACTTTTTCAACGCAGAATTGGCTGGAATTGAGATCAGACGCCATGTCACATTTGGAGAGCCCCTGATGTGCCTAAACAGCGGAAACCCCCCAATTCTAACTCCAACCCTAACCCCAACACACCCCTAACCCTAGTCCCAACCCTAACCACAAACCTAACCCTAACACACCCCTAACCCAACCCTAGCCCTAATCCTAACTTTAGCGCCAACCCTAACCCTAACTTTAGCCGCAACCCTAACCCTAACCCTAATGGGAAAATGGAAATAAATACATTTTTTTAATTTTATTATTTTTCCCTAACTAAGGGGGTGATAAACAGGGGTTTGATTTACTATTTATAGCGGGTTATTATGATTGGCAGCTGTCACGCTAAAAGACGCTTTTTATTGCAAAAATAGTTTTTTGCATCGCCACATTTTGAGAGCTATAATTTTTGCATATTTTGGCCCACAGAGTCATGTAAGGTCTTATTTTTTGCGGTACGAGTTGACGTTTTTATTTGTACCATTTTTGAGCAGGTGACATTTTTTGATCGCTTTTTATTTAGATTTTTGGGAGGTTAGAATGAACAAAAATCAGCAATTCATGAATTTCTTTTGGGGGAGGCGTTTTTATTGTTCCGCTTGTGGTAAAATTGATAAAGCAGTTTTATTCTTCGGGTCAGTATGATTACAGCGATACCTCATTTATATCATTTTTTATGTTTTGGCGCTTTTGTAGAATAAAAACAATTTTATATAAAAAATAATTATTTTTGCATCGCTTTATTCTGCGAGCTATAACTTTTTTATTTTTTCGCTGATGATGCTGTATGGTGGCTCGTTTTTGCTGGACAAGATGACGTTTTCAGCGGTACCATGTTTATTTATATCGGTCTTTTTGATCGCGCGTTATTCCACTTTTTGTTCGGCGGTATGATGATAAAGCATTCATTTTTTTGCTTCGTTTTTTTTTTTTTTTTAAGGGGTTCACTAAAGGGGTTAACTAGTGGGACAGTTTTATAGGGGGGGTCGTTTCGGACGCGGCGATACCAAATATGTGTACTTTTATTGTTTTGTTTTTTTTATTTACAGGAAGAAATGAATTTATTGGGGAATATTTTTTTTTTTTTTTATTTATTTTGGATTTTTTTTTTATAACATGTTTATTTTTATTTTTTTAACTTTTTTACTTTGTCCCAGGGTGGGACATCACTGTATTTTATCAGATCGCTGGTGTGACAGTGTGCACAGCACTCTGTCACACCAGCGATCGCTCAGGCAGTGCAGCAGGCTTAGAATGATCTCAGCAGGCACTGAGGAAGCCGCCTCCCTCCAGGACCCCGGCGCCATCTTGGATCCGGGTCCTGGGAGGGAGGAAGCCCTCAGAACAGCGCGATCACATCGCGCTGGTCTGAGGGTCTCAGGGGGGGCGCGCAGGGAGCCCCCACACTGCGCGATCCTCCCCTGTGCCCCCAGTACACCGCGATCATGTTTGATCGCGGTGTGCTAGGGGTTAATGTGCCGGGAGCGGTCCGTGACCGCTCCTGACACACAGTCACGGGTGTCAGCTGTGATAATCAGTTGACACCCAGCGGCGATTAGCTGCGCTCCCCTCAGGAGCGCAGCTGATCGCCTATGACGTACTATCCCGTCCATGGGCAGAATGGCACGGGTTTTATGGACGGGATAGTACGTCTAATGTCAGAGAGGGGTTAAAGAGAAATCCACAATTTTCTTAATATGTAAATGAGCTGATCAGGACTATGGGCCGTACACTGATCTGCATGAAAATCTGCCTCCAGAGCTCATTATAAATGAAAGGAGGTATTACCAGTGTGAGACATGTAATGACTGACAGCCGTCTCTCTTGATCTACATGTCTCACACTGGTAACGTTTCCTCTCATTAAAAATAATCTCTGGAGGCAGAGATCTGTCCAGCCATATATCATATAGCATATCATATAGATCAAGTTACAGTTAAGTGAAATACAGATCAAGAGTGTTACACATATTTAAATAAAATCAGAAAATACTTTATTTCAAAAATATAAACTTCACAAACTCAACATATAAAAGGGGTTGCCTCAAACCAGTTACCACCTAAGCAGGGAGAACAGCTGCAGCAGCAGGGACGTAGTTTCATATACAGTTAGGCATATTTGGCATTCAAATTAACATTTTTAATGTCCATTTATCAAAAATCATGCAAGCAACTTTTTCCTTAAAAAAAAAAATTTTGTTATCATCACTGGGGTCAAAAATTTTTTTTAGTAATTTTCACAAACTCCAAAAAAATTAAATGCTTTCACAGAGTCTGGACCCTAAATATACAATTAAATAAAATAGGGACTGAACTTATTCCCTGTCATTTTCAAGGTAATCCATTCCCTTTCTGTGACACCATCATCCAATGGCTATGTAACCAGACCTGGCAGTGTGCAAATCCGAAAAGGCCAGAAAACTGGAATTTATTACCCATGTTTGCTAAAGTGCTTAGTGCAAAAGTATATTTATTGCATTATATTTAGTGTTGAGCGATACTGCTCGATATCTAAAAATATCGTATCGAAATGGTATCGCCGATATCACTAAATATCGTCGATATCCGATTCCGATACCGGAAGTCCAATGTAAGTCTATGGGAACAAAAAATCGCAACTAAAAAAAACCTTTATTTCCTTGTAAACACTAAATATACACACATAGAATACATATATATATATATATATATATATACATGTCATTGTGACATATATATATACATATATGTATAGTTTATACACTTCTACATAGTAAAATATCCTCTGATTCAATTGCGGGTAAAGCCGGCTTCTGTGAAAAGACAGAAGCACCCGACATGAAATGACACTTGGTGTACATAGGGTTAACCATGTCTTTTCATGTCGTTTGCAATCTGATTTGCCAAACAATTACATCAGTCTATGTGTGCAAAATTTCACACCTGTAGGGGTTAATTAAAGGTGTAAATTCGTTGTAAAAAAAACGGACTTTTTTGCTACGAATTTACACCTTTAATTAACCCCTACAGGTGTGAAATTTTGCACACATAAACTGATGTAATTGTTTGTGCAAATCAGATAGCAAATGACATGAAAAGACATGGTTAACCCTATGTACACCAAGTGTCATTTCATGTCGGGTTCTGCATTTTCACAAAAGCCGGCAATTGAATTAGCGGCTATTATACTATGTAGAAGTGTATGAACTATAAATATAAATATATATATATGTGTCACAAATTCAATGACATGTATATATATATATATATATATGAGGTGTAAAATTGTTTAAAAAAAATGCGTGGGCTCCCGCCCTATTTTCGCAACCAGACAGACAAAGCCAGCGAATGGGGGCAGATAATAATAGCCCAGAGAGGGACCATTATTTTTGGCCCCCCCTGGCTACTAACATCTGCCCCCAGACACCCCAGAAAAGACAAATCTATAATTAGATTCGCCCTTTCTGGCACTTTGCCCGTCTATTCCCATTGCCCTGTAGCGGTGGCGAATGGATTAATAAGGGGTTAAAATGACCTTGCAATTGAAAGGTCACTTTAAGCCAGGTTAATAATTGAGAGCTGTCAATTAGACAACTATCAATTATTAATCCTATTGTATGAAAGAAAAATCAAACACACACACTTTAATAAAAAAGAAGTTTAATGAAATAATCACACAGTTTTTGACCATATTTTATTTACCTGCTAAAACCATTTCCTGTAATAAAAATAAAATAATAAAGCAAAATTATTCTTACCTATCCCATGCACAGTCAGGTCCCACGGTGTAATCCTTCAGAAAGGGTTAATGTTTACTGCAGGGACCGCAGCTAATGCTGCAGCCTCACAGTAAACCCCCAAATGAATGAGCTCCTCTCCTGGCTGACAGGAGAGGAATTGGAAAGCTTAATTGATTGCTTTCCACTTTCACTTCAGGTCAGCCAGGGACACCATCAGTGACATCAGAGGGAACTGATTAACAAAAATAGGGGTTCCCTTCGAAAAAAAAAATGGCGTGGGGTCCCCCCTATTTTTGTTAACCAGCCAGATGAAGCAGACCGCTGAGGCCTGGATTTTCAGGCTGTTAAGGAGCCAAGATCCATGGACCTTGCCAGCCTGATAATACCAGGCCACAGCAGTCTGCATATCTTGGCTGATTAACAAAAATAGGGGATCCCTCGAAAAAAATTGGCGTGGGGTCCCCCCTATTTTTGTTAACCAGCCAGATGAAGCAGACCGCTGAGGCCTGGATTTTCAGGCTGTTAAGGAGCCAAGATCCATGGACCTTGCCAGCCTGATAATACCAGGCCACAGCAGTCTGCATATCTTGGCTGATTAACAAAAATAGGGGATCCCCTCGAAAAAAATTGGCGTGGGGTCCCCCCTATTTTTGTTAACCAGCCAGATGAAGCAGACCGCTGAGGCCTGGATTTTCAGGCTGTTAAGGAGCCAAGATCCATGGACCTTGCCAGCCTGATAATACCAGGCCACAGCAGTCTGCATATCTTGGCTGATTAACAAAAATAGGGGATCCCCTCGAAAAAAATTGGCGTGGGGTCCCCCCTATTTTTGTTAACCAGCCAGATGAAGCAGACCGCTGAGGCCTGGTTTTTCAGGCTGGTAAGGATCCAATATCCATGGACCTTGCAAGCCTGATAATACCAGGCCACAGCAGTCTGCTTAGCTTGGCTGGTTAACAAAAATAGGGGATCCCCTCGAAAAAAAAACGGCGTAGGGGTCCCCCTATTTTTGTTAACCAGCCAAGTAAAATGCAGACTGCTGCGGCCTGTATTAAAAGACTGTCAAGGCCCATGGATTTTGGCCCTCAACAGCCTGATAATACCAGGCTACAGCAGCCCCACATTTGGCGATCAAAAGATGTGCCAATTGTGGCACTTTACCCGGCTCTTCCCACTGCCCTGTAGCGGTGGCAAGTGGGGTAATAAGGGGTTAATGTCACCGTTGATTGCACGGTGACAATAAGCCCGGTTAATAATGGAGAGGTGTCAATAAGACACCGATCCATTATTAATCCCAAAGTTATTAAATGTTTAAAAAAAAGACACAGCAAGAAAAAAGTCTTTTAATGAAATAAAAGAGACAACACAGTTTTCATTTCTTTTATTGTACTCTCATTCCTGCGACGCCATCGATCTCCTGTAAAAAAAGAAAAAAAAAAAAACAACAGTATACCACCTGTCCGACGCAGTCCATAGTAACGAGGGTCCCACGACGATCCAGCTCTGCTACATCGCAATGACAGGCAGAGCCTGTCATCGCAACGCAGCACAGCTGATTACCTGCTTCCCCGGCGGTGACGTCATCGGACTGACTGCTTTACGGCCGGGATTACCCAGCAGTCACTGCAGTTATCGCGAGAAACTGCATGTGACCGCCGGGGAGAAGAGGATGGCGGCCATGAAGCAGTCCAGGCCGTGACCGCCGGAGATCTTCTGCCAGGTAAGTGCCGCTGACTCCTGACAGACCCGACCGACGGACACTGACAGTGACAGACCCGACCGACGGACACTGACAATGACAGTGACAATCCCGATTCCGGTATTCGATATGACGAAAATATCGGTATTCGGAATCGAAAGGCCGATACAGCTAATATCGGCCGATATCCGATATTTGCAGTATCGTATCCTCAACACTAATTATATTGTATAATTGTGCATGGATTCATGTGCCCGGTTCTACTATGGTAATTACAACAGTATTCAATCACATATTGCAGCACATATTACACATATTGCAGCAGTATTCAATCACACAGATAAATGCCAAATCCAGCTTTCCCTCAATTCACATGTCCCAACTGGACGTTAGTCCAGCTACCAATGCATACAGATTCCTGTGCTCTACTTTAGTAGCTGCTGTTGCAACAGCATTTGATCACATATTACAGCACATATTGCAGCAGCATTGAATCCACAGAAAGTCTCGAGGTGCCCAGCTTTCCCTAAATTACTATGTCCCAAGTGGACGTTTATCCAGCTACCAATGCCTAAGGAAAGAAATGATAAGGTACATATTACCTAAATCCGTGCTGCGGTAAATGTGTATGCCAAGTGGCATGTCTTCTCCCAGCACCCCAACGCACATTTTGCCCATGCTTTTTCCTGGGAAAGGAAAAGGTGACTTGCATGATGTTTTATAAATGGACATTAAGACTATTGCACACGTTGCGGAATTGCCGCGGTATATATATATATATATATTATATATTATATATATTAATTTTTTTTTATTATATATATATATTACTGTATATGGGCAGCACGGTGGCTCAGTGGATAGCACTACAGCCTTGCAGCGCTGGAGTCCTGGGTTCGAATCCCACCTAGGACAACATCTGCAAGGAGTTTGTATGTTCTCCCAGTGTTTGCGTGGGTTTCCTTCGGGTACTCCAGTTTCCTCCCACACTCCAAAAACATACTGATAGGGAATCTAGATTGTGAGACCCATCGGGGACAGCAACGATAATGTGTGCAAACTGTAAAGCGCTGCGGAATATGTTAGTGCTATATAAAAATAAAGATTATTATTATATTAGTATACTGAGTGTTGCCCACTACTTGTTTAAGGAAAATGGGCGTGGGTATTGTGTTTACTAATATATCATAATAGGACAAATGTGGATCTTGCTATACATAAAGCTTAGGAGGGTTGATCCTACTGACAGGTACCTTTTTAAATAATAATTTTCTAATAGTTGTAAATAAAAATAATACAATAAAAAAATGAAAAAAAATGTGATTCTAGTAATATTAATAGAGCACTCCTCAATCCCTACCCCTCACAACCATGATTGCGAGGCTGTTTTCATAGCTTCTTAGACACACAGAACAAAATTGTATTGTGTCATGTTGGCTAAGAGAAGTATGGACTGGTAACTGTAATATCTTGTCCTGAAAGTGCGGCATATTCAACTGACAGATCCTTTTCAGTATAAGAAAAACTAGGATTTATTGTACGAGAATAAAAACTGCAGAGAAGTTTTTATTGAAGTATTCTATAAAAGTACCTTTGCAATAGGCTGCTTACAGGCGGCCGTAATACTGGGGCTTGTTTAGATATTACAGACATAACACGGGACATCCGATGCTTAATCAAAATCTGGCTTAGAGCACCATAAAGAGAAAAAAAAAGCCGTCGTGTTATGTCAGTCCACTGTCTATGTAACTTTACATTCTGTTTTGCGGCACAGTAATTGACCTGCCTTTCCCTTTCACTTCTACCACATTGTACTAGTAGTCTCAAAAAATTCAATGACAAATTCAGCTCTGCTACCTCCACACTCAGACTAATCTCGATGTGAAATAGGTTACAAAATGGGAGTGTTTTGTGGTTTAAGTAAACAAGCGTTTAATCCCCGTCTTTCTTCTCCATTATAATGTATGGGTATTCCTACAAGTGCTTTTAACAGCTCCCCATGAGCTTTTTGTAGCTCAACATAGGCCATACTAAAGGGGGAAAGGTGAAGATGTAAACAAGTAGGAAAAGAGAAACCCAAGTTTTTGTTTAAACCTCAAGTGATTTTATCATAAGAACAAGACTGAGATCATTATTCGGCACTTCAGGACAAATATATTGTATGGATTCAAATGTTTTCATTTATCACATTTTCTAGCATTCTGTCCAAATATAAAGATACAAAGCTGAAAGTAAGAAATTTGAAATTAAAGAGAACCTGTCACTATGAAAATACAGTCCAACCTTCAGGCAAAATGTTATAGAGAAGGGGAAGGAGAGTGGACTGATATATAGTTTTGTGAGAAAAGATTCAGTATAACCGGAGTTTTTGGCATTTAATCTTCTGCTCTTTCTGGGATTTTGGTCCAGTGTGCGGTCCTATAAGTGACTGAAAGATTTATATGTATAATTGTGTATACAGAGATATAGGGAGGGGATAAGTTGTGGATGGCTTTATAAGTCAGTGTTAGTAGTTTGAACTAGATTAGTTGGGAATTGGGAACCAGCGGAGGGATTTGCAGAGGGGAGAAACAGGGGGTAGCGAGGAGAGAGGTGGATTAGTCGGGCAGCAGAGTTGAGGACAGACTAGAGTGGTGCAAGAGAGTTGTCGGAGAGGCCACAGAGGAGGGTGTTGAAGTAATCAAGGCGAGAGATGATGAGGGCATGCACAAGAGTTTTAGTAGATTGAGGGTTGAGAAAGGGATGGATTCTGGAAATATTTTTAAGTTGGAGGCGACAGGAGGTGTTAAGAGTTTGGACGTGTTGTTTGAAGAACAGGGCAGAGTCGAGAGTTACTCCGAGACAGCGGATTTCAGGTGCGGGAGAGAGTGTGATGCTGTTTACCATAATAGAAAGATCAGGTAGGGAAGATACGTGAGATGGGGGAAAGATGATGAGTTCAGTTTTGTCTACACTGAGTTTTAGGAAGCGAGGATATGGCTGATAAACAGTCTAGGATTCTAGACAGAATAGAGGTGACATCTGGGCCAGAGAGGTAGATCTGAGTGTCGTCTCCATACAGGTGGTACTGGAAGCATTGGGACTTTATGAGTTGTCCCAGGCCAAGGGTATAGATGGAAAAAAGTAGGGGCCTCAGGACAAAGCCTTGAGGTACTCCAACAGAGAGTCCGCTCCCCCTGTACTATAACATGACGCCTGTGTGTCGACCCGCCACCACAATTGTGGGTTACCAGGGCAATGGGGTACTCAGAGCCGAGCCCATGGAAGTCTATGGGGTTGTCACAGGTAGCTGTGGCTCGGTCTGTGGCCCTGGCGGTCTGGCGTATGTTGGGGGGGAATATTTACAGGGGATAGATTTATATACAGTTCGTGACGCCACCTGTAGTATTCTGGTAATTTGTACCAGCGCTGCTATAGATCTCTGAGGGGATGGTGATGCAGCTAGATGTCGGGTCCCCTACAGGTGGGACTGGTCCCTCAAAGTCTATGAAGTTAGTGAAGTCGGGTGCAGATAAATAACACAGTCTCACACGGTCAGCGTCTTTCCATACCTTTACTTGCAAGATGGTAAGGCAGGTCCCAGGGAGGCTGATGGGGTTGATGGAGGATGAGCTTTGAGGCAACGGCTAAGCAAGTTAGGGGCCTCCTTTACTGTCCAATAAGGATGAGTACAACCAGCTTGCAGCGTAGTTCCCTCAATAACTCCAGCTTTCCAAAGCTGTTCTGCCCAGTCAGATTTGTGGTGAAGTCTTCCAATTAATGAAACTAGGTTCTTGCTTTTGTCTGCGCTTGACTCAAAGTCCCTATTCCACCTGACTCCAGTTACGTACTGACTATATGGGGCTGTTTGCCGCGACCTAGGGTCCGGTAAATCTCTGGTTTTCTTACCACTATGCCTGTAGCTAATAGTGATCCTTCGGTCCCCAGTGACCGGTAGCAATGTGCAGGACTTTTCCAAGCCAAAAGCACTTTTCCAATAATCTTCCTTCCACTTTGCCCTTCGATTTGCTCGACTCTTAATAGATAGCTCAGTCTTTCTTCCAGTGGGGCACAGCTCTGACTAGGCTGAGGTGAACTAGACCACCTGTACTAGCCTCCACTTTCTGAACTGCTGACAGGCTCAAACTGGACACGTCTACTCTGTCCAAGGACAGGAAACTGACTGACTAAAAATCACTCCCTTCCACACCCCTGCTGGGTGTGTCAGAAGTGTACGTGATGTCATGAAGAGCCCTTAACTGTTACCTCTCCACTCATCCTCCTGGTATTGTGTACCAGGGCTACACATTCCCCCATGGTAAACGACAGCACTCCCGGGCTGTGAAATATAAAGAGACATTTTTGTTTATGCATGAAAACATTAACAATAACATTAATTCGTCCCATCCGGGAGGTGAGGATATCTTGAACGTTGCAAACAATAACATTATATATAGAAATACAAAAGTATTAAATAGCATTCAATAAATATACAGTATTCTTGTGAAGGACCCGCACCAAACCTTCAACGTAGGTCCTGGGTGGGCTGCAGGACATCCAAATGCAGACCTCACTCAGTGCCACACCACACGGGTTTTTGTATTCAGAGGTAGTTGTGCTGGTTTATGTAAAACCAAGATAAGGCACGAAGCGCAACTATATACAAATAAGTTCTGGGTTGGCACAGTCCTCAACCTCAAAGTCCATTGTAAAACCAAAGACATAGATATAATATCACATTATTATAATACTAAAGTGCAAACTTTTTCTGGTTACCCAGCCGGGCATTCTACGGTTAGCAATATATATATGCATTATACTCTTCAACTTATGCAAAATTTTGTAAAACATTCCCAAACTTTCTACAATATTACTTATGGTAGACCCTATAGGGATCTCACCGTTTCTTCTTTACTATTTATTCATTTTCAAATACACTTTCCACCCCGGGGGCTGGAACAATGCAATGGGCCCTAGATCCCAGGACTAACAAATCATGCGCTGCGATTAGGGTCTGGGTCGCCACAGTTCTCGTGCGAACCTCTAGGGGCGCAACGGGTACATTCTCCTCACGTGACACCGATTGCGTTTCAATCACAGTTAACGATATGGACCGTGTCATGGATTGCGATTGAGACTGGGTCGCTAGTTGCGATGCAGAGGTGGCTTGAATTTGCGATGAACTTGCAGGGGGCGATGCTGGGGCACGGCCGGATACTGCTTGAGCTGGAGACGGGGACGCTGCGGTAGTGGTGACGTTACCTGCGTCGGGGACGGGGTCACGGACGATGGTGACGTTAAGGGCATACCATCCCTTCATTCCCCAATGCCGTGTGTACGTGACGAGGTCTCCATTTACTAAGTCCCTCCCGGGATGGTCTTGCGGTAGGTGGGATTCTACGTCCCTGCGACTAACAAAGACCCCTGGGTAGAGGCCCGGTTCACGGATGAAGCCCCAGCTCTTCCGGAGCTGGAACTCAGTCACACACCCCTGCCGCCGCGGTTCCCTCAGGGTACCTTTCTCTCTCCGGACACTCTCTTTGTCCGCGATCAGCTCTGCATGTTGTCGCTGACGGTTCCGCTGAGCTTCCCGCTCTTCCTCCTGCTGGCGTTTCTGCTTCTCCTCACGACGCTGCCACTCATATTCCCACTGGGCGGTGTAGGCGACGTCATCCAGGCGCGCCATCTCGTCCCAGTCCACGTCTGGTAGTGACGGACAGGACCCCTCCGGTGTCCCTGCCGGGGACCGATCATCTGCTGCGGCCTCCTGGCCGGGCGGGCGTTCCGGAACTGGCGATACCCCCTCAACCTCCTTCGCCTCCACCGCTTCACCGGTGGGATCAGGATTGGTACTTTCGGGGGCAGCCTCCGGTTGCTCCTTCGCCTTGGGCAGCAGAATCTTCGGTAACTGGAATCGTGGGGGGTCATTGAGGGGAGAGATCACCGTGTCCCACAGCCTCCGCTGCTCCAGGGTACGCCGGCGTCTCTCGATCTCTTCAAAGCCAGGTTGGTACTGGACCATCTTCTTCAGGCGTGCATTTTCTTCTTGAATCTCTAGCAACGCCTGCTGCAGGTGCAGGACCACGGATAACTCCGGTGCTGGTGGCAGCTTGGCTGGGGCACGGGGCCTGCCTTCCTCCGCTTCCCTGCTCGGCTGCGCATGTGTAGCCCTGGTGTTAGGCACACGCAGTACCCTGGAGAGTGTGTGGCGAGACAGCAGTTTAATGCTAAATACCCATTCACTCAACATACACTAGACACACCCTTAGGGTAGTGTAGTTACTTGTGAGGGAGTGGTCAGGGTGTATGTTTGTTGAGTGATTTTGAGTCTGTTCAGTTCCTGTCTTCGGACGGAGCAGACGTCTGGAGTTTAGCTGGAGGGAGGAAGCAGTCCAGCCTGCTCTATCATCAGTTCAGAACGTGGAGGCTGGTATAGGTGGTCTAATTCACCTTAGCCTAGTCAGAGCTGTACCTCACCAGAATACATTGAGAGAAAGAAGAAGCTTAGTGCAGAAAGACTTCAGTCACCTGTCTTAAGGACAGTGAAAGGTTCAGAGACGTGCTCCTGCCTAGTGATAACTGAGAATCTGTAACTAACTTTGAAGGAAGTGAATGAAGGAAGTGACTACCCGACTTTATGCAAGTGTGAGTGTTTATGCTACCAGCGAGGACAAGGCGAAAGGCACTGTGGAAAGTTTATTGGAAAGGTGCGTTTGGATTGAAGAAGTCCTGCACATTGCAACCGGTCACTGGGGACCGAAGGATCACTATTAGCTTCAAGCATAGTGGTAAGAAAACCAGGAATTTACCGGACCTTAGGTCGCGGCAAACAGCCCCTTATAGTCAGTACGTAACTGGGGTCAGGGGGAGTGAAGACTTTGAGCCTGATCAGCAATATAGGAATTCAGCTCTCTCGCAGGAAGGCTCCTACCACAAAACTGACTGGGCAGTACAGCTATGGATTAGCTGGAGTTATTGAGGGAACTACGCTTCAGGCTGGTTGTACTCATTGTATTGAAAGTAAAGGAGGCCCCTAACTTGTCCAGCTGCTGTCTCAAGATACACTCTCCTTGGATCAGCCTCCCTGGGACCTGCCTGAACATCTTACAAGTAAAGGTATGGAAAGACGCTGACCGTGTGAGACTGTGTTATTTATCTGCACCCGACTTCACTAACTTCATAGACTTTGAGGGACCAGTCCCACCTGTAGGGGACCCGACATCTAGCTGCCTCACCATCCCCTCAGAGATCTATAGCAGCGCTGGTACAAATTACCAGAATACTACAGGTGGCGTCACGAACTGTATATAAATCTATCCCCTGTAAATATTCCCCCCCAACATACGCCAGACCGCCAGGGCCACAGACCGAGCCACAGCTACCTGTGACAAATCCCCATAGACTTCCATGGGCTCGGCTCTGAGTACCCCATTGCCCTGGTAACCCACAATTGTGGTGGCGGGTCGACACAATTTTGGCGTCACGAACAGGATGCGAAACTCGCAGAATTGCGAGCCCTGTGTGCCTAAGGAATTGTTTTTGTGAAAAAGGACTGTTTGCACTTTTGGCGCCAAAATCGCCATTTTTGTTGCCATATTCGCGCCCTCAGGCGCTGGAGAAGAAGGTGGGCGTACCTTCGTGGGCGTCTACCCCCTGTGGCGCGAAGAAAATGCCTGCCCTCTCAAAGTGCTATTACAACATGCGATCCTGCCCTACAGCAAAGGAGGTCCGCCTCCTCTTCACCTTCCCTGCGAGGAGGAGGAGACGCAAACCCACCTCCACGGAAGAGACCGGATGTCTCCGCAGGAAGAAGAAAGAATCTTCTGGAACATCATGGAAGCAGGACGTGTGCAGCCGAGCAGGGAAGCGGAGGAAGGCAGGCCCCGTGCCCCAGCCAAGCTGCCACCAGCACCGGAGTTATCCGTGGTCCTGCACCTGCAGCAGGCGTTGCTAGAGATTCAAGAAGAAAATGCACGCCTGAAGAAGATGGTCCAGTACCAACCTGGCTTTGAAGAGATCGAGAGACGCCGGCGTACCCTGGAGCAGCGGAGGCTGTGGGACACGGTGATCTCTCCCCTCAACGACCCCCACGATTCCAGTTACCGAAGATTCTGCTGCCCAAGGCGAAGGAGCAACCGGAGGCTGCCCCCGAAAGTACCAATCCTGATCCCACCGGTGAAGCGGTGGAGGCGAAGGAGGTTGAGGAGGTATCGCCAGTTCCGGAACGCCCGCCCGGCCAGGAGGCCGCAGCAGATGATCGGTCCCCGGCAGGGACACCGGAGGGGTCCTGTCCGTCACTACCAGACGTGGACTGGGACGAGATGGCGCGCCTGGATGACGTCGCCTACACCGCCCAGTGGGAATATGAGTGGCAGCGTCGTGAGGAGAAGCAGAAACGCCAGCAGGAGGAAGAGCGGGAAGCTCAGCGGAACCGTCAGCGACAACATGCAGAGCTGATCGCGGACAAAGAGAGTGTCCGGAGAGAGAAAGGTACCCTGAGGGAACCGCGGCGGCAGGGGTGTGTGACTGAGTTCCAGCTCCGGAAGGGCTGGGGCTTCATCCGTGAACCGGGCCTCTACCCAGGGGTCTTTGTTAGTCGCAGGGACGTAGAATCCCACCTACCGCAAGGCCATCCCAGGAGGGACTTAGTAAATGGAGACATTGTCACGTACACACGGCATTGGGGAATGAAGGGATGGTATGCCCTTAACGTCACCATCGTCCGTGACCCCGTCCCCGACGCAGGTAACGTCACCACTACCGCAGCGTCCCCGTCTCCAGCTCAAGCAGTATCCGGCCGTGCCCCAGCATCGCCCCCTGCAAGTTCATCGCAAATTCAAGCCACCTCTGCATCGCAACTAGCGACCCAGTCTCAATCGCAATCCATGACACGGTCCATATCGTTAACTGTGATTGAAACGCAATCGGTGTCACGTGAGGAGAATGTACCCGTTGCGCCCCTAGAGGTTCGCACGAGAACTGTGGCGACCCAGACCCTAATCGCAGCGCATGATTTGTTAGTCCTGGGATCTAGGGCCCATTGCATTGTTCCAGCCCCCGGGGTGGAAAGTGTATTTGAAAATGAATAAATAGTAAAGAAGAAACGGTGAGATCCCTATAGGGTCTACCATAAGTAATATTGTAGAAAGTTTAAGAATGTTTTACAAAATTTTGCATAAGTTGAAGAGTATAATGCATATATATATTGCTAACCGTAGAATGCCCGGCTGGGTAACCAGAAAAAGTTTGCACTTTAGTATTATAATAATGTGATATTATATCTATGTCTTTGGTTTTACAATGGACTTTGAGGTTGAGGACTGTGCCAACCCAGAACTTATTTGTATATAGTTGCGCTTCGGTGCCTTATCTTGGTTTTACATAAACCAGCACAACTACCTCTGAATACAAAAACCCGTATGGTGTGGCACTGAGTGAGGTCTGCATTTGGATGTCCTGCAGCCCACCCAGGACCTACGTTGAAGGTTTGGTGCGGGTCCTTCACAAGAATACTGTATATTTATTGAATGCTATTTAATACTTTTGTATTTCTATATATAATGTTATTGTTTGCAACGTTCAAGATATCCTCACCTCCCGGATGGGACGAATTAATGTTATTGTTGATGTTTTCATGCATAAACAAAATGTCTCTTTTGTATTTTACAGCCCGGGAGTGCTGTCTTTTACCATGGGGGAATGTGTAGCCCTGGTGTTAGGCACACGCAGTACCCTGGAGAGTGTGTGGCGAGACAGCAGTTTAATGCTAAATACCCATTCACTCAACATACACTAGACACACCCTTAGGGTAGTGTAGTTACTTGTGAGGGAGTGGTCAGGGTGTATGTTTGTTGAGTGATTTTGAGTCTGTTCAGTTCCTGTCTTCGGACGGAGCAGACGTCTGGAGTTTAGCTGGAGGGAGGAAGCAGTCCAGCCTGCTCTATCATCAGTTCAGAACGTGGAGGCTGGTATAGGTGGTCTAATTCACCTTAGCCTAGTCAGAGCTGTACCTCACCAGAATACATTGAGAGAAAGAAGAAGCTTAGTGCAGAAAGACTTCAGTCACCTGTCTTAAGGACAGTGAAAGGTTCAGAGACGTGCTCCTGCCTAGTGATAACTGAGAATCTGTAACTAACTTTGAAGGAAGTGAATGAAGGAAGTGACTACCCGACTTTATGCAAGTGTGAGTGTTTATGCTACCAGCGAGGACAAGGCGAAAGGCACAGTGGAAAGTTTATTGGAAAGGTGCGTTTGGATTGAAGAAGTCCTGCACATTGCAACCGGTCACTGGGGACCGAAGGATCACTATTAGCTTCAAGCATAGTGGTAAGAAAACCAGGAATTTACCGGACCTTAGGTCGCGGCAAACAGCCCCTTATAGTCAGTACGTAACTGGGGTCAGGGGGAGTGAAGACTTTGAGCCTGATCAGCAATATAGGAATTCAGCTCTCTCGCAGGAAGGCTCCTACCACAAAACTGACTGGGCAGTACAGCTATGGATTAGCTGGAGTTATTGAGGGAACTACGCTTCAGGCTGGTTGTACTCATTGTATTGAAAGTAAAGGAGGCCCCTAACTTGTCCAGCTGCTGTCTCAAGATACACTCTCCTTGGATCAGCCTCCCTGGGACCTGCCTGAACATCTTACAAGTAAAGGTATGGAAAGACGCTGACCGTGTGAGACTGTGTTATTTATCTGCACCCGACTTCACTAACTTCATAGACTTTGAGGGACCAGTCCCACCTGTAGGGGACCCGACATCTAGCTGCCTCACCATCCCCTCAGAGATCTATAGCAGCGCTGGTACAAATTACCAGAATACTACAGGTGGCGTCACGAACTGTATATAAATCTATCCCCTGTAAATATTCCCCCCAACATACGCCAGACCGCCAGGGCCACAGACCGAGCCACAGCTACCTGTGACAAATCCCCATAGACTTCCATGGGCTCGGCTCTGAGTACCCCATTGCCCTGGTAACCCACAATTGTGGTGGCGGGTCGACACACGCACGTCCTGCTTCCATGATGTTCCAGAAGATTCTTTCTTCTTCCTGCGGAGACATCCGGTCTCTTCCGTGGAGGTGGGGTTTGCGTCTCCTCCTCCTCGCAGGGAAGGTGAAGAGGAGGCGGACCTCCTTTGCTGTAGGGCAGGATCGCATGTTGTAATAGCACTTTGAGAGGGCAGGCATTTTCTTCGCGCCACAGGGGGGTAGACGCCCACGAAGGTACGCCCACCTTCTTCTCCAGTGCCTGAGGGCGCGAATATGGCGACAAAAATGGCGATTTTGGCGCCAAAAGTGAAAACAGTCCTTTTTCACAAAAAACAATTCCTTAGGCACACAGGGCTCGCAATTCTGCGAGTTTCGCATCCTGTTCGTGACGCCAAATTGTGTCGACCCGCCACCACAATTGTGGGTTACCAGGGCAATGGGGTACTCAGAGCCGAGCCCATGGAAGTCTATGGGGTTGTCACAGGTAGCTGTGGCTCGGTCTGTGGCCCTGGCGGTCTGGCGTATGTTGGGGGGGAATATTTACAGGGGATAGATTTATATACAGTTCGTGACGCCACCTGTAGTATTCTGGTAATTTGTACCAGCGCTGCTATAGATCTCTGAGGGGATGGTGATGCAGCTAGATGTCGGGTCCCCTACAGGTGGGACTGGTCCCTCAAAGTCTATGAAGTTAGTGAAGTCGGGTGCAGATAAATAACACAGTCTCACACGGTCAGCGTCTTTCCATACCTTTACTTGCAAGATGGTAAGGCAGGTCCCAGGGAGGCTGATGGGGTTGATGGAGGATGAGCTTTGAGGCAACGGCTAAGCAAGTTAGGGGCCTCCTTTACTGTCCAATAAGGATGAGTACAACCAGCTTGCAGCGTAGTTCCCTCAATAACTCCAGCTTTCCAAAGCTGTTCTGCCCAGTCAGATTTGTGGTGAAGTCTTCCAATTAATGAAACTAGGTTCTTGCTTTTGTCTGCGCTTGACTCAAAGTCCCTATTCCACCTGACTCCAGTTACGTACTGACTATATGGGGCTGTTTGCCTTGACCTAGGGTCCGGTAAATCTCTGGTTTTCTTACCACTATGCCTGTAGCTAATAGTGATCCTTCGGTCCCCAGTGACCGGTAGCAATGTGCAGGACTTTTCCAAGCCAAAAGCACTTTTCCAATAATCTTCCTTCCACTTTGCCCTTCGATTTGCTCGACTCTTAATAGATAGCTCAGTCTTTCTTCCAGTGGGGAACAGCTCTGACTAGGCTGAGGTGAACTAGACCACCTGTACTAGCCTCCACTTTCTGAACTGCTGACAGGCTCAAACTGGACACGTCTACTCTGTCCAAGGACAGGAAACTGACTGACTAAAAATCACTCCCTTCCACACCCCTGCTGGGTGTGTCAGAAGTGTACGTGATGTCATGAAGAGCCCTTAACTGTTACCTCTCCACTCATCCTCCTGGTATTGTGTACCAGGGCTACACACCTGCAGTTGGACTACATTTTCATGGTGACAGATTCCTTTTAAGAAAAAGTGATAAAAATCTCATCAAGGCCATGTTCACATATAGACTATTTGGTCAGGATTCGCAAGCCAGCACATGGAGAGATGGTGTATAGAAAAGAAAAGGTGGCACTCACCAATCTAGAAAATCCATCCTTTATTGAAAAAACGGTTAAAACATCTTCAACGGGAGAATGGGAGCAGGAGTATGCAAGTGAAGACGGCCGTTTTACGCTGTTGCGCTTCTATGGGTCAACAGATCAGAGGAAATGGCGAAGGAAGAAATACCTGCTTGCAGGTACACTCCTCCCCTAAAAACCCTGAATATCACAATAAAGACAAATGCAAAAACAATCAATCTGTACATACATTCTAAAAACAAAAGATTAAAAGCAAAAAAATTTAAGCACCAAAATGGAATCATAGAAAAATAGACATGTCAATCCTATCATTGAAGCCGGTGGAATCAACTGCACGAGTGCGCATAATCCACCTGGCTTCTCTCTTGAGAAGGAGTTTTTGGAGATCTCCCCCTTGCGAGGGTAAAATGACTTTTTCTAAACCTGCAAACGACAAAACATTTGGGTTTCCCCCGTGAAATTCCCTGATATGACTGATCAGGCGGGGTACTCCTTTTCCAGAGGTAATAGATTTAAAATGTTCCCCGAATCTATTATACAAGGACGCATTGTTTTGCCTATGTAGAAATATCTGCATGGGAAAGAGATTACATACACAACAAAATCAGTTTTGCATTAAATGAAATCAGAAACACAATGTGAAATAGTCCCAATTTGTAAACAACGGTCTGTAATATGATATCTACAAAAAGGACAATGGTCGCAGTTATGATTACCCTTTGGGACTCTTAAACCCAACCAATCATTACCTTTTTTGATACGGTTCTGCACCAAAATTTCCTTCAAGCTAGTACTGCGTCTGCATGAGATGAATGGACCTCTTGCAACAATATCTGTATGTTCCTTATCATGTTCCAAAATGTGCCAGTTTTTTCTAATAATAGAGCAAATGGAATTGTCCATGGGACCATATCGAAAACAGAACACAAACCTCTTATCTTCTTTCTTTTTAGCATGCAGATTAGTATTCAAAGAACTCCCTCTAGTTCTTTCCAATGCTGTTTTTAATAATGCATCCAGATACCCTCTCTCTCTAAACCTGTCATATAATTCAACTGATTGTTTTGCGAACCCCTCACTGGTATTATTGACTCTCTTTAATCTGAGAAACTGACTGTAGGGCAAAGACTGCTTTGTAGAGTTGAGCGAAACAGGTCGGTCAGATTCAAAAATTGCCGACTTTCGCCAAAGTCGGGTTTCGCCAAGCGAAAGCCGACCATAGCGTGAAGTCAACCATGCGGTCGTCGACCCTAGGACCAAAGTCGGTTTTCCCATAACGCTTGCAGGCACCTTTTCTCAGCCAAGAGCAAGGACGTACACTGTGGGCAACGAGATGACATAGGCAGCGGCCACCACCATCTTAGAGAAGGGCATTGCAGTGATTGGCTTGCTTTGGGGGGCGTCATAGTGGCTATAAAAGCCCTGACCACCGACCGCCATTTTACTTCTGCCGATCTTAACAGTAGGGAGAGGTTGCTGACGCTGTTTATCAGTAGGGAGAGAGTTAGGGCTGGAAACAGAAGTTTTTATGTACTTGTGCTGATAGCAATTGTGCTGTACAGTTAGTTTGCAGTGACAGGGGAGGATTTTCTTGTGTGCAGCAGCGCTGGTTATCAGGCTGCCTGCCAGTGACAAGGGAGGATTTTCTTGTGTGCAGCGGTGGTGGTTAATAGGCTTCCTGCTAGCTGTATTGCTGTGTGTAAACTGCGGTGCAGACTGCTTTTTACACAGCACTAACACTTTTATTCTTTTTTCTGCACAGTTACCGAGCATTTATTTTTTTCCCACACCGTATAGAGCTGTACACTCCTCACACACTACCGTGTACCAGCTGGTATCACGGACATATACATGCTGACTATCTGTGTGTTACTCCGGAAATATATACGGAGATTTAAAATGACCTCAACACTGTAAACAGCTGTACGCTTGTAATACAGTACCCTTTTTCTGCTTTTCATATTCTGGTCTAATCCATACTGAGCCTGTGAGCGTCTGTGTGTTACTCCGGAAATATATAAGGAGGTTTAAAATTACCCCAACACTGTATACAGCTGTACGCTTGTGATACAGTACCATTTTTCTGTTTTTTATATTCTGGTCTAATCCATACTGAGCCTGTGAGCATCTGTGTCTGACTCGGGAAATATATACGGAGATTTACAATTACCCACACTGTATACAGCTGTATCTTTGATACATACCCTTTTTCTGCTTTTTATATTCTGGTTAATCCATACTGAGCCTGTGAGTGTCTGTGTGTACTCCGAAATATATACGAGATTTACAATTACCCCAACACTGTATACACTGTTATCTTCTGATACATTACCCTTTTTCTGCTTTTTATATTCTGGTCTAATCCATACTGAGCCTGTGAGGTCTGTGTGTTACTCCGAAATATATACGAGATTTAAAATTACCCCACACTGTATACACCTGGTATTTCTGATACATTACCCTTTTTATGCTTTTATATTCTGGTCTAATCCATACTGAGCCTGAGAGCGTCTGTGTGTTACTCCTGAAATATATACGGAGATTTACAATTACCCCAAACACTGTATACGCCTGGTATTTCTGATACAGTACCCTTTTTATGCTTTTTATATTCTGGTCTAATCCATACTGAGCCTGAGAGCGTCTGTGTGTACTCCTGAAATATATACGGAGATTTAAAATTACCCACACTGTATACCCTGGTATCTTCTGATACATTACCCTTTTTCTGCTTTTTATATTCTGGTCTAATCCATACTGAGCCTGAGAGTGTCTGTGTGTTACTCAGGAAATATATACGGAGATTTAAAATTACCCAAAACTGTATACCCTGGTATCTTCTGATACATTACCCTTTTTATGCTTTTATATTCTTGTCTAATCCATACTGAGCCTGTGAGCATTTTGTGTCTTACTCCGGAAATATATACGGAGATTTACAATTACCCCAAAACTGTATACGCTGTAGCTTGTGATACAGTACCCTTTTTCTGCTTTTTATATTCTGTCTAATCCATACTGAGCCTGTGAGCATCTGTGTCTGACTCCGGAAATATATACGGAGATTTACAATTACCACAACACTGTATACGCTGTATCTTTGATACATTACCCTTTTTCTGCTTTTTATATTCTGTCTAATCCATACTGAGCCTGTGAGCATCTGTGTGTTACTCCGGAAATATATACGGAGATTTAAATTACCCCACACTGTATACCCTGGTATCTTCTGATACATTACCCTTTTTATGCTTTTTATATTCTGGTCTAATCCATATGAGCCTGTGAGCGTCTGTGTGTTACTCGGAATATATACGGAGATTTAAAATTACCCCAACTGTGTATACCTGTACTTTGATACAGTACCCTTTTTCATGCTTTTTATATTCTGGTCTAATCCATATTGAGCCTGATGAGCGTCTGTGTGTTACTCTGGAAATATATACGGAGATTTACAATTTCCCCTTCAGACTGTATATACTGTAGCTTGTATACAGTACCTTTATCTGCTTTTATATTCTGGTCTAATCCATACTGAGCCTGAGAGCGTCTGTGTGTGACTCTGGAAATATATACGGAGATTTAAAATTTTCCCCTTCACCGTATACAGATGTATGCTTCTGATACAGTACCATATATCTGCTGGTATTTTGGGTACATTTTCACAAACATGAGGAAGTATGGTGGAAGAGGCCACGGACGTGGGCTTGGGGGGCCAGCTGGTACTAATTGTGGTGGTGGTGCATCTGCTGGTAGTGCCAAAAGCACAATAGCACCTAAGGCAGGAGGTGTTGAGCCTGCGTCATCATCTGGCTCCAGAAGGCCTGGAAGGCTCCCTTTTCTGGGAGTAGGTAAACCGCTTTTAAAGCCGGTGCATCAGTAACAGGTTTTGGCTTACATTGTCGAAACAGCCTCTAGCTCTATCGCCTCCTCTTCTGAAGTTTCAAAAAATGCAAGCACTGAGTCATCAGTGCAGGCTCCTGGTCAGGAACAGCACCTTTCCTTGTGTCCTTCACCACCACCAAAATTGAAGGATGCGGCAGGCCACACTTCAGATAACTCCATGGAAGCTCTTTTCACATACCATGCCTGGGTTATCAAGTCAAATCCTGAATTCCCCAGTCCAAGATGAATCTGACATGGAGTGTACTGATGCACAGCCACTGCGAGATGATTCTGTTGGTACATTCACCCAGAGCACTACATTGCCTCGCAGTCTACTGAGCCAGAATCTGACCCTGATGAAACTCAGGTGCCCCTTCCCGCATACTATACCACTTTACACGGTGATACAGAGGAAGGTGCAGATAAATTGAAGAAGAGGTGATGGATGACCCAGTTGTTGACCCGGATTGGCATCCATTGGTGGAAGAGGGTGCCGCTGGCAATACCTCAGAAGAGGAGAAGGATCCGCAGCAGGCATCGACATCGCAGCAGCGGTTATCTGGCAGACCCGTAGCTCTCCAAAAACGTGTTAAAAAAACAGAGTTGCATGACACCTTGGCCAGACGGTCAAATTAGCACAGCGTGCAAGCCCTGAAAAGATTTCCCACAGTAGGAAGAGTGCAGTGTGGCACCTTTTTGACCAAAATCCTATTGATGAGGCAAAGGTTATCAGTAAGAAGTGCGGAAGGACCTTTAGCCGAGTGAAAAATCTCGGAAATTTGAATACCAGTTGCATGCTTAGACATTTAATCACCATGCACTTGCAAGCGTGGACGGACTACAAAACCTCAGGTAACACATGTGCACCTGCTCCGACTGAAGGTAGCCAGCAACGCTCCATTGCTTCCCCCACTGTAAGCCCACCGGTTAGCACACCACCAGCAAGAAATGTTGAGGTGTCGTCGCAAGGCCAAGGCAGTCGGGGAATCACAATGTTTTTGCAATGAAAGACTGAATCTAGGCCATCACCACCACCATAACCATCACCAACCCCCTCTCAGTCCGTCATGTCCACCACTAGTTCCCCGTATGCAGCTCTCAAGTCCAGCTCACCCTAGTAGACACTCTGAGTAGGACAAGAAAGTACTCATTCTCTCATCCGCGTACACTGGCTTTGAACGCCTACAATGCCAAACTGATCTCATTAGAGATGATGCCCTTCCGCTTGGTTGAAAGCGCAGCGTTCCGAGAGCTCATGGCCTATGCTGTCCCACGCTATAACCTACCCAGTCAGCACTTCTTTTCTAGAAAAGCCATCCCTGCCCTCCACCTGCATGTGAAAGACTGCATTGTCCATGCACTCAAACAATCAGTGAGTGGAAAGGTGCACCTCACAACAGATGCATGGGCCAGTAGGCATAGCCAGGGCCATTACATATCCATCTCTGCACACTGGGTTAATGTGGTGGATGCAGGGTCCACAGGGGACAGCGGCGGTGGGACAGTGCTGCCTAGCCCACGGTATAGGCAACAGTTGGCTGTTGGCGTTCGACCCTCCTCCTCCTCCTCAAGCGAAAGCTCGTCGACAGAGCGCAGTCGCACGAGCACTCCACGAGCCGTACTGGGCCAAATGGAAGAGGTGTTGTGGTGCACACAGCCTAAGTGGCGTTGGAGACAGGGGTTTCATGACCATGTTGTGGACTGATTTCTCGAATAACGCTCACACGACTGGTAATACTGAATTGATTGTAACAGACAGGAGACAGCAGTTGTCAACTATGGTTCAAAATTACCTCTCCTCCCCATTGATGTTCTCCCTCACAGTTCATTCCCTTTGACTACTGGGCATGTAAACTGGACACCTGGCCTGAATTGGCACAATATGCTTTACAGGAGCTCGCTTGCCCTGTTGGTAGCGTGTTATCAGAAAGAGTCTTCAGTGCTGCTGGATCAGTCCTGACAGAAAGAAGGACCTGGCTGTCGACCCAAAATGTTGGTGATCTCACCTTCATTAAAATGAGCCATGCATGGGTTTCAAAGGATTTTGTCCCACCTTCCCCTAATGACACATAGATTGCCAGCTAAATGGCTCGCTTTGTCCTCCTCTTCCTCCTACAATGCCTCCATTTGCAGCTGCTGAACATCCAGCCTACACCTCAACATATGCCAGTTTTTCCACCTCCCTAACTGGGCTGTACCCCCCAGGGCCGGCGTCAGCACCTGGCGCACACGGGCAAGTGCCAGTGCCCTGAGCAGGTGGGGGGCCCACTCGTGGGCGATGGCACTGGCACAGGGCCCCTCATAGTATGCCGGTGTCTCTGATGGTGGGGGGCCCACTCGCCATCAAAGACACTGGCGTACTATGAGGGGCCCTGTGCCAGTGCCGTCGCCCACGAGTGGGCCCCCCCTGCTTTCTCAGGGCCCCAGCACTTGCAATATTTACCTCTCCCTGCTCCATCGCTGTGACATCTTCAGCGTTTCCTGACAGTGACATTCAGGTCAGAGAGCGCGATGACATCACGTCTGTACGCCCTCTGCCTGAACAGTCCAAGTGCAAAGAGCTGGAAGATGGCGACGCTGAGGAGTCCAGAGTAGAGCAGTGCCCAGCGAGGAGAGGTATTTCATTTTTTTATGTTTGGAGCAATATATGGGGAGCATTATACACTGGAGAATTATATATTGGGCCCAGCATACACTTGAGCATCATAGATAGGGCCCATTATACACTGGAGCATTATAAATGGGGCCCATTATATATGGAACATTATATAGGCCCATTATACACTGGAGCATCATGCATGGGTCCAATCATACACTGGAGCATTATAAATGTGGCCCATCATACACTAGAGCATCATATACGGGGCCCATTATACACTGGAGCATTATAAATGGGGCCCATTATATATGGAGCATTATATAGGCCCATCATACACTGGAGCATCATCCATGGGGCCCATCATATACTGGAGCATCATATGGGGCCCATTATATATGGAGCATTATATAGGCCCATCATACACTGGAGCATCATGCATGGGGCCCATCATACACTGGAGCATTATAAATGTGGCCCATCATACACTGGAGCATCATATACGGGGCCCATTATACACAGGAGCATTATAAATGGGGCCCATTATATATGGAGCATTATATAGGCCCATCATACACTGGAGCATCATCCATGGGGCCCATCATACACTGGAGCATTATAAATGTGGCCCATCATACACTGGAGCATCATATACGGGGCCCATTATACACTGGAGCATTATAAATGGGGCCCATTATATATGGAGCATTATATAGGCCCATCATACACTGGAGCATCATCCATGGGGCCCATCATATACTGCAGCATCATATGGGGCCCATTATATATGGAGCATTATATAGGCCCATCATACACTGGAGCATCATCCATGGGGTCCATCATATACTGGAGCATCATATGGGGTTCATTATTTATGGGGCATCATATAGGGTATGGAGCATCATATGGAGCACATATGGGGCCTATTCTGTATGGAGCATTATATGGAGCCCATTCTGTATGAAGCAATATTTGGGGCCCATCATATACTGTATGGAGCTTTATATGCGACTCATTCTACTGTATGGAGCAATATGTGGGGCTCATTCTACTCTATGGGGACCATCCTATACTGTATGGAACATTATATGGGACCAATTATTCTGTATGGAGCAATATATGGGGCTCATTATTCTGTATGGCGCACTATGTGGTGGCCATAATACTGTATGGACGAATATACTGTCCGGTTTTTGAGCTATTGTAGAATTTACAATAGATATCAGTCATGTAATGTAAGAAGTGAAGTATTTGGCATTGTACTATACCTATATTTCTCTGCCGTATCGGAGCATCATGAATTGTGGTATGTGTTAAAGGGGCTCACTGAGACTCTTTCGCCGGGGCCCACGAAAACCTGGAGCCAGCCCTGCGCCCCCCCCACAGCTTTAGCCAAATAACCCCCAGTTTTCAATGCGTTACTATTATAAAGTAGATTAAGGTTGACAAGCTTAAGTAATAAGAATTGATGTTGTTGGCATTGAAATGGGCACTGTAGGTGTGTTTACTGTCCTCCACTCCCTGCCGACTTTGCTTCCCCATTGACTTACTTTGGGTTTCGTGTTTCAGTCGGACCTCCGACTTTTCCCTATAGTCGGCTGATTTTGTTTGACTCGACTTTGAGAAAGTTCGGTTTCACGAAACCCGACTCGACTCTCCCGGAAGCAAAGTCGCTCATCTCCACTGCTTTGTATAGAAAGGGTGAAAACTGTCGAAACGCATCATGGCATTAATGGTAGAAGGTTTTCTGTAAACCGTAGTAAATATGATGTCATTTTTTATTTCAACGAGGACATCCAAAAATTCTAGGGATTGACTGCCAAATTTGGATGTGAAGGACATGTTCATGGTGTTGGAACGGTTCAGGTGGTGTGCAAAGTGATCAAATTATTTCTGTGTGCCATCCCAAACCATGAATATGTCATCGACATATCTTATATATATTTTGATGTGTTTCAAATACTGATCAGAGGAATAGACAAACCTCTCTTCAAACACCCCCAAAAACAAATTAGCAAAAGTACATGCTACCGGAGTCCCTATTGCAGTACCAACGTTCTGCAAATACCACATATCCAAAAACATAAAGGCGTTGTGTGTCAGTAAAAATTAATACCTTCACAAACAAAATTAATAAAATCAGAATTATTGTTATTGGTAACCAATATGTCTCTAATTGCCCCTACTCCCAAGTCTTGGGGGATTCTAGTATAAAGGCTCTTCACGTCTATAGAGACTAAGAAGAACCCTGTCTGCCAAGTGAACTTCTGTATTATCCCCAAGAATTCATTATTATCCTTTATATAAGAAGGGATGTCTCGTAAGAGTGGTCAAAGAAGCCAATCCATGTACTGGGACAAGGGTTCCGTAAGAGACCCTATCCCAGAAACAATGGGTCGGCCAGGGGAGAAAACATCGACTTGTGCACCTTTGGTATATGGTACCAATGCGGTTTATTGGGGAACTCTGGCAGCAATTTCTCAGCTTTCTTTTTTTAAATTATCTCCATCTCTAAATCAGCTGAACAATCACTGGGAAAGTATAATAGAAACAAGTGCAGGACTTCTGCATTTTTCCTCTACTTCTGATTTTGGCTTACAAGTACTGAGGTAAAAAATTGACCCATACTCAACATGTGCACGTGGCCTAATTCTAAGTATTATCATGACTGCAATGAAGTATACATTAACTGTAAATACTACACGATGTTTCATCTTATATACCAATATTGAAATAGATCAAATAAGTCATATCTTCATATCTTAAAGGCGTTGTCCGGTATTCAGATGACTTCTGAATCCTTACAGTGCATGCACCACACGCTGTCAAGATTCTCTGGTATTGTTATGATTTGCATACTTCCAGTCACAATCCAACTACACATGCTTAGTGTTGTGTAATACAAGTGAATTGAGCGAGGCTGAGCATATGACTGCATATATGCAAATTGCATACTTGCTGTAATGTGAACACCCGCTCTTGGCAACATTACCATAGAATCCCAACAGCATGCAGTGTGCGCGCTGTAAGAATTCAGAAGTCTGCAGTCAGGTAGAGTAACTAGAGTCTTTTAACAGAAGACCAAAATACACCCTAAATAAAGTAACTGAAAATGATGTGACTCCATATATGTTAAGTAGTGGAATGGTTGTAAGGAAATGGACATATTGCCCACGTTCCCCTTGAAGAAACCAGTTTAATGTTATGTGGTGTAATGTGAAATATGATGTACTGTATAATGTGAATTGTGAGCGTTAAAGGTGTTAGTAATATTGATAGTGTATGCATTTTGACAGTAGGGATAGTGAGAGTTTTTGTTTGGGATTAGCCGAGAGTGGGAAGTGCCAAGATGAAGGAAAAGTGGCGGTTTACTGCCAGAGAGGCAGATAGGGCCTGGAGTACTTATAGAAAGGACCTAAGGTCCATCGTGAGCAGTGCTGCAATCTGGAGTGTCCTTAGATCCAGAGCTCAAGTGACAGAGACTGAGCGATCATTCAGGAGATAACACCTAGCAACAAGGTCTAGAGTTTACAACTCGCAAGTTAACATGCCTAAACAGAACTGAGTATATGAGATGAATAGATTGTTCCAAGTGGGTGCAAGTTCCATAGCGTCAGCGCTAGAGGAGATAAGGAACGGCCATACTGGCACCCTAAAGGAAAAGAAGACATGGAACAAGTACATGACTCTTGCTGTAGTGTCGAGTTAGGTTGAGGTGAAGTAGTGAGAAAAAGTGGAAACAGAGGACAAGTGGAAAGAGTAAAGAAGAAAGATATAGAACAGTGGAAAAGAGAAGGAAGGAGACTGTGTGGAAAATGCTTTGAATTGTAAAGGAAACATTCATAAGACTATATACCTGCTATCTCTTATATACATTCCCTACCAAGTTCCCGTTCAGTAAAAAGTTTATTTTTGAATGGTGGACTCACTCATTGAACTGTGAAACATCTGGTCCAGGTAAACCAGCAACATTGGTCACATGTAGGATGCAGGGGCGCCTTCACAGCACAATTTCATACACCCAGCCAGTACCCCCACTTTCATGCAACGTGCTGGGGAGCAACATATGAGTAGTTCGCC
This sequence comes from Oophaga sylvatica, assembly GCA_033576555.1. Taxonomy (NCBI): domain Eukaryota; kingdom Metazoa; phylum Chordata; class Amphibia; order Anura; family Dendrobatidae; genus Oophaga; species Oophaga sylvatica. The sequence goes on along the minus strand of JARQOD010000005.1, from coordinate 179,266,591 downwards.
CACGGTTACCACCACATGCCTCACTCAGCATTATACTGGATCTACACACGTTTGTGGTCTGGTACAGTATCTAGCATTACTTCACGACTGCCCAAGCTATTGTGGTCAGAGTATGAAAAATGGATGTGGGAAACTGGCCGTGGGGCTTGTGTACATAGTGCGGATGCACACAAGATTGTTCAGAGTTCATACAATCTCCCGAATACTAATTACTTGCTTCTTTTTATCATGAATTCTAACAGCACCATATGAGAAGTCATGAACTTAAAGAGATTAGCCATTATTTTCTTGCTAAATCATCAATGGCTGATGAGTATTGGTGTAACACCCGGCACCCCTGCCAATCAGCTGTTCTCTGTGCCGGTGTTAGCTGGAAGTGCTCAGTTGCTGAGTTGCTCCGTTTACTGATAGTGGCCTCGGCCAGATACTGCACATCTGTCCACTATTGATTTGAATAGGGTGTCGCACCACCACTGATCAGACATTGATAAACTACCCTAAGCATAGGACATAAGTGTTAAAGTAGTGGACAACCTCTTTAAAAGGTATGCCACACTAAGCGAGATCGCAAGCGAGATCGCTAACGAGATCACTACTGCGTCACCATTTATGACGCAGTAGCGATCTCGTTAGCGACTTAGCTGTGTGATTCCAAACACATCTAATCAGCGATCTGTGATTCCAAACACATCTCATCAGCGATCTGTATAATGACCTCTGCGGTCGTTGAGAAAACCTAGTCCCACCTGCGATGTTGGTGAAGTCGTTCATAAAGGGTGTCACACTCAGCGATTCAGGATCACCAGCGGGACACCAACGACCAAAAAATGGCTCAGAACGTTCATGAGCAATCAACGACATCTCAGCAGGGGCCACATCGCCGCTACATGTCACACACAGTTAAGTCGCTAACGAGATCGCTACTGCGTCATAATGGTGACGCAACTGCAATCTCGCTAGCGATCTCGTTTGCGATCTCGCTTAGTGTGGCATACCCTTAAGTTCATGGCTTTTTTATTGACAAGAATTGTGCTGTTTCTAGTAAACAGCAAACCCTTTTCCATGGCTGGTTGATGAAAATGTAAATGTAGTTCTCTATTCCTCTAATCAACCCTTTGGAAATTAATGCTCTATTATAATATCTGTCTGTTTAAACTAGCAACTGAGTCTGATCCAGAACCCATTTGTTTCAGAATGAGACTAAGTTCACATAGGGTACAAGAGAGGTAACTTTTTTGCACCAATGTTATGGCTAAGGTTTCTGACAGCTTCATACATTTCTATTATTCTATTAGTTTCAGTCATTAGACCACTGTTGGGTTGGGGCTTTTGACCATAATACTGTACATTCCCAAAAAAATGCTTCATACAGTAACTGACAGTTGGGTTCTATGGCTGTCACTTGCCAGAGCCCTCCCCACCCTCAGTTCATATGACTTTTATGAGATCATGTAGAAGTTAATTATGAAAGAACTAATATGTCATAAAAGTAGATCAAAGTATATAAAGTATAAGTTAAAATTTAAAGACTACTCAAGTAATTTTTTTCTTTTTTCCCTCTCTTGGGTATCACTTGTATAAATGTCATAAGGTAGTGGCATACTCACTGGTCACCATCTTCTTCCAGCTTTAGCAGCATTCCAGTCCGTTCCTACACCACATGACTGCATTTGTGAGGTCCTAAATCACACAGAGGTTGCTATGTGGAGCAGAGGTCATTTTTTTAATTTTCTCAATGCAAATCTGAGACTACAAAGCTTCGTTCTAAGTATAAATTTACTTTTTGAGAATAATGGTCACCCTACACAGAGATCCAGTGTGTTACAGATACGGTCACATGGTGCCAAATCGGAATGGAGAATCGCCGAAACCAGGAGAAGACAGTGACCGGTGAGTATGTTACTACCATCATTACACTCACTATAACTACTGTACATGGTACCAAACAAAGGGGAAAAACAAATACCTGGAGTGTTCCTTTGAAAAATAAGCTATGTAGTAGAGTTCAGAGCAGTGTCTAGAAGGTTAATGGCAAAAAACAGTGCATATGTTTCCTGGGTATAAAATTACAAAAAAAAAACAGCAACAGATATTTTTATCCAGTTGTTAATGAATCTCAGCTTTTCAAGAGTAATCTCCAGTAATACTTGACTCACAAATGGGACAAATAATTAGAAAGAACAAAATTAACTTAAGATGATCTACAGATTCAATTGGACTAAATGTTTACCAAGGTATTCTGAACAGACAATGTACATCCTTGTAAAATGAACGTGCAATTTTCTTTAGCAGCTGCTCCTCATACTTCTCAGAATAACAAGTGACTTCACGTGTACACAAAGTTTGTGACGGTGAGGGTGGAATAGCTGATAAAACTCCAAGCTATAGAGATATTCAACTGGGCTGTAAAATCCATAATATGATTTCAGCACTTCATGGGAAAGTTTAATGTTGAAGGGAAAACTGCACAATGAGAAGCTGAGAAAAAGTTGCATTCTGGCACAGAATCATGCAAATGGGGCACATTCTTCAGTATTCTCATGACGGATTGCCTCTGAACCCACTGAGCCAGGCCGCTGAAATGCTAATGAGGGGAGATGCATCAATGATCTGTGTCATCTCAGAGGCTTGGGAAGGGGGCTGCACAGAAGGAGAATGGGACAGCAGACTTTTTTTTTTAAGAAGGATGACTGAAGCGTATCTTAAAAACATACCCCAAATTACCATGCAAAGCGTTGTCTCATCTCTGAAACCGCACACTTGTATGTTAGAAAATACAGCACAAGATCAGTCCTTGAGGGAATGTGACTTTGTTTATGGCAAAGGTATTCAAATCAATTTTGTATTGTTAGCGGTTAATGTGTAATTATTCTGTGAGCGGTACTGAGAGAGAACAGAGGCATGTGTCAAAAGTGTCTTGTGGTCACAAGTAGACGAGCAGATCAGAAGTAACTTCCTGATTATAGCTCTGCAGCCATTGGCTTGGGTTCACCTTTATTCCTGATAACACTAGAGAGAAACACTGGATCTTTGAGGAAGCTGATAATATGATGTATCCCAGATTCATGGCTAGTAAATAAACTGGCAAAGAATAAGTGGCATCAAGTGCAGAGACAGCACATTACCAAAAGTTTTATGTAGTAAGCAAGATGTGATGATGACCTACAGTATAATGATATTGACAATAATGGGTTATTCACATCTCTGCCTTTAATGGCTAAGACATTAACAACCACTTAAAAGTCCAAGCCAAAAGAGGTGGGGTTCCAAAAGCAACTGAGCGCAGCTACTATATAAGTGAATGGAAGTTACAGAAACAGTGTAGCACAGTGAGCCAACAGAATAACTTAGAAGCAGTTGTTCCCATATCTTCCAAGAAAGCCAGAGATGAGCAGGGCTGGCCTTCCCATCTGGCAATTCTAGTACTTGCCAGATGGGCCAGTCTGGTAGTGAGTCTTGAAGCCCGCTCAAGACGTGTATACTGTCAGCAACTATAGTGGAGCAGTTACCATTGGACAGTTACTCAAGTAGGCCACAGGCAGCTTCAAGTCAACGGCCTACATGAAGCCGGAGCCAAGCAAGGGAAGTTAGGCGATACATTGACATCACTTCATCACTCTGACTGAGTGGGGTCGGTGACTGAAGTGAAGAGTAGCGCATTAGTTTTATTTTATTCTTTGCCTAAGGCAATATTACCACAATAAGGACCAATGAGGAAAATATTACTACAATTATGAGGCACCATGAGGGGCAATATTACTAAAGTTAGAAGGCACAATGGGAGACATTACTACAAGAAGTAAAAGTGGGGGTATAACTATAAAGAGACATAGTGGGGGGTTAAGAAGAATAGTGGGAGGCATTACTATAAGAAGATGAAATGCAGGCATTACTATAGAAAAATATTTAGAGTTGAGAGTCCTCAGTGGTTGATACCTTTTAATGGCTAACTGAAAAGATGGTAACAAATTGCAAGCTTTCGAGACTACTCAGGTCTCTTCATCAGGCAAACACTAATACAAAATCTGAAGAATCACATATTTATACACAACACAGCACAGAAAAAATGCAATAGTTGAAACAAGTGACGTGAAGCAGAGCTGTCATTATGGAGAGGGATGAACAGTTGTGGCAATAAATATTGGACTAGTTCATAGATAAGGAGTGTGAAAGTTTTATTGCCCTCTGATTGGGGTCTGGTAATGTTTTGTGATGTTCTCACAGGGTCTTTGAAGCAAATTCCTTAATTGATGTAATAAATCCAGTCCACTGAGGACTCTCAACTCTAAATATTTTTCTATCTACTGGCTAACACGGTACAAAGATATACATCTTTACAGCATTACTATAAGGAGGCATAATTATAATGAACAAGTACAATGTGGGGAATTATTATAATGAGGCACAATTGGGGCATTACTGGTGTCATTATTACTATTAGAAGGATTAGTTACAGAGGGCACTATTACTATGTGGAGACAGAGGGGGCACTATTACTGTCTAAGGCAAAGGTTATAGCATTATGTGATATGTGTAGAGGCTGGCAAATTTGAAGAGGCTAAAGGAAAAGAGATAAGCCAAAGATGTCTGTGTGTTACATTCTGTAGAGATGGGCCAAATGGAAGAGGAATAGGAAGGTAGAGAGACACATATTTGGTCTGCAAAGCACTGGTGTAGAACTGATATATACCATTGTATGGTCACTGTATGATGGTGTGGTTATGGTATGGCAGTATTTTTCATCTCTTGTACTGCAGTATTGTTGGTAATATTTGTCTTGATACAATCGAGTTTGGTAATGATCAGTATTGTGGCATTATTCCATCACCATGTACTGGTCTTATTTAAACTTACATAGCGGTTATTTTTTAATACTGGTCTTGCAGTAATATTGATTTCTTTTAATGCGTGGTAGGGTCCTATTTATAATAGAGACCAACATCTGGGAAAGTGTGTATAGGGAGGCATCATCGCCTGTGTGCTTTCAAATGCTAAAGGTACTGCCACACTAAACAATCCCGCTAGCGATCACAATAACGACGCATACTAATGCGATCGCTAGCGGGATTGTTTCTATATCGCTAAGTGCGGCCACATTTAGCGATATAGTTAACGACGCTATCGCCGTTAGCGATCTTCTTAACGACTTTAGCGGTACAAAAGTACCGCTAAATCGCTAAGAAAAGGTGCCACACAGCGATAAGATACTTACCCAGCGGGAGCGCCGACGAGAAAATAGGGTCCGGAACAATTCCAGCGACGAGCGAGATCACAGCAGGAAGCTCGTCGCTGGAAGCTGCCGCACTGAACAATATCGCTAACGGGATCGCTAAATAGTGACGTTTTTTAGCGATCCCGTTAGCGATATTGTTTAGTGTGGCATACCCTTAGGACTGAATTTCAATCTCTGTCTGCCCCTGGAAATGATAATAACCCTTTAATCATTTACAACTATTTTCAATTAAAACATTAGTAAAAATTTAAATTTTATAGTTTTCTTTAAGCATATAAAAGCTGAATAAAAGGCAATAAAGTGACCATAAGGCCACATTCAGACCTGGAGGGTTTGTTGTTGATTTTCAATGTGAAAGTTATGTCATAGATTTACCACCATTAGAACCTTTAAAAATAACATATATTTGCCAGAAATGTGAGGTAAAATCTTCAGCCCAGCTTGCTCAGAAAAGAGTTAACGTAATTTTTATGCTGTTAGTACAGATTTGCTTTGTTGCAAAAAAATGTAACAGAAAGGTTTTAAAGCGTTAGTGTACAGGTTTTCTATTTGAATGTAAACTTCTGTAGAAAGTAGCCACATTGATAAGAGAGAAGGTAAATCACATTGACCACTAAAGGGTATGCCACACTAAACAATATCGCTAACGGGATCGCTAAAAAACGTCACTATTTAGCGATCCCGTTAGCGATATTGTTCAGTGCGGCAGCTTCCAGCGACGAGCTTCCTGCTGTGATCTCGCTCGTCGCTGGAATCGTTCCGGACCCTATTTCATCGCTGGCGCTCCCGCTGGGTAAGTATCTTATCGCTGTGTGGCACCTTTTCTTAGCGATTTAGCGGTACTTTTGTACCGCTAAAGTCGTTAAGAAGATCGCTAACGGCGATAGCGTCGTTAACTATATCGCTAAATGCGGCAGCATTTAGCGATATAGAAACAATCCCGCTAGCGATCTCATTAGTATGCGTCGTTATTGTGATCGCTAGCGGGATTGTTTAGTGTGGCAGTACCTTAAGCTTGATTTCTTCTGCACTTCCCATAGACCAGTGGCGTAGCGTGGGAGGGGGGGGGCGGTCCGCCCCAGGCGGAACGTGTGTGTGGGGGCGGCACACTTTCTTTGCCCTCCGTCTCTACAGCATTAGCCTCACAGCAGCTAGCAATGACGCTGCTATTGCTGTAGTCTTCTGTGCCCACAGGACCTGTGATGAGGTCACAGGAGGGAGGAGTCAGGGGTCAGATGATCAGTGTCCTTGTGTGCAAGACTCTGCTGTAATGTTGTCATGGTGCTGGATTAGGGTAAGTTTGTGTGTGGGGGTCGGGACTCGGGTTTACAGTGTGGATGTAGCAGAGCCGTGTGTATGAGGTGTACGGAGCGGAGCCGTGTGTGTACGAGGTGTACGGAGCAGAGCCGTGTGTGTACAAGGTGTGCGGAGCCGTGTACAGAGCGGAGCCGTGTGTGTGCAGAGCCGTGTGTGTACGAGGTGTACGGAGCGGAGCCGTGTGTATAAGGTGTACGGAGCGGAGCCGTGTGTGTACGAGGTGTACGGAGCCGTGTGTGTACGAGGTGTACGGAGCGGAGCCGTGTGTACGAGGTGTACGGAGCGGAGCCGTGTGTGTACGAGGTGTACGGAGCGGAGCCATGTGTGTACGAGGTGTACGGAGCGGAGCCTTGTGCGTGTGAGGTGTGTGGAGCGGAGCCGTGTGTGTACAGGGCCACAAAGAGCAGAGCCGCGCATGTACAAGGGTCCTGTTACTTGCGGGATCTGTGTGCTTGGGGGCTGCAGGGGGGAAGGAGGGGTGCCATTATGTGCATGGGTCTGCGTGAGGACGGAGCGAATGCTGTTATCTGTGTAGGGCTGGGTCCCTGTCCCGCTGTCCTGGCCGGGAGGTTTACTTTCCCGCATTAGAATCGTACATGCGGAAACCCGGGGACCTCCCACACGTTCTGGCAGCCACATGTCACGTTCCACCGGAGGTGACGTGCTGTAAGTCAGCTGAACGCTGGAAATGACCGCTGACCTCATTTCCGGCGGTCAGCTTACAGCAGCAGGTACTGTAACTCGTTCTCGGGAGAGTCTTCAGAACGGCGACGCATCGAGCCGCTGGATCTGTTGGAGTGAGAGTCGGGTATTGTACGGACCGCTGCATACAATACCCGACTCTCACTGAGCGAGACAAGCAGGATGTGGGGATCTCAACATGGGATCTCTTCAACAGATGAAGAGATCCCCAGATCCTGCCTGTCTCGCTCAGTGAGAGCCGGGTATTGAATGGAGCGCCTCATAGCTGGTGAGATCCCCACATCCTGGGGAAATGAGGTCAGCGATGGAATGTGACTTGTGGCTGCCAGAATGTGTGGGAGGTCCCCGGGGTTTCCGTATGTACGATTCTAATGCGGAAAGTAAACCGCCTGGCCGGGACAGCGGACAGGGTCCCGAAATCGGGACTGTCCTGCTGAAACCGGGACGGTTGAGAGGTATGTGTTTATAATTATTGTTTATGAAACAGTGTGATCAGCAGTGCTAAGTGGGTGTGGTCAGGGCGTGGATATGGGTGTGACCAGTGAAATGGGTGTGGCTAGGGTGTGGCCTAAAATTTGCCACCCCGGGCGCCACAAACAGTTGCTACGCCACTGCCATAGACTATAAACATTTGAGCAGTCCAGACTTTACTCTCCACTGACATTCTAAAACCTAAATGCCATGTAAGCAGCTTGTACAAGATCGTGCAGCTGTGGGGTGGGGAGGCGGCTGTCAGACACAGCCAGACTTCCCCAAGAAGAAGAAAGACATGGTTTATTACCATGTTTGTCTTTGTATGCACAGTCCTGAATCAGTTAGGAAGCACAGACAGCAATTTTTCCTCTGAGCCGAGCGGTCATGGGATCACTTGGTGAAGGATCCTACGAGACCCAGTCAGCTGCTATGCACCTAGGGGGCTAATGTACTAGCCCTGGTTACAGGGAAATTAGCAATAAAATCAATGTATTGAAATGATAAAATGCTCCACAAAAGGTCTTTGGGGGCACAGTGTGTGACATAAATGAAAAAATAAAGAAAGAAATTAAGATAAATTAGAAATTAAGTATTAACATATAAAACAAAAGTAAAAAAAAACAGAGACTGTCAGTCGGAATTTATATATTTATATATAAAATAATTTCTCAGGAAGAGGAACAGAGATTTAAAAGTTTTTATAGGTTGTTTCTAGTCTTAAAACAAAATGTAAAAAATAGACACATATGTCCCGATTCATTGAGACTGTCATTGTCTTGAGGAGGCATGCTGGAGAAAGATGCTCCTAATTTATTAAGAGCTTCATTTCATCATATCTTCGACAAATTGAGAATGCCATAAGTCGCAAAATTTTAGTACAAATAACAAAAGACTGATCGTCAGTTCCAAATAGAAAACAAGTGTGTACAGGTGCAAACTAAAAGTAGCCATCTCTGTACATAGCTAACAAAGTTGCACTCTGTAATACTATAGCATAAAAACATGAAATATATGAAATTTTAACTGCATTACTGCTCGAGAAAATAGGAAAATGTGAGAATACTCATGTTTGTATACATAAATTGGCCAATTAATGTATTCCCAGTAGCCATGATAAGGCAATTCTCTTTGCTGGGAACCTTTTCTAAAGTGAATCCTCTCTTAGGGCCCCATCACACATAGTGACACACCAGCGATTCTGACAACGATATGCACTTGTCAGGATCGCTGGTGTGTCACTACATGATCGGTGGTGAGCTGCCAAACAGGCAACTCAGGCAGCGATCAGGGCAGCGACACTGCGGGTAACGTCGCTTAGTTACCCACAGTGTACGTTGGATACCAGCCCGCTGGTGCAGGGAGCTGGTAACCAAGGTACACATCGGGTTTTCAGGTGCTGCGCGATGCCTGGAAACCCGATGTGTACCTTGGTTACCAGCTCCCCTGCAGCAGCGCTCTGGTATCCAACTTACACATCGGGTTTCCAGGCGCCGTCCATCCTGGAAACCCGATGTGTACCTTGGTTACCAGCTGATCGCTGGTCTCCTGCCTGCCACACGCAGCGATGCGTGCTGGCCAGCTGGAGACCAGCGATCAAAAAAATGACCAGGACATTCAGCGACGATCAGCGATACCCAGCAGGGGGGCTGATCGTCACTGAATGTCACACACAGCGATATCGCCGGGGAGATCGCTGTTGTGTCACAAAACTAGTGACTCAGCAGTAGAGTTGAGTGATACTTTCCGATATCCAAAAGTATCGGAATCGGAATGGTATCGCCGATACCATTAAAATATCGGCGATACCCGATACCGATACCGGAAGTCCCATGTAAGTCTATGGGAACAAAATATCGTAACTAAAAAAACCTCTTTCTTTCCTTGTAAACACTAAATATACACACATAGAATACATATATATATATATATATATATATATATATACATGTCATTGTGACATATATATATACATATATGTATAGTTTATACACTTCTACATAGTAAAATATCCTCTGATTCAATTGCCGGATAAAGCCGGCTTCTGTGAAAAGACAGAAGCACCCGACATGAAATGACACTTGGTGTACATAGGGTTAACCATGTCTTTTCATGTCCTTTGCTATCTGATTTGCACAAACAATTACATCAGTCTATGTGTGCAAAATTTCACACCTGTAGGGGTTAATTAAAGGTGTAAATTCGTTGTAAAAAAAACGGACTTTTTTGCTACGAATTTACACCTTTAATTAACCCCTACAGGTGTGAAATTTTGCACACTTACACTCATGTAATTGTTTGTGCAAATCAGATATCAAACTACATGAAAAGACATGGTTAACCCTATGTACACCAAGTGTCATTTCATGTCGGGTTCTGCATTTTCACAAAAGCCGTCAATTGAATTAGCGGCTATTATACTATGTAGAAGTGTATGAACTATAAATATAAATATATATATATATATGTGTCACAAATTCAATGACATGTATATATATATATGAGGTGTAAAATTGCTGAAAAAAAATGCGTGGGCTCCCGCCCTATTTTCGCAACCAGACAGACAAAGCCAGTGAGTGGGGGCAGATAATAATAGCCCAGAGAGGGACCATTTTTTTTGGCCCCCCCCGGCTACTTAACATCTGCCCCCAGACACCCCAGAAAGGGCAAATCTCTAATTAGATTTGCCCTTTCTGGCACTTTGCCCGTCTATTCCCATTGCCCTGTAGCGGTGGCGAATGGGTTAATAAGGGGTTAAAATGACCTTGCAATTGAAAGGTCACTTTAAGCCAGGTTAATAATTGAGAGCTGTCAATTAGACAACTATCAATTATTAATCCTATTGTATGAAAGAAAAATCAAACACACACACTTTAATAAAAAAGTTTAATGAAATAATCACACAGTTTTTGACCATATTTTATTTACCTGCTAAAACCATTTCCTGTAATAAAAATAAAATAATAAAGCAAAATTATTCTTACCAATCCGATGCACAGTCAGGTCCCACGGTGTAATCCTTCAGAAAGGGTTAATGTTTACTGTAGGGACCGCAGCTAATGCTGCAGCCTCACAGTAAACCCCCAAATGAATGAGCTCCTCTCCTGGCTGACAGGAGAGGAAGTGGAAAGCTTAATTGATTGCTTTCCACTTTCACTTCAGGTCAGCCAGGGACACCATCAGTGACGTCAGAGGGAACTGATTAACAAAAATAGGGGTTCCCTTCGAAAAAAAAATGGCGTGGGGTCCCCCCTATTTTTGTTAACCAGCCAGATGAAGCAGACCGCTGAGGCCTGGATTTTCAGGCTGTTAAGGAGCCAAGATCCATGGACCTTGCCAGCCTGATAATACCAGGCCACAGCAGTCTGCATATCTTGGCTGATTAACAAAAATAGGGGATCCCCTCGAAAAAAATTGGCGTGGGGTCCCCCCTATTTTTGTTAACCAGCCAGATGAAGCAGACCGCTGAGGCCTGGTTTTTCAGGCTGGTAAGGATCCAATATCCATGGACCTTGCAAGCCTGATAATACCAGGCCACAGCAGTCTGCTTAGCTTGGCTGGTTAACAAAAATAGGGGATCCCCTCAAAAAAAAAACGGCGTAGGGGTCCCCCTATTTTTGTTAACCAGCCAAGTAAAATGCAGACTGCTGCGGCCTGGTATTAAAAGACTGTCAAGGCCCATGGATTTTGGCCCTCAACAGCCTGATAATACCAGGCTACAGCAGCCCCACATTTGGCGCATCAAAAGATGTGCCAATTGTGGCACTTTACCCGGCTCTTCCCACTTGCCCTGTAGCGGTGGCAAGTGGGGTAATAAGGGGTTAATGTCACCGTTGTTTGCACGGTGACAATAAGCCCGGTTAATAATGGAGAGGCGTCAATAAGACACCGATCCATTATTAATCCCAAAGTTTTTAAATGTGTAAAAAAAAGACACAGCAAGAAAAAAGTCTTTTAATGAAATAAAAGAGACAACACAGTTTTCATTTTTTTTATTACTCTCTCATTCCTGCGACGCCATCGATCTCCTGTAAAAAAATAAAAAAAACAAACCAACAGTATACCACCTGTCCGACGCAGTCCATAGTAACCACAGTCCCACGACGATCCAGCTCTGCTACATCGGAACGACAGGCAGAGCCTGACATCCCGGCGCAGCACAGCTGCTTACCAGCTTCCCCGGCGGTGACGTCATCGGACTGCTTTACGGCCGCGATTACCCAGCAGTCACTGCAGTTATCGCGAGAAACTGCATGTGACCGCCGGGAGAAGAGGATGGCGGCCATTAAGCAGTCCAGGATGTGACCGCCGGAGATCTTCTGCCGAGTAAGTGCCGCTGACTCCTGACAGACCCGACCGACGGACACTGACAGTGACAGTGACAATCCCGATTCCGGTATCCGATATGACGAAAATATCGGTACTCGGAATCGGAATTCCGATACAGCCAATATCGGCCGATACCCGATATTTGCAGTATTGGAATGCTCAACCCTACTCAGCAGCGATCTCGCTAGCGAGATCGCTGTGTGTGGCAGAGGCTTTAGGCTGAAGCCTGCATTTATATGGGTAGATAGGATCCTGCTGCAATTAAAACTGCCACAGGTTGATGGGTGGAGTGCTCAGTCAGCGAGCCTATGTATACAAAAAATAAAAAACTGACTGTTAATTCCAAACAGAAAACTGGTGTGTACAGGTGCGAACTAACAGTAGCTATCTCTATACATAACTAATAAAGTTGCAATCTGTAGTGCTATAGCATGAAAACATGAAATATATGAGATTTTAATTATATAGATTCACATTAAGATAGGTCCCAGCAAAAAAAATCGCCTTATCATGGCTGCTGGGTATACATGAACTGGCCAATTTATGTGCTAAGTATTCTCATGTTTTCCTATTTTCTAGTGCAGTAATGCAATTAAAATGTCATATATTTAATGTTTTTATGCTTCAGCGCTATAGAGTGCAATTTTATTTTTAGAGCAGCTTCAAGTTGTATCATAATTTTCCAACCTTTCAAAGCCAGAATTGTAGCTAAAAAACTTTGATGATTCTGGCCCATGTTTCCTATTTTTCTTTACATTTTCCACCAATACAAGCAAAAAAAAGTACATAAAAATTAACTTTCATTCACGAAAAAAAGGAGATAAAAACTATTTAAGTGTCCAAATGAGAAAATCTTTTAAGCCTTTAAAAGCACACGTAAAGTAAAACTCAAAATAGTGAACTGTCGGGAAAGGGGTAAAGCCCAGCTCTGAACTAGTTAAGAGGACCTAATACTTGTATTTACCAGCAATTTTAAAGTTTTACTTTTAACCCCTGTTTTCTTATAAAATTGTGCCTCCACCGCAATAGTAAGAAAGAGCAGTGATCTATTATACATAGGAGTCTCTGATGCTTTTTACATTCTGAATATTAGGTCATGTGAAGATAGAGATTAAAAAAATTATTTAGGTTTCTGTAAATAATTTTTTTTACACAATACAAAGACATTTTTCAGTATACTTACTGTATTCGACAACTAACAATTTTCATGATTTCATTCGGTTTTATTCATTTATTCAAAAGGAATATTCTTTATTTCACTAGGTAAAAATCAGTACTGGTCCTGTCATGAACACGGCTTGTATCAGGTACATTACAGTTACCAGAGGTGTATCTTCTTCAGAGCCGTGATACCTATGTTTCCATCACATGACAATGAAAATGAACCAAGGTTCCTATTAAATGACAGCAAGCAGAGATAGTGAAATTCATAAGTGATTAAGAAATAAGGTATATTGTAAAATGTGATAAATTCTAGAATAGAAAGAATTAGATTTATTGAAACCAGAATGTCCTTCTGTGCAATAAAATACAGAGAAACTGTTTCATTAGGTTGTATGTATATATAATTTAATGCAACCAAATGATAGTAGTCTTGGAACTTGATGGTGACTTTTTCATCCCATTTCTTTAATTTTAATATGTTGTTAAGCAGCAGTTACATGACAGTTTCATATATATGGCCTGAGATTGTCATACATCATAGTCGCAGCTGAAAGATCTTTATAATAAATAGTACCTGTACATTATTTGAGCAAGTATATATTTATATATAATGGGTTTTTTAGAATTTTATTTTCCTAGTTAAAAAAAAATTAAAATGCCCTACCTGATCTGATCTATCACCTGTAGAAATCTATTGTTATGTATAAAGGCTTTGCATTTAAACATGGTTCAGGCTTTGGGACACTCACTTTCTTAATTCCTATTCCTATCATGAGGCTGTGTATAGCCCTAAGATCATAATGTTTCAGGGTAAATGTTCTTACTGACATCCTAATATTGAATTCATGACCACCAATGAATATCTAACGACTAATATCATGGCTGCCAGGAATAGGCACAATAGCTATTTGTAGGGTAATAAAAATGTTGGCTTCCAATTTTAACCTAATATTGGTCTATCATTTTATACTGTAACCTTCTCAGAAAGCTGAGCTGGATTCGTTACCCTTGAATATGCAGATTTTTGTGCAATCCACTAGGTTTGTATACTGCTACATAAGAAGTTAAACGATAGTTTTTAGGACTTTCACACTAGAATTCTGCACCCTAGTAATTAACCACGTAACTAGCACAACGTTGACAAGGGAAACTGGTCCTCAACGAAATAATCTCTGCTGCCAGTGTCTATCAACCAGGCTTCACCTCAAGAAGTGTTCAAGGCAATGAAAAGGACCTATAGAAGCTGAAAGTTCCACATGTGCTCCTCTCTGAGTGGTCTTCAAGAGGGCCAAGAGAGGGGGCAGATTCAGGGTTTGGAAATAAACTGAACAAAAAGTCTTGATAAGACTGGAGCAGCCTGGCTCCATAAAACTAATTAATATGACTAGTCCCTGTTTGCAGAATATCTTGTTAGTAAAAATAATAATAAATTGAGCCCTAGCAGTCTGAATCTGTGCAATTACAGTGTGAATTGCATGAGAGGATTATGTGAAGTGCTCTTGGCACAGAGGGGGGAACCAAGACGCTTCAGCTCAAGTACAGCAAGCAGCTGGTTAGGGGTTCTGCACCTGCTGGCTAGCAGGCTGTTTTTACCTTTAGACGAAAACAGGACCATGAATCCCAATCCTATTCTAAAGAATAGAAAAAAAAATCAGAATTAAATCTTGGATGGGATCATATGAAGAAACAAGAAACTTTCCAATCTCAGTTATTAAAATTGCTGCGTGGTGTCCAGGCAAAGCACAAGATTGGTAGGGAGAGGGTCAAAGGAGCTTCATCTTAATGTCACAGAAAGACTTAAGGCAATGTGATATTGGCAGAGATTCAATGTAAATTTGAAAGGGTGGAGAGAATTGGAGATGAGGAGAAGAAAGACTTCTTTTAGAGCTTCATGCTTCTAAGTCATGCTGATCAGCATAAGCTGGACTTTACATTCTGGGAATAGCAATGAGGCACACATTACAGTTTACTCACCAAAATTGTTTGATCATTCTGGTTTCTTATACAGCTGCACCCACAAAGCACTCTTGACTTGAAAGCTGTGGACTTTTCTCCCTAATAATGGGTATTTTGTAACCAAAAATAACTTTGAAAGAAAACTAGGTACATGTTTATTTGCCTGTTTATTATAGTGAATCGATCATGATCTCCAATGTTTAGCAAACAAATAGTATCTATATACCATGGAAAGACATTTACATTAAAATATCAAAAAGATTGCAATGCAAATTGTTATAATTTTGCTGAACCTTACATTACATTAATCATTGAATCTTATTATAAATGTTTAGAATTGAGAGTCCTCAGTGGTTGATACTTATCAACCACTGAGCACTC
Organism: Oophaga sylvatica; assembly: GCA_033576555.1. Taxonomy (NCBI): domain Eukaryota; kingdom Metazoa; phylum Chordata; class Amphibia; order Anura; family Dendrobatidae; genus Oophaga; species Oophaga sylvatica. The sequence goes on along the minus strand of JARQOD010000005.1, from coordinate 179,251,038 downwards.
TCAATTCTAAATGTTTTTCTATCTACTTATCAACCACTGAAGACTCTCAATTCTAAATATTTTTCTATCTACTTATCAACCACTGAGGACTCTCAATTCTAAATATTTTTCTATCTACTGGCTAACACGGTACAAAGATACACATCTTTCCTGTATTATAAATGTTCACACTTGATGATTTTGTACAATATCTAGAGTCTATAACAGATACTGGTATGTCTCTTCTAAATTCACGTATGAATGCTAGTGACATGATACATCATACAAGTTCGACAAGTTCAGGTATGCTAGAAGAGAACTTCTCATAGAATAGAATAATGACTTATCACAGCTTCCCCCAAAATATGACAATTCACCGTAATAGTATCTAAAGAGCAGGAGAGTTTTCAGAAGTTGCCACCACCCATGAGGAGCAAACTCGAGCTGAACTCTTTCTCCCATTCTTGCATTTTCCTATCAATTTAAATTCAGCTTTATGGCAACAAAGTATGGGCAAGTGAAGTGTTAGTAGAAAAGGAGAAATGGCTTACTGGTTCAGCTTACCTAAAACATGCCATATAGGTGAGTGTTATGTATGTGTGCCCTGTTAGTATAAAGATAGGAAGTCAATGAAAAGTATTCTCCACTTAGATGCTTGTCCCAGCACATAATGCTTTTGCCAAGGTGAAGGAATTTGGGCTCTGTCTATATGGGAATAATTTCATCGTACATGAGCTGCAAACAATCAAGCGTCATATCGTTATCACTAGAGAATCGTGTGACGAATCCATGCCATCCAGACAGTGTTGCTGAGAATGGATGGATATACACAACACAATAATGTCAGTAGCTTTCTTCAGAAAGATCTGCTCTGCATAGAAGCTCTGCTGTAGGTAACAGATAGGGACTTTATTGATTTCTATAGCATATACTAGAGGTGAGTGGATTGATCCACTGAGGATCGACTGAGTCTAATTACTTAAATTCGCAGTTCCCCTAAAAATTCAAATTTTTTGCAATTCAATGTTTTTGAAATTCAAGTTATGACGATCACAGAAAAAAATGCCCGGTACCATGTGACACACTGCTGTAAAACTCAGTGATCAGGTTATTGACGTCAGGTGCACCTGCATCTATCACATCACATGGTCTAGCAAGCAGCCAATCAGGGGGACCGTCACAGCCAGTATAAAAGAAGAGGGCCCGCCAAGCATCGCTGATTTAGGATTTTACTGCCTAGTGATAGCGGGAAAGAACGTACAGCTCATTCCACATATTTCCCACAGTTCACAGTGTGTATTTCTTTTGCACACTTCCTTGTTATTATAGTCTAACATTACACCTTTACGTGACACCTAAACACAGCGGCCTGGAGCAGGTGCTTGCTTTTGGGCTTGCTACCTATATTTTTTTTTGTCCCATCATTTTTTTAATAAAAGGCCAGGAAATGTAATAAGAAAAGGTCACATTTTAATTTTTGAATATCTGATTTAATAGTCCAATTAGCAACCAAACACCTCATGACATGTAAGCGGATTAAATAATATATATTTTGATAATATGGTATTGCTACACTTGAAGGTATATTAACATATCTGCAAACTGTATATTTCTATTCGTGTAGATATGTGAAATATAACATGTTCTTTATTACTGTAAAGTATATATATGTTTAGATTTAAGGTAAGCAAAGTGGTTAGGTACAGCCACTAGATGGGAGCATTATAGGATATTATAATAGTAATTAGAACTTAGAATAAGGAATGGTTAAATACAGGAGGGGCTGCTGTGTGGTAAGTCAGGAACATTTCCTGAGTATAGTTAATTAGGGGTTAGTGCCCGAGATGTCCAGACGGGCCATAGGCCCTGGACACCGCAGCAGCCAAGTAACGTTCTTACAAGAAGAATTACAGCCATTCAGAGTCCCTTAGGGACAGAAGGACAGTGTGCAGCACCAGAGTGTCAGCAGATTAGAGTGGGAACAAGGAAACGGTCTAGAAAGTACAGGGCGCAGATTTTTCAAGATGTGGCAGATCATTGCATGAGCAGACGCACTCAGATCTGGGCAAAATGGATGAGGGAGTCCCCAGAAGTAGTGAGTATGGACAAGGAGAACGCTGCGGTACTACCCATGGCACTATTACCCCGTAATGTACTGAAGGACATAGAAGGAAGCACAGGGAAAGTGCAGGAGTTGATCTGTGTGGTATGTGATGCTGTCCCTGTATCTGACAAGAATGTGTTGCAAAGTGTGCCCAGTAAAGTTCTTCATTTTGCATTAGTAAAGATGTATATCTTCGTACCGTGCAATAGTCACTTGTCTTACCTATTGCATTTTTTCTGTGTTTTTGTGTATAAATATGTGATTCTTCAGATTTTGTATTAGTTCAGCCTGATGAAGAGACCTGAGTAGTCTCGAAAGCTTGCAATTTGTTACCATCTTTTCAGTTAGCCATTAAAAGGTATCAACCACTGAGGACTCTCAACTCTAAATATTTTTCATTTTGCATTGGAATCAGACTGTGTCTCAGTTATTCCGGAACTGGCTACAGAAGGCCCCCAGCGTCACAGAGGACTCCCTGATGGTGCAGCAAAAGATGACACCGGTACACTGCTGAAGACACCCTGTTTTCATGTAAGAGGAGACCAGGGCCCTGATGTAACTGAGGGCTTGGCCACGACTACACCCCTGGCCGAATCTTACAACCATACTGCATGCTGTTGCTGCATGGTTGTTTCCTATCATGTAGCTGCTTCACAAAATAGCATTTTAGGGTTATACAGCAAAAACAGAAAAAAGGGCGAACGGCAAACATTAAAAAGTCTGAGACATTATATATCTGCAGAATATCGAACTATTCTATCTATATAAGATTGCTTTATTATTTATGACAACTAGATTTAATTTATGTCTGCTGAAGACCCTCATGGCTGTCATCATGTTTCTCCTCCTGAATGTATAGCACAGGTGATCGGACAATCGCAGCTTCAAGTCTCCTAAGGAGACTATGAAATACAGTAAGAAGTAAAAAAAAAGTATTAACAAATTTTAAAAAAAATAGAAATTCAAATAGCCACCCTCTTGCCCCCCTTAAAAAATAAAATAATTAATAATATATACATATTTAGTATTGCCACTTTCATAAATGTCCGATCTATCAAAATATAAAATAAATTAATCTGATCGGTAAACGATGTAACGAGAAAAAAAATCAAAACACCAGAATTATGCTTTTTTGGTCGCCACAACTTTGCAGTAAAAAGTGATCAAAACATTGTATCTACCCTAAAACGGTATCAGTAAAAACACCAGCTCAGGGCACAAAAACAAAGCTTTCATACAGCCCCAGATCCCGAAAAATTAGAACATGACGGGTCTCTGAAAATGGCGACAAAAGCGGAAAAAAACAATTTTTTTCACCACTTAAGTAAAAAATAAACTGTACATGTTTGGTATCTGGGACATCTTATTCCAGTTTTAACATATATTGAACAATAAATAAATAAAATACACGAAAACAATTGTGGAAATGCACTTTTTTGCAATTTCACAGCACTTGGAATTTTTCATCAAAGCAGTAGGCAAAACACGCTCTGGTCACGTGCAGTAACTGTAGGGTCAGGATCTAACTATTGTCTATCTTATCTGTCATGTTTTCCTATGCTTTCTGTATAATGTAACTATTTAATATATGAATAGCTCTGTCTGATATCAAAGTGGACTTGTTGCACAATATTACTTTATAGCCCTTAAATTTTACATTATATGTGCCTTATCAAATTAACTTACTATTTAATTAAATATGAATGCTATTTTTTTAATTTCTTATCTGTGTCCAAAATCAGTTAGATCACTAATGCTATTTAGGGGTTATTAATTATTATTATTATTATTATATTATTATAGCGTCATTTATTCCATGGTGCTTCACATGTGAGGAGGGGTATACATAATAAAAAACAAGTACAGTAATCTTAACACAAGTCATGACTGGTACAGGAGGAGAGAGGACCTTGCTTGCGAGGGCTCACAATCTACAAGGGATGGGTGAGGATACAGTAGGTGAGGGCAGAGCTGGTCATGCAGCGGTTTGGTGGATCGGTGGTTACTGTAGGTTGTAGGCTTTTGGAAGTGGTAATTCTTCAGGTTCCTTTTGAAGATTTCCACGGTAGGTTAGAGTCTGACATGTTGTGGTACAGAGTTCCAGAGTAGGGGGTGATGCGCAGGAGAAATCTTGTATGCGATTGTGGGATGAGGAGATAAGAGGAGAGTCGAGAAGGAGATCCTGTGAGCATCGGAGGTTTCATGCAGGTAAGTACCAGAAGACGAGGTCAGAGGTGTATGGAGAGCACAGGATGTGGATGGCTTTGTATATTAAGGTTAGGGTGTTTGAGTAATGGCGAGCCAGTGCAGGGATTGACAGAGGGCTTGGGAATAGTGGGGGGACAGGTAGATTAGTTGTGTAGCGGAGTTTAGAATAGATTGGAGGGGTGTGAGACAGTTAGAGGGGATGCCAAAGAGCAGGAGGTTGCAGTAGTCAATGCGGGACTAGGGTTTTTGCAGATTCTTGGTTGAGGAATGTATGGATCAGGGAAATATTTTTGAGTTGAAGTCGGCAGGATATGGAGAGGGTTTGGATATGTGGTTTGAAGGTGAGATCAGAGTCAAGGATTACCCCAAGGCAGCGAGCTTGTGGGACTGGGGAGAGTGAGCATCCATTTACTTTAATGGATAGGTCCATGTGGGGGTCGAGTGAGATGGGGGAAAGATGATGAATACTGTTTTGTCCATATTAAGCTTTAGAAATCTAGTGGAGAAGAAGAACGAAATAGCGAACAGACATTGTTGGATTCTGGTTAGTAGGGTGGTGATATCTGGTCCAGAGATGTAGATCTATGTGTCATCAGCATAGAGATGATACTGAAAGCCGTGGGACTCGAGGTGCTGTCCCAGGCCAAAGGTGTAAATGGAGAAGAGCAGGGTCCCTAGGACTGAACTTTGCAGGAACTCCGACAGATAGGGGGTGAGGTGAGGAGGTGGTGTGTGAGTGGGAGATGCTGAATGTTCGGTCTGTTAGGTATGATGATATCCAAGATAGGGCCAAGTCTGTGATGCCAAGAGATAAGAGGGTCTGTAGTATTAAGGAGTAGTCACTGTGTCAAAGGTAGAGGACAGGTCAAGGAGGAGGAGGAGGGCAGAGTAGTGTCGCTTGGCTTGGGCAGTTAATTGATCATAGGTGACTTTAGTTTGAGCAGTTTCAGTGGAGTGATGCAGTCGAAGAAGGAGCAGAAAGAGAGGAGGGATGACAGTTCAAGATGGACATGTTGTTCCAGTAGTTTTGAGGCATAGGGGATAAGTGATATGGGACGATAGCTGGATACAGAGGATGAGTCAAGAGAGGACTTTTTAATGGGTGTGATTGAGGCATGTTTGAAGCATGAGGAAGAAAACACTAGTTGTTAGTGATAGGTTGAAGAGATGGCTTTCTCTGATGTTATCAATCTCCTGCTTGAAGAATGAGGCAAAGTCTTCAGCTGAGATGAGTGGAGCTTCATCTTCATCTGGACATGAACATTTTGCACCCTAATAACTTATAACTGTTTACTATAGTTGTACATAGAAAAATAACTACTTGGCAACATGTGAATGCGCATAATATTGCTTATATATGAAATGAGTGTTTATTATTCTGACATACTGCCATAGACTGTTCTTTGAGAATATTTTCACCTAGATGTTTTTATTGATTTTAATATGTGAGTAATAAAATTTGTAATATTTTATTCAACACTCCAGTTGTGTTTCACATTTATAGGATTAGATAGTTCAGTGGATACACAACACACATTTACTTCTTTATCTGTGTTAAAGTTATGGAAAGAGGGAAATGTGTATAAAGTGGCCTTCTGTCTATCTGTACTGTGTGTATACTGTATATAAGTACAGTGACACACAGGACAAAAAATAAAAGCGCCGTAAACTGGCCAAACTTTGAGCACGCACAAATATGATCAGGCACAGAGATACCACTACGACAAATGTGTTTTTTTTTCTTTTTTTTTGCTAACTACTGATGCATATAAGTACAGTGACACCGCGGACAAAAAAATAAAACCGCCGTAAACTGGCCAAACTTTGAGCATGCACAGATATTAGATGTTACGAAGATACCACACCGAAAAATGTGTGTCCTGTCCTTTTTTTAAATTTTTTGGCTAAAAAAATGCTGTATATAAGTACAGTCACACCCACAACAAAAAAAAGAAAACCGCCGTAAACTGGCCAAACTTTAAGCATGCACAGATATCAGTTGGCACAGGGATACCACTACGACAAATGTGTGGCCTGTATTTTGTTTTTTTGGGGCTAAACAGTGCTGTATATAAGTACAGTGACACTAAGGACAAAATAAGAAAACCACCGTAAACTGGCCAAACTTTGAGCACGAACAGATATTAGGTGGCACGGAGATACCACACCGAAAAATGTGTGGCCTGTATTTTGTATTTTTTTGGCTAAATAGTGCTGTATATAAGTACAATGACACCCAGGACAAAAAAAGAAAACCGCCATAAACTTGTTAATTATATGCAAACACATGGTAGGAGTCCAAACCAAAAACTTAAAAAGCAATACAAAAGGAAAGGAGAGGGGGAAAAATATTTGGAGACCCTAATGAAAACTGGAAAAAAAAAAGGGGGGAGGAGAAAAGGGGAAAAAAAGGTGTCTTACCGCCAGTGAAGGAGAATCTAGAGAGTGGCAGTAGACATTATTCAGTGGTTCTAAAGAAGGAAAGGTAGATCATGTTAGCCAATCCATTTCACGGTTGAGACCCCTGGGATGTAAAGTATCGAGGGTGTAAATCCAGAACGTTTCACGTTGTTTAAGTAGGCGGACATGGTTACTACCCCTTCTGGGTCTTGGCACTTTTTCAATGATCTGAAACCTCAGTTGGGATATGTTATGCTTTGCCTCTTTGAAATGCGCCGGAAGTGGTAACCATGTTTTGCCACATCTAATGATAGATTTGTGGCTGGAAATGCGGTCCCTGATAGGCTGGGTTGTTTCCCCCACGTACAGTAGCCCACACGGGCATTTTATGATGTATACAACAAAATTGGTTTCGCATGTAAAGAAATCCTTGATGGGATAGGATTTCCCTGTGCGTGGGTGAATGACCTCGTTGCCCTTAATGATGTTAGAACAGCTCATGCAGTTTAAGCATGGAAAAGTGCCAGTACGTCTTAATCCAGATAATGTGCGTGTGCATGGCGAGTTGTTTGTTCTCATGTCTGCTCTGACAAGGTGATCGTTGATATTTTGAGGCCTTCTTAAGCATATTAATGGTGGATTACTGAAAGTAGTGATGTTGGGATATGCCTTGGATAAAAGAGGCCAATGTTTATGAATCAAATTATGAATCCTCTGTATGGAGGGATGATGGCTATGCACAAACGAAAGTCGGACAGGTTTGTGGGGGACAGTATTGCTGTTCTCTTCTGAGGGCATGGTAGCTCTGGACATCTCAGATGATAGAAGCGAAGATGGGTAGTGTCTGGATGCAAATTTCTCCGACATTTCTTGTAGTCTAATATTCCTTGTGGTGGAATCAGAAACGATTTTAGTAACCCTTTTAAACTGAGATCGGGGAAGGCTATGTTTAGTTGGCCTGGGATGACAGCTATCGTACTGAAGGAGGTTGTTACAATCTGTCGGCTTAGTATAGATATCGGTGGTTAGTTTGCCTTGTCTGTCCTTATTGACTCTGGTATCAAGAAAGTTTATGGTTTCAGTGCTGTGAGAGAGAGATTGAATTTAAGTTCGTTTCTGACACTATTGATTGTGTTGAAGAAGGTGGAAAGGCTGTTCTGATCGCCACGCCAGATACAGAAAATGTCGTCAATGTAACGGTACCATGTGAGAGCATGTTCCTGGAATAATGGGTTACTGTAGATGTAATCTTGTTCGAATTTATCCATATATAAATTTGCATAAGCTGGAGCTACATTAGATCTCATCGCGGTCCCGCATAATTGTATGTAGAAATCATTCTCAAATCTGAAGAAATTATCCCTCAGGACTAAGTCCAAGAGTTCAAGGCATAGTTCATGTGCGTTGGATTCAAGATTGGCATTATCCAGAGTCATCGATACTGCTTGGATGCCCTTATCATGGGTAATGGATGTGTACAAGCTGTTGACATTGAGTGTGTATAGAATACTAGAGGGCTCAACAGAGTCCAGAGTGTGAATTTTATTCAAAAAATCCGCTGCATCTAGGATGAATGATCTTGTGGAGTGAGTGTGTTATGGAAATTTAATTAGGATAAATCTATCCTGCAGTGTTTGCTGTTGCTGTTCCTAATTTTAGATTAAATGTCTTTTCTTTGAGCGCTCAGACGAAATGAGGACTGTCCACAACGGAAGTGTCAGTATAACAGTTCATCAAGACCAACAGTTTTTTATTATTCATTCAAGGTTTTATACGTTTACAAAAAGGGGCTGGTTAGTCAATTAACATACAATTAAAAGCTGCTAGGTTATTGGCTGTTTTAGTGTAAGTATGATAAGTATGATAATTATGATAAAAGGGCTGAAGTTGCAGATTTATTGTTTATTGTTCTTTGCCCCAGATTTCCTGCGTGACGAGTAAAGAAAACAATAGATATCTATCAAGACTTTCTGTTCTTGTTTGTGTCCTTGGTAAAAAGTCCCTATGAACTATCTTTTGCAATAGCCTGATTTATGTAGGCCAGGGTCGTATAGCTAGCATTAGCTCTTCCATACAGTTAGGTCCATATATATTTGGACAGAGACAACATTTATCTAATTTTGGTTCTAGACATTACCACAATGAATTTTAAACAAAACAATTCAGATGCAGTTGAAGTCCAGACTTTCAGCTTTCATTTGAGGGTATCCACATTAAAATTGGATGAAGGGTTTAGGAGTTTCAGCTCCTTAACATGTGCCACCCTGTTTTTAAAGGGACCAAAAGTAATTGGACAAATGACTCCACGGCTATTTCATGGACAGGTGTGGGCAATCCCTTTGTTATGTCATTCTCAATTAAGCAGATGAAAGGGCCGGAGTTGATTTGAGGTGTGGTGTTTGCATTTGGAAGGTTTTGCTGTGAAGGAAACATGCGGTCACAGGAGCTCTCCATGCAGGTGAAACAAGCCATCCTTAAGCTGCAAGAACAGAAAAAAACCCATCCAAGAAATTGCTACAACATTAGAAGTGGCAAAATCTACAATTTGGTACATCCTGAGAAAGAAAGAAAGCACTGGTGAACTCATCAATCCAAAAAGACCTGGGAGCCCACGGAAGACAACAGTGGTGGATGATCGCAGAATATTCTCCATGGTGAAGAAGAACCCGTTCACAACATCAACTGAAGTCCAGAACACTCTCAGTGAAGTAGGTGTATCTGTCTCTAAGTCAACAGCAAAGAGAAGACTCCATGAAAGTAAATACAAAGGGTTCACATCTAGATGCAAACCATTCATCAATTCCAAAAATAGACAGGCCAGAGTTAAATTTGCTGAAAAACACCTCCAGAAGCCAGCTCAGTTCTGGAAAAGTATTCTATGGACAGATGAGACAAAGATCAACCTGTACCAGAATGATGGGAAGCCAAAAGTTTGGAGAAGAAAGGGAACGGCACATGATCCAAGGCACACCACATCCTCTGTAAAACATGGTGGAGGCAACGTGATGGCATGGGCATGCATGGCTTTCAATGGCACTGGGTCACTTGTGTTTATTGATGACATAACAGCAGACAAGAGTAGCCGGATGAATTCTGAAGTGTACCGGGATATACTTTCAGCCCAGATTCAGCGAAATGCTGCAAACTTGATTGGACGGCGCTTCATAGTACAGATGGATAATGACCCCAAGCATACAGCCAAAGCTACACAGGAGTTCATGAGTGCAAAAAAGTGGAACATTCTTCAATGGCCAAGTCAATCACCAGATCTTAACCCAATTGAGCATGCATTTCACTTGCTCAAATCCAGACTTAAGAGGGAAAGACCCACAAACAAGCTAGACCTGAAGGCTGCGGCTGTAAAGGCCTGGCAAAGCATTAAGAAGGAGGAAACACAGCGTTTGGTGATGTCCATGGGTTCCAGACTTAAGGCAGTGATTGCCTCCAAAGGATTCGCCACAAAATATTGAAAATAAAAATATTTTGTTTGGGTTATGTTTATTTGTCCAATTACTTTTGACCTCCTAAAATGTGGAGTGTTTGTGAAGAAATGTGTACAATTCCTACATTTTCTAACACATATTTTTGTTCAACCCTTCAAATTAAACGTTACAATCTGCACTTGAATTCTGTTGTAGAGGTTTCATTTCAAATCCAATGTGGTGGCATGCAGAGCCCAACTCGCGAAAATTGTGTCACTGTCCAAATATTTCTGGCCCTGACTGTAGATATGTGTGAGCACAGGATTTTTAGCAAGTGAGATCTATCTAACTGTAAATGCATATATATATATATATATTGAATATGTGGAATACATATATATTTCCATGACAGTCCCCCCTTAGATACCACTTGCCCTAAAAACCTGCTACTGTCCCAAAGCGCTGCAACTCTTTTGTGCTGCCGATGGGCTGGCACATGCCTAACACATGTACCCCTCATCGATGCAGGCTTTTCGCAAATGGGCGGTCAGGAGATCTGTCCCTAGCAGGGGTTCATGCGTTTGCAATCATAGTCTCTTTATTTAGCTGCATGTCAGAAAAACGTGTGTATTCTTCGTCAGGTAGGTCATCTGTCTGGTCAGTCAGAGCATCCACGACATCATTCATGGCTTAGATGTCTCTTCTGGCACGGGAGCTTCCTTGCGATGCGATACGTGGATCCAAGCAGGCTTTCCCTCTAGTTTCACAGAGGTTGGTGTCATCTGGGGCTCTTGGACAGGACCATCAAATCTGGGATCGAGTGTTCTCATTTCCAACTTTTTTCACCAACACCCAGTCTCCTGGCTTTCAAGGAGTGCGTACCGGACACTGAGTCTGGATCTGGCAGTGAAGAGAAAAACTCGAGAATGGACATTAGTTTTTTGACCAATTCAATTACATAAGCAAACAAGATATCATTTTGCATATTCTGCTGCTGAGGGAAGAATGCACCTAACTTGGGACTAGACCCAAACAAAATTTCGCATGGTGACAGCTTTTCCGGGTCTCTGGGAGTGTGCCTTACGCTAAACAATGCAATTGGGGGTGTGTCATGCCATGGTTTGCGTGTCTCTTGGGCAATTTTCAGCATCCTATTCTTAAGTGTTCCGTTCAGTCTTTCTACCTCCCCGCTGCTCTGGGGGTGATAAGGAGTGTGTAGGCCTAAATCTGACCCAACTGCTAACTGGACCTCTTGTGTCAGATTTGCTGTGAATGCGGGTCCCTGATCACTTTCTATCACTTCTGGAACCCCGTATCTGCACACTATTTTCCGAAAGTAGCTGCTTTGCAGTAGTCTTTGCTGACTTGGAAGGCTTCTGTCCATCTTGAAAACACTTCTTTGACCACAATGGCGTATTTGAATCCTTCACTTTGCGATATCTGGATGTGGTCTATCTGGATCCTCTGAAGCTGGTAGAGTGGTCTTGCCAGATGAGGTGAGGGGGACTGTTGTGAATGTGCTAGAAATGAATTCTGAGCAGAAGCTCCCTCTGGTGGTTACAAACAGTACTGAACTATCCAATGAAGATTGTGAAGATTGGCGATCAGGTGTTACTGACTGGTCTTATATAAGGGAGGTTCCCTCCTATCAGTTTTGCCGGTGATCAGTTGTTCTGGTCTCATCTTTGATTCCTGTTCACTTTGTAGCTTGCTGTTTCGTGCCTGCATCTTCTGCTAACAGATAAGACATTTTCTTCTTTTAGTTTTTTGTGCTTGCTTTTTGCATTTTGTCCTGCACTTCTGTGGGGGTCTGCCGGGTCCCCTCCGGGGGCTTGTGCTCCTCTCAGTTTAGTTCAGCCACTGTTGTTTGTTCATTTGCCTTTTCCAGTTTTTTCAGTGGCTGCTGTTTAGTTTTGCTACACCAGAGAACTACTTTAGGTGGTAGAGGTCGTGTGATCTCAGGTGTTTTTGTAATTAGTAGTGTTGGTACTTTTCAGGGTTTTTTGGGATTGCAGTAAGTGTCCTTCCTATCCTTTTCTATTTAGGAAGTTTGGGCCCCAAAGTTTGCTCATACTATTTTCTGTCTGTGTCTGTATTTCCTCTTGTCTAACCGCCATTACATGTTTGGGGGCTTTCTATGTTCTTTGGGGATCTGCTCCGGGGCAGATAGTTTTCCTCTTTCTGTCTTTAGGTGTAGTTAGCTTCTCAGGCTGTGACGAGGAGTCTAGGACCAACGTAGGTACGCTCCACGGCTGCCTTTAGTTGTGGTGGTTAGTCAGGGTACTGCAATCCCATAGATTCCAACCTCTCTGGTGTATTTCCTCTTTTGCCTGCTCTCCTCAGCTACCAAATCATATCAGTATCACCGGCCCAAAAACTGATATTTGTATGGTACTCACAGAAGGGAAAAATAGTGTTAAAGAAAGAAGATTGTCAGAGTTGTCAGAGATTTTTTTTTTTTTTTCCCTCTGTTTCTCTGAATGCTGAGGAGGATTTTTTTTTCTCTCAATGGAGTTTGCATGGTTGTCTGGCCGTGTGGATCAGCTTGCCACTGAAGTTCGGAGTATTGCTACCTATCTTGCAGGGTTGCCTGTTGTGGAACTAGGATTCCCATGCCAGATTTGTTTTTAGGGGATCGAGCTAAATTTCTGAATTTCAAAAATAACTGTAAGTTGGTTTTTGCCTTGAAATCTAAGTCCTCAGGGAACGCAGCACAGCAGGTTCAAATTGTCATCTCTCTCCTGCGCGGCGATCCTCAGGATTGGGCTTTTTCCCTGACACCTGGGAATCCTGTTTTGAGTAATGTTGATGCATTTTTTCAGGCTCTGGGGTTATTGTACGATGAGCCTAATGTCACTGATCAAGCTGAAAAAGCCTTGTTGGCATTAAATCAGGGGCTTGAGGACGCTGAGTTATACTGTCAGAGATTCCGAAGGTGGGCAGTCCTGACCAAATGGAATGACGATGCTTTGGCAGCCCTTTTTCGTAAGGGTCTGTCAGAGAATGTAAAGGATGTTATGGTGGGATTCCTTGTCCCCTCTGGTCTCAATGATTCTATGTCATTAGCGATTCAAATTGACAGACGTTTGCGTGAGCGTAGAGGTATGCGTGGAACAGTGTTGCCTTGTGAACCAGCTTCTGAACCCATGCAGTGTGATAGAGTGGCTTCTGGGGCACAGCGTCATGAGTTTCGAAAAAGCAATGGGTTATGTTTCTACTGTGGTGATGCCTCTCATGCTATTTCAGTCTGCCCTAAGCGGGGAAGACGTTTTGCACGTTCAGTTGTCTTGGGTAGTGTTCAGACTAAATTTTTGTTGACTGTTACCCTGATTTGCTCCCTGTCCACATTTTCTGCTCAGGATTTTCGTTGATTCGGGAGCAGCTATTAACCTGATGGATTTTGATTTTGCTAAACGTTGTGGGTTTCCCTTGATACCCCTACGGAAGTCTATTCCCCTACTGGGGATCGATTCTACCCCTTTGGCTGAGAATAAACCTCAGTTCTCTACTCAGGTGATAATGAGGGTTGAACCTGATCATCAGGAGAGTTGCAAATTTTTGGTGCTGTATAATCTGCATGACATTATCGTACTGGGTTTCCCTTGGTTACAGTCTCATAATCCTGTTTTGGATTGGAAATCTGTGTCTGTAACCAGTTGGGGCTGCCAATGTGTTAATACCAACACTCCTGTTTTTTCTGCCTGCCCCCAGGCTCAGGATGTTCCTGACTTTTTGACTGATTTTTCTGATGTGTTTAGCGAAAGTAAATCTGCATCCTTGCCCCCCCATAGGAGCTATGACTGCGCTATTGAATTAGTGCCTGGTAGTAAATTCCCTAAAGGTCGCCTTTTTAACTTGTCTGTACCTGAACATGACGCTATGCGGTCTTATATCAAGGAGTCATTGGAGAAGGGTCATATCAGACAATCCTCTTCACTCTTGGATGCCGGTTTTTTCTTTGTGGCCAAAAAGGATGGTTCATTAAGGCCGTGTATTGATTATCGTCTCTTGAACATATCACTGTGAAATATCAATATCCGTTACCCTTGATTTCTGACCTGTTTTCCAGGGTGAAAAGTGCTACTTGGTTTACCAAGCTTGACCTCAGGGGGGCATATAACCTTATTCGCATTAAGCACGGGGATGAATGAAAGACGGCATTTAATACCCCAGAGGGGCATTTTGAGTACCTAGTGATGCCCTTTGGGCTCACTAATGCTCCTTCTGTCTTCCAGTCCTTCATGAATGACATTTTCAGGGATTTTGTGGATAAATATCTGATTGTTTATTTGGATGATATCTTGATTTTTTTCCAATGACTGGGACTCTCATGTGAAACATGTTCGGACTGTGTTCCAGATTTTGAGAGAGAATGCTCTGTATGTGAAGGGATCAAAGTGTCTTTTTGGCGTACAGAGGATCTCATTTCTGGGATTCATTTTGTCCCCATCTGTTATTGAAATGGACCCGGTCAAGGTTCAGGCCATCTGTGATTGGGTCCAACCTACTTCATTAAAGGCTCTTCAAAGATTCTTGGGTTTTGCCAATTTTTATCGTAAATGTATAGGTAATTTCTCTGTTATTGTTAAACCATTGACTGATTTGACCAAAAAGGGTTCTGATGTGGTGAATTGGCCTCCTGAGGCAGTCTCTGCGTTTCAGGAACTTAAGCAGACATTCACTTCTGCTCCTGTTCTACGGCAGCCTGATGTTTCTCTGCCATTTAGGTGGAGGTTGATGCCTCTGAAATTGGGGCAGGTGCCGTTTTGTCCCAAAGAGATCCAGAGACCTCTAAAAGTAACCCTTGTGCCTTTTTCTCTCGAAAATTTTCTCTAACTGAACGTAATTATGACGTGGGTAATCGGGAGTTATTGGCCATGAAGTGGGCTTTTGAAGAGTGGAGACATTGGCTGGAGGGAGCCAAACATCAGGTGGTGGTCCTCACGGACCATAAGAATCTGGTTTATCTGGAATCAGCCAAGCGACTTAATCCTAGACAGGCCAGGTGGGCCTTGTTTTTCACACGTTTTAATTTTGCGGTTTCCTTTCTTCCTGGCACTAAGAATGTTAAGGCGGATGCCCTCTTGAGGAGTTTCCTTTCGGACTCTCCTGAGTTATCTGATCCTGCTGTTATTTTGAAAGAGGGTGTAGTTCTTTCCGCCATCTCGCCCAATTTGAGACTGGCTCTGTAAGGGTGTCAGGAGGATAAACCCGAACGCTGCCCTATTGGGAAATTGTTTGTCCCAGACCGGTGGAAAAAGAGTGTGATGTCTGAGATTCATTGTTCCGCGTTGGCCGGTCATCCCGGAATTTTTGGTACCAGAGACTTGGTTAGTCGGTCCTTTTGGTGGCCTACTTTGTCTCGTGACGTCAGGGAATTTGTGCAGTCCTGGGGGACTTGCTCTCGCTCCAAGCCTTGCTCTCGCTCTAGTGGTTTGTTGATGCCATTGCCTGTGCCCAAGAGACCATGGACCCATATCTCTATGGATTTCATTTCCGACCTCCCTGTTTCTCAGAGAATGACCGTTATCTGGGTGATTTGTGATAGGTTTTCCAAAATGATACATCTTGTGCCATTACCTAAGTTGCCTTCCTCCTCTGAATTGGTGCCTTTGTTCCTTCAGCACGTGGTTCGGTTACACGGCATTCCTGAGAACATTGTGTCTGACAGAGGAGTCCAGTTTGTTTCCAGATTTTGGAGGACTTTTTGTTCTAAACTTGGTGTTCAATTGTCTTTCTCCTCAGCTTTTCATCCTCAGACCAATGGACAAACTGAGAGAACAAACCAAACATTGGAGACTTATCTGAGATGCTTTGTGTCTGCTGATCAGGATGACTGGGTCTCTTTTTGCCTTTGGCTGAGTTTGCTCTTAATAATAGGGCTAGCTCTGCCACTTTGATGTCTCCATTTTTCTGCAATTTTGGGTTTCACCCTCAATTTTCTTCAGGACAGACGGAGGCTTCTGTCTGTCCAGGTGTTGACTCTGTTGTGGAGCGTATGCAGCAGATTTGGGACCAGGTAGTGGAGAGGTTGTCCCTCTCTCAGGAGAGGGCCCAGCGGTTTGCCAACCGGCATAGGACTGATGGTCCTCGGTTTGAAGTGGGGGACTTGGTCTGGTTGTCCTCAAGAAATATCCCTATGAGAGTTGCATCTCCTAAGTTTAAGCCTAGGTTCATTGGACCTTACAAGATCATGGAGAATCTTAATCCTGTTTCCTTTCGTTTACTTCTTCCAGGGACATTTAAGATCCATAACGTGTTCCACAAGTCCTTATTGAAGAGGTTTGTCGAGCCAGTGGTTCCTATGGCTGTGCCTCCTGACCCTGTTTTGGTTGAGGGCAATATGGAGTATGTGGTTGAGAAAATATTGAATTCTCGTTTTTCTAGACGGAAACTCCAGTATTTGGTTAAGTGGAGAGGTTATGGTCAGGAGGACAATTCTTGGGTGTTTGCTTCGGACATCCATGCTAGGAGACTCATCCGTGCGTATCACAGAGCTCATCCTGACCGACCTGGTTGCTCAAATGAGGGTTCGGTGACCCCTCCTCATGGGGGGGGTACTGTTGTGAATATGCTAGAAATGAATTCTGAGCAGAAGCTCCCTCTAGTGGTTACAAACAGTACTGAACTATCCAATGAAGATTGTGAAGATTGGCGATCAGGTGTTACTGACTGGTCTTATATAAGGGAGGTTCCCTCCCATCAGGGTTGCCGGTGATCAATTGTTCTGGTCTCATCTTTGATTCCTGTTCACTTTGTAGCTTGCTGTTTCGTGCCTGCATCTTCTGCTAACAGATAAGACATTTTCTTCTTTTAGTTTTTTGTGCTTGCTTTTTGCATTTTGTCCTGCACTTCTGTGGGGGTCTGCCGGGTCCCCTCCAGGGGCTTGTGCTCCTCTCAGTTTAGTTCAGCCACTGTTGTTTGTTCATTTGCCTTTTCCAGTTTTTTCAGTGGCTGCTGTTTAGTTTTGTTACACCAGAGAACTAATTTAGGTGGTAGAGGTCGTGTGATCTCAGGTGTTTTTGTAATTAGTAGTGTTGGTACTTTTCAGGGTTTTTTGGGATTGCAGTAAGTGTCCTTCCTATCCTTTTCTATTTAGGAAGTTTGGGCCCAAAGTTTGCTCATACATTTTCTGTCTGTGTCTGTATTTCCTCTTGTCTAACCGCCATTACATGTTTGGGGGCTTTCTATGTTCTTTGGGGATCTGCTCCGGGGCAGATAGTTTTCCTCTTTCTGTCTTTAGGTGTAGTTAGCTTCTCAGGCTGTGACGAGGCGTCTAGGACCAACGTAGGTACGCTCCACGGCTGCCTTTAGTTGTGGTGGTTAGTCAGGGTACTGCAATCCCATAGATTCCAACCTCTCTGGTGTATTTCCTTTTTTGCCTGCTCTCCTCAGCTACCAAATCATAACAGGGGACTTTCTTCCACACGTCCAGGCTTGCATTTGCTGCAGGTCAGACAGCTGCTGGTGAATTTGGCTGTTAGGGTAGAAATCCCTGAAGCGAACCAGTAAGCACCAATCGGATCATTCATCTGTTTCTTTGATCTGTGTGTGTGGGTCCATGTGCCCATTGGACCACCATAGGGTGCATACTTTGTGGTAGGCAGGGTTTGGAGTCCATTGTAGATAGCCTTCCTTCTTCACGTGTTGCTTTTTTCGCATTCAGCTCTTCTCCTTTTGGAGCTTGGTCTTGCAACTTCTTGAGCAGATCTCAGGACGTCTTTTTGTAAGGTTTCTTGTCTTCAGTCGTCATGTAGTAACCGTCCGGCTCTACGACCTCTCCCACTTTTCCATGTTGTCTTCCTTTGGCCACTTCTTTGGCTGCCATGTCCGCCATGTTATTGCCTCACGCCTCTTCTGTTCTCAGTTTTCCATGCGCTTTTGATTTTTCAAATTGCCACCATTTTGGAAGTTGGAGTACACCCAGCAGGTCCCTGAAGGCTCCATGATGCTTCACGGTTGTCCCGCTTGCTGTGATGAAGTCCCTTGCAGCCCAGATGGGCCCAAAGTCGTGTGCTATGCCATGCGAGCACCTGTAGTCGGTGTAGATGTTTGCAGTCTTGCCTTCTGCCATCTGGCAGGCCTTGGTCAGCGCTATCAGTTCTGCTTCCTGGGCTGACAGGCTAGGTGACAGACTTCTGGACCACAGGATTTCTTGATTGCTGGTCACTGCACTTCCTGTGTGGAAACTTCTTCATCATCTGCAAATCTGGAGCCATCCAAGTGGAGGATAAATTCTGTAAATTTTTGTTATGAAAAGTCCATATTGTATCCCCTCTTGGGAGTGGGAGTAGAGTGGCCGGGATGAGGACTGTAGGTCTGGAACAAAGGCGATAGAGGCGAAGATGCCTGGCGGTGGGGAGATTTATTTGGTTGAGCTTGATTGAGGATTGCCAAGATGTCGTGTGGAGTGAGAGTTTCCAGTGGCTGTCCAAGAGTGATGTCAGCAGTCTTGTCCAGGAAGGTATGTGCTGCAGGAGGCTGCTGAGCTGCAGTTACTGCCATCAGGCAGGAGGGTGCTCCTCTTGCAACTGGATCCAAGCGGGCTGAGAGGCAGCCTAAAAGTCTCTGTTTTTCCCCCGTGAATCCGTGCCAAGATTCCAGTAGCATGACCTTCTTTCTTCCATCAGGTAGACGGAAAGACTTCTCATAGTCAGGTAGGCCTGGTATTGGCGTTGAGACTGTGGAGTTCTTCCCATTTCCTGAATGAGTTGAAGGCTGCGTCCGAAAGAAGGAGCAGGGTTGTGTTGATGCAAGTGCACAGAGGCTGCATTAGGACTGAGGCATCAGGGATCCAGGTTCTGCAATACGACACTAGACCAGGGAAGGCCTGCAGCATTTTCGGAGTTGTTGGGGGAGCCATCTTCTCCACAGTGGTCTTCCAGTCATTTGACAGGTGTTTCGTCTGGTGGGCAATACAGTGTCCCAGGGATGTAACTTGCTTCTGACACCGCTGGACTTTGTTCTTCCAGACCTTGCGTTGCTGTTCCTCAAGGAACAGGGAATGGACTGTGCAGTTATCGATGTCAACCACGCAAAAGAGAAGGTCATCCACGTGTTGTAGAAGAGTGACTCCTGCATATTCTGCAATCCAGTTGACGAGGATGGAGGACATTGTCTTGGTGAAACTTGAAGGGCTTGTTCTGAGCACCTTGAGGCAACACTGTCCATATGCACTGCACTGGTGCGTGAAGGCACGCAGGTCATCCAGGTGGAGGGGAACACTGAAGAAGGCACTGGCCAGGTTGATCACCGTGAATACCGTTGCAGTGACTGGGACTTTTGAGAGCAGAGTGTGCGGGTTCAGCACTGTTGGGGTTTCAAATACCGTAGTCTCTTTCACGGCCTCCAGGCCTTGCACCATTCTGAACTCAGTGGGGTTTACAGTATTTTTCTTCACTGTGGAAAGCTGGTATTGATTCCGATGGGCGAGGCAGCCCAGTTTGGCCTTGTCCTTCACTATGCGGCAGGGGACTCCCATCTCCCGGCACAGAGCTGGCGGGAAAACAAACCGTCTACTAGGACCACATCATGAGAGATGACGACCAGCTGGCTTTCTTGTTCTCCACCAAGGCAGTCACTGTGTTAGCACCTGCTCTGGTCACAGGGGGTCTTCTTGTTTGGACGTCTCCTTAACCGGCTGCTTTTATCTCAGCACGGGCCATCAGTTGTTTCTTTTTCTCCAGCTCGGTCTCAGGTCAGTATTTGTGCACAAGTTTGAAGAGCTGAGTGGCCTTTTGCCGGTCTAGGGCCTGGGTGAACTGGTTGATTGCAGGGGGCACCTCCTGGTGCTTGCAAAAGATGAACCTCTGGCGTTGGAGCCGGATGTGGTGTTGCCATTCCATGAAGCGAATAGGGTCCTTCTTGAGTTGAATATCCTGGCCAATGTCAAAGTTCTCAGGCCGTCTTCTTAGGCGAGTTCACTTAGACCTTCAGTTGGTCAGAGACATCTTGACTCTGGGTGATGGAGTGGCTTTCTGGTACTATGTCCAGCACTTCCTGTGATAGGTCTGCAGTGTGGTTGTTTGAGGTTCCTGTTTCTTTTTGGGTCAGGGGTGAAGAAAGTGTCATGGTCCCATCTTCCTGGAACACTCTGGTCGCTTTCAGCTTCTGCAGTAGGTCCACTCCCAATAGGTTGAGGGTGCAGGTCTTTGACACAACAAACTGGGACATGATGGAGTGTTCTGGCTGAGTCCACACGCTCAGGGGCTTCATAATCTGGAAATATCTGACTTGACCATCAATTCCCATGCAGGACGCAGAAGATTCTGATAGATAGGTGAGGTTGCGGAGTTCCACAAGAAAAGATCTGACTACGCCATCCACTCTCAGGATATTGGTCCCACTGGTGGGGTTCCCTGTGGACTTGGCGTGCTCCTGTCCTATGGACGGGGTTCTTCAATGCTTTCTGTGTTTCTTCTTCTTCTGGGCGAAGTCGGTGTTCTGCACCGGTTCTGGAAATGACCAGACTCGCCACAGTTGTAACACTGGACATCCCGTCTGTCCTGGCGGGACTCAATCCTTTTTGCTACTGCGAGCAGGGTATCCATTGCTATTGACGTGTACTCAGGCCTGGCTACTACCAGTGGTTTCCTGATTGGTTCTCTCAGTCCATGCACAAAAGCCTGTGCCAACATCCGTCTGCGTGTCTGATCATGGGTAATGAGGCCCAAATCTTGAAACACTTGCATCACTCTGTCTTGGAACTTCTCCACAGACTCTGTCTTGTCTTGATTCATGTCATGTAGGCTGAGAGCTTGTCCTGCTAGTCTGCCTTTGGCCCACTCTCTGAGCTGCTCAATTAGCTTTGGTCCTGTCTCCCAGGCATACGCATCTAATTCTGCTGGAAGCTTGAAGTGTTCTCTCATAATTGGCCAGAATGCATCACCTGCTTTTATTTCCATTATGGCCCAGAGATCAATCCAGGCTGCTGCATACGTTCGCTGGATCTGCTGCATTTTTTGGCAAAATGGCATGGGGTGTATCCCTGGGTCTGGCAGCATACTGATCACCTGGCTTGGGATGAAGGGCTCATAGGATGGTGCCTCTACCTGTCCCTGCTCTATTGGTGCTTGTGTGTTTTCTTCCCTAGTATTGGGCAGCATGTGTGACGTTGCATCTTCATCAGATGAGGAGTGACATGGTGTGCTTGGTGCATACACTGGCTGAAATTTGGGCTTAAAAGTTGTCTTGCTGCATGGGGATTTCCCTCTTCCTTGCTGAGGTTCCTCATTTGTGTCTGTAGCTACACCTCCCCCCTGTGAAGCCCTGGCTGTTTGCTCTGCTAGCTGTTGTGTCTGGGGGCTACCTGCAGCGTTTGTGTTAGGGAGATTTGCACTTTCTTCTCCTGATATAATGACAGGCAATGTTTGTACTGTGCTTGGGATAGATAGGGTGCCTCGTGCTGTAGGCACTGAGGGAGAAAGAGTGGGGTGTGATGAGGGAGGAGTGAGGTGTAGAGGAGGGGGGAGAGAGAGAGATGGAGGGGGAGAAGTGGAGAAAGATGGAGGGGAGAGAGAGGAGAGAGAAGGAGGGGAGGGAGAGAAAGATGTAGGGAAGAGAGAGGAGAAAGATGGAAGGGAGACAGAAAAAAATGAAAGGGGGAAGGGAGAGAAAGATGGAGGAGAGAGAGAGGAGAAAGATGGAAGGGGAGAAGTAGAAGAAGAAAAAGAAGAAGGTTTGAGAGTTGGAGAGGAAGAGATAGAAGAAGAGGAAGAAAATGGATGTGTCAGAGATGTGAGGGAGGGGAAAGAAGGAATTATAGGGAAAGAAGGATAGAGAGGAAAGGCAGCGAGGAAAGAGGAGAGAAGTCTGAAGAAAAAGGAGAAAGGGACTGAGAGAAGAAAGAGGAGAGGGTGTCACCCCTGCGATGCTTGAGAGGGGACAGTTGAAGCAAAAATGCCTTCTCCCTGTGGAGAGAGGCGGGGAGCGTTTTTCCCTGTACAAGACTCCTTATTCAATGAGAGCAGACTACACCTGTCCCGTGTCTCCACAAGATGGACATGTGATGTGTGTGACTCTAAATTCTGCTCTTGTGACATGTCCGTGATCATTTCCTCACAGATGATTTCAATGCTTCTTTAACACCTTTTCAATCTTATTCACATAAAAATCACTTCCTGGTCCATTCAAATAACTTGCTGTACCTTCTACACGATGCAAGACCACCACTGCTCTTTTATAGCAGATGGCAATCTAGAAACAAACTTTCCTGTGCCTTTCAAAAAAAAAAAAACATAAAAGAAACATTTCATTGTGCAGCATAAAGTCTGCCCGTCCATTGGATTCTCAAGTACTCTGACCTTCTATTCACATGCCTAGCCCTTCGATTCTCACGTACTATGTCTATTCCAAAAACCTATTCAACAAAGGTGATTAAAAATCTGAGAACTGCTGCATTCTGGTTCTGTGTGCAAGGACACTGAAATTCTTGTCTTCGCTGAATGCCTGATGGGAGGGGTGAGTGATGCCGCTGCGTAATTGCTTGTGTTCTCCCTCTGCCTGCAATTTCTTATCTGTTTTTCTGTCCTTGGTCTAAAGCACACTAGTAGATCTTGTGCTCTTTTTTTTTTTTAAATTTACTTAAAAAAAAAACTTTAAAAACAAGAGTTAGATTTAAAAAGGAAAAAAAAAAGAAAGCACTACACAGTTTAGTAAAAAATCTAGGAAAAATAATTGACCAACATAAAAACTCCAAAAACAAAAAGAAAAAACTGATCAAAAAAGAGGAGGGAAAAAAAATGTATTAATCATAAAACTCTGAAAAACAACAAGGTTGACAAGAAGAAAAAACCCTTGTTACTAAAACAGCTAATTAAAAACAGACAATAGGTGGAAAAACTGATTGTAAAATGATAAAAACAAAAAGAAAAAATACTATGAGACTTTTGTCTGGTAGCGTAGGCTTTATCCTCCCGCCCTCCAGAATGTCATCTCGCTGCTGCTAGCACTTCCCCCCTCCCTTATATCTCTGCTTGCTGTGTCTACAGGCACTGAAATCACGTATCAAAAAAAAAGGTTATCCCTCAGAATAGAAAAAAATTAATACAGTTCAGTCTGAATGCCTGAGAATTTTCACGCTACAGTCTGTAGCCAAAGACTAGCTCAAAAAGATCAAAACCAGGAAACAGATGTGACAACGTGATTAGCAGAGGAGGGGGGGTCAAAGGGGTTTTCTCGCTGCTGCAGCCAGCAGTGAATGAGATAGTGACAGAGCGCACTATGCTCTGAGTGTAAATTTAAAGAGACCGTACCTGATACAGACAGGGACACGTACAAATGAAACAGACACCCGGGAGAATACGAATCCCTCTTTTGATGATCTGTGACACATACAAGCTGCTCTGGTAACTGATAACTCACCAATTGCACTGAGCACGACAATGCTCCAGGTCTATTACTCTGAAAACCGTTCGCCCTGGCCGGTGCGCCGGTCACAGTAATCTGTAATAGCCTTAATCAAAATTCTCACCATCCACGTCTGATTTGACTGGGATGACCTCCCCCTTGTGTGGACGATTACTGTGAGAACTTATCCAAATCAAAGCTCCTGCCCTTCACACCTGGATTGACTGGGATGACCTCCCTCCTGTGTGTGAAGGATTACTGCAGAAACTTAACCAATTCAAAGCCCTCGCCCTTCACACCTGGATTTACTGGGATGACCTCCCTCCTGTGCGTGAAGGATTACTGCGCGGACTTATCCAGCAATTTGGTTTTCTGCTATACAGCCCCAGAAGTCATCAAGCAAACACAGTCACTGTTCCAATTTTCTCCCGGTTCACACAAAACATGAAACACATACACAGCACAGCAGAAACACCTTATATCCCAGGGTTTTGGATAAGGGTGTGGACTTTTTACACTACCTGGGAATGCGGTGGTGACCACACCTGACCGGCAAGAGGTGTAAGACCTGGAATGGACACAAGGGACTTTCAGGTAAGATGACAAGATTTTCTTACCTTACTTATGGAGCTGCGCAGTCTCCGTCCCGTGAGCCAAGGCCATGGCCAACACCTCTGTCTCTCCGGTCAGCAGGTCCCCGTGCGTTTCATCCACTGCCCCACGTTGGGCATCAGCTGTTATGGAAATTTAATTAGGATAAATCTATCCTGCAGTGTTTGCTGTTGCTGTTCCCAATTTTAGATTAAATGTCTTTTCTTTGAGCGCTCAGACGAAATGAGGACTGTCCACAACGGAAGTGTCAGTATAACAGTTCCTCAAGACCAACAGTTTTTTATTATTCATTCAATGTTTTATACATTTACAAAAAGGGGCTGGTTAGTCATTTAACATACAATTAAAAGCTGCTAGGTTATTGGCTGTTTTAGTGTAAGTATGATAAGTATGATAATTATGATAAAAGGGCTGAAGTTGCAGATTTATTGTTTATTGTTCTTTGCCCCAGCTTTCCTGCGTGACTAGTAAAGAAAACAGTAGATATCTATCAAGACTTTCTGTTCTTGTTTGTGTCCTGGGTAAAAAGTCCTATGAACTATCTTTTGCAATAGCCTGATTTATGTAGGCCAGGGTCGTATAGCTAGCATCAGCTCTTGCATAGATATGTGTGGAGCACAGGATTTTTAGCAAGTGAGATCTATCTAACTGTAAATG
This sequence comes from Oophaga sylvatica, assembly GCA_033576555.1. Lineage (NCBI taxonomy): Eukaryota > Metazoa > Chordata > Amphibia > Anura > Dendrobatidae > Oophaga > Oophaga sylvatica. Next base: position 179,226,309 of record JARQOD010000005.1, on the reverse strand, counting down.
CATATATATATATATATATATATATATTGAATATGTGGAATACATATATATTTCCATGACAAGTGTAAGGTGTTAGCAGTTTCTCTAAGAAAATAGACAGTGGATTAAGGATGGAATCGGTGGAGGCCACAATTGGGCGTCCAGGTGGATTCTGTAGATTTTTGTGAATTTTCGGGAGGATGTAAAACACAGGAGTAATGGGGTGTAGGTTGGTGAGAAACGTCTTAGTCTTAGAGTCTATGGTGTTAAGTTGCAGGTGTTTATCCAGAATGTGATCAATCTTCCTATGAATGTTGGATGTGGGGTCAGATTGAATTAACCTGTAAGTATTGGTGTCAGAAAGTTGTCTCTTAATTTCCGTGATGGATTGGCTCTTGTTCATGACCACGATTGCGCCACCCTTGTCCGCGGGTTTTATGACGATGTTGGGGTTTTCCTTGAGGGCTTTCAAAGCCTGTTTCTCGGTGGAGGTCAAGTTATGGCGGACCGGAAGTAGACCCAATCTCTGGTCATGAATTGTACTTTTGATCTCTTTGTCAAGGAGGTCTATAAAGGTCTCAACGGCGTGATAGGTTTTTGGAGGCATGAAATTACTGGGATTCCTAAGACCCATATTTTGGATGCTTAAAAGTGGACCAACGCTAGAGTCAGGGACTGTGCCCAAGGCGTTGGTCGGGCATGCGGGAATATTCTCAAAATGTACCTTAAGTCTAATGTTACGGTAGAAAAGTTGCAAGTCCTTTTCTAATTGGAAAGCATTCCAATTAGGTGTCGGACAAAAGGAAAGGCCCAGGTTCAAGACTTTAAGTTCTGTGGGAGAAAGAGAGTAGTCAGAAATGTTAACCACTAAGTTTGGACCCCTACCTGTGAGCGAAGGATCATCTGGCGATGTTGTTCTCCTCCTCCTCGAGCGCCTGGTTGGCGCATGCTTTGGCCTAAAAAAGCCGCTTTTGAGCTGGAAGCTCCACCAGTGTCGCTCCCGGATCCCGGTGATGAGCCCCCCGCAGAAGAGGATCCCCCGGAGGCCGTGTAACCTCTTTGTCGGCGTGATCTGTTCTGGTAGCGTCTTGGGGCTAGGTCTTCCCATCTGTAAACTCTGTTGTTCAGGTAATCTTCAGTGTCGCGTTGAAACTTAGTCCGTTTTCTCTCTTCTAGATTCTTCTGATGTGTCTGTAGAGTGGAGTCAATTTTGCTTTTTAAAGTGTTGAATTCAGTGCTGTTGAGAGTAGCTGTCAACTGAGTTTCTATAGTAGAGATTTTGGCTTCGGTTTTTTGATGGCTTCCTGAAGATATTCAATAGTAAGTAAAATGATGTCAAAGGAACATTTGTTGAGAATTTTCTGGAAGGTGGCACAGTATTGAGGATTATCTGAAAAAAGAGTTGGTCGAAGATTGCTCCTTAGTCCACGAGGTATCTTTCCTTGTTTATGATATTCGCCAAGGGTGGCACAGTGTAAGTCGTAGGCTATAAGCCTCTTTTTCTCCTTTTCCCAGTTTCTTGTTTTAATATCCTTACTTGGGATGTGCAAAAAATCGGTGCCAGATCTGGTTCTGGAGAGGATCGTGGATCCCAAAGTATCGTCATACATGAAGCTTTCTGAGGACATGGATAAAATTGTTGGTGCTGATAACCAAAATAAACGTAGTATATGGAGAGGATGGCTAGCACTCAACTAATAGTAGATAGATACGGTGCAAGTGAAAAGGGATTTTGATATCCCAGAATCCAGAATACGTATAGAATCACTGCACACGTTTGAAGGCATATATTATGCTTAAATGAATTTTTATTTGACACTGATATGAACAAAAAAAGGAGGGGTTTTTTTGTGACGACTTGACGTTTTGGCCAACACAGTGGCCTTTATCAAAAAGTCGCTGAAAAAGACAGAAAGAATGCTTGTCAATAATTTACAATATTTACAATATTTACATAGGTAGTAAATAACATCAAAAGGAAAATATGCGCCATGCTTGATCATTGACAGATACAATGGGATAAAGTGGCTGCCCAGGACATATAAAACAAAGAAAACATGTATACCATGAGGACAAAAAGGGGGGTCACCAATAGGGGTATAAAAGGATTTCACAGCACAGTAATAGCAATACAAATAGGAACATACCCTTTGAAAAATGATGTGTCAGAGTTCATATATCAAGTGATACTGTCAAATATCTTAACGCGCGGTATGTCCTGCATATGGAAATGGAAAAATGTGCAGTTATTACACAGATAGAACAGTGGGGAGGAAGGTTAGGTAAAGTGAATTTCCATGATCTAGTGAGGACTCCAGTGAAACAACACACCATATTCCATATCACAGATTATAAAGAAATGCCCATGTATATCTAGTTAAGTAGAGGTGTGGAGCAAGGTCAAGAGAAGTAGTGAATGTATAAAGACAACTATTGATACCGAGTAAGTCCTGTGTATGACACACTTAGATATCCAATTGAGGTCCAGGCATATTGGATCTAAAGCAGGGGAATGATGTCCTGCTATTTGCTTGGGGCTGGAAAGATGGAGACAATATGACGTGATGAGGTTAACATATGAATTAAAAATAAAAATGACTGCGTCAGTGCTGCATATGTACTTACAAGCATAGGTGATTCAGTGTGCTTGGGGCTGGAAAGTGAAAAGAAGGGGGCAATAACATTGATTTCAGGCACGGGTGCAGGATGTGGAATTAACAGGGAGTCTAAGCGCTAGTGCTTTTCATGTACTCACAAGCATTGGTGGTTCAGTGTGCTTGGGGCTAAAAGGAAAGAAGATCAGGCATTGATCAGGGAATGAGGGGTTAGTAAAGAGTTAAGCGCTGGTGCTTAACGGTTACTCACAAGCATCATGTGGTTCAGTGGGAGCAGTCCTCATGGTATACATGTTTTCTTTGTTTTCTTTGTTTTATATGTCCTGGGCAGCCATTTTATCCCATTGTATCTGTCAATGATCAAGCATGGCGCATATTTTCCTTTGGATGTTATTTACTACCTATGTAAATATTGTAAATTATTGACAAGCATTCTTTCTGTCTTTTTCAGCGACTTTTTGATAAAGGCCACTGTGTTGGCCGAAACGTCAAGTCGTCACAAAAAAAACCCTCCTTTTTTGTTCATATCAGTGTCAAATAAAAATTCATTTAAGCATAATATATGCCTTCAAACATGTGCAGTGATTCTATACGTATTCTGGATTCTGGGATATCAAAATCCCTTTTCACTTGCACCGTATCTATCTACTTTTAGTTGAGTGCTAGCCATCCTCTCCATATACATTCTCCAATTATGATCCCTGACTGCCCCTTCTTCATAGATAGCCCCCCTTACTGCCCCATCTCCAGTCACAGACTCCACATATTGATCCAGCTGCACAGTGAGTTCCCCCTATACTGCCCAGTGTCCACACCGAATCCTCACATACTGCCCCAGCTCCATACAGAGCTGCCTGATCTCCATACTAAGTCCACTATAGTTTTATTTCAACACATTGACCCTTGCTCACCATCCTGGTAGCTCTCCTCTGAACTTGCTCCAGTTTTTCAATATTTTCTTTAAAATGTAGTACCCAGAACTAGACACAGTATTAGAAATTAGGTCTGATCAAGCAGGAGTAGAGGAGGATAAGTACTTCATGTGATCTAGACTCTGTGCTTCTCTTAATACACCCCAGAACTGTGTTTGCCTTTCTTGCTCTTGCATCACACTGTTGACTCTGTGATCAATTAATATAGCTGTGGCACCCCAGTAGTTCGGTTGCCATAGTGGCCTTGCCTCCCTCCAGGGGGGGGTGATGTCATGCTTGGAAGCAATGAAGGGATCCCCTTAACAGGTAGTTCCAGCATTCAACACAGGGCCTTTCCCATTTTCCTCCTCATGCCCATTGGCATTTGGCTGTCCCTGTTTCGATTTGTTTGATTGCTTCATCTCTTTGGTGATATTGCTATGATCACTATTATCATGCTGTTGCCAGCCTTTTCTGGTTATTGTATATCATGTTTTGACTGTTTCATGTGTTAGTTATTTTCATTGTGGTTATTTTTCAGGAGCATTTTTTCTCTGGGTCTCACCCATGAAGCATTTTATTGTCTGGGCATGATTATTTATTCTATTATATGCAATTATATTATACTTTATTGTATGGCATGTGTATGTATTGTGACAGTGTCACTGGTTTTATATGTGAGGGGAGGTATGTGTCACACAGGATGCTCTCCTGTGTGAACTAAGACCTACTTTATTTATCTGCCAGCATGTTATATGTTAAAAGGGTGTTGCTGAGCAATGTATAAAAGCTCAGTCCTGTTTTTTTTTCTCTGGTGTGGTCTGGAGAGGAAAGTCTCCAGACAGTATAGTGGAAGCTAGAGAGCTTTCCACAAGGACTTTAGCAGTGCAGTTTATGCTACCGAGAGCGGGCGGAACCCACTCATCTATGGACTGAGTTATTGTTTGTTTTTTTTATGTTTTTCCCGTTTAACCCAGAGGGGTCATGTTTATTTTTCCTGCGAAACCTGCATGGGTTTATGGCTGATAATAAACCAGCAGAAAGAAAACCCAGAGAACGTGTGTCCTGAGTCTGCCTTCAGGAGAGCCGAGCGAGTCGTCTTGCCACAGTTGGTGGAGAATGCGGGCAGGATTCCAGGAACACGTGTACTTGCCACAAAGACTGGTGGATGTCCTGGGTGAAGGCTGTCAGCCAGCCAGAGAAGTCCGGCAGCATGGAGGAGCTCGTTAAGCACCTGGTCCAGGCCCAGCAGAGCATACAGCAGCAACACTTACAGAGCCAGCAGAGCATACAGCAGGCCCAGCAGAGCATGCAGCAGCAGCACCAGGAGACGACCAAACTGTTGCTTCAACAGATCCAGCTGCAGCAAAAGTCGCAGCAGCAGCACCAGCAGGAGGCGCAACAGCAGATACAGCTTTTGGCAGAAGCCATCCAGAGCCGGGCGGCCACCCCAACCCCAGGGCCGACTGATGATTCTCACGTCAGGAAGGCGGTAAGGTGGGCCATGCAGAAGATGACCCCTGGGGATGATGTAGAAGCATTTCTGACTGTTTTTGAGAGGGTGGCTGATCGGGAGAGACTTCCACCAGCACAGTGGGCAGAGGTTCTGGCGCCATATTTATCGGGTGAACCCCAAAAAGCCTATTTTGACTTGGCACTGCAAGATGCTAAGGCGTATCCCAAACTAAAGACAGAGATCTTAGCACGTCTGGGAGTAAATATGGCAGTAAGAGCCCAGCGAGTTCATCACTGGGCGTATGCTAGCAACAAACCCCCTCGTTCGCAGATGTTTGACTTATTGCATCTTGTTCAGAAGTGGCTACAACCGGAGTCCTCCACTTCGGCCCAGATGGTTGAGCGGGTGGTGATTGATAGATTCATGCATTCCCTTCCCAAGTCAGTACAGACCTGGGTTGCCCAGGGTGATCCCCAGAACGCAGATGACTTTATCGGCCTGGTAGAGAGGTACCAGGTAGTTGAGAGATCTCTTGGGAAACCGGACGCAGTCATTTCTCCCTACTGAGATACCCAAAAGGGGGTGGGTTCACCACGGAAGGGGTCTAGAGCCACCACTGGGGGCGTCCCACTCCTATTGAAGGGGCCTTTAGAACAGTCGGGAAAGATATAGTTTGCTGGCGATGTCACAACCCTGGACATGTAGCTGCCAAGTGTCAAAAATCCCCTGAGCCCATGGACTGCAGCCTAGGCAGACGGGTCTCCTATTATGCCTATCCAGCCTGTAGCGTGGACTGTCGACCCGGCAAGGGACCGCAGGCGTGTGCAGTATCCATTAATGGAATAAAAGTGCTTGGGCTGTTGGACTTCGGGAGTCTGGTGACCTTGATCAGAGCATCCCTTCCCCACCAGTTGATCCCTTCCAAAACCCTGAGTGTTCGGTGCATCCATGGTGTCGCCAAGGACTATCCCGTGGCCACAGTAACAGTGGGGACAGACTGTGGTGCCCAGTCCCATGAAGTCAGGGTGGTAAAGGACCTGATACATCCCGTCATATTGGGCCGTGATTTTTCCTTATTCTGGGACTTGTGGGGGAAGGGAACTGGACTAAGTAGCATGGGGAAAAGCGAGATCCTTGAAGAAGAACCCCCGACAGAGTCTCAGAGAGAGGAGTTCCCACTGTGCGTCCTTGTCGGTGATGAGGGTGAGACGGTGACCGAGGAGGCCGACCTACCTGCGTTAGATATGTCCAGAGAGAACTTTGGGACTGCTCAAGTTCGAGACCTGACCTTAAAAGGGGCGTTCGATCAGGTTACTGTATGTAATGGGGTTGCCCAAGAGCCGGGGGCCGACACCAGATTCCCCCACTTTGCAGTACAGGGCGAGTTGCTATATCGGGTGGCCAAACTGAGGGGCGGTGAAATAGTGGAACAGCTGTTAGTGCCGGGGCCATACAGACGACGGGTGCTAGACATGGCCCATTCACATGTTCTGGGGGGACACCTAGGGGTCGAGAAAACTCAGGAGAGGATACTGAGGAGGTTTTATTGGCCAGGGTGTTATCGAGAAATTCAAAACTTTTGTAGGTCCTGCCCCACCTGCCAAATAACCGCTCCCTCCTCCCACTTCCGTAGCCCCTTAGTTCCACTACCTGTGATAGAGGTTCCCTTTGAGAGGATTGCCATGGACCTCGTGGGCCCCATAGTCAAATCAGCTCGGGGCCACCAATATATCCTGGTCGTCATGGACTATGCGACTCGGTATCCAGAAGCGGTTCCCCTAAGGAACATGTCCAGTAAAAGTATAGCCCGAGAGTTGGTCCATATTTTTGCTCGGACAGGTCTACCAAAAGAGATTCTAACAGACCAAGGAACCCCCTTCATGAGCAAGGTGATGAAGGAGCTTTGCAGAGTCCTTCAGATAACTCAGCTGCAGACCTCGGTTTATCATCCACAAACGGACGGCCTAGTGGAACGCTTCAACAAGACCTTAAAAGCGATGCTCAAGAAGGTCGTTGAAAAGGATGGGAGAGACTGGGACTACCTGCTCCCATTTCTGCTTTTCTCGGTCAGAGAAGTTCCTCAAGCCTCCACGGGCTTCTCTCCATTTGAGCTCCTATATGGGCGGCATCCAAGAGGTCTCCTAGACATCGCCAAGGAAACTTGGGAGGCTGAAGTCACGCCACACACCGGAGTATCATCGAACATGTCGCCCAGTTACAGGAGAGAATGTCAAAGGTGATGCCCATCGTAAAGGAACATCTCCTCCAGGCGCAGGAAGCCCAGGCGAGAGTCTATAACCGGTCGGCGAGACTAAGACAGTTCCAGCCCAGAGACCGTGTTTTGGTGCTGATCCCTACCGTCGAGAGCAAGTTCCTCGCAAAATGGCAAGGTCCATACGAGGTGGTGGAGAAAGTCAGCGAGGTTAATTATAAAGTCCACCAGCCTGGCCGAAGGAAGGCACATCAAATATATCATATAAACTTGCTCAAGCCGTGGCGGGACCGTGAACCTGTGGAAACTCCTTGCCTGGGAGCCGCACCAGAAGGCAAGGTGGAGGAGGTCACTACTGCAGAGACTCTATCACCGGCCCAGAAGCAACAGTGTCGAGAATTGCTACAGCGGAATCGGGACCTGTTCTCAGAGTTGCCGGGGCATACACAAGTGATAGAGCATGACGTGCTGACAGAACCGCATGTACGAGTGAATTTGAAGCCGTATCGGATTCCGGAAGCATGCCGGGAGGTGATCTCGGCTGAGGTGAAGAGGATGTTAGACCTCGGAGTAATAGAGGAGTCAAAGAGTGGTGGTCGAGCCCAATCGTCCTCGTGCCGAAACCCAATGGAGAGTGGAGGTTTTGTAATGACTACCGTCGGCTAAATGAGGTATCCAAGTGTGACGCGTACCCGATGCCCCGCGTCGACGAACTCATCGAGAGGCTTGGACCGGCGAGGTACATCACCACTCTTGACCTGACGAAGGGCTACTGGCAGATCCCCATGTCCAGATGGCTAAAGAGAAGACGGCTTTCTCAACACCGGATGGCTGTTTTCAATACACGCGGATGCCGTTCGGACTACAGGGGGCCCCAGCCACTTTCCAGAGGGCTATGGATCGGATCCTAGCCCCACATAAGAAGTATGCCGCAGCCTACCTTGACAACATTGTGGTCTTTAGCTCAGACTGGGCTAGTCACCTACCTAAACTACAGGCCGTTTTGGATGCGCTAAGGAAAGCAGGATTTACCATAAATCCGAGAAAGTGTGCCATCGGAAAAGAGGAGGCCAAGTACCTGGGCTATGTTGTTGGGAGAGGCGAAATAAAGCCGCAGATCAAGAAAGTGGAGGCAATTCAAACCTGGCCGCAACCGCTCTCAAAGAAGCAGGTGAAAGCATTCCTGGGAATGGTGGGATACTACCGGCGGTTTATCCCGAATTTCGCCACGATTGCCGCCCCACTAACAGATCTTCTAAAAGGCACCAAATCAACCATGGTGAAATGGACGGAAGAAACGGAGACCGCGTTTCAAAAGCTGAAGCTAACACTGTGCAAGCAGCCTGTCCTGGTCGCGCCAGACTTTAAGAAAGAATTTGTGGTCCAGACTGACGCATCAGAGGTTGGTCTAGGGGCCGTACTCTCCCAAGAAATAAATGGGGAAGAACATCCCATTCTCTATCTAAGCCGAAAGCTGTCCTCTGCGAGAAGAACTTCGCCATAGTAGAGAAAGAGTGTTTAGCCATAAAATGGGCCGTGGATACACTGAAATATTACCTACTAGGCCGGAAGTTTAAATTAGTATCAGACCATGCCCCGTTGAGATGGTTGAGGGAAAAGAGGGGAAAAAATGCTAGGGTAACTAGATGGTTCCTAGATAGGGTTGAGCATTCCGATACTGCAAATATCGGGTATCGGCCGATATTAGCTGTATCGGAATTCCGATTCCGAGTTCCGATATTTTCGTCTTATCGGATACCGGAATCGGGATTGTCACTGTCACTGTCAGTGTCCGTCGGTCGGGTCTGTCAGGAGTCAGCGGCACTTACCTGGCAGAAGATCTCCGGCGGTCACGTCCTGGACTGCTTCATGGCCGCCATCTTCTTTCCCCGGCGGTCACATGCAGTTTCTCGCGATAACTGCAGTGACTGCTGGGTAATCCCGGCCGTAAAGCAGTCAGTCCGATGACGTCACCGCCGGGGAAGCAGGTAATCAGCTGTGCTGCGTTGCAATGACAGGCTCTGCCTGTCATTGCGATGTAGCAGAGCTGGATCGTCGTGGGACTATCGTTATGGACTGCGTCGGACAGGTGGTATACTGTTGGTTTGTTTTTTTTCTTTTTTTACAGGAGATCGATGGCGTCGCAGGAATGAGAGAGTAATAAAAGTAATGAAAACTGTGTTGTCTCTTTTATTTCATTAAAAGACTTTTCTTTTTGCTTTTTTATGCATTTAATAACTTTGGGATTAATAATGGATCGGTGTCTTATTGACGCCTCTCCATTATTAACCGGGCTTATTGTCACCGTGCAATCAACGGTGACAATAACCCCTTATTACCCCGCTTGCCACCGCTACAGGGCAAGTGGGAAGAGCCGGGTAAAGTGCCACAATTGGCACATCTTTTGATGCGCCAAATGTGGGGCTGCTGTAGCCTGGTATTATCAGGCTGTTGAGGGCCAAAATCCATGGGCCTTGACAGTCTTTTAATACCAGGCCGCAGCAGTCTGCATTTTACTTGGCTGGTTAACAAAAATAGGGGGGATCCCCACGCCGTTTTTTTTTCGAGGGGATCCCCTATTTTTGTTAACCAGCCAAGCTAAGCAGACTGCTGTGGCCTGGTATTATCAGGCTTGCAAGGTCCATGGATATTGGATCCTTACCAGCCTGAAAAACCAGGCCTCAGCGGTCTGCTTCATCTGGCTGGTTAACAAAAATAGGGGGACCCCATGCCAATTTTTTTCGAGGGGATCCCCTATTTTTGTTAATCAGCCAAGATATGCAGACTGCTGTGGCCTGGTATTATCAGGCTGGCAAGGTCCATGGACCTTGGCTCCTTAACAGCCTGAAAATCCAGGCCTCAGCGGTCTGCTTCATCTGGCTGGTTAACAAAAATAGGGGGGACCCCACGCCAATTTTTTTCGAGGGGATCCCCTATTTTTGTTAATCAGCCAA
>JARQOD010000005.1:179177083-179216082 GCA_033576555.1 Oophaga sylvatica | reverse complement strand
ATATCTTGATTTTTTTCAATGACTGGGACTCTCATGTGAAACATGTTCGAACGTATTCCAGATTTTGAGAGAGAATACTCTGTATGTAAAGGGATCAAAGTGTCTTTTTGGCGTACAGAGGATCTCCTTTTTGGATTCATTTTGTGCCCATCTGTTATTGAAATGACCCGTGAAGGTTCAGGCCATCTGTGATTGGTCCAACCTACTTCATAAAGGCTCTTCAAAGATTTTTGGGTTTTGCCATTTTTATCGTAAATTATTGGTAATTTCTCGGTTATTGTTAAACCAATAACTGATTTGACCAAAAAGGGTTCTGATGTGGTGAATTGGCCTCCTGAGCAGTCTCTGCATTTCAGAACTTAAGCAAGATTCACTTCTGCTCCTGTTCTACGGCAGCCTGATGTTTCTCTGCATTTCAGTGGAGGTTGATGCCTCTGAAATTTGGGGGAAAGGTGCCGTTTTGTCCCAAAGAGATCCAAGACCTCTAAAAGTAACCCTTTTTTTTGGCCTTTTTCTTCGAAAATTTTCTCCTACTGAACGTATTATGAGTGGGTAATCGGGAGTTATTGGCCATGAAGTGGGCTTTTGAAGAGTGGAGACATTGGCTGGAGGGAGCCAAACATCAGGTGTGGTCCTTACGGACCATAAGAATCTGGTTTATCTGGAATCTGCCAAGCGACTTATCCTAGACAGGCCAGGTGGGCCTTGTTTTTCACACGTTTTAATTTTGTGGTTTCCTTCTTCCTGGCACTAAGAATCTTAAGGCGGATGCCCTCTCGGAGTTTCCTTGCGGACTCTCCTGAGTTATCTGATCCTTCGTTATTTTGAAAGAAGGTGTAGTTCTTTCCGCCATCTCGCCCAATTGAGACGGGCTCTGGAGGGGTGTCAGGAGGATATGCCCGAGCGCTGCCCTTTGGGAAAATTGTTTGTCCCAGACCAGTGGAAAAAGAGTGTGATGTCTGAGATTCATTGTTCCGTTGGCCGGTCCATCCCGGAATTTTTGGTACTAGAGACTTGGTTAGTCGTCCTTTTGGTGGCCTACCTTGTCTCGTGATGTCAGGGAATTTGGCAGTCCTGCGGGACTTGCTCTCGCTCCAAGTCTTGCTCTCGCTCTAGTGGTTTGTTGATGCCATTGCTGTGCCCAAGAGACCATGGACCCATATCTCATGGATTTCATTTCCGACCTCCCTGTTTCTCAGAAAAATGACCGTCATCTGGTGATTTTGTGATAGGTTTTCCAAGATGATACATCTTGTGCCATTACCTAATTGCCTTCCTCCTCTGAATTGGTGCCTTTGTTCCTTCGCACGTGGTTCGTTTACACGGCATTCTAGAACATTGTGTCTGACAGAGGGGTCCAGTTTGTTTCCAGATTTTGGAGGACCTTTGTTCTAAACTTGGTGTTCAATTGTCTTTCTCCTCGGCGTTTCATCCTCAGACCAATGGTCAAACTGAGAGAACAAACCAGACATTGGAGACTTATCTAAGATGCTTTGTGTCTGCTGATCAGGATGACTGGTCTCTTTTTTGCCTTTGGCTGAGTTTGCTCTTAATAATAGGGCTAGCTCCTGCCACTTTGATGTCTCCATTTTTCTGTAATTCTGGGTTTTATCCTCGATTTTCTTCAGGACAGACGGAGGCTTCTGTCTGTCCAGGTGTTGACTCTGTTTGTGGAGCGTATGCAACAGATTTGGGACCAGGTAGTGGAGAGGTTTGTCCCTCTCTCAGGAGAGGGCCCAGTGGTTTGCTAACCGGCAAGGACTGATGGTCCTCGGTTTAAAGTGGGGGACTTGGTCTGGTTGTCCTCAAAAAATACTCCTATGAGAGTGGCATCTCCTAAATTTAAGCCTAGGTTCATTGGACCTTATAAGATCATGGAGATTCTTAATCCTGTTTCTTTTCGTTTGCTTCTTCCAGGGACATTTAAGATCCATAACGTGTTCCACAAGTCCTTGTGAAGAGGTTTGTTGAGCCAGTGGTTCCTACTGCTTTGCCTCCTGACCCCGTTCTGGTTGAGGGGGAATATGGAGTTTGTGGTTGAGAAAATATTGAATTCTCGTTTTTCTAGACGGAAACTCCAGTATTTGGTTAAGTGGAGAGGTTATGGTCAGGATGACAATTCTTGGGTTTTGCTTCGGACATCCATGCTAGGAGACTCATCCGTGCGTATCATAGAACTCATCCTGACCGACCTGGGTTGCTCAAGTGAGAGTTCGGTGACCCCTCCTCAAGGGGGGTACTGTTGTGAATGGACTTGAAATGAGTTCTGAGCAGAGGCTCCCTGTGGTTACAAGCGGTACTAGACTGTCCAGTGAAGATTGTGAGGATTGGGAATCAGGTGTTACTGACTGGTCTTATATAAGGGAGTCGCCTTCCCATCAGGGTTGCCGGTGATCAATTTTCTGGTCTCAATCCTTTATTCCTGTTTCCTTTGTAGCCTGCTGTGTCCCTGTCTGCATCTCCTGCTAACAGATAAGACATTTTCTTCTTTTTGTTTTTGTGCTTGATTTTTGCATTTTGTCCTGCACTTCTGTGGGGGCCTTCAGGGTCCCCTCCGGGGGGTTTTGCCCTCTCAGTTTAGTTTCACCAGTGATGTTTGTACATTTGTTTTTTCCAGTTTTTTCAGTGGCTGGTGTTTTGATTTTGTTACACCAGAGAACTAATTTGAAACTAGTAGAGTTGGTGCTTTTCAGGGTTTGTTTGGATTGCAGTAAGTGCCCTTCCTATCCTTTTCTATTTAGGTAGTTTGGGCCCCAACGTTTGCTCATACTATTTTCTGTCTGTGTCAGTATTTCTTCTTGTCTAACCGCCATTACATGTTTGGGGGCTTTCTATGTTCTTTGGGGATCTGCTCCGGGGCAGATAGCTTTCCTCTTTCTATCTTTAGGTGTAGTTAGTTTCTCAGGCTGTGACGAGGCGTCTAGGACCAACGTAGGAACGCTCCACGGCTGCCTCTAGTTGTTGTGGTTAGTCAGGGTACTGCAATCTCATAGATTCCAACTGCTCTGGTGTATTGCCTTTTTTACCTGCACTCCTCAGTTACCGAAACATAACACTTCCCAGCTTATCTAGATCCCTCTGGATCCTTTCTCTGTCTTCTTTTGTGTCAGTTATCCCTCCTAGCTTTGCATCATCTGCAAATTTCATTAGTTTACCTTCAGTTCCCTTATCTAGATCATTTATAAAAATGTTGAACAACACTGGCCAGGACAGAGCCTTGTGGTACAGCACTTGAAACACTCTTCCAATTGGATATGCAACAGTTAATCACCACTCTGAGTACGATCACTGAGCCAGTTATGAATACACTTAACCGCAGCCTTGTCAATCCCATACTTGGTCATTATTTCAATAAGGATAGTCAATTGATCCACCCAGTCAGTGATTCAATCATAGGAGGAAATTACTGTAGATTAGTCTGACATGACTTGTTTGCTACAAACCAATGCTTGCTCTGATTAATTACTGTATTCTTGTCCAAGTACTTACATACATGCTGTTTAATAATTTGTTCAAAGATCTTTCCTTGCATAGAAGTAAGGGTCATTGGCCTGTAATTTCCTGGCTCCATCTGCTTTCCATTTTTGAAGATAGCAGCAACATTTACCCTTCTCCAATCTTCTGAGACTTCTCTTGTTCCCCAGAATTTTTCAAAGACTGTCACACTGTGACGATCTTCGGTAAGGAAGTGTGGCCTCAAACTGTCCCTGGAACTGGGACCCTAGCAATCCCTGTCCCGTGGGGTACTCTTAAAGATAGAGAGGCCAGAGTCTCTGACCTTACTATGCTCCTGTTAATGTCTTAAGCTGTCCTCTCTCCGAGGGACAGATATGTTAGTGTATATACATGCAAGACAAACGGGATAACAAAAAGCAACTTACATCCAAAATACTCACCAAAAAAGGAAGGATAGGAAGCTATAAACCAAATGGGAATAGGATAATAGTGAAACTATACACCTCAAAACAGCAGATAACAATTTCCAGCAGCTACTATGAATGCCAACTTCAGCACACCAACCCCAGCAAACAAGGAAGAAAAAATTTCACAGGCAGGGATGAGAAGGTCTGGCCAGGTTTTATAGAGTGAAAAAACGAGCAGTACAGGAGCAGCTGTGAGAAGGAGCTGTATGTGTCTAACCACCATACAAAAAGTTATTACCTCTTCAGAGCCAAAGGAAAAAGTCCATTTAATATGAGGAACAATACACACATCATAAATGGAAAACCTTCGATTCACAGTACATAAATTTTGCCTGACCCCAAAACTCCCAGGAGGACGTGACACACTCGTGACAGTAGCCCCCCCGGGCCGGGTTTATCTGGATGAGTCAAATGAAAGGACCGTATCAACCTACTGCCATTAACTTCAGATGCCAGCACCCACATCTTCTCCTTAGGACCATACCCCTTCCAATGCACTAGGTACTGTACAGAACGGCGAACCTTGCAGGACTCAACTATTCTCGCTACCTAAAATTCTAAATTGCCATTAATAATAACTGGTGATGGTGGTAAAGGTGAAGATACCACAGGCGCAATATATCTTTTGAGTAAAGATCTGGGGAAAACATTATTGATCTTGAGAGTCAGAGGAAGCTTGACACGAAAAGTTACAAAGTTGATTACGGCGACCACCTTATATGGACCAATAAACCTAGGATCTAGTTTCCAAAAAGGAACTTTCAGTTTAATATTTTTGGTTGACAGCCACACCAACTCATTCACCCACAGGTCCGGACCTGACAATCATTTATCAGCCATACATTTGTATTTGTCTCTCACGATCTTTAAATTATCCTGAACCCCTTCCCACATAGATGAGAATGAAGGCGAGAATTGCTCCTCTACACGAACCCCCAAAGACTCTGCAGGTAAAACAATAAAGTGCGCCATTTTAGTAAACATATCTACCACAACTAAGATAACTGTTTTGCCAGAGGACGAAGTGAGATCCGTGATGAAATTCATGGATAAATGAGTCAATGGTCAGTCAGGAATGGCTAATGGTAATAAAGTCCCAGACAGACGTGTGTGCGGGGTCTTAGAAAAAGCACAGACACTACAACAGGACACAAAGTCAACTACATCTTTATGCAACCTTGGACACTAGAAATGAGGAGAAAGGAGGTCCAAGGTTGCCTTACTACCTGGGTGACCAGCCAGAGCAGAGATATGATGTGCCTAAAATTTTGAGACGCAGATGTACAGGTGCAAACAATTTCCATTAAGGACCAGCAGGGGAACCCCCCTGAGATTTCAATACCTCACCCTCAAGTTCAGAACACACTGCGACCACCCGTTCTTGTAAAATAGGGACAGCATCATCAGTATTTCCATCCCAGGGAAACTCCGAGACAAAGCATCCACTTTGACGTTGTTAATCCCAGGACAGTAAGTGACCACAAAATTAAACCTGATGAAAAACAATGACCATCTAGCTTGCCTGGTATTCAGACATTTAACAGCTTCCAAGTATATCAAGTTTTTATGATCAGTTATGACTGTGATCGGGTGAACTGCCCCCTTCAAAAAATGATGAGGGTCTCATATGTCCCTTGGGAAGACTCTCAAAAATAAAGTCTTTCATAGCCTGTCTCTCATGAGCTGAAAGATTATATAATCTCATCTTGGTCAACTTTGCACCCGGAAGCAAGTTCACAGAACAATCATACACACGATGGGGAGGCAGTTCTTTATATACCTTTTCAGAGAACACTGCCTCAAAATCAGAGAGAAAAGATGGAATGTTTTAGTGGAGACATTAGAGATAACAGTACTAGAGTTGAGCGAAACAGGTCAGTGAGATTCATAAGTCGCCGACTTTTGCCAAAGTCGGGTTTCGCCGATCAAAACACCACCATAGCGTGAAGTCGGCCATGCAGTCCGCAAAACGAGCACCAAAGTCGGATTTCCCAGAATGCTTGCAGGCGCCTTTTTTCATCCAATGAGCAAGGCCGTACACTGTGGGCAACGAGATGACATGTGCAGCGTCCACCACCATCTTAGAGAAGGTCATTGCAGTGATTGGCTTGCTTTGGGGGGTGTCATAGTGTCTATAAAAGCCCTGACCGCTGACCGCCATTTTACTTCTGCCGATCTTAACAGTAGGGAGAGGTTGCTGACGCTGTTTATCAGTAGGGAGACAGTTAGGGCTGGAAAGAGAGGTTCTTATGTGCTTGTGCAGATAGCAATTGTGCTGTACAGTTAGTGTGCAGTGACAGGGGACACCACGGACGCCCTGGTTAAATTAGACGGTCTTTCCCTTGAGCAGGACATGGTGTTGGCCACGGCGGACGTCGAGTCACTTTATACGTGCATCAATCTTGAACATGGGCTGAGGGCAGTTGATTTCTATTTGAGGACTAGTGATCTGGATCCATCATTACAGCTGCTGATCATGGAGCTACTGGAATTTATTTTAACTCATAATTTTTTTACTTTTAAGGACCGATTTTAATTGCAGAAACGGGGGACTGCCATGGGGGTGGCCTGTGCTCCGTCCTATGCCAACCTCTTCCTGGGTTACTGGAAGAGGGAGGTCTTTAGTGACGGGGCGGGGGCCGCCTCCCAGGCATTATCCTGGTACCGTTATATAGATGATTTATTAATTATTTGGCAAGGTACAGAGAGTGAGTTACATTGCTTTCTGTCCTGCCTAAATGAAAATCCTTACAATATTAGACTTACGTATAAGCTCTATGAGAAGCAGCTTGATTTTTTGGATATCCGGATCACTATTACTACAACTGGGGCGATACAGACAGATGTGCACCGAAAGGAGACATCTGTTAATTCACTTCTCCACGCCACCTCAGCCCATGTACCCTCCACTGTACGGGTGATCCCGGTGGGTCAATTTCTGCGTGTCAGACGCCTCTGTTCCACTGAGGAGGGTTTTGAGGCGCAGGCAGTTGACCTTCGGGATAGGTTTCATGCACGTGGATATAGTCAACGATGCATTAAAAAGGGTTATAATCGTGCTAAGGCGTCCGCTCGTGGCCCCCTCCTGTCAAACTCAGGGTCTGTTCCGGATGGATCCCATGATGTCAGATTCATTTCCACCTTTAATAATAGATTGGATACCATCAGAGGTATTTTGAATAAACATTGGTCAATCCTAAAAACGGAACCAACATTGGACAAATGGCTTCCCGACAGACCTCTCCTCACAGCAAGAAGGAGTAGTAATTTGAGGGATCTGTTGGTGAGAAGCCATTATGTCGCGCATTCTCCCCCTACTTTTCTTTCCACCAACAAACCCAGGCATGGATGTTTTCCATGTGGATCTTGCTTGGCCTGTCGTAATATTGAACGTATAGCCACCTTTTGCTCATCAGTTGGCAGGCGCACTTTCCAAATTAGAGAGTATATCTCTTGCAAAAGTGATTTTGTGGTATATTATGCCACATGCCCTTGTGGCTTAATATACGTGGGTTTGACATCACGTGAGCTCAGGGTGCGCACAAGGGAGTATGTTAGGGATATTCAGTCAGCAGTAACCATTTCTGATGTGGCTTCATTGAAAACTATTCCTCGCCACTTTAGAGCCAAACATGCTAGTAACCCTGACTTATTGAAGGTACGAGGGATTGATCGTGTCCATGGCGGAATTAGGGGTGGTGATTTAAAACGTAAACTATCCCAATTGGAATGTAGGTGGATAGTGACATTGAACACCTTGGTTCCGCATGGCTTGAATGAACAATTGAGCTTCTCTTCTTTCTTGTAGTTCCCTTGATCCCTTGGTTTGGGGTCCATTTCCTCAGAATTTTATTATTGATTTTAATTGTGTGTTTTGTGTTCTTTAGTTACAGTGGATGACTTCCTTTCCCTCTTTCTGGGCTGCTTTGGGTCTTAGCCCATTCATGTGATCTCATTTGGACCTGTAAGGTTTCACTCACTCGGCTGCTTCAGAGGTAAATCAGGAGACACTTTCTTATGCAAAAAGTCCTTAGTAGAGTTGAGCGATACTTTCCGATATCCAAAAGTATCGGAATCGGAATGGTATCGCCGATATTTTTTGGGTATCGGCGATACCATTCCGATTCCGATACTTTTGGATTAATTGTTGGTTAATTGTACATGAAGGAAAACAACAAAGAGTAATGTAGAATGTATTGGGGAAGGTTGAGGAGACATTAAAGGCATAGATGTTTAACCCAATCAAATGGAATAGCATAAATATTTTTTTTTTTAAAGATGTTCGGATTGACGAAGAAATTGACAATGTTGTTAACGTTTTTTCTATTTTGGCAAATATGTATATTTCACAACTTCCATGCTCTTCACCTTTTTAACTTTTGACACACTTTCTCCTTCATAATCTTCAGCAGCATCATCTTTTTCATCAAATTATTCTTCATCTTCACCTTCTTTATCTTCTTCTTAAACTTCTTGCTATTCATCTTTTTGTTAACATTACTCATATTCTTCTTATTAAACTATTATTCTTATTCATTTTGTACTTCATCTTCTTCATCATATTCTTATTTGTGACAGAGAATCCTGTACTTGTAATCTGTCAAAGTATGAATTTTTCATCCTTCCATTCTTGCTGTCACAAAAGATTTAAATTACAACAGTATTTGTCCGTGTTCAGTTTAGTCTGCAGCAGCAGGCATTTTCCAGGGGCACCACGAGGAGGAACGGACTCACCCCCATACACTGCTTAGTCTTCTTCTGCTTATAATTTAGAGCATATATTTTGCTCTTCATTTTGGTCTTATACTTCATGTTCTTCTGCTTTTTGATCTTCTGCTTATTGTTCTTCAGTCTCTTGTTCTGTATCTTGTAGTTTGTCTTAACCTTCTTAGTCCTGTTGGGTAATCTTTTATTTCTTCTTTGTGATGGTGTTTAGGCTGGTTGGCTTGATGCTCGTCGTCCTTGTGGTCGTCATCTTCTTCGGGATGGTCATCAGGGTCGTCGTCTTCATTGTTGGAGATCCAGAGTGATTACCCAAAAAAACATTTAAAAATCTTCAATTTGTAAATGTAGCAGAAGGTACAAGAGCCAATGCAAGTAACGAGGACCAGCTGACTGTGCTGGAACCCGGAGGGGCAGCAGAAGGAAAAGAGCCAATGGCACAACCGAGGACCAGCTGACGTTACTGGGACACGGTTACTAAGCAGGAGGTACCTGTGCTCCAAAGCACTACCAAGGACCAGCAGACGTTGCTGGAACTCGGATACGAGATGGAGGCACCTAGGCCAAAGGCACTGCGGAGAACCAGCTGACGGTACTGGAACCCGGATGGGTAGCAGAAGGTACAAGAGCCAATGCAAGTAACGAGGACCAGCTGACTGTGCTGGAACGTGGAGGGGCAGCAGAAGGAAAAGAGCCAATGGCACAACCGAGGACCAGCTGACGTTACTGGGACACGGTTACTAAGCAGGAGGTACCTGTGCTCCAAAGCACTACCAAGGACCAGCAGACGTTGCTGGAACTCGGATACCGAGATGGAGGCACCAAGGCCAAAGGCACTGCGGAGAACCAGCTGACGGTACTGGAACCCGGATGGGTAGCAGAAGGTACAAGAGCCAATGCAAGTAACGAGGACCAGCTGACTGTGCTGGAACCTGGAGGGGCAGCAGAAGGAAAAGAGCCAATGGCACAACCGAGGACCAGCTGACGTTACTGGGACACGGTTACTAAGCAGGAGGTACCTGTGCTCCAAAGCACTACCAAGGACCAGCAGACGTTGCTGGAACTCGGATACCGAGATGGAGGCACCTAGGCCAAAGGCACTGCGGAGAACCAGCTGATGGTACTGGAACCCGGACGGGTAGCAGACGGTACCCATGGAAATTTAAGTTGACAGGCCGAGAGCCGGCCGCAGTTACCGAATCCCACAGTACTACAGTGGGTGATTGTCCTATTGTCACAACAGAAACAGCCAATATTTGCATATCCCGCAGCACACATAGGAAGCACCTAAACTCCAAGCACCATAGAGTCGGCTAACCCGACCGCAACACGACAGGACAACTTATTGGAGGCTAAGTGACGTTTACACTGACAGGAAACAGATGGCATGCTGTAACCAGTCTGGGCAGGAGTGAGTACCCGTGCCAATGACACTTCTAAACAACAACTGGCGGTGTTGTAGCCCAGGGATGAGAAGAGAACAAGGTGGAGGCAGCAGGACTTTTTGCCGTTCACACAGCAGGGGAACAGCTGACATTACTGAACCCCAGTAACACAGGAGCAAGTGTTCACTGCGCTAACAGCACTTTCGAGCAACAACTGGCGGTGTTGGAGCCCAGGGATGAGAAGAGAACATGGTGGAGGCAGCAGGACTTTTTGCCGTTCACACAGCAGGGGAACAGCTGACATTACTGAACCCCAGTAACACAGGAGCAAGTGTTCACTGTGCTAACAGCACTTCCGAGCAACAACTGGTGGTGTTGTAGCCCAGGGATGAGAAGAGAACATGGTGGAGGCAGCAGGACTTTTTGCCGTTCACACAGCAAGGGAACAGCTGACATTACTGAGCCCCAGTAACACAGGAGCAAGTGTTCACTGCGCTAACAGCACTTCCAGCAACAACTGGCGGTGTTGGAGCCCAGGGATGAGAAGAGAACATGGTGGAGGCAGCAGGACTTTTTGCCGTTCACACAGCAGGGGAACAGCTGACATTACTGAACCCCAGTAACACAGGAACAAGTGTTCACTGTGCTAACAGCACTTCCGAGCAACAACTGGCGGTGTTGTAGCCCAGGGATGAGAAGAGAACATGGTGGAGGCAGCAGGACTTTTTGCCGTTCACACAGCAGGGAAACAGCTGACATTACTGAACCCCAGTAACACAGGAGCAAGTGTTCACTGCGCTAACAGCACTTCCGAGCAACAACTGGCGGTGTTGGAGCCCAGGGATGAGAAGAGAACATGGTGGAGGCAGCAGGACTTTTTGCCGTTCACACAGCAGGGAAACAGCTGACATTACTGAACCCCAGTAACACAGGAGCAAGTGTTCACTGCGCTAACAGCACTTCCGAGCAACAACTGGCGGTGTTGGAGCCCAGGGATGAGAAGAGAACATGGTGGAGGCAGCAGGACTTTTTGCCGTTCACACAGCAGGGGAACAGCTGACATTACTGAACCCCAGTAACACAGGAGCAAGTGTTCACTGTGCTAACCAGGGGCGGAACTATAGTGGAAGCAGGGGAAGCAGCTGCCACAGGGCCCGGGCTAGAAGGGGGCCCGTCCCTGCTGCAGCTGCCCTGTGATTTAGGAGCAAAAAGGGGGGCCCGAGCACGCTGGCAAATGGATCCGCGCTCGGGCCCCCTCCCAACATTTTGTTCAGGCTTCTGACTCTGAACGCTGATGCATAACAACACTGTGTTGTTTTAAAGAGACACTACAGTGTTGTAAATGCAGACAGCGAACAGAAATGAGCACTGTAGCTTTAAGCTGCGGCCCAGTGCATTATGGTCCGTCTGTCACAGCGTGTGTGCATGTGGGGGCGGACAGCAGACGGCCAGGCAGACCACATGAAGCAGCAGGCTGACTGGACAAGCAGGTGGAAGCCTGGGCGAGCAGGGTCAGTACCGTGAGTCTCTCAACAGTGAGAAGAGGCTTGGCTGCTCAATGGTGACTGAGAGGGCAGGTGCAGGCAGGATCTAACAGGGCCCACATTCAACAGGGCCCAGGCCCCAGGCTGCAGTGCAGGGGGCCCACATTCAACACAGGGCCCAGGTAGCAAGGGGCCCGCATTCCAACAGGGCCTCGGGCTCCTGGGCCCTGTTTGACGCAAGCCTCAAGTCACCACTAACCTCCCCCTGGGCCCTGTTGGGCACGGGACCTCAGTCACCAGTAGCATCCCCCTGGCCCAGTAACAGCCTCATGGTTGCTACAAGTGACGAGTGACACCCTGATCTCTGCTACATGAGACAAGTAACAACCTCAGCTCTGCTACATGTAACAAGTAACAACCTCAGCTCTGCTACATGTGACAAGTAGCAACCTCGGCTCTGCTACATGTGACAAGTAGCAACCTCAGCTCTGATATTTGTGACAAGTAACAACCTCAGCTCTGCTTATGTGACAAGTAACAACCTCAGCTCTGCTCATGTGACAAGTAGCAACTTCAGCTCTGCTACATGTGACAAGTAACCTCAGCTCTGCTACATGTGACAAGTAGCAACCTCAGCTCTGCTACATGTGACAAGTAGCAACCTCAGCTCTGCTACATGTGACAAGTAACCTCAGCTCTGCTACATGTGACAAGTAACAACCTCAGCTCTGCTACATTTGACAAGTAGCAACCTCGGCTCTGGTACATGTGACAAGTAGCAACCTCAGCTCTGCTCATGTGACTAGTAGCAACCTCAGCTCTGCTACATGTGACAAGTAACCTCAGCTCTGCTACATGTGACAAGTAGCAACCTCAGCTCTGCTACATGTGACGAGTAGCAACCTCAGCTCTGCTACATGTGACAAGTAACAACCTCAACTCTGCTACTTGTGACAAGTAGCAACCTCAGCTCTGCTATTTGTGACAAGTAACAACCTCAGCTCTGCTCATGTGACAAGTAGCAACCTCGGCTCTGCTACATGTGACAAGTAACCTCAGCTCTGCTACATGTGACAAGTAGCAACCTCAGCTCTGCTACATGTGACAAGTAACCTCAGCTCTGCTACATGTGACAAGTAACAACCTCAGCTCTGCTACATTTGACAAGTAACAACCTCAGCTCTGCTACATGGGACAAGTAGCAACCTCGGCTCTGCTACATGTGACAAGTAACAACCTCAGCTCTGCTACATGTGACAAGTAGCAACCTCAGCTCTGCTCATGTGACAAGTAACAACCTCAGCTCTGCTCATGTGACAAGTAACAACCTCAGCTCTGCTACATGTGACAAGTAGCAACTCGGCTCTGCTACATGTGACAAGTAACCACCCTAGCTCTGCTACATGTGACAAGTAGCAACCTCGGCTCTGCTACATGTAACAACCTCAGCTCTGCTACATGTGACAAGTAGCAACCTCAGCTCTGCTCATGTGACAAGTAACAACCTCAGCTCTGCTCATGTGACAAGTAACAACCTCAGCTCTGCTACATGTGACAAGTAACAACCTCAGCTCTGCTACATGTGACAAGTAACAACCTCAGCTCTGCTACATGTGACAAGTAGCAACCTCAGCTCTGCTACATGCGAGGAGTGACAGCCTCATCTCTGCTACATGCGCGGAGTGACAGCCTCAGCTTTGCTATACAAGTAGCAGAGCTGAGGCTGTCACTCCTCACATGTTGCAGAGATGAGGCTGTCACTCCTTACATGTAGCAGAGCTGAGGCTGTCACTCCTCGAATGTAGCAGAGCTGAGGCTGTCCCTACTCACATGTAGCAGAGCTGAGGCTGTTCCTCCTCACATGTAGCAGAGCTGAGGCTGTCACTCCTCACATGTAGCAGAACTGAGTCTGTCACTCCTCACATGTAGCAGAGCTGAGGCTGTCACTCCTCACATGCAGCAGAGCTGAGGCTGTCAACTCCTCACATGTGTAATTGGTGAGGGCGTGGTGCAGAAGTACGGTATACAGAACAATCTTAGATTATTCTGTATACCGGACTGTTGTTCTACTGAATAAATCATCCGTTTTGAAAGCAATTTGCAGGCTGGATTACAAGTTTCTTCACATATTTACCATGGAGAAAGCCTACCTTCGTCACTACCTCAGTTGCTTCCTGGGAGTTGGTTCTTTTCTGTTATTTCACTATCATTACTCCAAAAACCTCTAATTTTGGATAATAAAGGTATCTTTCTTAACACAACTTGGGTAGACCGGGATTGGCAACGCGCGCGAGGGGGGGGGCCCATTGTGAAGTTTGCTGTGGGGCCCTGCCGTTCCTAGTTACGCCCCTGGTGCTAACAGTACTTCCGAGCAACAACTGGTGGTGTTGTAGCCCAGGGATCAGAAGAGAACATGGTGGAGGCAGCAGGACTTTTTGCCGTTCACACAGCAGGGGAACAGCTGACATTACTGACTCCCAGTAACACAGGAGCAAGTGTTCACTGTGCTAACAGCACTTCCGAGCAACAACTGGCGGTGTTGGAGCCCAGGGATGAGAAGAGAACATGGTGGAGGCAGCAGGACTTTTTGCCGTTCACACAGCAGGGGAACAGCTGACATTACTGAACCCCAGTAACACAGGAGCAAGTGTTCACTGCGCTAACAGCACTTCCGAGCAACAACTGGCGGTGTTGGAGCCCAGGGATGAGAAGAGAACATGGTGGAGGCAGCAGGACTTTTTGCCGTTCACACAGCAGGGGAACAGCTGACATTACTGAACCCCAGTAACACAGGAGCAAGTGTTCACTGTGCTAACAGCACTTCCGAGCAACAACTGGCGGTGTTGTAGCCCAGGGATGAGAAGAGAACATGGTGGAGGCAGCAGGACTTTTTGCCGTTCACACAGCAGGGGAACAGCTGACATTACTGAACCCCAGTAACACAGGAGCAAGTGTTCACTGCGCTAACAGCACTTCCGAGCAACAACTGGCGGTGTTGTAGCCCAGGGATGAGAAGAGAACATGGTGGAGGCAGCAGGACTTTTTGCCGTTCACACAGCAGGGGAACAGCTGACATTACTGAACCCCAGTAACACAGGAGCAAGTGTTCACTGCGCTAACAGCACTTCCGAGCAACAACTGGCGGTGTTGTAGCCCAGGGATGAGAAGAGAACATGGTGAGGCAGCAGGACTTTTTGCCGTTCACACAGCAGGGGAACAGCTGACATTACTGAACCCCAGTAACACAGGAGCAAGTGTTCACTGCGCTAACAGCACTTCCGAGCAACAACTGGCAGTGTTGGAGCCCAGGGATGAGAAGAGAACATGGTGGAGGCAGCAGGACTTTTTGCCGTTCACACAGCAGGGAACAGCTGACATTACTGAACCCCAGTAACACAGGAGCAAGTGTTCACTGTGCTAACAGCACTTCCGAGCAACAACTGGCGGTGTTGTAGCCCAGGGATGAGAAGAGAACATGGTGGAGGCAGCAGGACTTTTTGCCGTTCACACAGCAGGGGACAGCTGACATTACTGAACCCCAGTAACACAGGAGCAAGTGTTCACTGTGCTAACAGCACTTCCGAGCAACAACTGGCGGTGTTGGAGCCCAGGGATGAGAAGAGAACATGGTGGAGGCAGCAGGACTTTTTGCCGTTCACACAGCAGGGGAACAGCTGACATTACTGAACCCCAGTAACACAGGAGCAAGTGTTCACTGTGCTAACAGCACTTCCGAGCAACAACTGGCGGTGTTGGAGCCCAGGGATGAGAAGAGAACATGGTGGAGGCAGCAGGACTTTTTGCCGTTCACACAGCAGGGGAACAGCTGACATTACTGAACCCCAGTAACACAGGAGCAAGTGTTCACTGTGCTAACAGCACTTCTGAGCAACAACTGGCGGTGTTGGAGCCCAGGGTCAAGGAGGATGTTTAAATACTATATCAAGTATTTTCCTTGTTACGTGTCAATTAAAAATGTCTATACTCCAAACAATATAACCTTTAGTACCATAAGATGATGATTTTACTTAAAAAAATATATGTAAATTAATAATTTACAAACATAAACGCATACATTAACATGTTGAAAAGCAATGCAAACCACAATTAAAATAGGTTAAATAATCTGCTATACGGTTTAAAATAAAAGCATACAAGTACATATCAGAATCCATTAATGATGGCTAAGTAACAGTATGTACACCATTTTTATTGTGTAGACAATGAATGGCTGACTTAAAAACATAATCAGCATTACAAGTTATCTTTGACATTCATAAAACTTTACATTTGGTGAATAATATCACTAAATTTTTTTTAAAAATATCTAAAATTTCCATCATGTAATACTGATAATATGTGCCAATCATTTATATTAACAAACAAAAAATTTAAAAAGTGCATAGTGCAGAGTGAAAACAGATATTTATGCCTGACTGTGGACTTGCAAGCATGACAACGGATAGATAAGGTATATATAGATGAGACTGCATAGCCACAGATGGTGAATGGCGATGTAATACTGTACCTCAATAAAGTGTGCGTTACTACTACATCCTTTTTTTTATATAGCTTTATAAAAGGTTACGTGCATGTATGGTTGCGCCTTTGTTTGGACGCACAGACTGGCTTCCTGCTGTGACGCGTTGGGTATTGGAGCGTCTGTACGTCTTATGACGCAGACTAACATTCACGGTGCGCATCGTTCATCATCGCAAGCGTACCGACAACACAAAGGCGTTGTCATGACTGCTTTACTCAGTAAACATGCACCTATGATGAAACATACACGCATGTGCCCTATTACATAACAAGCTACAAGAAAAACGAGTGTGAGGTGTGACACAGCTGTTTTGTTAAGGTACAGTATTATATCGACATTGTACAGGTGTCGCTATTCAGTCTGATAAATAGATATCATTCACCTATTCTATCAGTTGTCGTTCTTTCAGCACCACTTACAGGTATATATTTTGCTATTGTGACTATGCACTATTGACTTTACCAAGGTAATGCATGATTTTTGTTAGCGATTATCATGTTTACATGAAGGACCTTTATGATATGGGCTGTTAACTTTCTAATTAAATATGTATTTTTTAAAATGACACAAATATAAGTAATGTTGAAGAGGACTATTCCTACATGCATTGTTTGCACAATATTACAGGTGTACATCACGTCCCTTAATCAACATTGGATTATTATATTTACTTGTATGCTTTTATTTAAAAGGCAAGAACACTGAAGTATAACCTTCGCACTGCAGCAGTTGTCAAAGTTCAACCCACATTATGCACTTCCAACATTGCAGCATTTGAGTCATGATGTGAGTTGGATTTGTCTAATCTATGGAGTGACAAGGTTGACCATCAGTATCCTATAGCATAAGTAGGCTTTTGTGTTTGCATTTGTTTTCGACATGTGCATATCTGTAATAATATGTCACAATTATTTTGTAACAGATTTGTGACAAAGACTAATCATTTTATGGTTTTAAAGTTGACGTTTCAAATGTTTACAGCTTAGAAATCAGGGTGTAGCCTCATATCTATGTGTAGCACTAGACACTTTGACATGTCATGTTTTTTTCACCATGATTAGGTAGCTAGCAGTAATTTTTGCCGGACACACAGCAGGGGAACAGCAGGCGTTACTGAACCCCACAAACACATCAGCGATTGTTTTCATCTGTGCATCTAACACTTCTGAGCAGCAACTGGCGGTGTTGAAGCCCAGGGTCAAGGAGGGTGTAGGCAGAGGCCTAGTATGAGATGTTTGAAGTTGAAGTTGTAGTTAGCAGCAGTAATTTTTGCCAGACACACAGCAGGGGAACAGCAGGCGTTACTGAACCCCACAAACACATCAGCGAGTGTTTTCATCTGTGCATCTAACACTTCTGAGCAGCAACTGGCGGTGTTGAAGCCCAGGGTCAAGGAGGGTGTAGGCATAAAATATTGAGTTATTGCCTTGTTACGTGGCCATTGCAAATGTATGTACTTCAAACAAGAATAAATGAAGTTTTACTAGGACAATAAAATGATGAATTTCAATTCCAAGAATAGAAAAATATTTATACTTGAGAGTCCTCTGTGGTTGATACCGTTTAATGGCTAACTGAAAATATGGTAACAAATTCCAAGCTTTCGAGACTACTCAGGTCTCTTCATCAGGCTAGGACTAAAACAAAAAATGAAGAATCACATATTTCTACACACAACAGGACACAGGAATAGGTAAGACAAGTGAGGGAGGGACAAGTGAGGGGAGACCGGCCAAAAAATGAGAACAAGGATGAATTATCAGCGCCACACAATAAGAGAAAAAATAATGGATTTACCTGTGGCAAAACACTTTTGTATGCCCGGTCATAGCATGATGGATATGGAATTACTGGTATTAAAATATAACTTCAAATATGAGAAAGATACAAAGGTTTCAGAATATAAGCTCATCATGACCTTTGACACTGTTAGTGATGGAATGAATAGATCACACGGATTTATGTCATTCTATATCAATTAAGGAATCTGCGTCTCTGCCCTTCCAGGGGCATGAAAACACAAAACCAGACCCCAATCAGAGGGCAATAAAACTTTCTATCCTTATCTAGGAACTGTTCCAATATTTATGTTCATCCCTCTGTGATAATGACAGTTCTGCTACACGTCACTTACTTGTCTTACCTATTGCACTATTCCTGTGTCCTGTTGTGTATAGAAATATGTGATGCTTCATTTTTTGTTTTAGTCTTTGCCTGATGAAGAGACGTGAGTAGCCTCGAAAGCTTGCAATTTGTTACCATCTTTTCAGTTATCCATTAAAAGGTATCAACCACTGCGGACTCTCAAGTCTAAATATTTTTCTATCTACTGGCTAACACGGTACGAAGATACACATGTTTCCTAACTTCAAGAATAAAAATAAAGACACTGCAAATATAAACGCATATATGCACATGCCAACAAGAAATGGAACAACACACCACCCAAAAAATTGGTTACAAAATATAGTGTTGTAAATTTAAGAATAAAAGTCCATTTTTGTATTTATGAATAATGCTTAAGGAACGCTATGTTAAACCATAACATAGTGAAGACAATGCCACTCATCATCATCATCATCATCATCATCATTGCAATTTAGATGTGACAGTCACAGACATTTCAATTATTTAAGTTAATAAAATCGTTACTTTGTACAGCATGTATGACATGTCCAGCATGGACTCATCAATGTGATGACACAATAATGTACGATAAAAAATAACCATTTAAAAAAACATTATGCATTGTCACAATTTAAGTGTGTGCCTGCAAGTGTAGGTGAAACAAAGGCTACGGATAGCAAAGGTATATTCTATGTCTGTATCAGACAGTGGACAGCCTCTGATGGGTAATGGCGATGTTATACTGTACGTCAATAAAGTCTGCGGCTGCAATCATGCATTTTTTGCTTGTACAGTGTTGAAGAGGGTAAAAGCATGTCTGGTTGCGCAAGGCTTTATCCGTCAACACTACCTTCCTACTGTCACGCGTAGGGTAGGGTAGCGTGTGTCAATTAGATGACTCTATAAAATGTGACGTTACGCAGCGTTATTGCGCCCTAGGGACGCCAAAAATATGACAGCAGTAATCATTTACTGTCTAATACTCCACCTATGACCAACAAAAAAAGACCGTTCCCTCTTTAACAATCTACAAGACTAACAAGCATAATGGTTGACGCTGACTTTATTGAGGTACAGTATTACATCGACATTGTCCATGAGTAACTATGCACTGTGATACCTATATACCATTATTAATTTATATCTGTTGTGGTTGTTTCAACAGCACTTGCAGGTATAACTACCTATTGTCAGTATGCATGATGCACTTTCTAGATGTAATAATTTATTATTGCACATTATTACCAGGTTTAGATGCTGGCCATTTCATATATGGTGTTGAAGTTACAGTTGGCATCAGTATGTGTATTTTATAATGTCTGTCATAAATAAAACTCGTGATGATGATGATGAGGATTTTATGATTCGTACATCCATTGACTGCATTATCTTACAGGTACAGATAAAGTTCCTTAAAAAGCATTAATTGATAAGTATGAAATGTACTTTTATGCATTAATTTCAAAAAGTGAAGACTATGTTTTAGTTTTTGTTACCATTTCTAATAGACATGTGCAGATATGCGCTGTGATGACAAATTATTATTTGTCCATATTTGTCATAAAAATTTATCATTCTAGGCCTGGAAAACTTCACAATTTCCTGTTTTAAGCATAACAATCAGGGTGACGGCTCTTCCCTATTTGGAGCATGTTCGACATGGGTTTTTCTGTGCATGTGTAGGGAACAGGAGACTTCTTGCCTGACACACAGCAGGGGAACAGCTGGCGTTACTGAACCCCACTAACACTAGAGCTTGTGTATTGGTCTGTGGACACGACACTTCTGAGCAGCAACTGGCAGTGTTGTAGCCCAGGGAGTAGAGTTCAGGTGGTAGAAAGATGAACATAACAGGAGACATGGATAACGTTGCGAACCAGTTATTTAATCTGAAAACGGACAGACAAATTCTGGCGAGATCCATGCCTTGTTCATTTTCAGAAAAGTAAGCCGGTCTACATTATCGGAGGATAGTCGCATGCGACGGTCTGTTAGTACACCACCTGCAGCACTAAAGACGCGCTCCGATAATACACTGGCAGCAGGGCAAGCCAGCACCTCCAATGCATACTGGCTAAGCTCTGGCCATGTATCCAGCTTAGAGACCCAAAACTTGAATGGGGAAGAGCCATCTGGGAATACACTGAGAGGGAAAGACATGTAGTCTGTCACCATCTTACGGAAACGTTGCCTCCTGCTGACTGGAGCCGTCTCGGATGGTGTAGACATTTGTGGCGCTGCCACAAAACTTGGCCACATTTGGAACATACTGGTCTTGCCCTGTGCAGAGGCGCTGCTTGTGCTCCCTCTTGTTGCAGAACTGTCTCCACTGCCTCGACGCACAGAGCTGCTTTGTAAAGCAGTAGCAGCAGCAGTGCTCTCGGCTGGAATGGAGAACATTATGGATTGCACCAGTGTGTCTTGGTACTCCCGCATTTTACGCTCCCGGTTCAACGGTGTGATGAGGCTTTGTAAGTTGTCCCGGTAGCGAGGGTCTAGGAGGGTGTACACCCAATAATCAGACGTGGTGAGAATGTGGGCGATGCGGCGGTCGTTTCTCAGGCACTGCAGCATGAAATCAACCATGTGCTGCAGACTCCCAACTGGCCAACAAACGCTGTCCCCTGCAAGAGGCGTCATCTCTGCCTGCTCTGCATCACCCCACCCTCGCTCTACATACTGACTAGAGCGTTGTGTACCTCCCTCTGGAGCGATGTCTTCCTCCTCCATTGACTCCTCCTCATCCTCCTCACAAAGTGAGCCCTGCCCAGCCCTTTGTAAGGAACCACGTTGCGCTGACTGTCCAGAAGGTGATGGAATTTGTGACTCCTCATCCTCCACCTCTTCCAAAACTTCATCCCTTAGTGCTTGCAGTGTTTTTTGAAGCAGGCAGATAAGGGGGACAGTCAGGCTGACTAGTGCATCATCTGCACTCGCCATCCGCGTTGACTCATCAAACGCACGCAAAACGTGGCAGATGTCCTTCATAG
Organism: Oophaga sylvatica; assembly: GCA_033576555.1. NCBI lineage: Eukaryota > Metazoa > Chordata > Amphibia > Anura > Dendrobatidae > Oophaga > Oophaga sylvatica. Next base: position 179,194,908 of record JARQOD010000005.1, on the reverse strand, counting down.
AGGCCCACTCAGTAGTGGTGAAGTGTGAACAGCGCAAATTGCGAGTTGATTGCGCCTGATGCAGCTGATACTCCATTACTGCTGGCTGCTGCTCACACAACCGCTCCAACATATGTAACGTGGAATTCCACCTGGTGGGTACGTCACATATGATGCGATGTTCAGGAAGGCGAAATCTGCGTTGCAGAGCTGCAATGCGCGATCTGGCCATGCTGGAACGTCGCAAGTGAGCGCACTCTAGGCGGACCTTGTGCATCAGTGCATCAAGATCCGGATAGTCCCTCAAAAAACTCTGCATGACCAAGTTGAGCACATGTGCCAGACATGGTATGTGAGTGAGGTTGCCAAGGCCCAGAGCTGCCACCAGATTTCGGCCATTGTCACACACTACCAAGCCTGGCTGGAGATTCGCTGGCAAAAAACACACGTCGCTCTCCTGCTTGATGGCATTCCAGAGCTCCTGCGCTGTGTGGCTTCGATTCCCCATGGAAATTAATTTGAGGACGGCCTGTTGACGTTTGGCCACGGCTGTGCTCATATTGGTTGCAACAGGTAAGCGTTCACGGGTCCATGTGGAGGTAGACCGTGACGGCTCCTGCAGCGATGATTCTGAGGAACTGGAGTAGGAGGAGGAGTCAATGTGGACAGACTTGATTCCTGCAATCCTTGGAGTTGGCAGAACACGTACAGCGCCACTCGCAAGATCTGTACCCGGCTCCACAACATTGACCCAATGGGCAGTGAGGGAAAGGTATCGTCCCTGGCCATGGGTACTGGTCCACGCATCGGTGGTCAGGTGGACCTTTGTTGTGAATGGGTTTGAGATGAGTTCTGAGCAGAGGCTCCCTCTGGTGGTTACAAGCGGTGCTAGTGAAGATTGTGAGGACTGGGAATCAGGTGTTACTGACTGGTCTTATATAAGGGAGTCATTTTCCCATCAGGGTTGCCGGTGATCTATTGTTCTGGTCTGAATCCTTCATTCCAGTTTCCCTTGTAGCCTGCTGTGTCGTGTCTGCATCTCCTGCTTACAGTTAAGACTTTTGCTTCTTTTGTGTTTTTGCTATATTTTTGCATTTTGTACTGCACTTCTTTGGGGGCCTTCTGGGTCCCCTCCGGGGGCTTCTGCCCTCTCAGTTTGGTTCAGCCACTGGGTTTTGTTCTTTTGCTTTTTCCAGTTTTTTCAGTGGCTGCTGTTTTGATTTTGTTACACCAGAGAACTAATTTAGGTGGTAGAGGTCGTGTGATCTCAGGTGATTTTGAAATTAGTAGAGATGGTGCTTTTCAGGGTTTTCTGGGATTGCAGTAAGTACCCTTCCTATCCTTTTCTATTTAGATAGTTTGGGCCCCAGCGTTTGCTCATACTATTTTCTTTCTGTGTCAGTATTTCCTCTTGTCTAACCGCCATTACATGTTTGGGGGCTTTCTATTATCTTTGGGGTTCTGCTCCGGGGCAGACAGCTTTCCTGATTCTGACTTTAGGTGTAGTTAGTTTCTCAGGCTGTGACGAGGCGTCTAGGACCAACGTAGGAACGCTCCACGGCTGCCTCTAGTTGTGGTGGTTAGTCAGGGTACTGCAATCTCATAGATTCCAACTGCTCTGGTGTATTGCCTTTTTGCCTGCTCTCCTCAGCTACCGAAACATAACAGACCTTGCTACTGACGGCGTTTAGTAGCGCATGTTTAATTTTTCCCTCAACATGCTTTTGCAGACAAGGGACGGCTTGCCTGCTGAAATAAAATCGGCTGGGCACATTGTATTGTGGGACTGCCAATGCCATTAAGTTACGGAAACTGTCAGTCTCCACCAGCCTGAATGACAGCATTTCAAGGGACAGGAGTTTTGCAATGCCAGCATTCAGAGCCTGTGCTCGTGGATGGTTTGCCGAGTATGGCCGTCTTTTATCCCATGCCTGTGCTACCGATGGCTGTTTTGTGGCCTGGGAGTGTGAGGATGACAGGGAACTTGCAGCTGTGGGTGGAATAACACTGGGTCTCTGGACAACAGTGACAGAGGTTCTTCCATGGCGATCCTGTGAGGAAGCCGAACCAGCTGTGTGTGAGCTGGAGGAAGAGGCTCCAACACGAGCTGAAGATGTAGGTGCTGCTGTAGGTTGGCCTACATCTCCAGTGTGTCTTTGAAACTCAACCACGTGCTTTGACCGCACATGTTTCCACATATTTGTGGTATTAAGGTTACTGACACTTTTACCTCTTTTTACTTTTTGATTACACAGCTTGCATTTGACATAGCAAATATCATCTGCAAGTGTGTCAAAAAAGGACCACGCAGTGCAAGTCCTGGGAGCGCCCGTTTTGGCTGTTGGAAGAGAACTGCTACGAACGGGTGCCAAACTGGAGGCTACAGGCAACCGAGTCTGCAGCCTACCTCTCCCTACTGTTTGGACCGTTGGGGCAATCTCTTCCTCAGAGCTGCTACCACCACCTTCCTGTTCCTCACGCCATGTTGGGTCTTGGACCTCATCATCTCCACTACCCTCTTCCAACACCTGCTGCTGTTGGGTGGTCTGGCCAGCACCATGCTCAACAGAAACTGGCACCTGAGTCTCATCATCATCAGATGCGTTCTGCGGTGTGCTGACCATCGGCACTGGCTCACCCGCCTCTTCAGATTCAGAGAGACACAGCTGTTGCGCATCACTGCATACTGCCTCTTCTTCACATTCCAGAATGCTGCTTGGCTGGGCCCCTGTTTGCAAGCCAACAGATTCTGAGAACAGAAGCAGAGACTCAGCTGGCTCCAGTTCAGAACTCTCTGACTGCCTGGGCAATTTGGCAGGCGGTGAAGAGACAGATGGTTGTTCAACAGTGCTGTGGTCCTGAGAGGAGGTGGAAGCAATTGAAGTCGATGCATTGGCTGCCATCCAACCAACAACAGCTTCAATTTGTTCTTCCCGCAGCAGGGGGGTACGCTGAGCTCCTACAAAAGTGCGCATAAAGGAACACTCACGGGGAAAACTGGTGGATGCTGTGTCACTGGGTGCGGCAGCAGCCACAGAATCCCCACGTCCTCTCCCTGCTGAAACTCCACGGCCACGACCACGTGCCTTACTCCCTGCCTTCTTCATCTTGGTAGATTGATAAAGAAAGTCAGAAAAGTTATAAGGCCTAAGTGTGGTTATTCCTCAGAGAATGCAGTGAACACTGCAGACAACTGTTCAGTAGCTGTGAAAGGCCCCTTTGTGTACTTCTATAGTGTTTGCAACCAATGTATTGTATACGGATGGAAGCGCGTCACACTAATAGATTATATTTTTTTCAAATATAATGGAGCAGCACCTATTTGAGAAAAATGTGAAGGATGAGGCAGTGACACACGCTCAGCAGACTACAACCAGCAGTGGTTGAAGAACTAACTGGAGCGTAATCTGCACTCAAAAAATGAAAAGCTCACAGACTACAGTGAACACTGCAGACAACTGTTCAGTAGCTGTGAAAGGCCCCTTTGTGTACTTCTATAGTGTTTGCAACCAATGTATTGTAAACGGATGGAAGCGCGTCACACTAATAGATTAGATTTTTTTCAAATATAATGGAGCAGCACCTATTTGAGAAAAATGTGAAGGATGAGGCAGTGACACACGCTCAGCAGACTACAACCAGCAGTGGTTGAAGAACTAACTGGAGAGTAATCTGCACTCCAAAAATGAAAAGCTCACAGACTACAGTGAACACTGCAGACAACTGTTCAGTAGCTGTGAAAGGCCCCTTTGTGTACTTCTATAGTGTTTGCAACCAATGTATTGTATACGTATGGAAGCGCGTCACACTAATAGATTAGATTTTTTTCAAATATAATGAGAGCACACCAATTAGAGAAAAATGTGAAGGATGAGGCAGTGACACACGCTCAGCAGACTACAACCAGCAGTGGTTGAAGAACTAACTGGAGCGTAATCTGCACTCAAAAAATGAAAAGCTCACAGACTACAGTGAACACTGCAGACAACTGTTCAGTAGCTGTAAAAGGCCCCTTTGTGTACTTCTATAGTGTTTGCAACCAATGTATTGTATACGTATGGAAGCGCGTCACACTAATAGATTAGATTTTTTTCAAATATAATGGAGCAGCACCAATTTGAGAAAAATGTGAAGGATGAGGCAGTGACACACGCTCAGCAGACTACAACCAGCAGTGGTTGAAGAACTAACTGGAGCGTAATCTGAACTCAAAAAATGAAAAGCTCACAGACTACAGTGAACACTGCAGACAACTGTTCAGTAGCTGTAAAAGGCCCCTTTGTGTACTTCTATAGTGTTTGCAACCAATGTATTGTATACGGATGGAAGCGCGTCACACTAATAGATTAGATTTTTTTCAAATATAATGGAGCAGCACCAATTAGAGAAAAATGTGAAGGATGAGGCAGTGACACACGCTCAGCAGACTACAACCAGCAGTGGTTGAAGAACTAACTGGAGCGTAATCTGCACTCAAAAAATGAAAAGCTCACAGACTACAGTGAACACTGCAGACAACTGTTCAGTAGCTGTAAAAGGCCCCTTTGTGTACTTCTATAGTGTTTGCAACCAATGTATTGTATACGGATGGAAGCGCGTCACACTAATAGATTATATTTTTTTCAAATAGAATGGAGCAGCACCAATTAGAGAAAAATGTGAAGGATGAGGCAGTGACACACGCTCAGCAGACTACAACCAGCAGTGGTTGAAGAACTAACTGGAGCGTAATCTGCACTCAAAAAATGAAAAGCTCACAGACTACAGTGAACACTGCACACAACTGTTCAGTAGCTGTAAAAGGCCCTTTGTGTACTTCTATAGTGTTTGCAACCAATGTATTGTATACGGATGGAAGCGCGTCACACTAATAGATTATATTTTTTTCAAATAGAATGGAGCAGCACCAATTAGAGAAAAATGTGAAGGATGAGGCAGTGACACACGCTCAGCAGACTACAACCAGCAGTGGTTGAAGAACTAACTGGAGCGTAATCTGCACTCAAAAAATGAAAAGCTCACAGACTACAGTGAACACTGCACACAACTGTTCAGTAGCTGTAAAAGGCCCCTTTGTGTACTTCTATAGTGTTTGCAACCAATGTATTGTATACGGATGGAAGCGCGTCACACTAATAGATTATATTTTTTTCAAATAGAATGGAGCAGCACCAATTAGAGAAAAATGTGAAGGATGAGGCAGTGACACACGCTCAGCAGACTACAACCAGCAGTGGTTGAAGAACTAACTGGAGCGTAATCTGCACTCAAAAAATGAAAAGCTCACAGACTACAGTGAACACTGCACACAACTGTTCAGTAGCTGTAAAAGGCCCCTTTGTGTACTTCTATAGTGTTTGCAACCAATTTATTGTATACGGATGGAAGCGCGTCACACTAATAGATTAGATTTTTTTCAAATATAATGGAGCTGCACCAATTCCACAAAATAAAATAAAAAAAAGAGTCAGTGAGTGACACGTGCAGATGCCTACAAACAGCGGTGGATGCAGAGCAAACTGCAGCGTCACCTGCACTCTCACACACACCTTGCACAGAGCTGTTAAAACAACACTGGCAAAAGGAAGCTTTACACAGCGGTTGGTAAACTAGCCTGCCTAAAGCACAGTACACAAAATCGCAATGTCTAACTGTCCCTCAAAGTCAGCAGAACAGCGTTCTGTCCCTAACTGAGTTCACAGCACAGTGACGCTAAAATGGCAGCGGCGCCTTTTATAGTGCATTCTGACATCATTTCAGCAGCCAATCACAGCCATGCCATTAGTTAAGATGACCGCAGCATTACAGGATGTGCCCACACTTCTTAAGATTCCTCATTGGCTGACTAAAATCACATTGCCTCTCAAAGAATTATGGGAACTTCCGATTCCGGTATACGATATTGGAAAAATATCGGAACTAGGTATCGGAATTCCGATACAGCGAATATCGGCCGATACCCGATACTTGCGGTATCGGAATGCTCAACACTAGTCTTAGGTTTATTGCTTCATAAACCACATAGTAACAGGCAATACAAATCTTCAATGTTTCAGCTCCTGCCTGGAGCCTCACTCCTCAGTCACAGAGTCCTCTCTGTAATGTCCCACATGGAAGTCTGTCCACACTGGCAGACTCACACACACTCTCTCACAGGTGCCAAGCACACTCAGTTACATAGCCGTAATTCCGCCCACAGGTGAGGTCAGGATCACATGGTTAGGTCACATGGTTATGACCTCACCACAGGTCCTTTTGATACACATAAACAACTACAGGCTTTATCTTGGGTATTCAGACACATACCCCTTGGGTGGGTTTGTAGGTGACTGGACCCTCCCAGCTCTCCAAGTCACCTGGAAGCCTCCCAATGTATAGCAAAACTCTCAGCAGTAGATCTGCTGAACAAAACATGCTCAGGCTTCCATCACAGGGCCACCCACCTCTGTGATACATAACGTCCATCCATCACATGCCTCCATGCATATCCCGAGGGCCATACACAGTGTCCCCTAGCTGCATCAGGGTCATTACACCACATACCTCCCCCCTCTGTTCAAACTTGTGGGTTGAACACTTTTTACCCGACCAGAGATCCTTCTCGGTCGTCTCTGCCAGTCAAACCGTCTCTCTAAGTCGGACCCTGCTACTAATCTCTTTGGTAGGCGTCTGTCCTCCGACTCTGTCACATCTGTTGCTGACGCCCTTCTGTCAGACCACCCGCATCCCCAGCGGTCAGTACGGCATCGCAATTCGCTTGCACCCATACGTCCTGTCTGGTCTGAGTCCTTTTCATTTTGTCTACTACAGGTTCTTCTGCTTAGGACACTCATCACTGGGCTAACTGAGGCATCGCTACTTCTACCTCTTCCATCAGGCGACCCATTTCCTGTATTAGCTCCAGCTTGAGGACTTGTAGTCTTAAGCGAACCTCTTCTCCTCTCAATACCACGGGTTGAAGGTGAAGGCCATCTTCTTTCCATTTCCTGCAGGTTTCTGTTGACCTGGTCCCTCTCAAGTCGTAGCTGCTCTACTTCTCTCAGGTATGACACACGATACTCCAGGAGCATCCGGATATTCCCAAGGCTCTCCTTGGATCCGACAACGAGGAACGGAACCATCCCGTCTTCACCCCTGACCTGGACTTCGTCATCAGCAGGAATCCGGACTCTCGTCACATCGGACCTATTCACCATCTCCTGCATCACTTTCCCCAGTCTTCCGATGACTTTCTTCACCAGACCTCTGGGCACTTGAATGATGTCTTCCATCAATCCAAGCTGACTTTGAACCTTTTTTGCTTTCTCCAACCGTCGAGTGGCTTCGTGATTTCTCACTAGGATCATTTGCTTCGTGCGGAGACAATGTAGGTGCATGTCCCTCAGGATAGCCACCCGCTTCATCGTGACTTCCTTATTCGATAGTATGACCAACTGTTTCATCTCTGGCACCCAGTTCACACTATATGCTTCTACTGCTTTTCTAAAGGCCTCATGTACATCCTTACTGGCACAAGCTTCTTGCATGTCTTCGGGTACCTCTATTATACACTTTAAAAGCGATGTCTCCTTTTCCTGAACATGCGGTTGGACCTCCTCATCCTGAGCATCAGCGCAGTTCTCCAAGACCTCAGCATTTCTTGTGTGGCCATCTGCATGGCACTTCGCTTGCTGTACTTCGTCTCCCGTGGATTTCTGGAGCTGGGCATTAGTCTCTTTCTCCATCTTGAGCTTACGGAGAACTTTATCTCGCTCCTCTGCCAAGCCGCGACACTCATCCTCCCTCCGGAGAAGCTCCTGCTGATGCTTCTCCTGGGCCTCTCTGTGCACCTCCATATCTTTCCATAGGGCCTTGTTCATACTAAGACACGCTGACAGATGATCTCTGAGTTTAGAGACTTCCTTCTCCAGCTCCTCCATTCTGTGCTCAATTATTCGTCTCAGGACCCTTTCTTGCTCAACTGCCTCTTTCACTGTTTCTTTAAACAGCTCTATCTCCTGGTCCTGCTCTCTTTTAGCCAGCACATGTCGCACCATCACTTCTTTAATTACAATTTCAGATGGGCACTCTTGTCCACTCACACTCTGCTTCTTCAGAGTTCCGCCTGTTCCGGCATCCGCAGCTTCAACTGTCTCACGACTCTTAGTAACTTCAGAGAGCTCCAGCTCTGCCTCCGGTACCCTGGAGCCTTCATCATACTGAGCCATTTCACCCTTTCCGGGCATTGCAGATGTGGATCTACTACAGGTCTGTTCTACCTCCAGCCCTACCTCTGTGCTGGGATTTGTCAGAGATAACATGGCCTCTTTATCAAGGACAGTAACCTGACCAGTACCTGACCCTGACTCTTCCTCATCATTTCTCTTCTTAGAGGATGTAGCCTGTCCCGCCTTTCCGCGGCCCCTGCGGCGAGAGGAAGATCTGCTATTTTTACTCGGCTCCACCTTACTGTACTCGCTTTCTCTTGCGGTCGAGTCACAGGCTGCACAGGAGTCACTCTCGGGGTCCCTCCCGTTACCCTCTAACCGGGTGTCCGTTCTAGAGGTCTTATCTACCACATCGTCATTGGTTCTACTGTCAGACATTTCAGAGGACATCATGTCAGTAAGTCGGGCAGAAGCATCCTTTCTTCCTGTGTCACCGTCTGACTCGTCAGTTTTGGGAGGTGTCACTGTCCCAATGTCTGCCACCCCAACAGTAGAGAGGCCTCCCTCCTGCTGTAGAGGAACTCCCCTGTCCCACAAGCCAGAGAACAGTTTAGAGTCCCGACCTATGACCACTGGACACGACAGATTAGGGACTATAGCGACATCCTGTCCCGCAATGTCCCAGCCTGTCTCAAAGATTACCCTGGCCACTGGATAATCCTTAGTGTCCCCATGGATGCAGGTGACCCCGACCTTTCTTCCAAATATTTGAAATCCCTCAGGTGCAACCCTCACTAGAGTCACCGGACTCTACGAGTCGACCAGACCCACCACATCTTCATTGTTTATGTGCAGGACAAACCCCCGTAGTAGTGTGCCGGGTGGATAGTTCATAAGGCAGACTGGACACAGATAACATATTTGCCCCGGGCAACAGTTTGTCTGCACCTCCCCTTTAACGTTGGGATACTCCACCCCCTTTTTGCCAACCATCCCCTTTTGGGTTGCCGCCCCCTTTTGGACTCCACCCCCTTTTTGGCCATCATCCCCTTTTGGGTTGCCACCCCCTTTTGGGACTCCACCCCTTTTTAGGGACACCACCCCTCCTTGGGTTATACACCGTGGACTCCCCCACGGCTTTCTTAGGCACCAGTCCCACAGTACAGTTTTATGTCTTTTGGGTTTCTACTGGCCCTTTAAGAGTTTGTGTGACCTGGTTCACACTGTCCTCCTTTGACACCACACCAGCTCCTGCTGGTACTGCCACTGCCTTGCAGCCACAAACCACCGGCACCTCCAGATGCAGCTCACAAGCCGCTGTGGCTGTTACTGCAGCTCCTGCAGAACCTCTTGCTGTAGCAGTCACGGTAGCTCCTGCTACCACAAGTCTCTGCACGGCTCCGCACCATTGACTTCGTGGACCCGCCGATCCACAGCCAGCCGCTTGTCCCCTTCGTAACCCCACCGAGTTACAGCCAGACGTCTTCAGCCCCGCCGAGCCACAGCAAGTTCAAAAAGAAAAAAAATGCATGGACTTACTACTCCACAGAAAAAAAAAAAAAAACTGTATTCATGCTCCCTGGGCCGCTGCCAGCATTCCATCCACCAATTGTAAGGTTTCACTCACTCGGCTGCTTCAGAGGTAAATCAGGAGACACTTTCTTATGCAAAAAGTCCTTAGGTTTATTACTTCATAAACCACATAGTAACAGGCAATACAAATCTTCAATGTTTCAGCTCCTGCCTGGAGCCTCACTCCTCAGTCACAGAGTCCTCTCTGTAATGTCCCACATGGAAGTCTGTCCACACTGGCAGACTCACACACACTCTCTCACAGGTGCCAAGCACACTCAGTTACATAGCCGTAACTCCGCCCACAGGTGAGGTCAGGATCACATGGTTAGGTCACATGGTTATGACCTCACCACAGGTCCTTTTGATACACATAAACAACTACAGGCTTTATCTTGGGTATTCAGACACATACCCCTTGGGTGGGTTTGTAGGTGACTGGACCCTCCCAGCTCTCCAAGTCACCTGGAAGCCTCCCAATGTATAGCAAAACTCTCAGCAGTAGATCTGCTGAAAAAAACATGCTCAGGCTTCCATCACAGGGCCACCCACCTCTGTGATACATAACGTCCATCCATCACATGCCTCCATGCATATCCCGAGGGCCATACACAGTGCCCCCTAGCTGCATCAGGGGTCATTACACCACAGACCATATTGGATGGATGAGGCTCTCGTCTTGAACTACAATCATAATTCTTATTTAATGTTATTTTTCTTTCTGTCTTAGGACGTTTGTATTACTTACCATTGCATGTAATTAACTATCAAGCAATTATTATATGGTTGTATGTTTATATGGATTTGTGTAACGAATATCTATGTAATTTGTTTGTATTTTGTGGTTTTGAACTCCTCTCTAAGCATACACCATTTATATAGTTCCTATTTATTATATAAGATATTTCTCCCTTTTAAAAGAAAAATCTTTCATCAATCATGTTCATTGCATGACTTGTGAACCATTAGAACGTGAATTAACTTGCGCTTTAGGAGCGACGCATGTTGCCGGCTCCTCCTATGTGCCCCCGCCGCCTATGGTATCCAACTGAGCAACGTGTCTCATTGACGTCACTAGGAATGTCACATGTTGCATCCGGGACGCCGGAAGTGGCGATAAAGCACCGGATGTCCCGCCTTCATGCGCCGAATACCAACGTGGGGCTTTCTGCCCCTCATCCCATTGCATAATGATTGGTCCTGAGATGACACGCTGGGCTTTTTAAAGGCCTTTGCCTTGCACACTAACACACTGCCCCCGAGGAAGCAGAAACGCGAAACGGCGTTGGGGCCTCGGCGTGATGTGCGGACTTGTTACTATAAGTGAGCATGGATAGGTGCTTTGTTTACAATAACTGTGACTGTCCTCTTTTCATGATACTGAGGTCGGTCAGTGACCTATAGGACTCATGAGCGGGGGCATTCTTCTCTGGTTCGCTATGATCTCCTATTTTCCTGGGACCATCTGTTCACTTGATTGAATTTCATTATATTTTCCTTTGGTGGCCCAGGTTATTACCTGTATAACTGCGTTAATCAGGGTGAATGCCTCCACGTCATGTACACTGGTACGTCTTGTTTGGGTCATTGGTGACTTACACACACCCTGTCTCACCTTCTTTATCATTTGGATGTTGATATTATACCTTTTGTCCGCAGCTGTCACACCATGGTCATGCCATTTTTTCACTGGTCTTTTTAATCTACTTACCTTTTGTGTGGTGTATATAATGTGTTCTCATTTTGTATATTGAAATAAAGAGTATTGTTTTTTACTTTTGGAATATTTTTTGCCTTTATTTAGCATCCACGCTAGTTATTAAATATTCTAGGGATTTAAGCTCCCAATTGTTTTCTTATGTTTTATATACTGTATGGAGAGTATCCCACTTTCTTTAAGAATGCTATTTGTATTTAAATCTGGTCCTTGGTATGTTTTCATTACAGAAGGGCATTGCAGTGATTGGCTTGCTTTGGGAGGCGTCATAGTGTCTATAAAAGCCCTGACCGCCGACCTCCATTTTACTTCTGCCGATCTTAACAGTAGGGAGCGGTTGCTGACTGTATATCAGTAGGGAGAGAGTTAGAGCTGGAAAGAGAAGTTTTTCTGTGCTTGTGCTGGTAGCAATTGTGCTGTACAGTTAGTGTGCAGTGACAGGGGAGGATTTTCTTGGGCGCAGCAGCGCTGGCTATTAGGCTGCCTGGGCCTGACAGCTGTATTGCTGTGTGTATACTGCTGTGCAGACAGCTTTTTACACAGCACTAATACTTTTATTCCTTTTTTTCGGCACAGTTACCGAGCGTTCATTTTTTCCCACACCGTATAGAGCTGTACGCTCCTCACAATCTACCGTGTACCGGCTGGTATCACAGACAAATACATGCTGACTATCTGTGTGTGACTCCGGAAATAAATACTGAGATTTAAATTTTCCCCTACACCATATACAGCTGTACGCTTCTGATACAGTACCGTATATGTGCTCTTTGCATTACAAATCCATATTGAGTGAGCGTCTGTGTCTGACTCCGGAAATATATACAGAGATTTAAATTTTCCTCTACACTGTATACAGCTGTACGCTTCTGATAAAGTACCGTTTTTCTGCTTTTGATATTAAATCAAATCCATACTGAGCGTCTGTGTGTGACTCCGGAAATATATACGGAGATTTAAATTTTTCCTTACATCGTATACAGCTGTCCACTTCTGATACAGTACTGTATATCTGCTCTTTGTATTATGGTCAAATCCATACTGATTGAGCGTCTGTGTGTGACTTCGGAAATATATACGGAGATTTAAATTTTCCCCTACACCATATACATCTTTACGCTTCTGATACAGTACAGTTTTTCTGCTTTTTGTATTACGGTCAAATCCATACTGAGTGAGCATCTGTGTGTGACTCCGGAAATATATATGGATATTTAAATTTTCCCCTAGACCGTATACAGCTGTCCGCTTCTGATACAGTACCGTATATCTGCTCTTTGTATTACGGTCAAATCCCTACTGAGTGAGCGTCTGTGTGTGACTCCGGAAATATATACGGAGATTTAAATTTTCCCCTACACCGTATACAGCTGTACGATTCTGATACATTACCGTTTTTCTGCTTTTTGTATTCTGGTCAAATCCATACTGAGTGAGCGTCTGTGTCTGACTCCGGAAATATATACGGAGATTTAAATATTCCCCTACATCGTATACAGCTGTACGATTCGGATATATTACCGTTTTTCTGCTTTTGTATTCTGGTCAAATCCATACTGAGTGAGCGTCTGTGTCTGACTCCGGAAATATATACGGAGATTTAAATTTACCCCTACATCGTATACAGCTGTACGATTCTGATACATTACCGTTTTTCTGCTTTTTGTATTCTGGTCAAATCCATACTGAGTGAGCGTCTGTGTGTGACTCCGGAAATATATACGGAGATTTAAATTTTACCCTATACTACATACACCTGGTATCTTCTGATAAAGTACCTTTTTTTCTGCTTTTTGTATTCTGGTCAAATCTATACTGAGTGAGCGTTTGTGTGTGACTCCGGAAATATTTACTGAGATTTAAATTTTCCCCTACACCATATACAGCTGTATGCTTCTGATACAGTACCGTTTATGTGCTTTTTGTATTACGGTCAAATCCATACTGAGTGAGCGTCTGTGTGAGACTCCGGAATTATATACGGAGATTTAAATTTTCCTCTACACCGTATACAGCTGTCCGCTTCTGATACAGTACCGTATATCTGCTGATATTTTTGGTACATTTTCCCAAACATGAGGAAGTATGGTGGAAGAGGCCACAGACGTGGGCAGGGGAGGCCAGCTGGTACTGATGGTGGTGGTGGTGGGTGCATCTGCTAGTAGTGCCAAAAGCACCATAGCACCTAAGGCAGGAGGTGTTGAGCCTGCGTCATCGTCTGGCTCCAGCAGGCTGGAAGGCTCCCTTTTCTGTAGGAGTAGATAAACCGCTTTTAAAGCCAGAGCATCAGGAACAGGTTTCGGTTTACATTGCCAAAACAGCCTCCAGCTCTATCGCCTCCTCTTCTGAAATTTCAAAAAATACAAGCACTGAGTCGTTAGTGCAGGCTCCTGGTCAGGACCAACACCTTTCTTTGTGTCCTTCACCTCCACCACAAGTGAAGGATGCAGCAGGCCACACTTCAGATTACTCCATGGAGCTCTTTTCACATACCATGCCTGGGTTATCAAGTCAAATCCTGAATTCCCCAGTCCAAGATGAATCTGACATGGAGTGCACTGATGCACAGCCACTGCTATATTATTCTGCTGGTACATTCACCCAGAGCACTACATTGCCCTCACAGTCTACTGAGCCAGAATCTGACCCTGATGAAACTCAGTGTCACGTTACTGGCGATACAGGACTGGAAGTCAGTGGCCGGAGCAGAAGTGTGCAGGTGAGCGGACCAAGGAAGGACTTCTGGAAGTGCCGTATATGGCGGTGGTGGTTCACTATGTTGGCAGATGCCGGAGCCCGCCCGAGCACGGGCCGGCCGAGATCACACACAAGCACCAAGTCCATTTAGGTGAATAGAGTTGGAGGTAGGAACAGCAGGGTTTCCACAAGAGACAGGAAGATGTCAGCAGAACACCTTCCAGATCAGGAGCTCAGATAATGCTTCACTCAGTTAGACTGAGCACCACAATATACTCAACAACAGGAAGCTGCACAGGGCCAGGTATATATAGCAGGTCCAATCAGTTTTAATCAGGGCGAGAACAATCAACAGAGCAGGTGATGATCTCTATCCAATCAGTCTCAATCAGGGAGGGAACAATCAGCAGGGCAGGTGATGATCTCTATCCCAGACGAAGTTCATATGGTTTCAGGCTGAAGTTATTCAAGTTCCGAAATAGCTCCACAGCAAGGGAACAGACCAGCAAGCCATGGCTCACAGGTTCAAATCCTAACAATACTCCCCTCTTAACGGCGGCCTCTGGACGCAACTTGCCCAGGTTTTGCAGGATACCGCTGGTGAAATTGTCTAATCAAACGAGGACCACACTCGATCTCCAATCCTAAACGTGGGAGTGGGTCTCCGATACCTGTCGGCCGCTTTTTTATATTTCTCCTGAGCTTCCTTTAGAGTGTCTTTCAGAACATTCAGATTTTGCTGTAGCAGAGAGATTCTTTCTGCGACTGCTGGTATTAATGGTGCCACAGGATTTTTGGGAAGGATGTTTGGGTGATATCCCAGATTTGCAAAAAATGGCGTCTGTTTCGTAGAGGCATTCTGTGAATTATTATATGAAAATTCCGCAAATGGCAGCAGATCCACCCAGTCGTCTTGCAGATGGCAAATATAACAACGAAGATACTGCTCCAGCGTCTGATTTGTACGTTCTATCTGGCCGTTAGATTGCGGATGGTAAGCGGTTGACAATTGTACTTTGATGTCTAGTGCTGAGCATAAACTGCGCCAAAATTTAGATGTAAATTGCACACCTCGATCTGAAACGACTTCATCCGGCACTCCGTGGAGACAAAAAACATTGCAAATTATCAGATCAGCTGTATCTTTTGCTGAAGGTAGACCTGAACACGGGATGAAATGCGCTGCTTTTGTAAGTCGATCCACTACTACAAGAATGGATGTTTTTCCCTTGGACTCTGGTAGATCTACAATAAAGTCCATTGAAATTGATCCCCATGGTCGTGTTGGGATGGCGAGAGGCTGCAATAGTCCCATAGGGGATGCACGTGGAGTCTTATATCTGGCACAGATGTCACAGGAATTAACATACTTCTTCACGTCTTCTTGAAATTTCGGCCACCAAAAAAAACGTGACAAAAACTCCTGCGTTTTCTGTGTCCCTTTGTGTCCTGCAATTTTAGAATCGTGCACTAGTTGTAGGACTCTTAACCGAGCTGCTTCTGGTACATATAGTCGTCGACCATCAGTCCATACTTGATTTTTAAAAAACAGATGCACGTCCCCTGATGGACGTGATAGAAACGAGTCTGTTTCGTATGCTGCCTTCAAATCTTCCAGCAAATCTCCATCATGTATTACTCCCAAGATCTTAGTATCTGCCACAATGGGTTTGGGTGTTGTTACAAGATTAGTTTCGCTTGAAAACATTCTGGATAATGAGTCTGCTTTCTTGTTACGGGAGCCTGGTCGATATGAAATTACAAAATTGAATTGATTCAAAAACAGACTCCAACGAGTCTGCCGAGGAGAGAGGCATTTTGCAGACCTGATAAACTCTAGATTGCGATGATCGGTCAACACCAAAATTTGTTGTGCAGCCCCTTGGAGATGATGTCTCCACTCTTTGAATGCTGATATGATGGCGAGCAATTCTTTATTTCCCACGTCATAGTTCTTCACGGCTACAGACATACGTTGTGAGAAAAATGCACATGGATGCAGCAACTTCTTTTCCCCTGTCCTCTGAGAAAGGATAGCGCCGACCGCACAGTCTGAAGCATCCACCTCGATGATAAAAGCCAATTCAGGGTCAGGATGGCGTAATATGGGAGCCGTTGTGAATTTAGTTTTTAAACGAGAGAACGCTTCTTGCGCTTGGGGTGTCCAGATGAATTTTGATCCTTTTTTGTTAATTGCGTGATGGGTAGCACGATTTCTGAAAAATTCTTAATAAAACGTCTGTAAAAGTTGGCGAACCCCACAAAACGCTGAACTTCTTTCCCATTTTTAGGGATAGGCCACTCGGTGATAGCTTGCGTTTTCTTAGCATCCATCCGTAATCCTTGAGGTGAAATGACGTATCCCAAGAACTGAATCTCTTCTCGATGGAATTCACATTTTTCTAATTTAATATATATAATGAATTCTCCCTTAACCGTTGTAGCACTTGTCTTACGTGCGTCTCATGTTCCTCCATAGAGTTTGAAAAGATCAGGATGTCATCTAGATAAACGACCATGAACTGATCCAACAGGTCTCGGAAAATATCATTTGCCAGGTGCTGGAAGGTAGCTGGAGCATTAGCGAGTCCGAAGGGCATCACTAGACTTTCAAAGTGTCCGTATCGGGTACGAAAGGCTGTTTTCCATTCATCTCCAGGCTTTATATGTACTAAATTGTATGCCCCTCGTAAATCTAACTTAGTGAAGATCTTCGCACTTTGTACTCTTTCTAGGAGTTCCGGGATCAACGGTAGAGGATAACGTTTTTTTACCGTGACTTTATTAAGCTCCCTGTAGTCCACTACTGGGCGTAATGTTCCATCCTTCTTCTTGACAAAGAATATAGGGGCTCCAGCGGGCGAGGATGATGGACGAATAAATTTTTTGCTTAGGTTTTCATCAATAAATTCTTTAAGAGCCTTCAGTTCAGGACCCGCTAAAGGGTAGATAGTTCCAAACGGTATAGCCGCCCCCGGGAGTAGTTCTATTGGGCAGTCGTATGGTCGATGCGGGGAAGTGTATCCGCTCCCTTCTTGTCACAGACATCCAAGAAATCTTCATACACCGCTGGTAGCTGAGGCAATTCTGGATTCTGAACTGCTTCTAATGTGGATTCGCTTGGAACCTCCGTCTGAACTTCCTTTTCAGGGAAACTGATCTTTTTCATCTCCCAATCGATGATAGGATTGTGCTTCTGCAACCAGGGCAAACCTAAAATGATGGGAAAATGTGGAGAAGAAATAATTAGGAATGTCAATATCTCACGATGCTACGGCTCAATATAGATCTCCAAAGGTCCTTTCTCATGATCCACTGGCCCCGAATTCAGTGGAGATCCATCTACCGTCTCCATCACAATAGGTGAACGTCTTTTCTGCATATCTATGCCATGATTTTGAGCAAATGCAGAATCCATGAACATCCCGCTGGCCCCAGAGTCGATCATGGCTGATGCAGTGATCCACTGGGAGTTAACCTTCAGTTTGATAGTTACAAAATAGTGGGATTCACAGCTCTCCTTCCTGGTAGGTGGAACTATGGATGATATGGACTGGATCTCATCTTTAGCATAATCAGTCTCTGAGATGACAGACTCCTCGTCGGAAGAATCAGGATCCATTATAGCCGCCACCATTTTTCTTGAACGGTTTGTGGGACGACTTGGACATTGAATAAGAAAATGTCCCGCTTCCCCGCAGTACAGACATAGA
>JARQOD010000005.1:179110447-179176983 GCA_033576555.1 Oophaga sylvatica | reverse complement strand
TTTGTGTGTGTCAAAATTTGGGGCAAGCTTTGCATTCACTTCATGGGCAAACAGTATGGGAGTACCAACTTACTAATAATGGGAACAATGCTTTTAGGTGGCCATCCAGAATGTCTGTTCAAAGGGTTATTGGGGTGCACGTAGCTTTGGAGCAGGGCAGGCCTTGCATTTAATGCATAGGCAAACAGTATGGGAGCACCAAATTACTAATAATGGGAACAATTCTTTCAGGTGGCCATCCTATACGTGGCTTCAAAGGAGTATTGGGGTGTGTCTACTTTTGGTGCAGGGCAGACCTTGCATTCACTGCATAGGCAAACAGTATGGGAGTACCAGCTTCCTAATACTGGGAACATTGGTTTCAGGTGGCCATCCTGTGTCTTCAAAGGGATATTGGGGTTTGTCCAAATTTGGTGCAGGTGTTGCATTCACTGCGTAGGCAAACAGTATGGGAGTACCAGCTTCCTAATACTGGGAACATTGCTTTCAGGTGGCCATCCTGGAAGTGTCTTCAAAGGGGTATTGGGCTGCGTCCAAATTTGGGGCAGGCCTTGCATTCACTGCATAGGCAAACCGTATGGGAGTACAAACTTCCTAATAATGGGAACATTGCTTTCATGTGGCCATCCTGTACGTAGCTTCAAAGGGTTATTGGCGTGCGCCTAAATTTGAAGCAGGGCAGGCTTTCAATGCATAAGCAAACAGTATGGTAGTACCAACTTCCTATTAATGGGAACAATGCTTTCAGGTGACCCTCCTGTACGTCTAGTCAAAGGGGTATTGAGGTGCATCCAAATTTTGGGCAGCCTGCCACTCACTGCCTACAGAATAACAGTATAGGAGACCCACTGTTTAATAATGGGAACAGCAAAGCATAGCCGTCTGATGGCTCTCTAACAATAGTGAGGACTGACTGCTGGCCCTTTAAGAAGAGTAAAGGCCTCCTGATGGCCCTATAAAAATAGGCTTTGTGACTCTGAGTTCCTCCTTCATAAATTAAAACAGGATGTGTCACACATCACATGGCCAGATAAGGTTGTGAAATGTTAAATGACATTTCCAAGTGAATGCATTTATCTTGGTTGAAAGCAATACAAAAGTTGAAAAACGCATTAAAAATGCTACTTGTGAACATAGCCCAAGCGGTGGAGGAGCATTTTTGTTTTGGATTATTTATTTAGCCTTATATACAAATCAATACCCTGGAAAGGATGTTCCTTAACATATTTCCAGGAAAATCCATTTTGGTTCCGTTTTGTATGTTTTATTGTGAGTCTGTAAAAGTGGCGCAAGACTCTGACAACATTGTTCACAGCAGTGACTTGGGAGTCAGAAATGCATCCAGGGGCCTTCCGCATGCTGTTCCCATGTCATTTGAGCACTGTTCCCATTGATTTCCGCAGTTTATAGACCCTCTAAAGACCCCCTGGGGAGGGGGCCACAGCAAAAATGCTTGAGTTTCCCATAGACTTACATTGGCCTCATTGCTCGGGTGGAGCACCCAAGCATTTCAATATGCTGTACCCGAGCAACGAGCATCCTAGCATTTTGGTGCTCGCCCATCACTACTCCCCAGTCATAACACACAGTCTACTTAATATAATATAAAACCTAGTAATTACTAAAGCACTGTAAATTTTAATACGATTTTTTTATGTATTTAATTATTTCAGGGTAGATTGTTATAGCCATTTTTTGGGTTCATATCTTTGTTGGAGACTTGATTTGGAGGCTTCAGTAAAAATTCAAATCTTTTTTGTTGGAGAAAGGGTGTTAAATGCAGTGCTCTTTCCCTATCAAAGCTGCTGACAACTGATCGGAACCTGATTGACCCTTTATAGATCAGTTAGGACCATCAGATGGCACTTGAGTCTGATATGTGATGGAAATTATGCAAATTTCAACTAATAGAGTTTTGAAACTTGCTGTCTTTGGCCAATTTTACAAAAGAACATACCGTATGTACTCTTGTATAAGCCGACCCCTAATTTTGCCACAAAAACTGGGAAAACGTATTGACTCGCGTATAAGCCTAGGGTGAAAAATGATTATGCCCCCATATGATGATCCACAGATTATGCCCCCATATGCTCCAGATTATGCCTCCATATGTTCCACAGATTATGCCCCCATATATTCCACAGCTTATGCCCCATATGCTCCAGTTTATGCCCCCATATGTTCCACAGATTATGCCCCCATATGCTCCAGATTATGCCCCATATGCTCCAGATTATGCCCCATATGTTCCACAGATTATGCCCCATATGCTCCAGTTTATGCCCCCATATGGTCCACAGATTATGCCCCCATATGCTCCAGATTATGCCCCCATATGTTCCACAGTTTATGCCCCCATATGCTCCATATTATGCCCCATATGTTCCACAGCTTATGCCCCCATATGCTCCATATTATGCCCCATATGTTCCACAGCTTATGCCCCCATATGCTCCATATTATGCCCCATATGTTCCACAGCTTATGCCCCCATATGCTCCATATTATGCCCCATATGTTCCACAGCTTATGCCCCCATATGCTCCATATTATGCCCCATATGTTCCACAGCTTATGCCCCGATTATGCCCCATATGTTTCCAGATTATGCCCCATATGCTCCATATTATGCCCCATATGTTCCACAGCTTATGCCCCAGATTATTCCCCATATGTTCCAGATTATGCCCATATGCTGCTGCAAAAAAAAAATGACATTCTCACCTCTCGTCGCTGGGGCCAGGTGCCGGGGTCCTGAGCAGGCGGTGTCACCGCTCGCTCAGGACCCCGGCACCTGAGATATTTACCTGTCCTCTCTGCACCGCAGCGCTGCTCCCCTTCTGGGTCCTCGGCAGTGAATAATCTGGCAGGGGGCGCGGCGCTCACTAACGACGTCATCGCGCCCTCTGCTGATCATTCACACACAGAGGAGTCAGACCGAGGGAGCAGTGCGCTGCGGTGGACCGAGGGACAGGTAAATATAGCTATACTCACCTCTCCGCCGCGCGTCCCTGCTGCCTCTCCTCTTCTCCCGGCGCTCTCTGCAGCGCTTCCTTCCTACAGCGGTCACATGGCACCGCTCATTAAAGTCATGAATATGTGCATATTCATGACTTTAATGAGCGGTGCCATGTGACCGCTGCAGGAAGGAGCCGGAGATCGCGGGAGGAGCAGGGGGGCAGCAGAGACCACGCCGGCGGAGGGGTAAGTATAATCCGACACCCCGCTCCCCCTCCCCGCCGACCCCCGTATATGACCCGCGTATAAGCCGAGAGGGGGACTTTCAGCCCTAAAAAATGGGCTGAAAATCTCGGCTTATACACAAGTATATACGGTAATTGTGAATGCTTCAATAGGTGGCGCTATAGAGTACAAGTCCTCTTTGTTTGAAGAGGCAATTTGCAGTTTATAAGATATTAATCTATATAAGGAGCAAACACATGACATTGCAAATACACGTACAGATATGAGAAGAGGGCAAGCATTTATTTATTACATCATTCTTGAATGACTATTGTTTCATTTCCAAACATGAAGAAGTACAAGACACAATCTGTATTTATTATGAATGCCTCACTTAGTGCAGTCTTGAAGTGGGACTTGGAAGATAAGAGTTATATGGTCTACAAAGTTTGCCAGCCTTTGATCTGCTCTCCTAACATGCTGTATTGGTGGATACTTAGCAACCAAGCAAATAAGACTTAGTAGAGTGGATTGCCCGCCAGGGCAGTGGGATACTCGGTATCGGGCCGGTGTATCGAAGGGATGTGTCACAGCGGCAGTGACCCGGTCCGTGGCCCTGGGCGTACAATAAAAGGGGTATCTATTTACAGGGGATGTTAGAGTTTGTAGTAAGGTATTCGTGACGCCACCTGTGGTATCTAGTCAATGGTGATCAGCGCTGCGGTGCAGATCCTCTGGGATAGATGGTGAGATGCAGCAGAGTTGGTACAGCCTCCCACAGGTGAGGCTATGGGATCCCAGGGCAGGTAGATGTAGAGAAAGGTAGTAATGGTGCTGGGAGATGTAGCTGATTGCAATGGGTGTCGCAGGAAGAAACTGAGAAACAGTCAGCGAGTTGCAGTTTCCAAAGCTTTACTCACAGTTCTGATATGCGCAGTACAGATGGCCGCTTGGTGACACGTCCTCCAGGGAGGAATCCAGCCAACTCCCAGGTGGATGAAGAACACTATTCCAAAGCTCCCTGTCAGTGTATGCCTTCTCTGGCTGTCTCTTTGTGCTGATTTTCCCGCCGTCTCTCCTCCCAGCATCCTCACAAACAGTGTCCCAGATCAGCAGCTGTGAATCCTCTAGGACAACGTCTTACTTCTGCGTTCCTCTTGATTCTATGTAGCTGCCTCTCCGGTGAAGATATTTGTGGTTCCTGGAATGAGCCACTGTAGCTTTCAGCTCAGCCGTGTCTCTCTCTCTAAGAATCCCTTTTCTCCTCCAGAGAACCTCTCTTCTTTCTTTCTATGAGCAGCTCCCAAGGACTGGAGCTTGCGCCACAATCCTCTCTCAGTCCCCTCTCCCCTACGGGAGAGCTCTCTCAAACACGTCTGCTCTCTTCCTCCCCCAAGGGGAACTGTCTATCTTCCCCTCTAACTTCCTGCTCTGACCCACAAGCTCCACCCACCATCTACACCCTTTGCTAGCTGAGGCATGCTAGAGAACCCAACTAGTGTGTGTTATGGATTCAGTGTTGACAGAGCCAGGTGAAATGTTTCCACCTTACCTGAGAGTTGAAATACCACATCTCTGGCTGAGATGCAGTACCTCTGTGGCGATTGTGCCCCCAGGGGCGCCACAAGAGCAATCAAATTATATTCCAATACAGCAATTTATGAGATACATTTCTGCCAAAAAATGTTATTCAAGCATTAAATGAAGATAAAAAAAGATGGCATTCCTCTAATTATTTGTATTACTTACAACAACTATGTAATCTACCATCCAAAATGTTTACTCTGATGCCCATTTTCATATAAACTGCAGATATTTATCCATTTATAAACTTACATGTAGCAGCGGCGTCTCTGCCTATAGTCCTTCTGTCCCTGCAGAGATGCAAGCATACTCACCACCGCGGCCCCCATCTTGATCCTTCCGGGTCTGCTGCTACCAAGAGTGAGTACACCGCACACAGGCCTTCGGGCACTGTGCTTAGGGCGTGCGCGTGCACACTTGTCCTTTCTTAAAGGGGCCGTGCGTGTTCCTCAAAAGTGTCAAAAGCCAATAGCTGGAGGACGCTTACTATTTAAAGCGCTTCCTCCAACATGGAGGTACCTGTGCAATGTTGTGAATTTAATTCCTAATACTCTTGTGAGTTCTAAGGTCCCTGTGCTCGTATCTCAGTACGGTGCACCTGCCAGTACTTATCACTATGTCAGCCGGTCCTGCTAAAACTGCCAGTGCTCATCTCAACAGCAGCCAATACCGCTGCACCTGCCAGAGCTCATCTCAAAGTCAGCCTGTCCAGTTGACCTGCCAGAGCTCATCATAATGTCAGTTGTTCTTGCTGCAGCTGCCAATGCTCATCTCAACATCAGCCGGTCTCGTTGCACCTGCTAATGCTCATCTCTATGTCAGATGATCCCAATGCACCTGCCAGTGCTCATCTCTGTCACCTGGTTCAGTTGCACTTGTCAGCGTTCATCTCTCTGTCTGCCTATCCTGTCTGCATCTGTGGTACCTGTCATCTTACTCGGCCTGCCTGCCTCTGTTGGACATTCCCTTGGGTCATCCCAGCTACCCATTCCTAGAGGATCAGCTGCCATTTACCCAAGTTCAGTCCTGGAGTAGCACCTGGACCACCTCTCTTGTCTTTCCTCAAATCTCGGTTTCATACGCTGCTGCGTATCCGTGGTCAGATTGGGTGAGGCTCCTAGTCATGCCCCTCCAGGTCTTCCTTGGATTTCGGCACAGTGGGTCCACCACCCAGCCCATTACAGTTTGCACAGGCCATGGAATCCGCTGTCTCCCAGGCATCTTTCATCTCTGACCTACTGTATACCAAGAGGACTCCTTCCAGAGGATCAGCAAGATAAGATTTTATACTATCTGCGGACTGCTAATACCTGTCTAGACATGCTGTCAGTACCGGCCGCATCCTCATCCACTCGGGCAGCAGTTATCATGATGGTAACCCACCAGGCTGCCAGTTGGGCACCAGATTGCAGACCTCGTTTGTTGGCTACTCCATGTTTTGGCAGCGATCCCGCCCTGTGTCGGGGGTTCATTAACCGGTGCACGTGTCAAGCACAGTATGGGAAGACTAAGTGCAACACGAAGGAATGAGGGGAAGGGAGCCCAACACTAGGGAAGAGGGGAGTGGGGACCCCTATGTTTATCTAAAGTCACCTTGTCTGCCCTAAACATCCCTATATAGGTTCTGCACCTATTGCCGAGCAGGAACCTAATCCCTGCCTGACCCTGGCATTAAGCCCTGCTTAGGGAAGGACGGGGTGAGCACTAATCTATCCCCACTACAACTAAAGACAGCTGGGATAGACAAACAAGAGGAACAGTAGACTCCGAGAGTTAACACAGACGTACTCCAACAGCACCAAGAAGAAGATAGCCGACTGTTATAGCTCAAAGCCTCAACAGTGTGAAATGGAAATATCACCTGCAATTCCCAGAAGCAGACAGGAAGTATAAACACCCAGGTCCAGGTGTGTCAATTAGAGCTGGGGGAAGTTGCCACTGGATCCAAGAGTCAGAAGGACTAGGAAGGCATCTGCAAAGCCAACCGCAGAGACCTTCTGCAGCCATATGCTGTGCGACTGTCTGCAGCCTCTAACACACCCATGACAGCATGCTGCTCTTCGAACTTTTGGCTTCTCAGTTCATCTCAGACCAAGCCAAAGTGGCCTTCATTATGTCCCATCTATCTGGTAAGGACCTAGCATGGTTAAATACTTTGTTAGAGAGAGGGGAACCTTTGGTGTTGAACCTACAGTTCTTCTTGGAAGCCTTCCGTAAAGTCTTCAGCGAGCCTGGCCGTGTTTCTTTTGCAGATTCTTCTCTACCCTGGTTATGCCAAGTTAACATCTCTGTGGGGCCAGTATGCGGTCTGTTTTCGTACCTTGTCCTCAGAACTTGCGTGGAATAATGAGGCTCTGGTGGCAATCTTCTGGGAGGGCCTCTCATGGCAGATCAAGGACAAACTGGCTGGTCAGAAGATACCCACCTCTCTGAATGACCTGGTGTCCCTGGCAACCAGGATTGACATCAGGTTCCAGGATAGGACCAAAGAAATGAACCGCGAAAGGAGATCGGTGCACTTGGCAACCACCTTTCAACGGCCGATCGCTAAGTAGGTTCCTGCTGCGACATCCTTCCTTGAATCCATGCAGATTGACTAGGTGAACCTATCTAAATGCCGCCAGGAGGTTCGTTGTGCTGAAGGAACATGCTTCTATTGTGGTAGCTCCAAACATTTTATCTGGCTTTTCCCAGAGAGATTGGAAAGCGCCAGTGCCTAGGGCCTGTACGAGAGGCTACCTTGGGTGAGACTTCCTCCTCTCAATCATTGACTCTGACTGTATCGGTCTCCTGCGGCAAAACGTCTTTTGTTGAACTGATCATCCTGGACTACGGCTCCACGGGCAATTTAGTTCAATAAGCTGTAGTTGAGCTGTCTAAAATCCCATCCTACATCTTACGGATCTGTTGATGACTTCTTCGGTGGATGGAAAGCCTTTCCCCAAGACCATCCACTTCATATCAGAGGTCGTGGATCTTTAGTTGGGGATGCTCCATTCTGAGAAGATTTTTCTCTATGTGCTCTCTGGTCTATCTTATCCTCTTCTTCTAGGTATCCCATTGCTGCAAAGACACGAGCAAGTTCAGGACCGGAGGTTTGGAGAAGTAGTACGTTGGGGTTCAGCTTGTCATGAGATTTGTCTTGCTCCCATTCATCCTGTCCAGTCTCCTACTTCTCCTGCTAATTTGCCTGCTCCTGCCTGCCACATATTGGACGTATGTGGATCTCTTTAACAAGAAAGAGGCTGAGACCTTTGACACCTCATAGGCCATATTGCTGCCCAATTGACCTGCCTGACGCATTACCTCCACAAGGCCGAATCTATCCCCTGTCCCAGGCCAAGACTTGTACCATGTTCGAGTATATTGAGGAGAACCTACCTAGGGGATTTATCTGGAAATCTTCCTCTCCGGCTGGAGCTGGGTGTTTCTTTGTGAAGATGGACGGTTCTCTGCAACCCTACAGGGATCATAGTCACCCCCTGACTAAGGAAGCCTTTCCGAAATGCACGTCGGGGTGCGTGGTAGTGGGACATGGAGACCCTTAAAGGTATATTACCCTTATATTGTATTTCTCATATTTTTCCTCATTTGCACTCAGCACTTTATGTGGGATAGTGTAATTCTTTTGATTTTAGTATATTAGTTTGTAGTTTACACTTGAGCACATTAATTGAATAAGAGCACCTGCACTTTAATGCGAGTATTGCATTACGATACGATACGATACGATAAGATACAATACTTTATTTATCCCAATAGAAATTATGGTATTACAGCAGCGTTACAAACAGCATTACAAAAAGTAATTCCTAGACACCGATCTTGCACATGACTAACCACATTACGTAACAAACAAATTTGTGTAAATACAGGTACTTAAATCTCTGATCATTGTCATTAGTGCATCAGCCATAGGTCATTGTCATCTTTAACCCTTAGGAAATTATTATATATCCCCATAGCAGTAGGCACAAACGATTTCCTGAATTTCTCCTTTCACCTAAGTAGGATTAGACAGCTGCTGAATGTGCTCTTCTGCTTCAAGAACAGCTCGTATAGTGGGTGTGTATTATTGTTCATTATAGCCCTACACGTCTTCTGAATCCTATCTTCCACTACCTCCTCAAAAGAGTCAAGATGAAGGCCAACAGCAGCGCTTGCCTTCTTGATAAGTTTGTTGAACTTATTAGCGTTAGCTACTCGCACAGTAATGCCACAGCAAATGATAGCAAAAAAGATGGCGCTTGCCACAATGGACTGGTAAAACATTTCGAGCATTTTACTGCACACATTGAACGACTTGAGCTTCCATAGAAAGTACAGTCTGCTCATTCCCTTCTTGTAAACATTCTCCGTATGACACCTCCTATCGAGTTTGCTGTCAAGGTGAACCCCAAAATATTTGTAGCTCTCAACCATCTCTACATCCTGGCCAGCAACAGTGATCGGTAAGTAATCATCCTTTTTCCTTCTATAACTCACCACCATCTCCCTGGTTTTCTTCACATTTAGCTGTAGACAGTCTGGCACCAATCCACAAAGTCAGAAACCACCCTTCTATATTCCTCCTCCACCCGGTCCACCACAATGCCCCTACAATCACTGAGTCATCTGAGAATTTTTGGAGGTGACAGAGATCTGATTTATACTGAAAGTCAGCTGTATACAATGTGAAGAGGAAGGGCGACAACACTGTACCCTGAGGGGCTCCAACACTGCTCCGTACACTGCCAGATACCACCTCCCCCATCCTTACAAACTGCAACCTATCTATCAGGTAGTGGCTTATCCAGTTCACCATCCCCTCATCTACCACCATATCAGTCAACTTGTTTCGTAGTAAGGGCACCTGTAAGGCATTGAAAGCACTTGAGAAGTCAAAGAACATGGCGCACACTGCAGTTCCATCATTGTCCAAGAATGAATGTACTGTATGTAGCAGAGACACTACCGCATCATCCACCCCCAATCTCTGCTGGTAGGCAAACTGCAGGGGTCAGTGTAGGCCCTCACCCTCGGGCACAAGTAGGTAAGTACTATTCTCTCCAACGACATCATAGCATGCGATGTTAAGGCCACTGGACGATATTCATGTAGGGAAGTCGGAAAAGTGATCTTGGGAGCCAGCATTATACAGGTGGTCTTCCACAGCATTGGTACTGTCTGTAATTGTAGGCTCCTGTTAAACAGGATTTGGAAGACAGTACACAGTTGGTTTGCGCACGCTCTGAGGACATGTGGACTGAGGCCATTACTAGTGTTATGATTCGGTAACCGAGGAGGATAACAGGAAAAATAGGCTAGGCAACCAGACACCCAGAGAGGTTGGTAACTTAGCGGATTGCAGACCCCTGAACTGACAACACAACTAGAATTAGCCGTGGGACGTACCTACGATGACCTAGATGCCTCGTCACAGCCAAAGAGTTAACTAAGCCTAAAGAGAGAAAGGGGAAAGCAAACTTCCCCAGAGTAGAGCCCCAAAGGAATAGATAGCCCCCAAACATATATTGTTGGTGAGTCAGATGAAGCAAACACAGACAGAACACAAACACAAACACAGACAGAAAATAGTGTAAGCAAATGCTGGGGTCCAAACTGTCTAGATAGAACAGGACAGAAAAGATACTGTCTGCAATCCTGCAAAAACCCTAAGAAAAATTCCAACACGTCTGATATGCAAAAATACTGAGGCCACACGACCTCTCCCCGCTAAATCAGAACTCTGGTGTGAACTGGATGCAAACAACAGATACTGAAATAACAGAGAACTAGAAATGCATAAACTGTGGCAAATAAGGACAGAGTCCTGCACAGGCCCCCACAGGGGACCTGGCTGAACTGACTCCAACAAGGCAGAAGACTGAGAAAGGCAAAAAGGTAAACAAATGCCACAGAAATAAACAGCAAAATAACTTATCTGAAAGATGCAGGACACAGCAGGGAACAAGCAGACTTCCAAATGGCTCAGGAATAAAAACAATCACCGGCAAGAATCATGGGAAGGCTACTCACTTAAATCTCCCCAGTCAGCAACACCTGACTTCCAATCATCCCAGTCAGGTGGGAGGCTTCTGTTAGCCAGGTCAGCTTCATTACCATCAACACCCACCAGAGGGAGCCCAAACTCAGAAGTCAGATTAAGAGTGTTCACAACAGACTAGTTTACTAAACTGTTTCCTCATATCACTTGAGGAGACAGAGAAAGCTGACAGTTTATCCCCAATGTCAATGATGCCGATCGTTCTCCTGCTCCATCCCCCATTCCTGATGACACTGCGCATGTGTCGGTGAATCTGTTGAAGAACTCGTTCATTTCAATAGCCATGGGCAGATCCACTTCCCCAAGCTCCGGCCTTGCCTTAACCCAATTAACTGCTTCATGCCCGACCACACCTCCATGAAATTGTGTGACACTTTATTTTCTAATTTAATTTGGAACGCTTCACAGGCATTCTTAATTTTCTCCTTTAAGTCCCTTTGTATCAATTTCAGTTTCTTTGTATCCTTCATTTTAAATGCAAGTTTTTTCTTGTTTAGTAATTATCTCAAGTCATTTGTAATCCAAGGCTTGTTATTTGCATAACATTGAACCTTTTTAACTGGCACTACAGTGTCAGTACAAAAATTTATATAATCAGTTACTCTTCGGACAATATCATTTACATCATCATACTCTACCCTGTCGCATATCACCTCCCAATCTGTGAGGTCAAAATAGTCTTGCAGGGCCTCCTCAGCTTCTGGAGACCACCTATTGATTAGTTTTATAGTCACTGGTTGTTTGCTGACAACTGGTTGATAAAATGGAGACAATAGTATGAGGTTGTGGTCAGATTTCCCTGGGGGGTAGTGCAGACGATGAATAGGCGTCTTTAACATTTGCATAGAGGAGATCCAATATACTGTTGTCTGTCCCTTGTTGCACATTTAACATATTGATAGAACTTTGGAAGAGCCTTTGAGATCATGACTCTGTTAAAATCCCCAGAGATTACGATTAACGAGTTTGGGTGCTTTGTCTGAAGGCGAGCCCTGCACCCCTGACAACACTACCTTAGCTGCCTTTTGGCTGGTCGATGGAGGTATATACATGACTACTGCAATGCAGATGGAGAATTCTCTAGGTAGATAGTAAGGCCTAAGGCTAACTGCTAAGAGTTCAATATTTTGACTGCAGTGACTTTCCTTAACAGTAATATGTCGCTGGTTACACCATCTGTTATTAATGTATAATATCATCCCACCACCTTCTTCTTACCACACTTAGCTTTGTCTCTATCAGCCCGGACCATGTGAAACCCTGGAACCGAGACACTTGAATCAGGGACCTCCCCATGTAACCAGGTTTCTGTAAAGCGCATGAGACTGCATTCCTTAAACTTCGTCTTGGTTTTACATAGAGCTAGCAGTTCATCCACCTTATTTCCCAGCGAGTGTACATTACCCATGATAATTGATGGTACTGCTGGTTTGAACCTTCTTCTCTTGGACTTCACCTTTTTACCTGCTCTGCAGCCTCTGAAAGGTCTCCACACTTCACGAGGGACATGTGGTATGGCCATAGCTGGAGAAAACTTCAATCTGCTCAGCTCCAGAAATCGATCGCTTCAATACACAACACGCTTAGTGTTGGGCTTTGGGACAGCCAGCAGATCAGTGACCCTGTCCTTCGCTCCAGTCTACGCCATGTCTGACTGTGTCTAGTGTTCGCCTCTGTACCCAGGTAGAAGCTGTGTGTATTGCGGAACTGTAGCTGACAGTGGTTGTAGTAGATTCATGTCCAAGGGTGCTAATAACTGCTCATCACTGATATCCATTTCGGAGTTGCATGTACCTGTGGGGAAGTACGTAGTAGTGGCAGATCCTGGGGCCTATCCAGAGCTGCGTGTCCAAGGGTGTTTGATTGGTTGTGGTGAATGGTTTCCACCTTCCCACAATGGTCCGTCATGCAGGAACAGTGCGATCCACAGAGTATAAAACATCCATCAATCTAAGATTAAAATTAGGGGTCCGTCAAAGTTCCAAAGGTCCAAAAGAAAGTCCAAAGAACAGGCAACAGGCAAAACTGTAACAGAAACAAACCGAGTAGCTGCTGCTGCTGCAATGGGATGCCAGTAGCGCGGCGCCTGTATTATCTCCTCTATCTATTCTGTCTTGCAGAGAGCAGACACGTTCCCTCACTCCTGAGTCCGGGGTAAAAAATAAAATAGATACATCTTTAGTTTTATTCAATATTGCACACATTTTTTTCCACTTGAGGTTTATGAGGGATATATATACACTATGTTCCAAATTATTATGCAAATCGGTTTTAAAAGTCATAGCGTTTTTTTTTTTTTTTTGTAAATGAAACCCATTGATGGTATTGTGTCTCAGGGTTCTTTGGATAACTGAAATCAATCTCAGATACCTGTGATAATTAGTTTGGCATGTGAGCCCAATAAAAGGAAAACTGGATGTTCCACACTATTAAGCAGGCCAGAGTTTTCAAGTAATATGGTAAAGAAAAAGGATCTCTCTGCTGCTGAAAAGCATCAAATAGTGCAATGCATTGGTCAAGGGATGAAAACATTACATATTTCCCGTAAACTTAAGCGTGATCATCGTACTGTTAAGAGTGGCTGATTCTGAGCACAGATGTGTTTGTGCTGATAAAGACAGAATGAGGAAGGTTTCTGCCAGGCAAGTTCATCGGATTAAGAGAGCAGCTGCTACAAAGCCATTACAAACCAGCAAACAGATATTTGAATCTGCTGGTGCCTCTGGAGTCCCTTGAACCTCAAGGTGTAGGATTCTTCTAAGGCTTGCTGTGGTGCATAAACCTACTATTCAGCCACACCTAAACAGTGCTCACAAGCAGAAACGGTTGCAGTGGGCCCAGACATACATGAAGACTAATTTTCAGTCTTGTTTACTGATGAATGTTGAGCAACCCTGGATGGTCCAGATGGATGGAGTAGTGGATGGTTGGTGGATGGCCACCATGTCCCAACAAGGCTGCTACGTTAGCAAGGAGGTGGAGGAGTCATGATTTGGGCCGGAATCATGAGGAAACAGCTGGTAGGGCCCTTTAAGGTTCCTGAAGGTGTGAAAATGACCTCTGCAAAGTATATAGAGTTTCTGACTGACAACTTTCTTCCATGGTATAAAAAGCAGAAACGTGTCTTCAGGAGCAAAATTATCTTCATTCATGACAATGCACCATCTCATGCTGCAAAGAATACCTTGGAGTCATTGGCTGCTATGGGCATAGAAGGAGATAAACTCCCCTGACCTCAACCCTAGAGAGAACCTTTGGAGTATCATCAAGCAAAAGATCTGAGAGGGTGAGAGGCAGTTCACATCAAAACCGCAGCTCTGGGAGGCTATTCTGACTTCATGCAAAGAAATACAAGCAGAAACTCTCCAAAAACTCACAAGTTCAATGGATGCAAGAATTGTGTAGGTGATATCAAAGAAGGGTTCCTATGTTAACATGTAACTTGGCCTGTTAGGATGTTTTGGAGTTAAGTAGCTTTTTTTGTTCAGTGAATGTGACCTCCTAACGCTGCAAATTCCACAAATGAGCATTTTCAGTTCTTTAAAACAGATCAAATGTTCAGAAATTCTACTGTGCCTAATAATTTGGAACAGTGCATTTTGAGCTTTTTTCCATTTTGGAGATTATACTGTTATCATTGGGAGGTTTCTTCAATAAAATTCGATGTATACTCTAACGGGTGATGACTTTTATTAGACTGACTGTCATTTGCACCGACCACTTAGGATAATCGGAAAAAAATATCATTTGCATAATAATTTGGAACATAGTGTATATATATTTAATACTATATAATTGGGCCTACCTGTTTTAATTGATTCATATGTAATGTATTGATGGTACATTTTGTCATCCTAATACGCGCACATTGTTTTTAATGTTATATATATTGCCACTTTTTATTCAATAAAGGCATATTATCAATAATTCTCTGCTTGGTCACCTTTGGCAATTTAAGGTTTTCGGTGGTTTGGTTGGTTCTTTTATTTTCATAGATTATAGGGGCCTTAACCAAATTACGGTTAAAAGTAAGTACCCCCACATCTCATCTCCGAGCTGTTTGATCGCCTGAAAGATTCTCGAGTCTTCAAGAAGCTTGACCTATGAGGGGCTTACTACCTAATTCGGATTTGCCAGTGAGACGAATGGAAAACAGCTTTTAACACCCGCAATGGCCATTACGAGTATCGCATTATGCCATTTGGACTCTGTAGTCCCACAGCCGCCTTCCAAGAACTGGTAAACAAC
Organism: Oophaga sylvatica; assembly: GCA_033576555.1. Classification (NCBI taxonomy): domain Eukaryota; kingdom Metazoa; phylum Chordata; class Amphibia; order Anura; family Dendrobatidae; genus Oophaga; species Oophaga sylvatica. The sequence goes on along the minus strand of JARQOD010000005.1, from coordinate 179,161,922 downwards.
ATTTTCCGATACCTACTCTATACATGTGTGGTAGTATACCTAGACAACATCTTTATATTCTCTCCCGATCTGCCAACACACAGGACTTACGTTCGCCAGATTCTGCTAAGGTTAAGAACTAACCTTGTCTGTATGCCAAATATTAAAAATGCATCTTCAAACAGACCTCCCTTCCATTTCTTGGTTACATCGTTTCCGAGACTGGTCTGAAGATGGATCCCGAGAAGATATCCGCTGTACTGAAGTGGCCTCATCCAGATGGTCTTAAGGCCATCCAGTGGTTTCTCGGTTTGCAAATTATTATAGCCAATTAATTCCACATTTTTCCTCCTGGACTGCTCCTATTTCTACCCTCACCCTCAAAGGGGCCAATCCTTAGGAATGAACTCCAGAGGCAGAAGACACCTTTGTATCCCTCAAGCAGGCATCCTCCTCGGCTCCTATGCTCCATAGTCCTAACCATAACAAGCAGTTCTTCGTGGAGGTGGATGTATATTCCACAGGGGTCGGTGCCGTTCTTACTCAAAGTCTTCATCGGGTTGAATGGTGTCCTGCGACTTCTTCTCTAAGCTCTTCGTTGCACTGGAACACAATTACTCTATTGGCGATAGAGAACTGCTCACGATCAAGCTGGATCTGGAGAAGTGGTGATATTGCTGGAAAGAGCGTTTCACCCTGTGGTTATATACACTGACCACAAGAATCTTGCTTATCTGCAAACTGCACAGCAGCTTAACCCTCGACAAGCCAGGTGGTCTTTGTTCTTTGCTTGCTTCAACTTCACCATTTTTATCTGGCCCCATAAAAACGTCAAGGCAGACACTCTCTCCATGTCCTTCCAGGCCCCCAACCAGGAGGAGGAGCTTAAACACATCATCGAACCTTCCAAAATAATCACGGTCGCTCCGCTGAACTTATCTTTTCTTCCCTCCGGGAAGACTTACATGGCTGCATCGAATAGGAAACAGGTTCTTCTTGTGGTCATTCATCTAAAGCAGCGAGCCATGCAGGACAGAAGAAGACAGCTCTACTTATCTCTTGACACTATTTGTGGCTGACTGCACAAAGATATTGCAAATTTCATATCTGTTTGTCCCTCTTGTGCCCAAAATAAGGCTCCCAAACAGCATATGACCTGAGGGTTGCTTCCCTTGCCCATGCCATCTGCCCCCTGACAGAATATCTCCAAGGATTTTATCACGGATTTGCCAGTATCAACCTGGAGTCATCTGTCATCTGGGTGGCTGTGGATCATTTCTCCAAGATAGCCCACTTCACCCCGCTATCTGGTCTTCCATCTGCTCCAGTACTGGCAAAATAATTTATTCTTCATATTTTTTGCTTCCATTGCCTACCGCTTCACATAGTCTCTGATAGAGGTGTTCAGTTTACCTCTCGTTTTTGGAGGGCCACCTGTAAGCTACTGGATGTTACTTTAGATTTCTTATCATCCTACCATCTTCAGTCCAATAACTAAGTGGAACGAGTCAATCAGATACTAACTAATTTCTTCCACCATTTTGTCAATGCTCACCACAGTGACTGGGCTGAACTCCTGCCTTGGGCTAAATTCTCATACAATAACCAGGTCAGTGAGTCTTCTGCCAAATCTCCATTCCTTAAAATCTGCCTTTCTGAAATCTAACCTTGATGTCTGAGTCTTCACAGGTCTTCCTCCTCTTGTTATCCAAAATTCTAAAATAGCATGGTCACTACCTTCTAGGGTCCCAGCCACTCTTACCTCCTCAACCATTTCCTCCCTGTTTATAAGGATTAGATCCAAGGTAGCAGATCCCCTTGTTTTCTCTCCCTACCTTTTGAAAGATAAAGTTGTCAGCAAGAGAGGATAAGAATTTCCTTGACCTGTTAGTTTTGCCTGAGAGAGATTCCCAACAAATGTCTGGATAGTTGAAATCTCCCATGACCACTATGTCATATTTTTTGGAGAACTTGGCCATTTGATGCATAAAGAGTTCATCCATATCTTCAGCTTGCATAGGTGGCCTGTAGTAAATGCCTACAATGGTGTCCTTTCCATTGTTCTGTCCTTGTATTCTTACCCAAACAGTTTCCACAGAACTCCCAGTCTCTGAAGCGTCAATCTCTGTGCAGATATACGCTTTTCTAACATACAATGCGACACCTCCTCCTCGTTTATCAAGTCTGTTTCTTGCAAATAAGTTGTATCCTTCTAGCATTGTATTCCAATCATGTGTATCGTCCCACCAAGTTTCAGTGATTCCAATGACATCATACTTCTTCCCCTGCGTTAGTAGTTCCAATTCTCCTTGTTTGTTGCCCATGCTTTGTGCATTTGTATAAAAACATTTTAGCTTGTGATTGGTTTATCTTCCACCAATATTTTTATTATTTAGATTGTTTTGTCTTCGTTCTTCCTTTCCACTTCTAATAGCCGAGTTCTCAATAGTATTTGTCAGATGTATGGCTTTTTCTGGCGTTTTGCTTCCCTTCCCACATTGTTCTAGTTTAAAGCTCTCCTGATGAGTGTAGCAAGGCGATTTCCAAATACATGTTTTCCAGTCTTCGTAAGGTGCACCCCATCTCTAGCAAGTAGTCCATCGTATAGGTATTTCACTCCGTGATCCAGAAAACCAAATCCTTGCTGACGGCACCATCGACGTAGCCAGTTGTTCACCTGCAGAATCTTATTCCACCTCCTTGTTCCATGGCCATCCACTGGGAGGATGGATGAGAAGACCACCTGCGCACCCAGTTCTTTCACTTTCTTGCCTAAGTTTTCAAAGTCACTGCAGATGGTTTCCAGGTCACTTCTTGTGGTGTCATTTGTCCCCACATGTATCAGCAGGAATGGGTAGTCATTAGAGTTGAGCGATACTTTCCGATACCCCTAAGTATCGGAATCGGAATGGTATCGCCGATACCATTAAAATATCGGCGATACCCGATACCGATACCGGAAGTCCCATGTAAGTCTATGGGAACAAAATATCGGAACTAAAAAAACCCATTCTTTCCTTGTAAACACTAAATATACACACATAGAATACATATATATATATATACATGTCATTGTGACATGTATATATACATATATGTATAGTTTATACACTTCTATATAGTAAAATATCCTCTGATTCAATTGCCGGGTAAAGCCGGCTTCAGTGAAAAGACAGAAGCACCCGACATGAAATGACACTTGGTGTACATAGGGTTAACCATGTCTTTTCATGTCCTTTGCTATCTGATTTGCACAAACAATTAAATCAGTCTATGTGTGCAAAATTTCACACCTGTAGGGGTTAATTAAAGGTGTAAATTCGTTGTAAAAAAAACGGACTTTTTTGCTACGAATTTACACCTTTAATTAACCCCTACAGGTGTGAAATTTTGCACACATAGACTGATTTAATTGTTTGTGCAAATCAGATAGCAAAGGACATGGTTAACCCTATGTACACCAAGTGTCATTTCATGTCGGGTTCTGCATTTTCACAAAAGCCGGCAATTGAATTAGCGGCTATTATACTATGTAGAAGTGTATGAACTATAAATATATATATATATATATGTGTCACAAACTCAATGACATGTATATATATATATATATATATGAGGTGTAAAATTGCTGAAAAAAATGCGTGGGCTCCCGCCCTATTTTCGCAACCAGACAGACAAAGCCAGTGAGTGGGGGCAGATAATAATAGCCCAGAGAGGGACCATTATTTTTGGCCCCCCCGGCTACTAACATCTGCCCCCAGACACCCCAGAAAGGGCAAATCTCTAATTAGATTTGCCCTTTCTGGCACTTTGCCCGTCTATTCCCATTGCCCTGTAGCGGTGGCGAATGGGTTAATAAGGGGTTAAAATGACCTTGCAATTGAAAGGTCACTTTAAGCCAGGTTAATAATTGAGAGCTGTCAATTAGACAACTATCAATTATTAATCCTATTGTATGAAAGAATAATCAAACACACACACTTTAATAAAAAAAGAAGTTTAATGAAATAATCACACAGTTTTTGACCATATTTTATATACCTGCTAAAACCATTTCCTGTAATAAAAATAAAATAATAAAGCAAAATTATTCTTACCAATCCGATGCACAGTCAGGTCCCACGGTGTAATCCTTCAGAAAGGGTTAATGTTTACTGCAGGGACCGCAGCCAATGCTGCAGCCTCACAGTAAACCCCCAAATGAATGAGTTCCTCTCCTGGCTGACAGGAGAGGAAGTGGAAAGCTTAATTGATTGCTTTCCACTTTCACTTCAGGTCAGCCAGGGACACCATCAGTGACGTCAGAGGGAACTGATTAACAAAAATAGGGGTTCCCTTCGAAAAAAAAATGGCGTGGGGTCCCCCCTATTTTTGTTAACCAGCCAGATGAAGCAGACCGCTGAGGCCTGGATTTTCAGGCTGTTAAGGAGCCAAGATCCATGGACCTTGCCAGCCTGATAATACCAGGCCACAGCAGTCTGCTTAGCTTGGCTGGTTAACAAAAATAGGGAATCCCCTCGAAAAAAAACGGCGTGGGGATCCCCCCTATTTTTGTTAACCAGCCAAGTAAAATGCAGACTGCTGCGGCCTGGTATTAAAAGACTGTCAAGGCCCATGGATTTTGGCCCTCAACAACCTGATAATACCAGGCTACAGCAGCCCCACATTTGGCGCATCAAAAGATGTGCCAATTGTGGCACTTTACCCGGCTCTTCCCACTGCCCTGTAGCGGTGGCAAGCGGGGTAATAAGGGGTTATTGTCACCGTTGATTGCACGGTGACAATAAGCCCGGTTAATAATGGAGAGGCGTCAATAAGACACCGATCCATTATTAATCCCAAAGTTATTAAATGTTTAAAAAAAAAGACACAGCAAGAAAAAAGTCTTTTAATGAAATAAAAGAGACAACACAGTTTTCATTTTTTTTATTACTCTCTCATTCCTGCGACGCCATCGATCTCCTGTAAAAAAAATAAAAAAAACAAACCAACAGTATACCACCTGTCCGACGCAGTCCATAGTAACGATTGTCCCACGACGATCCAGCTCTGCTACATCGGAATGACAGGCAGAGCCTGTCATCGCGACGCAACACAGCTGATTACCTGGTTCCCCGGCGGTGACGTCATCGGACTGACTGCTTTACGGCCGGGATTACCCAGCAGTCACTGCAGTTATCGCGAGATACTGCATGTGACCGCCGGGGAGAAGAGGATGGCGGCCATTAAAGCAGTCCAGGACGTGACCGCCGGAGATCTTCTGCCAGGTAAGTGCCGCTGAATCCTGACAGACCCGACCGACGGACACTGACAGTGACAGTGACAATTCCGATTCCGGTATCCGATCTGACGAAAATATCGGAACTCGGAATCGGAATTCCGATACAGCCAATATCGGCCGATACCCGATATTTGCAGTATCGTATCGCTCAACACTAGTAGTCATCATTAGGTCTGAAGAGTCCTGATATCCTGTCAGACACATCTTTAATTTTTGCACCTGGAAGACAGCACATTTCTCTTGAGGTTATATCCGGTCTGCAGATAGCGGTCTCTGTTCCTCTCAACAGGGAATCCCCCATGACCACAACTCTCCGTTTCTTCTTCACAACATTTTTTTTCTCCATTCAGGAGGACTCTTAGGGCTTACAAGGTTGCTCTTTGTGGGCAAAGTTTTATCCTGATGTATTTCTTCATCATTCTCCTGTGTGAGAGCCTGGTACTGGTTCCTGAGCATTATGGGTGCTGACTGCCTCACGATCCTCCTGCTTCTCTGGGTCACATGCTTCCATTCCTCTGTTTCTTCGGGTGCTCTTTTAATTTCTACTCTTTCAGAACCATGAAGAGATAATTCTGCTCTGTCTAAGAACTCTTCATCTTCCATAATGATTTTCAATGTAGCTAATCTCTCTTCTAGATTTCGCAACTTTTCCTCCAACATGGACACAAGCTTGCATTTGTGGCATGTGAAGTTTGGCTTTTCCACTGGTAAATCTGTGAACATGTAGCAAGAAATGCAACTCACCACATGGCTCCTAGCCTCTTCCATGCTCTTATTGTCAAAGAGATATCACAGCAGTGAAAAAAGTGCCAAAATTCGCGCGCGACTTACCGATGTCCTCCTTTCAGCTGCAACAGCCAAAACCCAGTGTTCTTGGAGCTCGCGGAGACTCTTCACTTATCCCAGAATGAACTGGAAATATGCAAATGATCTCTTCAAGACTCCCCCCTGGTTTACCGATGTCCTCCTCTCAGCTGCAACAGCCAAAACCCAGTGTTCTTGGAGCTCGCGGAGACTCTTCACTTATCCCAGAATGAACTGGAAATATGCAAATGATCTCCTCAGGACTCCTCCCCTGGTTTACCGATGTCCTCCTTTCAGCTGCAACAGCCAAAACCCAGTGTTCTTGGAGCTCGCGGAGACTCTTCACTTATCCCAGAATGAACTGGAAATATGCAAATGATCTCCTCCCTGGTTTACCGATGTTCTCCTTTCAGCTGCAACAGCCAAAACCCAGTGTTCTTGGAGCTCGCGGAGACTCTTCACTTATCCCAGAATGAACTGGAAATATGCAAATGATCTCCTCCCCTGGTTTACCGATGTCCTCCTTTCAGCTGCAACAGCCAAAACCCAGTGTTCTTGGAGCTCGCGGAGACTCTTCACTTATCCCAGAATGAACTGGAAATATGCAAATGATCTCCTCCCCTGGTTTAGCGATGTCCTCCTTTCAGCTGCAACAGCCAAAACCCAGTGTTCTTGGAGCTCGCGGAGACTCTTCACTTATCCCAGAATGAACTGGAAATATGCAAATGATTTCCTCCCCTGGTTTACCGATGTCCTCCTTTCAGCTGCAACAGCCAAAACCCAGTGTTCTTGGAGCTCGCGGAGACTCTTCACTTATCCCAGAATGAACTGGAAATATGCAAATGATCTCCTCCCCTGGTTTACCGATGTCCTCCTTTCAGCTGCAACAGCCAAAACCCAGTGTTCTTGGAGCTCGCGGAGACTCTTCACTTATCCCAGAATGAACTGGAAATATGCAAATGATCTCCTCCCCTGGTTTACCGATGTCCTCCTTTCAGCTGCAACAGCCAAAACCCAGTGTTCTTGGAGCTCGCGGAGACTCTTCACTTATCCCAGAATGAACTGGAAATATGCAAATGATCTCCTCCCCTGGTTTACCGATGTCCTCCTTTCAGCTGCAACAGCCAAAACCCAGTGTTCTTGGAGCTCGCGGAGACTCTTCACTTATCCCAGAATGAACTGGAAATATGCAAATTATCTCCTCAGGACTCCTCCGCTGGTTTACCGATGTCCTCCTTTCAGCTGCAACAGCCAAAACCCAGTGTTCTTGGAGCTCGCGGAGACTCTTCACTTATCCCAGAATGAACTGGAAATATGCAAATGATCTCCTCCCCTGGTTTACCGATGTCCTCCTTTCAGCTGCAACAGCCAAAACCCAGTGTTCTTGGAGCTCACGGAGACTCTTCACTTATCCCAGAATGAACTGGAAATATGCAAATGATCTCCTCCCCTGGTTTACCGATGTCCTCCTTTCAGCTGCAACAGCCAAAACCCAGTGTTCTTGGAGCTCGCGGAGACTCTTCACTTATCCCAGAATGAACTGGAAATATGCAAATGATCTCCTCCCCTGGTTTACCGATGTCCTCCTTTCAGCTGCACCAGCCAAAACCCAATGTTCTTGGAGCTCACGGAGACTCTTCACTTATCCCAGAATGAACTGGAAATATGCAAATGATCTCCTCCCCTGGTTTACCGATGTCCTCCTTTCAGCTGCACCAGCCAAAACCCAATGTTCTTGGAGCTCACGGAGACTCTTCACTTATCCCAGAATGAACTGGAAATATGCAAATGATCTCCTCCCCTGGTTTACCGATGCTCCTCCTTCAGCTGCCGTCCTAACCCAGTGTTCATTGAGCTCGTGACGATTCTATCAAATGACTGCACATGCAATTATCGTGTCCTCCTCCTGTATACCGATGTCCTTCTTGAGCTGCACAGCCAAATCCACTTATCTGATGCTGGAAATATCATACTCTATCCCATGACTAAATTGCAATTTGCTCAACCCAACCGTTTCTTGCTCCTTTCACTCACCAATAACTGAATGTCATGGACTCCGAACCTTTTACCCATGATGACTTTGAAATCACACAATCCCTGTCTTCGTTCCGAGCCTCTTTACCGAGAATGGCAAATCAGGATCTGACTCCCGGTATCTCACTTATCCTAATGAACCAAAACCAATGTCTTGCGTCCGGAGACCTTCACTTTCCAGATGAACTGAAAGCAAAACCCTGTCTCCTGGTTCCGGAGTCCTCCTTTACCCAAAGACAAAACAGTTTCATGACTCTCCGGTTACCTTCATTCTCCAGCTGCAAAGCCAAAACCATTCCTTGCCTGGTTTAACCGTGTCCTCTTATCCGAAGCAAAAACATTTCTTGACTCGCAGACTCTTCACTTTCCCAGATTCACTGGTATTCCAAGTCTCAACCACCCGGTTTTGACCGATGACTCTTCACTGCTATCCAGTACTGGAAAATGCAAGTTCCTCCTGGTTTACGATCCTCCTTTCAGCTGCAACAGCCAAACAGTGTTCTGGACTCGCGAGACTCTTCCTTTCCGATGAACTGGATATGCAAATGAATCCTGTCTTGGTTACCGTGCCTCCTTCAGCCAACAGCCGAAAACCCATTCTTGGAGCTCCGGATCTTCCTTCCCATAACTGAAAGCCAAACTGTTCTGAGCCCGCGATTTCATTTCCCTTTCACTGCAAACAAAACCCCATGTTCTTGGGCTCAGCGGACCTCACTTATCCCAGAATGAACTGGAAATTGCAAATGATCTCCTCCCTGGTTTCGATGTCCCCTTTACACTGCAACAGCAACTTTTGGACGCGAGCTCTTCTTCAAATGAATGGAAAATATGATCTCCCCTGTACGATGTCTCCTTCACTGCAACACCAAACAGTTCTGAGTCGCGAGCTCACTTACAAATAACTGGAAATTGCAAATGTCCCCCTGTTTCATGTCCTCCTTCATGCACAGCCAAACCCAGTTTCTTGTGCGAGACTCATTACATGAATGGATATGCAAATGATCTTCCTCCCCTGGTTTACCGATGTCCTCCTTTCAGCTGCAACAGCCAAAACCCAGTGTTCTTGGAGCTCGCGGAGACTCTTCACTTATCCCAGAATGAACTGGAAATATGCAAATGATCTCCCGACTCCCCTGGTTTACCGATGTCCTCCTTTCAGCTGCAACAGCCAAAACCCAGTGTTCTTGGAGCTCGCGGAGACTCTTCACTTATCCCAGAATGAACTGGAAATATGCAAATGATCTCCTCCCCTGGTTTACCGATGTCCTCCTTTCAGCTGCAACAGCCAAAACCCAGTGTTCTTGGAGCTCGCGGAGACTCTTCACTTATCCCAGAATGAACTGGAAATATGCAAATGATCTCCTCCCCTGGTTTACCGATGTCCTCCTTTCAGCTGCAACAGCCAAAACCCAGTGTTCTTGGAGCTCGCGGAGACTCTTCACTTATCCCAGAATGAACTGGAAATATGCAAATGATCTCCTCAGGACTCCTCCCCTGGTTTACCGATGTCCTCCTTTCAGCTGCAACAGCCAAAACCAGTGTTCTTGGAGCTCGCGGAACTCTTCACTTATCCCAGAATGAACTGGAAATATGCAAATGATCTCCTCAGGACTCCTCCCCTGGTTTACCGATGTCCTCCTTTCAGCTGCAACAGCCAAAACCCAGTGTTCTTGGAGCTCGCGGAGACTCTTCACTTATCCCAGAATGAACTGGAAATATGCAAATGATCTCCTCAGGACTCCTCCCCTGGTTTACCGATGTCCTCCTTTCAGCTGCAACAGCCAAAACCAGTGTTCTTGGAGCTCGCGGAGACTCTTCACTTATCCCAGAATGAACTGGAAATATGCAAATGATCTCCTCCCCTGGTTTACCGATGTCCTCCTTTCAGCTGCAACAGCCAAAACCCAGTGTTCTTGGAGCTCGCGGAGACTCTTCACTTATCCCAGAATGAACTGGAAATATGCAAATGATCTCCTCAGGACTCCTCCCCTGGAGTATGACCCAGCTTGATCTCTGGACTCTGCTTCTGGTTTTCCGTTTCTGATACCACGTTCACGGTTGGCTCTGACTTCTGTCTTGTATCCCAACTACATCTTACATCTTACGTTTTAGATACCACGCTCCGGTAGGCCCTGACTTCTAGCTTGCCCCTGACTACGCGCTTGCTATTACCCTTGGTACTTCTGCTCCTGACAGTGTCTGATTCGGCTAGCCTGACCACTCTTTCATTACCTGTGTCAACTGTGCTGCTGCTCTGTGTTATTCCGCTGTGTGTGTGTAACCTCTCTTCACCCACCAGTACCCCCTGGTGGAGGTTGCCCTGTACTGCACTGCAGCAGCACATTACAGCAGCCAGTCCAGTTGTACCTGCCAATACTCATCTCAATGTCAGCCAGTCCCACTGCACCTGCCAAGCTCATCTCAATGTCACCTGGTCAAGTTGCACTTGCCAGTGCTCATCTCTCTGTCTGACCGTCCTTTCTCCATCGTTGGTACCTGCCATCTTACTCCGCCTGCCTGCATCTGTTGGACATTCCCTCAGGCCATCCCAGGTACCCGTTCCTAGGGGTCAGCTGCCATCTACCCAAGGTCTGTCCTGAAATAGCCCCTGGACCACATCCCTTGTCTATCTTCAGATCTCTGTGTTGTACTCTGCTGCGTATCCGTGGTCAGATTGGGTGAGGCTCCTAGTCACGCCCCTCCAGGTCTTTCTTGAGCTTCAGCACCCAGCCCATTATATTATGCTTATTGTGAAAATATCTATAGTACAGAAAATAAGTAACTCCATAAATGGCATAGATCCAAGTTGTCAGTATTACTAAGTTATCAGTGTGGAAATAGTGGGCAAAATGGATTCCTTTTTGGCTGTTCACTGTATGGAGTGTACAATACACAGCTGACTGCATATGCTATGCTGCTCAGTCATACATTCTGTATGCACAAACTGCTCTATGTCACATAGCAAATGGTTTCCTGTATCCTACATTTGCAGCATGGTGGTGGCCAGACAGTAAAATGTTTAGCACACTCACTGGGTTTTTTTCCACATCACTAAGAAAACTACAATGAAGGATCAAAGTAAAGTACAAAGTAAAGAGTTCATGCAATAGTGCCAGTTCACCTTCTTGGCTTAAAGTCCAGCTTCTTAGTCCTTTAGCAAAGTCACACAATCCAAGAGGTCTATATACTGTACCTCCATACACAGAACTATGTGTGAGATAAACAGGTCCCATTTTATAATGTAAACCACTCCCAAGGGTGGAGATAGGGTAAGCTATGAACTCAGGTGAATTTTCACAAGGAAGCTTAGCGCTAGACACTGGAGGAGCAATTACACTCCCATGTAAGTGTGAGCTGGCTGGTGGGGAGAGCGGTTGCATTACTGATGTGACCGCTATCCAAATCACCCAGATCGTTGTTGGACAGTATGAATTATCTTCACATCAGACAAGTGAGGCATATGATTGTTTATTATGTTTCTTCTTTTCCAAGGGACATGGGCATCAGTGAATTAGGCATAAAGATGAGTATTATGGCTGTTCATTTTTTTCTGTTTTTTTTTCAGGTGACATGGACTTCAGTGGTTTAGCCTTAAAGGTGAGTATAACTCCTTTTTTATTTTTATTTCAAATAAAGGAGTCAATATTTCAATTACATATTAATATTAATTAATATTGTCAATATTTCAATTAAAAGATTTTATTCTGGCTGTGTGTTTTTTACAATTTAACTATGGGGTTAGTAATGGGGGCGTCTTAGAGAAGCCTCTCCATTACTAACCTGTGGGTTTGATGTCAACATCCATATAACAGATTACATCAACCCCACAACCGTTACCCCATTTGCCACCATACCAAGTCAAGTGGGAAAGCATCAGAATTGGCGCATCTAATAGATGCGCCTTTTCTGGGGCAGCTGCAAGCTGCTATTTTTAGACTGGAGGGGCAATGTCCATAGCCCCCTTTCCAGTTTGAGAATACCAGCTTCCATCTGTTTGCTTTAGCTTGACTGGTTGTCAAAAATGGGCGGGACCCCACGTCGTTTTTTTAAATATATTTATTTAAATAATTTTAAACAATGGCGTGGGACCACTTTATTCTTGATAACCAGCCATGATGAAGCTGACAGCTAAGGGTTTCAACCCCCAGCTGTCAGTTTTGCCTGCACTGGTTATCAAAAATAAAAGAGACCCCAAGTCTTTTTTTAAATTAATTTATAGCACAGGTTCCAGCTTATGAATACTCCCATTAATGACGTCTGCTCTCGCTGTTATCAGCAACAGAAGGCGTAGGCTGAAGAAAGTAGTACTGACAGCGTGGGAAACGCAGCTCTCTGACCGTTGGTAATGATCTGACCGATCAGAGCTCGTGTTTGCTGCACTGTCATGCAAATGACAGCATGGCAAACAACGGATGTTCGGGCTCCCATTCATATCAATGGGGTTCGAGTTCTGGTACCTGAAACAAACGTTTTTTAGATGTTCGGGCAAATCCGCAGGACCTGAACATACACAAGTTCACCCATCATTAAAAATGGGTGACACATGGGAGACAAATGATTCAATTTTTCAGATGTAAAAATGGAAAAGGATGTGTGAATGTAGCCTAGACATCATTTGAGGTGAAGCACTGATTTTTTTTCTATCTTTAAGATGAATGCAAATACATATGTATATGCCTTTTTAATAAAAAAACAAAAACATTAAAGTAAAGTAAGAAGGTGTTATTTTTGCCATTTAAGAAAATGTAAAGTGCTGCGGAATATGTTGGAGCTATAGAAATAAAATTATTATTATTATTATTTTTATTAAGAAATAAATTTAGCTTTACTAATACCCTGTAAACTTAAATAAACTCAAGGGAGCTATTGATGCAAAATAGCTGCAGGCAATTAAAAAAACCAGGCCCTGCAGTGAGGTCAGCCTAATTGCTTTAAGAGGAACTTCTCAAGACGATGTAATTATGGATCTCCTCACTTAGCGGGCTCTCATTTTCTTGCTCTTGTTCTACCCTAGTGCCCTTCATCCTAAAGCCTGTGTTCAGCACAGGACAGGAGCTGTAACCACAAATAAATCAATTAGCAGGTGTTCTGTGCGAACTGTTTACTTCCAACATAACATCTGCCTCCTTATTGTGCAGGAAACCAGCCACTATCACTATTGCTCTCTTCACCTCCCCTGTTCGAAAGAAAAAAGTTTATAACCTACAAAATTTGGTTGAGAACATGGGACGATCTGACTCTTAGTTGCTCAATTAGAAACTTATAATATTAGTAATGCGTTCATTCAAAGAACAAGAAAGCCACTGCTATTCAAACTACAACTACTGATTTAAAAAGGTCACTGGGTCACGTTGGATCATTCTTAAAGGGATTACGTGTTTTGGACTGTAGTGAGTCCTTATTCATAGGACTCATTACCTATGAATAAAAACTTGCTATGGTCCAAAACATGTAAAGTTCATATGCATTTAGTTTCTGTGATGCTGAGTAACAAATGTGATGTCAACTCAATACTCACAGACAAGCCATGAGATGCTTTAGTCAGAAGGTCCATGGTCAGATACCAAAAGAGCTCATTATAGAGCTCAGTCCGAGGTCAGAATTCCCGGAAGGTAGCCGATCAAGACAAAGGGGTTAGGCAAACAGATTGTCAAACTATTGCTGGTCAGACAGTAAAACATCAGAAACAGAGCAGTGGGAAATAAGGCACACACACCAACGAGCTGAAGCTACAACTGGCAATAATCAGACACTGACAGACAACTAAATAGCCAGGTAATCACCCAGAATGCAAGACACCTGGAAGAAACCCAGCGCAAACCTGCCCTGATTGGCGTCTGGACTGTCACTTACAATACTGACAGCTCAGCACAACTCTGATTTTATAGGGTGGCTGAGCTGTCACTCACTGTCAAGGGCACAGTGAGTGGTCGAATTGTGGCAGTTTCTTTAATTTTTTCATACATCTTTTAATGAAGTAAGATTTACTAATAAATGTGATTTCTAACCACAAGCCTTTTTAGTGAAGCGGCAAGGCGCAGAAAGTGTCTAAAATACATAATAAATACTCTGCAAATCACAACAGTTTTATTTTTCAAATTGCTTCAAAATTTTGGAGCATTTACACAAGTGGTCAAAATTGTTCGCACCCCTTGTTTAGTGACAGAAAAACCCACAATGGAGACAGAAATAACTTGAATCTGATAAAAGTAATAATAAATCAAAAGTCTATGAAAATGTACAAATGAAAGTCAAACATTGCTTTTCAACCATGAATGTTTAGCTTGCAAAAAAGAAGACTGAGAGGAGACTTAATAGCTGTCTACAAATATCTCAAGGGCTGTCACATTGTAGAAGGATCATCTTTATTCTCATTTGCACAAGGAAAGACTAGAAGCAATGGGATGAAACTGAATGGGAGGAGACACAGATTAGATATTAGAAAAAACTTTTTGACAGTTAGGGTGATCAATGAGTGGAACAGGCTGCCACAAGAGGTGGTGAATTCTCCTTCAATGGAAGTCTTCAAACAGAGGCTGGATAGACATCTGTCTGGGATGATTTAGAGAATCCTGCTTTGAGCAGGGGGTTGGACCAGAAGGCCCAGGAGGTCCCTTCCAACTCTACCATTCTATGATTCTATGATTCATGATTCCACAGAATTTAAAAAAAAATAAAACTCATGAAATAGGCCTGGACAGAAATGATGGTATCCCTAAAAATAATGTGACAAAAGGGACATGTTAAATCAAGGTGTGTCCACTAATTAGCATCGCAGGTGTCTACAATCGTGGAATCAGTGAGTGGGCCTGTATAGTGGGCTACAGATACTCACTGTGCTGTTGGACATGGATATAGACCAGAGGAAGCGAAGGAAAGAGTTGTATCAGGAGATTAGAAAGAAAATTATAGACAAACATGTTAAAGGTAAAAGTTATAAGACCATCTCCAAGCAGCTTGATGTTTCTGTGACTACAGTTGTGCATATTATTGAGAAATTTAAGCTCCTTGGGACTGTAGCCAACCTCTGTGGACATGGCCATAGGAGGAAAATTGATGATAGATCAAAGAGACGGATAATACAAATGGTAACAAAAGAGCCCAGAAAAACTTATAAACAGATTAAAGGTGAACTTCAAGTTTAAGGAACATCAATGTCAGATCGCGTCATAAAATAGTCAGACTGGAATTTGACAAACTACATGTTGACAAGCAAAGCTTCTGGGAGAATGTCCTATGGACAGATGAAACAAAAATGGAACTTTTTGGCAAGGCACATCAGCTCTATGTTCTCAGATGGAAAAATTAAGTATATCAAGAAAAGAACACTGTCCCTACTGGCAAACATGGAGGAGGCTCTGTTATGTTCTGGGGCTGCTTTTCTGCATCTGGCACAGGGTGTCTAGAATCTGTGCATGGTACAATGAAATCTCAATACTATCAAGGAATTCTAGAGAGAAATGTGCTGCCCAGTGTCAGAAAGCTTGGTCTCAGTCGCAGGTCATGGGTCTTGCAACAGGATAATGATCCAAAACACACAGCTAAAAACACCCAAGAATGGCTAAGAGGAAAACATTGGACTATTCGAAAGTGGCCTTCTATGAGCCCTGACCTAAATCCTATTGAGCATCTTTGGAAAGAGCTGAAACATGCTGTCAGGAAAAGGCAACCTGCAAGCACACGACAACTGGAGCAGTTTGCTCTTGAGGAGTGGGCCAAAATACCTGTCGAGAGATTCAGAAGTCTCATTGACAGTTACAGGAATCGTTCTGTATTTCTGTCAACATTGTGGGTTTTTCTGTCATTAAATGAGGGTACAAACAATTTTGACCACGTGTGTAGCTTAACAAGAACTACCCCACTGACTTGTATCAGACACACATTTCAGATTTCCCATAGTCAAATTAGGAATGGATTTTTTATGAAAAATCTGTGACAGAAATATGAGTGTGAAAGTTTGATTTCTGCCACATATATTATGTAACGTAACGCTACATAAGAAGTCAAACATTCTTATTTCTATCATTACATCTATTTCCCAAGGTCTGCAGCTTGAGAAGCAAAGCAAAAACTTTTTAATTTTTTACATATTAATTGGCTTTTGAATCTTTATCAAAGAGTTAATTTTCCAACTAGACAGATCAAAATCTAAATGCTGCTAAACTTCACTTTTCTACTGCTTGAGGGAGCCAAAGGCATTATTTGGATTTTACTCTCCAAGAAAGTGCCAGCTAGCATGCCGCTCTGTGGTGACAAGTACAACAAATCAAAAGCCAAAACATTTTCCTGCATATTATTTCATCCTGAACATGGATCCCAGATATTTTTATTTTGTTATATGTTTGATTCTAAATTTTCTAATACAGATCCTACTTCCCTAATGTCATAATCATTATTACTGCAGGCAAATTAGATATAATAATCTAAGAGCTAATCTTACATTTCTATTCAAAACCATCAGTATTTGTATAGTTAATACCAACCACATTGACTCCGGGTTTAACATAATTCAAGCAGATAGAAGAGAGGTAATAGATTAATTAATATCTAGTTGGCATGTTGATTTTTTTTTCATAGACACATATTGTGCAGTTCACCCATAATAATTGTAGCATTTCTGAGGGACCTAGATTGACCTCCATGTACATTGTTCTGTCACCCATGAAAATCAGGTCAGATGTTTTGTTCACATAATACGTGCCTGTTCCCATGCATTAGTGATGTCACTGTCAGATGGAGAGGTAAAAATGTTACAGAAAAACAAGGCAGACGACAGAGCAGAAAACCTAGATTACTAGAACCTAACAATAAAAATTAAATGATGATTTAAAGAATTACATGGACAAAAATATTTTTAAGAAGAAAATCTAAAGGCAGGGGTTCGGTGAAAAAGGTTATTAAAATTTTAGCCAATTTGCTGATCCAACAAATAGCAGTGCCCCGATCATGTACTGAAAATTTTTGGGCCCGCCGGTAATAGTGCTGGTTTCAACTGAACGTGCGTCTAAGGATATGTATTGTGGTGCACAAAGCCACGGACTTCATGCACTGCAGTAGTTAAAATGGCGAGTGACGTCGGCGTGCCCGTCACGGGTGGTGTATGACAGTCCTGCCATACGCCTGTCATTTTCAAATAAAGGGGCCCAGGATGGGGGACATTACAGGAAGACCAAGAATGATGGAAATTACTACAAAAATGTCCCAGGATGGGGGACATTATTAAATGAAAGGGAGCCAGGATTGGGGACCCTAGTAAATAAAGGGGTTCAACCCTGAGGACGTTATTAAATAAATAGCCAACGGATCCAGGAGGGAGAACATTATTAAATGGGCCCATGATGAGGGACATTATTATAGGAAGGGGCCCAGGATGGGGCAAAATATTACAGGAAAGGGACCAGAATGGAGGATGTTATTAGAGGATAGGGTACAATATTACTGGAAAGGAACCAGGATGGATGACATTATTATAGGAAGGAGTCCAGGATGTACTGTAGAAAATGATACCAGTTGGGGGTCCAGAATGGAGGACATTATTACAGGAAGGGGACCAGGATTGGGAACATTAATTAATGGAAGGCGTATTACTGACGTACACTAGAACAAGCGGTGGATACCACGTTCAACACCTTGTTTTCAATTGTGGCCTATTTGGATTTGAAACATCCTTTCATTTGAACACTTCTATTCGTGATAACCAGCCATGCTAACACTGACAGCTGAGGGTTGCCGTCCGCAGCTGTCAGTTTTACCTGGCTGGTTACCAAAAATACAGGGGAACCCATGCTGGTTTTAAATTTACTTATTTATAGCGCAGGCGTCCACTGATGAATATTCCCATCAGCCGCTGCCTGCTCTCACTGTTATTAGCGGCAGCAGGTGTAGGCTGAAGGGAGTAATAGTCCCATCAGCTGCCTCTGCTGGCTCTGTTATCAGTTGAATATAGCTCTCAACATTTTCCCCTGCTCCGCTAACTGTACCGCTGCTTCCCAAAAACCAGTACGTGTGGTACTGATGCGGCACACGGTTGCCACACATATGCTACAAGTCGCAGGAAAATGTTTTGGCTTTTTATTTGTTGTACTTGTCACCACAGAGCGGCATGCTAGCTGGCACTTTCTTGGAGAGTAAAATCCAAATAATGTCTTTGACTCCCTCAAGCAGTAGAAAAGTGAAGTTTAGCAGCATTTAGATTTTGATCTGTCTAGTTGGAAAATTAACTCTTTAATAAAGATTCTCTAGTGCAAATTCTTTTGAATCTTTATCTACACACGCAGACACATGGACACAGATATCTCTGGTACTGGTTTTTCCAGTATCGGATATATCAGGACGTATGAAACCGGCCTAAGGTGGAATGCACCTGAACAGAAAATAAGTTCAGTATAAAAGCTGTGCTGGTATGTGAGCTAATAATGACAGAAGTACCCTGGGTACACACACAACTCCCATCCAGCCTAAATTGCTGATAGAGACTAGTGATGAGTGAGCATGCTCGTTAGTGCTCGGTGCTCGATTAGGCATCTCACTGCTCAAGATGCTCAGCAAGCGCCGAGCATTTTCGTGGTTGCTCGGCGAGAGCTCGGGTACCCTCCCTGCATGTTTGGCACTTTTTGCAGAGCCAATCAACATGCAGGGATTGTCTGCCACACTCTGTAATCCGCAGCCATGCTGGTTGTGGCATTACATTGATTGGCTGGCTGCAAAGCGTCATCAGGTCTATATCAGACTTGGCGCCGCCATGCTAATCACAGTCTGCTCCGGAATTAGGCAGTGTATGGTTGAGAGTTGTTGCAGAGTTTTGTGAGAGTTGTTGCAGTGACAGGGACAGATTTGGTGGTGTATAAGTTAGTGATGGTATACCATATTGAAAATACAAATCCATCTAAACCAACAGTCCTTCTGAGGACTAATTACGGTCTATATAGTTATCAATGCTAGGTAGGAAGTCACTGTTTGTGGCAAACTTCATTGCATACAGCAAAAGGATCCATTCCATTACTGTCTGCTGCTGCCTATTACAGATATTTACCATATATACATAAACCCAGGTATCAGTGGCCAAGAATAATTATTTTTGCATCTTAATCCTGATTATTTTTTTCAAAAGCAATCGAGAGCACTCTTTTTTTTTTTGCTCCATTTGCTTGTTGCACTGCAGAATACTTCCAGATCCTTTCCATATCACAGCGTGAAAATCCAGCTATTTTAAACAAGGGTTTGGCCATCACAGTGATCACATCTTTGTGTGCAGAAAATTCTGCCATTTCTGGGCTAAGGTAAAATTTTGTTGGAGTGTCTTATACAAGTTATTGTCACCAGTTTGCTGAAAAAAAAATGCTTACATGGCATTTATGTTAAACAGGGGTTTGGCTGTCACAGCAATCACATTTGAGTGCGCAGACAATTCTGGCATTTCTGGGCTACTGAAAAATTTTGTTGGAGTGCCTTATACAAGTTATGGTCAACCAGTTTGCTGAAAAAAAATGCTTACAGGGCATTTATTTTAAATGGGTTTGTCTGTCACAGCGATCACATTTGAGTGAGCTGAGAATTCTGGCATTTCTGGGCTACTATAAAAGTTTGTTGTGCCTTATACAAGTTATTGACACCAGTTTGCTGAATAAAAATTACCTACAGGGCATTTATGTTAAACATGGGTTTGGCTGTCACAGCGATCACATCTGAGTGCGCAGACAATTTCGGCATTTCTGGGCTACTGAAAAATTTTGTTGGAGTGTCTCATACAAGATATTGACACCAGTTTACTGAAAAAAAAATTGTTACCTACAGGCCAGCTATTTTAAAGTCAGCCAATTGTAGTGACTGTGCAAAATATTGTCCTCTATTTAAAATGGGCAAGGTGCATGTCAAGGGACGGGGAACTGGACGTGATGGTGATGGTGCATGCAGAGGCCGAGGCCGTGGGCAAGCTGAAATTGTGCCACAACAAACACTCACTTCTTCTCGCCCGACCTTCCTGTCTCAATTAGTAGGGGACTTCAGCAGCACACCACTATTGAACCCAGAGCAGTGTCAAAAGGTTGTTGGTTGGATAGCGGATAATGCTTCCAGTCAGTTTGCCACCACTGCAACCACCACATGGTCAAGTCTCTGTAGCCGTGAGTCTGGACTGCTTATTCCTCATCCTGATCCTCCTTCCTCCCACCATGCCGAGTGCCCGGAGACAACTGATCCCACACTTGGACACCCCAAGAGCTGTTCAGTTTTCAATTTATAGATTTGGGAATCTCGCACGGTCCACTGGAAGAGGGGCAAGAGGAGATCGCATGTAGAGATGCCCAAATATTTGAGCAGCCATAGTCACACGAACGCGATGGTGAGAACGTGTCACAAGAGGTGGACGATGATGAGACACAATTGCCAGGGGGATGTAGGCATAGCACCCCAACAGGCTGGAAGAAGCAGTGTAGTGGCCAACAGGCAGAAGGCAGCCAACCGATCCCTGTAACACCAACACGACGCAAGTTGCCAGTACAACTGTTAGGTCTTCCCGATTCCGGTTGTTTTTTAAAGACTACCAATAACCCCAAAAATGCCATTTGCACCATCTGCCATGCCAGCATCAGCAAGGGTAGCAAAACTACCAGCCTGACCACCACCAGTATGATCAGGCACGTGGCAGCAAAGCACCCGACTTTGTGGGCTGAAAACCAGGGTCCAGGAAAAGTGCCTGCGGGTGACACCACTGCTTCTTCCGCTGTTGTGTGTGCAAGCCAATGCCCTGTCTATGGTGCATGGGAAGATGCCTCCTGCCCTGCACCTGTTGTTGTACACACTCAACTAGCACCATCATCAAGCACATCCACGTCCTTGTCCCAGCGCAGCGTTCAGTTGTCCTTTCCCCAGTCCTTGGATCGCAAGCGAAAATACGCAGACTAAGCCCCACAGGCTACGCTACTAAATTCACACATTTTGCGACTGCTTACGCTTGAAATGTTGCCTTTTCGGCTCGTGGAGACAGAAGCTTTCCGCAACCTGATGGCAGCTACCGTCCCTCAGTACTCGGTCCCCAGCCGCCACTATTTCTCCCCGTGTGCCATACCCGCATTACACAAGCACACGTCCTTCAACATTAGCCTTGCCCTCAACAATGCACGTTACTGGGAAAGTTCACCTAACCACGGCCACGTGGACAAGTGCTTGTGGGCAGGGACAGGACATCTCGCGGGCGGCACACGGGTTAACATAGTGGAAGCCAAGACCCAGTTGGACCTTGAGATGGAACTCATCCTCCTTACTCTGAGGATTGCGGACCCTGGGTCAATCAGGGAAGCCCCCGACAGTGTACCATTTCTACACCTCATCCTCCTCCTTTTCATCCTCCATCTCCGAAATGACCACATCAATCACAAGCTGGAAGAACTGCAGCAATGCATCAGTAAAGCGGCAACAGGCTGTGCTGAAGCTAATATGCTTAGGTGACAAACCGCACAATGCTGAAGAGTTGTGGACAGCTCTCAAAGAGCAGGCAGATCTGTGGCTGACACCGCTGAACCTACAGCCAGGCATGGTCGTGTGTGACAATGGCCGCAATATGGTGGCAACTCTGAGGTAAGGAGAGCTCACACACGTACCATGCCTTGCCCATGTGCTTAATCTCGTGGTTTAGAGGTTTCTCAAAACCTACCCAGATCTGCTTGTGAAAGTACGTCACCTGTGTACCCATTTTAGAAAGTCAGCCCTTGCCGTGCTTTAGCAGCGTTTTTTCAACTTCTGGATCACTGACTGGTGTGTGTGATGTCCCTATGCATTGGAACTCTACACTGCAGATGTTGGGAAAGATTTGTGAGCAGAAGAGTGCAGTTATTGAGTACCAGCATCAACAAGTCTGTCAGTATTCAGTTCAGACTCCACACATAAGACCTCTAGAGTGGACATTGATGTCAGACATATGTACCATCCTCCAAAACTTTGAGGACTCCACCAAGATGGTGAGCAGTGATGACGCCATAATTAGTGTCACCAGCCTGCTTCTCTGTCTTCTGAAATGCTCTCTGCTCACAATCAAAGAGGATGTATTGCTAGCGGAGCAAGATGAGATGGAGCAAGGAACCATACAGGGTGATTACACATAGCCCAGCCTCATCTCATCCCAACATGGATTGGCTGACAATGAGGGACAGGAGGAGGAGGAAGAGCAGGAGCTAGTTTCATGTGCTATAGACGGTAATACCTGCACAACTGTCATACCGTCTGTTCAGCGTGGATGGCCTGAGGACAGGGACGAGGAGGAGGAGGTGAGCATGGTCAGTCGTCCTCTTGCTGAGGACACGGAAGTATTGCCTGTTAGCAGTCTGGCACGCATGGCTGAGTTTATGTTACGATGTCTTGACCATGACCCTCGCGTTCTCCAAATTTTGGGTGACAGTCATTACTAGTTGGTGACACATCTGGACCCACGCTACAAGGAGAACTTTGTGTCTCTTTTTCCCGAGACAGACAGGTCTTTCATGGAAATATATATGTATTCCACGAATTCAATGTATATTCATATGTATTCAGGTAGATCTCACTTGCTAAAACTCTGTCCTTAACACATATCTATGCAAAGCTGACACAAGCTATACTTCACCCCTGACCTACATAAGTCAGACGGGTACAAATGATAGACAGCACAGGGACTTTTTTCTGCTTAGAAAAGGGAACTCATGGCAGATGGTCTGAGGAGATGGCTATTTTTTGCTTGTCACTAGGGCAGAAGTAGTAAACCTGCCATTTCAGCCTTTTTGATATACTTATACTCAAACAGCCAATAATTTAGCAGCTTCTAATTGTATGTTAATTAACTAACCACCCCCTTTTGTAAATGTATAAGACTATGTGATAATAATAAAGCCATCAGTATTGATGGAATGCTATGCTGGCACATCTGAGTGGACAGTGTTGATTTCCAGAGAGCTCTGAAAATACTCATTTAATTTGGGAATAGCAGAAGCAAACATGGGGATAGATTTATCCTAACCAAAATTTCCATAACAGTTGGAGCCTGCACGTGGGGCAGTGGACAAAACGCACGGGGACCTGCTGACCGGAGAATCAGAGGTGTTGGCCATGGCCTTGGCTCACGGGACGGAGACTGCGCAGCTCCATAAGTAAGGTAAGAAAATCCTGTCATCTTACCTGAAAGTCCCCTGTGTCCAGTCCAGGTCTACACCTTTTGCCGGTCAGGTGTGGTCACCACCGCATTCCCAGGTAGTGTAAAAAGTCCACACCCTTATCCAAAACCCTGGGATATAAGGTGTTTGCTCCTGCTGTGTATGTGTTTCATGTTTTGTGTGATCCCGGGAGAAAGTTGGAACCGTGACTGTTTTGCTTGCTGATTTCTGGGAGCTGTAGAGCAAAAAAACCAAATTGCTGGATAAGTTCCCTCAGTAATCCTTCACACATCGGAGGGAGGTTATCCCTGTCAATCCAGGTGTGAAGGGCGGGAGCTTTGATTGGATAAGTCCCTGCAGTAATCCTTCACACATCGGAGGGAGGTTATCCCAGTCAATCCAGGTGTGAGGGGCGAGGGCTTTGAATTGGTTAAGTTTCTGCAGTAATCCTTCACACATCGGAGGTAGGTTATCCTAGTCAATCCAGGTGTGAAGGGCGGGAGCTTTGATTGGATAAATTCTCACAGTAAAGGGTATGCCACACTAAACAATATCGCTAACGGGATCGCTAAAAAACGTCACTATTTAGCGATCCCGTTAGCGATATTGTTCAGTGTGGCAGCTTCCAGCGACGAGCTTCCTGCTGTGATCTCGCTCGTCGCTGGAATCGCTCCGGACCCTATTTCATCGCTGGCGCTCCCGCTGGGTAAGTATCTAATCGCTGTGTGGCACCTTTTCTTAGCGATTTAGCGGTACTTTTGTACCGCTAAAGTCGTTAAGAAGATCGCTAACGACGATAGCGTCGTTAACTATATCGCTAAATGTGGCCGCATTTAGCGATATAGAAACAATCCCGCTAGCGATCTCATTAGTATGCAACGCTAACGAGATCGCTAGCGGGATAGCTTAGTGTGGCAGTACCTTAATCGTCCATGCATCGGAGGGAGGTTATCCCAGTCAAACCAGTGAATGAATAAACTTGGCACTCAACTTATGGACGAGAGATTCCAGATTTATTGCAGTCAAAAACAGATAGAGAGACGTTTCAGCCCAACAAGGGCCTTCCTCAATCTGATAGCAACATAAAGTATGTTACAATATATTACAGTGGATAATGAAAACATAATATAAGGCACAACAAAAATTTTTTATATATACATATATACATTTTTATGTCCAATGAATCTATCCAGAGTAGAATAACAAGGAGGAGGACATCCATGGTGAATTCATTCTATTAAATAGATGGTGTACTAAAAGATGTGATAAAGAGAAGTTCCAATACTTACCCGACTGCTTGTGGCGAAGGAATAGTATGAATGAAAGCAGTTTGCCTGAAAAAAGACAAAGTACTCTATCGTTTGTGTAATCCTATATTGTCCTAAGTGAAGTATCCCCGAGTATATTTTATAATATATGGATGCTGGCTACCAAATACCTTGGTGGAAGAGAGTTCCTCTTATAGTTCTGTAATTTTATATACGCTCCTGGATGGTTAATTATTAGTTAGGACCTGAGATATAGGATAATAAGTAATTAATGGTCATATGGGTAAGTGTGAATAGAAAGTGGCAATATGGAAGACTCACTTAATCACAATTGTGGTCCAGGGCTATGGGCCAGAATGGCTCCCAAATGACCTGAAATGTTAAAGGATATACCAAATTAAGATTATATATGTATTATGGTATAAATACTTCCTGTTGTATTTCATTTTACTCGCTGTGTATTATAGAATGGTATAATCCAGTATTTTATATCAGTATCAATATGGGTCAGGCTGGACATAACACAGGTTTTAGATTAGCCTATGTTGGATTATATATCTGCAAAGCGTGGCTGCTTAATGCACAGAATCAAAATCAAATGATGGTAAATAGTATGGTGGGCTATATATACAGGTATTAGTGTGAGCACTGTATAGGTGACCAAATAGGATGGTTCAATCCTTGCATACTGTTCAGTATCAAAGGCATTAGTGGCAGTGTATATATCCTATAACATATAACAGTGCCAAAGGCATTGGTGGCAGTGTGTATATCACATAGCATATAGCAGTGGTCGCTCAAGTGGTCGCTCAAGTGCTAAACTGCTATATGCTATGTGATATACACACTGCCACCAATGCCTTTGGCACTGTTATATGTTATAGGATATATACACTGCTACTAATGCCTTTGATACTGAACAGTATGCAAGGATTGAACCATCCCATTTGGTCACCTATACAGTGCTCACACTAATACCTGTATATATAGCCCACCATACTATTTACCATCATTTGATTTTGATTCTGTGCATTAAGCAGCCACGCTTTGCAGATATATAATCCAACATAGGCTAATCTAAAACCTGTGTTATGTCCAGCCTGACCCATATTGATACTGATATAAAATACTGGATTATACCATACTATAATACACAGCGAGTAAAATGAAATACAACAGGAAGTATTTATACCATAATACATATATAATCTTAATTTGGTATATCCTTTAACATTTCAGGTCATTTGGGAGCCATTCTGGCCCATAGCCCTGGACCACAATTGTGATTAAGTGAGTCTTCCATATTGCC
The DNA here is from genome assembly GCA_033576555.1 of Oophaga sylvatica. NCBI lineage: Eukaryota > Metazoa > Chordata > Amphibia > Anura > Dendrobatidae > Oophaga > Oophaga sylvatica. The sequence continues at coordinate 179,136,128 of JARQOD010000005.1, read as the reverse complement.
ACTTTCTATTCACACTTACCCATATGACCATTAATTACTTATTATCCTATATCTCAGGTCCTAACTAATAATTAACCATCCAGGAGCGTATATAAAATTACAGAACTATAAGAGGAACTCTCTTCCACCAAGGTATTTGGTAGCCAGCATCCATATATTATAAAATATACTCGGGGATACTTCACTTAGGACAATATAGGATTACACAAACGATAGAGTACTTTGTCTTTTTTCAGGCAAACTGCCTTTCATTCATACTATTCCTTCGCCACAAGCAGTCGGGTAAGTATTGGAACTTCTCTTTATCACATCTTTTAGTACACCATCTATTTAATAGAATGAATTCACCATGGATGTCCTCCTCCTTGTTATTCTACTCTGGATAGATTCATTGGACATAAAAATGTATATATGTATATATAAAAATTTTTTGTTGTGCCTTATATTATGTTGTCATTATCCACTGTAATATATTGTAACATACTTTATGTTGCTATCAGATTGAGGAAGGCCCTTGTTGGGCCGAAACGTCTCTCTATCTGTTTTTGACTGCAATAAATCTGGAATCTCTCGTCCATAAGTTGAGTGCCAAGTTTATTCATTCACTGTTTATTGGTTGGGAAAACCTACTTGTGCACCATCACGGTAGTGCTGCGATATATTTTCACTATCCCAGTCAAACCAGACGCGGATGGTGAGAATTTTGATTAAGGCTATTACAGATTACTGTGACCGGCGTACCGGCTATGGTGATCGGTTTTCAGAGTAATAGACCTGGAGCACCGGTGTGCTCAGTGCAATTGGTAAGTTGTCAGTTACCAGAGCAGCTTGTACGTGTCAAAGGTTAAAAAGAAGGGCTTCGGATATTCTCCCGGGTGTCTGTTTCATTTGTACATGTTCCTGTCTGTATCGGGTACTGTTGCTTTAACAGTCAGAGCAGCAAGTGTTTCGGTTTTTTTATTGATAACTTCCTCACTGCAGGCAGCGGGCTATAAGCCCCCCTTTGAACCCCCTCTGCTAATCACGGTGTCACATCCGTTTTTGCTCTGTTTTTTTTTTCTGTTTTTTGTTTTAATCTGAGTTGGTTTGCTAGTCACAGGTGGAGCGCAGAGGTTTTGAGGAGTTGAAGCTGAGCTGTATCCATTTTTTCCTGCTCTATGCTACTTTTTTGATACTTGATTCCAGTGACACAAGCAAGCAGAGGTATAAGGGAACAGGGGAAGTGCCAGCAGCAGTGAAAGAAAAAAAATAAAGAGGAAGTTGTTTATGTCTGCATTCATCTCTCTCTGAATGCTTTTGAATAACAGACAAAAGTCTTAAAAGTATTTTTATTTTTATTTTTATCAATCATTTTACCAATCAGTTTTTCCACCTCTTTTCTGTTTTTAATTAGCTGTTTCAGTAACAAGGGTTTTTTCTTCTTGTCAACCTTATTGTTCCCTCCCCTTTTTGATCAGCTTTTTTTTTTGCTTTTGGAGTTTTTACTTTGGTCAATCTTTTTCCTATAATTTTTTACTAAACTGTGTAGGGCTTTCTTTTTTCTTTTTAAATCTAACTTTTGTTTGTAAATTTTATCTTTTAAGTAAATTTTTTAATAATTTTGGAGAGGTTTTTCTAATCAACTTATTTTAGAGTTTTCTTTTCTTCTTTTCTCCAACCATTTTGTGAATTTTTAATCACCTTTGTTGAATAGGTTTTTGGAATAGACACAGTACGTAGGCAGGAAGGGCTTAGCATGTGAATAGAAGGTCAGAGTTTCGTGAGAATCCAATGGACGGGCAGACTTTACGCTGCACAATGAATTAAATGTTTTTTGAAAGGCAGAGGAAAGTTTGTTTTTAGATTGCCGTCTGCTATAAAAGAGCAGTGGTGGTCTTGCATCGTGTAGAAGGTACAGCAAGTTATTTGAACAGACCAGGAAGTGATTTTTTTATGTGAATAAGATTGAAAAGGTGTTAAAGAAGCATTGAAATCATCTGTGAGGAAATGATCACGGACATGTCACAAGAGCAGAATTTAGAGTCTCACACATCAGATGTCAATCCTGTGGAGACACGGGACATGTGTAGTCTGCTCTCATTGAATAAGGAGCCTTGTGGAGAGAAAAATGCTCCCCGCCTCTCGCTACAGGGAGAAGGCATTTTTGTTTCAACGGTCCCCTCTCAAGCTGCGCAGGGGGGACACCCTCTCCTCTTTCTTCTCTCAGTCCCTTTCTCCTTTTTCTTCAGACTTCTGTAAGGTTCTGTGTACATGTTCCTGAAACTCAGTTTTTCCGTCAGCCATTTTACTTTCTGTCTTGCTGCAGCTGTCTTGCCCTCAGTCAATATGGAGTTTCCAGCTTGCATGTTTCCGCCCTGATTCTCTCCCTCTTGCTTCTTAAGCAGCCACAGCTGAGCAATCAGTGCTTCAGAATCAAGCCTGCAGTGTACCTGTGACCTGACTCCTGGAAGCCTTGGACCTTGTACTCCAGTTATTTCCTATTGTGGAACTTTGGAACACTCGTGGACTTTGGAACCTTGCTATTTGATAAATCCACGTTTGCATGGACTTATGGTAACAGAGAAGAGATCCTGAACCTGTTGTGGAGAGTGATTGCTGAGCTTAAGTTACTCTGGCCTGCTGTGTCTCCTGCTTTTGTATCTGCAAACTGTGTGACTATTATTGCCACTTGTATGAAGTAATACAAGACCTTCTATATCAAACCTGTGACTCCTGTGTTTTCATCGCACCCAAGCACAAGACACTATATGAACTGTACTCCTTACCAGGGCTGCCACTAGGAATTTCGGGCCCCATACTGGCAAAATTTATGGGGCCCCCCTTGAGACTCCGCCCAGGCTCCACCCCCCAGTTCCGCATCCACCCTAGCTCCTCCTCCACCATGCAAACCTTCCAAAATCCCTCCGCCCTTTCATGGAACAACTTCACTTCTGCACCATGCTCTCACCAATGACACATTCAGGCTATGCGCACACGTTCAGGATTATTTGCGTTTTTTTCGCAGGAAAAAACGCGTCAAAAACGCATGAATTAAGCATCCTATCATTTAGAATGAATTCCGCAATTTCTGTGCACATGGTGCATTTTTTTCCGCGAAAAAAACGCATCTCGGAAAAAGAACCAACATGTTCATTAATTTTGCGGAATTCTAGCCTTTTTCCCGCTATATTATTGACCTAGAAAGTTTACCGCGGAAAAAGTCAGTTTTTGCTCAGGAAAATTCTGCAAACATTCCTGAACGTGTGCACTTAGCCTAACACCAATCACTCGATGAATATGCAGCACTTTGCTTGTTTAGTATAATACACCCCATAGTCCTCCATATATTATAATGTGCACCACAGTCCTCCATATTGTAAAGTGCACACCACATAGTCCTCCATATAATATAATGTATCCATAGTCCTCCATATAGTATAATACACTCCTAATAGCCCTCAATATATTAAAATACATTCAGTCATCCATATAGTATAATACACTCCTCATAGTGCTCCATATAGTATAATGCACCGCCATAGTCATCCATGTAGTACAATTCACTTCCCATAGTATAATGCACCCCATAGTTCTTCATATGGTATAATGTATTCCCCATAGTCCTCGATACAGTATAATGCAGCCCACATATAGTATAATGCAGTCACCCTATACAGCATAATGCAGCCACCCCACAGAGCATAATGCAGCCACCCCAGAGTATAATGCAGCCACCCCACAGAGTATAATCTAAACCCCATAGAATATAATTGAGCCCCCTTATATAGTATAATGTAGCCCCTCCATAAAATACAATGTAGCCTGTTATGATTTAGTAGCTGAGGAGAGCAGGCAAAAAAGGAAATACACCAGAGAGGTTGGAATCTATGGGATTGCAGTACCCTGACTAACCACCACAACTAAAGGCAGCCGTGGAGCGTACCTACGTTGGTCCTAGACGCCTCGTCACAGCCTGAGAAGCTAACTACACCTAAAGACAGAAAGAGGAAAACTATCTGCCCCGGAGCAGATCCCCAAAGAACATAGAAAGCCCCCAAACATGTAATGGCGGTTAGACAAGAGGAAGTACAGACACAGACAGAAAATAGTATGAGCAAACGTTGGGGCCCAAACTTCCTAAATAGAAAAGGATAGGAAGGACACTTACTGCAATCCCAAAAAACCCTGAAAAGTACCAACTCTACTAATTAAAAAAACACCTGAGATCACACGACCTCTACCACCTAAATTAGTTCTCTGGTGTAACAAAAACTAAACAGCAGCCACTGAAAAAACTGGAAAAGGCAAATGAACAAACAACAGTGGCTTTACTAAACTGAGAGGAGCACAAGCCCCCGTAGGGGACTTGGCAGACCCCCACAGAAGTGCAGGACAAAATGCAAAAAGCAAGCACAAAAAACTAAAAGAAGAAAATGTCTTATCTGGTAGCAGAAGATGCAGGCACGAAACAGCAAGCTACAAAGTGAACAGGAATCAAAGATGAGACCAGAACAATTGATCACCGGCAACCCTGATGGGAGGGAACCTCCCTTATATAAGACCAGTCGTTAACACCTGATCGCCAATCTTCACAATCTTCATTGGATAGTTCAGTACTGTTTGTAACCACCAGAGGGAGCTTCTGCTCAGAATTCATTTCTAGCACATTCACAACAGTAGCCCTACTCATATAGTATAATGCAGCCCCATAGAATATAATGTAGCCCCCTCAAAGTATAATGAAGCCCCCATACAATATAATCTAGCCCCCCATAGAATACAATGTAGCCACCTCATAGAGTATGATGCAATCACCCCTCATAGAAAATAATAAATATAATACAGCCCCCCCATAGAATATAATGTATCCCCGAATAGAATATCATACAGCCTGCCTCCCCAAAGGAATATAACGTAGCCCCCATAGTATATAACACAGCCACAAAGTATATAACACAGCCACATATTATATAACAAGCCACCCTATAAAATATAATATATCCCCCTATAGTATATAACACAGCCCACATAGTGTACAGCGTGGCCCACATAGTATACAGCAGGGCCCACATAGTGTACAGCAGGGCCCACATAGTGTACAGCAGGGCCCACATAGTGTACAGCGTGGCCCACATAGTATACAGCAGGGCCCACATAGTGTACAGCAGGGCCCACATAGTGTACAGCAGGGCCCACATAGTGTACAGCAGGGCCCACATAGTATATAGCAGGGCCCACATAGTATATAGCAGGGCCCACATAGTATATTGCAGGGCCCACAAAGTATATAGCTGGGCCCCCATAGTATACAGCAGGGCCCACATAGTATATAGCAGGGCCCACATTGTATATAGCAGGGCCCACATAGTATATAGCAAGGACCCCATAGTATACAGCAGGGCCCACATAAAATATAGCAGGGCCCCCATAGTATACAGCAGGGCCCCCATAGTATACAGCAGGGCCCACATAGTATACAGCAGGGCCCACATAGTATACAGCAGGGCCCAAATAGTATATAGCAGGGCCCCCATAGTATATAGCAGGGCCCCCATAGTATACAGCAGGGCCCACATAGTATATAGCAGGGCCCCCATAGTATACAGCAGGGCCCCCCATAGTATACAGCAGGGCCCACATAGTATACAGCAGGGCCCACATAGTATATAGCAGGGCCCCCATAGTATACAGCAGGGCCCACATAGTATATAGCAGGGCCCCCATAGTATACAGCAGGGCCCACATAGAATATAGCAGGGCCCCCATAGTATACAGCAGGGCCCCCATAGTATACAGCAGGGCCCACATTGTATATAGCAGGGCCCCCATAGTAATACAGCAGGTCCCCCATTGATATATGCAGGGCCCACATTGATATAGCAGGGCCCCTATAGTAACAGCAGGGCCCCCATAGTATACAGCAGGTCCCCCATTGTATATTGCAGGGCCCACATTGGATATAGCAGGGCCCCTATAGTAGACAGCAGGGCCCCCATAGTATACAGCAGGGCCCCCATTGTATATTGCAGGGCCCACATTGGATATAGCAGGGCCCCTATAGTAGACAGCAGGCCCCCCATAGTATACAGCAGGTCCCCCATTGTATATTGCAGGGCCCACATTGGATATAGCAGGGCCCCTATAGTAGACAGCAGGGCCCCCATTGTATATTGCAGGGCCCACATTGGATATAGCAGGGCCCCTATAGTAGACAGCAGGGCCCCCATAGTATACAGCAGGGCCCACATTTTACAGCCCTCATCTCTCTTCCCCCCCAGGAATGGCCCCACAGCAGGACAGATTGATAAAAAAAAAAAAAAAACACTCCTCACCTCATCCTCGTGCCAGCGCTGCTCCCAGCTCCTGTCTCTGCTCTGCCCAGCACACAGTGAGCGCGCTGTGTCAGAGGCAGAGCAGGGAATGATGGGAGAGGGAGCGTCAGCTGACGCTCTCTCCTCCATTATTGCTTTGGACTGTACCGGCAGACGCAGATGCAGCGGCAGGGGCCCCCATAGCGGCTGCGTGATGTGCCGCTAGCTGGGGGACCCTTGAGGTGCAGGGGAGCCTCAAAATGTTGGGGGCCCCCGGGCCCGAGTGCGGACCAGCGTGCTCAGGCGGCGGGCCCCCCCTAATCACCGGGCCCCATACCGCAGTAAGGGTTGTCATGCCCTGATGGCGGCCCAGCTCCTTACATTACAAGATTCTGAAGCCAAACGTTAGTGTCTGCTGGGTCAGGAAAGGCTGTTTCTGCTGTAACTGTGGATATCAGATGTCCGGTTGTACTTTCTGTGATGACAGTGGTTGTGACTTCTCACAACCATTCCAGGTGAGCAATTCCCTTAAGTTTTTTTTCTGCAGAGTTACCACAGGTAAACACTATTGTTTTTTTTTTTCTTTCCTCTTTTGTGTCTGCTGTAACTGTGGATATCAGATGTCCGGTTGAACTTTCTGTGATGATAGTGGTTGTGACTTCTCACAACCATTCCAGGTGAGCAGTTCCCTTAATTTTTTTTCTCTCTGCAGTGTTACCACAGGTAAACACTATTGTTTTTTTTTCTTCTCCTCTCCTTCCAGTACTCCTGTCTTAAAAGATCTGGAAAATGGAGGCCCGCATAAAGGAACTTTGCGGAGTGACTGATAATATCCTTGCAGATTTGCAGACTATAAAAACCCGTTTTACAAACCTACAGGACCTCACTAATCACAATTTGCAAGTGTTTGGACAGACTGCCCAGGATTTGCGAGCCAGGATTGAGGTTCTAGAGGAGCGAGTCCAGGCTCCTGCCGTAGCCCCGAGTTCTGGGATTCCCAAGTTGCCCCCTTTTCGTTTTGGCGGTGAACGTGAGAAATTCAGGGGATTTATTAATCAATGCAATCTTTTTTTTTCTGCACATGCTTCACAATTTCCCACTGAACGATCTAAAGTGCTTACTATAATTATGTTGCTTACCAACAAGGCTTTGATGTGGGCAAACCCTCTGATTGAGACTGAGGATGAATGTTTGGATCATCTTGATGCTTTCATTTCAGCCATGGGACAGGTGTTTGATGACCCCAATCGAGGTGCAACAGCTGAAGCAGCCATGTTAGCTTTGCGCCAAGGTAAGCACTCGGTAGCTGAATATGCCTTGGATTTCAGGAGATGGGCCCTTGATACCACCTGGGACAGTTCCGCCAAAAAATCTATTTTTCGAAAAGGGTTATCTCCACTGATTAAGGATGAACTTGCTTGTGCCGACCCTCCCACTGCGTTAGGTGACTTTATTAACTACTGCATCCGTATTGATACTCATCTGACTGAACGCAGGCAAGAGAGATGGTTCGAAAGCAATCGCACTAACCTTTTCCTACCTTCCTCTCCAGCTAAGGAACCTTTGAGTAGGATCACACTGGAACCTGAACCTGAACCCATGCAGGTAGACTCTTTACAACGACGGGTTAGTGATGCACGCAAGGAACATCGTTTTAAGGAGAATCTATGTTTCTATTGTGGTAAGTCAGGGCACTTCATTATAAACTGCCCCAGCCGTTCTCGTAAGACTACTGCAGCACTCATTCACTGTGAGTGTTGCGAGAGGGGATCTGTCAGGTCCGAGCCTCAGGCTCCAGAGAGATCTGCAGCAACAGATCTTGATTTCTCGGACTTAAACTCCGTTACTTCTGAGGACGTTGACTGTGTAAACGCTGCAATTTTTCAAGTTTCCTCAGCGGTGTCCCAGCTGAGTTGTAAGAAAAACAATTCTCATTGCTTTCTTTCCATCAAACTCTGGGTTGACTCAGCTTGGGTGTCTAGCTCTGCTATGATCGACTCAGGGGCAAGTGGAAATTTTATGGATGTCTCCTTTGCTCTGAAACAGGGGATACGTTCAGTGAAGAAGGCTACTCCAGTACAGATGGAAACTGTGGATGGCTCCCTGCTGACCTCTGGACCAGTGGATCAGGAAACAGAGCCTTTGAGGGTTCTTATGGGTAAAGATCATCAAGAGAAACTGTCCTTTATGCTTATCTCTTCTCCCCACTTTCCCATTATTCTAGGGCTACCATGGCTGCAGGCTCAGAATCCTACCATTAACTGGGAGACCAAGGAATTACACTTTCCAGAGAAACAGATAAGTCCAAAAGTTTCAGCTTGCTCTGTTCCTAAAGGAACCATGTCAGTCCCTGAACTACCAGCTGTATACCAGGACTATGTGGATTTATGTGACAAGAAGAACGCTGACCAGCTTCCCCCTCACCGTCCATATGATTGTCCAATTGAATTATTGCCTGGAGCAGAGATACCTTTTGGTAAGATCTACCCCCTGGCGGGGCCCGAGCTAAAGGCTTTAAAGGATTACATAGACGAAAATCTAGCCAAGGGCTTCATACGCCCCTCTTCATCTGCTGCAGGTGCACCCATCTTCTTTGTAAAGAAGAAAGATGGATCTCTGAGACCCTGCGTAGACTATAGGGAACTCAATAAGGTTACTATTAGAAACCGTTATCCATTGCCTTTAATCCCTGAGTTATTGGAGAGAGTGCGACATGCCAAAATTTTCTCTAAACTAGATCTCCGTGGGGCCTATAACTTAGTCCGTATTAGACCTGGGGATGAATGGAAGACTGCATTCAGGTCACGCTATGGACACTTTGAATATCTAGTTATGCCTTTTGGTCTGAGTACCGCCCCAGCCACTTTCCAACACTTGGTGAATGACATCTTCAGGGATCTCCTAGATACATTCGTGGTGATTTATTTGGATGATATTCTAATTTTTTCTAACTCCACAGAGGAACATCATGGACATGTGAGAATGGTCTTGGAACGTCTAAGACAAAATCATCTTTACATCAAACTTGAAAAGTGTTAATTCCATAGGACCGAAATTCAATTTCTGGGGTATGTACTGTCTACACAAGGAATTAGTATGGATGGAAGCAAGACCCAAGCCATCAAGGATTGGCCAAGTCCTAGAAATGTGAAGGAGGTGCAGCGCTTCATCGGGTTTGCCAACTTCTATAGACGTTTCATTAGGAATTTCTCTGAGGTAGTGTCACCTATCACCCAACTTACCCGGAAAGAGTCTAGGTTCTCCTGGACTCCCCAAGCCCAGGAAGCATTTTCCCGTCTAAAAGATAAATTTACCACTGCACCTATCTTAGTACATCCCAACCCCGAACTTGCCTTTATAATAGAGGTGGATGCTTCAGACTGTGCCGTTGGAGCTATACTCTCTCAGAGAACAGGTGAGAAGAATGTCTTGCATCCCTGTGCCTTCTTTTCCCAGCAGTTGTCTTCGGCTGAGAGGAACTACGATGTGGGCAATAGAGAGTTGTTGGCCATTATTGCCGCCTTCTAAGAATGGAGACACCTTCTTCAGGGAGCTGCACAGCAAATAGTCGTCCTGACAGACCATCGTAACCTTGAATTTATCAGGTCGGCTAAGTGCCTGACTCCTCGCCAGGCTCGCTGGAATCTTTTCTTAAACCAATTTAATTTTATCATTTCTTACAGACCAGGATCGCGCAATGGAAAGGCTGATGCACTCTCTAGGATTTATTCAGCAGAGACACGTCCACTTACTCCTCCTAAGACTATTCTTCCTGACTCTAGATTCCTGGGAGTGATTCATAATCAAGACCTACTTAAGGACATCAAGGAAGCATACCATGCGGATTCCTTTTTGGCACAACCCCCAAGGGACGTAAGTCTTGTCTTTAAGAATGGTGTGTGGATTCAGGGACAACGTCTGTATATTCCTGAAACAGTCAGATTAAGAGTATTGCAACTCATTCACGATTCCAAGATAGCTGGGCATAGAGGAATTCTAAAGACACAGGAATTTCTTTCTCGTTTCTTTTGGTGGCCCACTTGCAGGAAGGATGTTTTAAACTATGTCACTTCATGTGAAGTCTCTGCAAGATGCAAAACACCTCGCTCCTCACCAACTGGTCTGTTGCAACCTCTTCCCACCCCGTCCCGCCCGTGGGGATCCATTTCTATGGACTTCATTGTGGAGTTACCAACCTCTCAAGGGAAGAACACCATTCTAGTGGTGGTTGATCGTTTAACAAAAGCAGCTCATTTTATCCCTTGTGTCGGCTTACCCACTGCAAGACAGACATCAGATTTGATGATTAAAAATGTGTTTCGCTTACATGGAGTACCAGATGAGGTTATTTCGGATCGAGGGGTGCAATTCACTTCAAGGTTTTGGCAAAATTTCTGTGCAGCATTGGACATTAAAGTGAACCTTTCTTCTGCTTTTCATCCTCAGACTAATGGACAGACGGAACAAACCAATCAGACCCTGGAGCAGTATCTTCGCTGCTTTATCTGCCACCTACAGGATGATTGGGTGGATCTACTTCCACTGGCTGAGTTCTCTTATAACAACTCTCAGAGCGCCTCCACTAAGCAGTCTCCTTTTTACTCCAATTTAGGTTATCATCCTAATATTCTTCCTCGATTTCCCATAGAAACGCCTTTGCCAGCAGTGACTGAAAGAATCACGTCTTTACAAAAGAATATGGATCTTCTAAAGGGAAATCTGGAATTGGCTCAGGAAAGGTACAAGAAAGCCGCAGATAAATTTCGTAAACCTGCACCAGCTTTCAAGGTAGGAGACCTGGTCTGGCTGTCAACCAGAAATCTTAAGTTAAGAATTCCATCATCTAAGTTGGGACATAAATACATTGGACCTTATAAAATCAGTAAAATTATAAGTGCTGTCGCTTGTCGTCTTCAACTGCCCAGAACTATGAGAATCCACCCTGTCTTTCATGTATCTCTACTAAAGGCTGCGACACCCAACACGTTTCCTGGACATTCTTCTCCTTGCCCTGACCCAGTGCTAGTCGATGGTCAGGAAGAATTTGTGGTGGAAAGGATTCTAGATTCCAGGTTGTATAGAAATCAGTTACAATATTTGATTAAATGGCAGGCCTACCCAGTGGAGGACAACTCATGGGAGCCAGTCAATAACGTTAATGCTCCTCGCTTGCTCCGTCAGTTTCATCAGAGGTACCCACACAAGCCTGGTCTGAGGTCATCCGGAGGTTGTCCCTAAGGGGGGAGTAATGTAAGTTTCTGTGTACATGTTCCTGAAACTCAGTTTTTCCGTCAGCCATTTTACTTTCTGTCTTGCTGCAGCTGTCTTGCCCTCAGTCAATATGGAGTTTCCAGCTTGCATGTTCCCGCCCTGATTCTCTCCCTCTTGCTTCTTAAGCAGCCACAGCTGAGCAATCAGTGCTTCAGAATCAAGCCTGCAGTGTACCTGTGACCTGACTCCTGGAAGCCTTGGACCTTGTACTCCAGTTATTTCCTATTGTGGAACTTTGGAACACTCGTGGACTTTGGAACCTTGCTATTTGATAAATCCACGTTTGCATGGACTTATGGTAACAGAGAAGAGATCCTGAACCTGTTGTGGAGAGTGATTGCTGAGCTTAAGTTACTCTGGCCTGCTGTGTCTCCTGCTTTTGTATCTGCAAACTGTGTGACTATTATTGCCACTTGTATGAAGTAATACAAGACCTTCTATATCAAACCTGTGACTCCTGTGTTTTCATCGCACCCAAGCACAAGACACTATATGAACTGTACTCCTTACATTACAACTTCTCTCCTCTTCCCTCGCTGCCATTCCTCTCTATCCTTCTTTCCCTATCATTCCTTTCTTCCCCTCCCTCACATCTCTGACACATCCATTTTCTTCTTCTTCTTCTTCTTTTCTCTTCCTCTCCATCTCTCAAATCTCTCTCTCCTTCTATCTCTTCTTCTTCTTCCCTTTCTCTCAAACCTTCTTCTTCTACTTCCCCCCTCTCTCCTCCTTCACTTTCTTCTCTCCCTCCTCCTCCTCCATCTCTCTCTCCTCCTTCACTTTCTTCTCTACCTTCTCCATCTCCATCTTTCTCTCCCTCCCCTCCTTCAGTCTCCTCTCTCTCCCCTCCATCTCTCTCTCTCTCTCTCCTCCTTCACTTTGTTCTCTCCCTTCTCCATTTCCATCTTTCTCTCCCTCCCATCCTTCACTCTCCTCTCTCTCCCCTCCATCTCTCTCCTCCTTCATTTTCTTCTCTCCCTCCTCTTTCCTCCTCATCCATCACACACCCCACTCCTTCTCCCTCACACCTCCCTTCTCTTCCCCTTTTTTCTCCTTCGTTATCAACTGGGTCAACGCCCAATCAAAGCAATGTGGTGTCTCTGTACTCAGTGCCCAAGCACAGTACAAACATTGCCAGTCATTATATCAGGAGAAGAAAGTGCAAATCTCCCTACACAAAACACTGCAGGTAGCCCCCAGACACAACAGTCAATAGAGCCCACAGCTCGGGCTCCACAGGGTGGAAGTGTAGCTACAGACACAAATGAGGAAACTCAGTACCCAGTGTATGCACCAAGCACACCATGTCACTTCTCATCTGATGAAGATGAAGACGCAACGTCATACATGCTGCCCAATACTAGTGAAGAAAACCCACAAGCACCAATAGGGCAGGGACAGGTAGAGGCATCATCCTATGAGCCCTTCATCCCAAGCCAGGTGATCAGTAGGCTGCCAGACCCAGTGATACACCCCATGCCATTTTGCAAAAAAATGCAGCAGATCCAGCAAACGTATGCATCAGCCTGAATTGATCTCTGGGCCGTAATGGAAATAAAAGCAGGTGATGCATTCTGGCCAATTATGAGAGAACACTTCAAGCTTCCAGCAGAATTAGATGCGTATGCCTGGGAGACAGGACCAAAGCTAATTGAACAGCTCAGAGAATGGGCCAAAAGCAGACTGACAGGACAAGCTCTCAGCCTACATGTCACAAGCCAAGACCAGACAGAGTCTGTAGAGAAGTTCCATGACAGAGTGATGCAAATCTTTCAAAATTTGGGCCTCATTACCCATGATCAGACACACAGACGGATGTTGGCACAGGCCTTTGTGCATGGACTGAGAGAACCAATCAGGAAACCACTGGTGGGAGCCAGGCCTGAGTACACATCAATAGCAATGGATACCCTGCTCGCAGTAGCAAAAAGGATTGAGTCCCGCTGGGACAGAGGGGACGTCCAGTGTTACAGCTGTGGCGGGTTTGGCCATTTCCGGAACCAGTGCAGAACACCGACTTCGCCCAGAAGAACAGGTCAAAGAAGAAACACAGAAAGCAGTGAAGAACCCCGTCCATAGGACAGGAGCACGCCAGGTCCACAGGGAACCCCACCAGTGGGACCGATATCCTGAGAGTGGATGGCGTAGTCAGATCTTTTCTTGTGGAACTCCGCAACCTCACCTATCTATCAGAGTCTTCTGCGTTCTGCATGGGAATTGATGGTCAAGTCAGATATTTCCAGATTATGAAGCCCCTGAGCGTGTGGACTCAGCTAGAACACTCCATCATGTCCCAGTTTGTTGTGTCAAAGACCTGCACCCTCAACCTGTTGGGAGTGGACCTACTGCAGAAGCTGAAGGCGACCAGAGTGTTCCAGGAGGATGGGACCGTGACACTTTCTTCACCCCTGACCCAAGAAGAAACAGGAACCTCAAACAACCACTGCAGACCTATCACAGGAGGTGCTGGACATAGTACCAGAAAGCCACTCCATCACCCAGAGTCAAGATGTCTCTGACCAACTGAAGGTCCAAGTGAACTCGCCTAAGAAGACGGCCTAAGAACTTTGACATTGGCCAGGATATTCAACTCAAGAAGGACCCTACTCACTTCATGGAATGGCAGCACCACATCCGGCTCTAACGCCAGAGGTTTCATCTTGTGCAAGCACCAGGAGGTGCCCCCTGCAATCAACCAGTTCACCCAGGCCCTGGACCGGCAAAAGGCCACTCAGCTCTTCAAACTGGTGCACAAATACTGACCTGAGACCGAGCTGGAGAAAAAAAAACAACTGATGGCCCGTGCTGAGAAAAAAACAGCCGGTGAAGGAGACGTCCCAACAAGAAGACCCCCTGTGATCAGAGCAGGTGCTAATACAGTGACTGCCTTGGTGGAGAACAAGAAAGCCAGCTGGTCATCATCTCTCATGATGTGGATCCTAGTAGACGGCTTGTTTTCCCCCAGCTCTGTGCCAGGAGATGGGAGTCCCCTGCCACATAGTGAAGGACAGGTCCAGACTGGGCTACCTCGCCCATCGGAATCAATCCCAGCTTTCCACAGTAAGGAAAAAGACTGTAAAAGGAGAACCGACCGAGTTCAGAATGGTCCAATGCCTGAAGGCCGTGAAAAAGGCTACGGTATTTGAAACCCCAACAGTGCTGAACCTGCACACTCTGCTCTCAAAAGTGCCAGCCACAGCAACAGTATTCACTGTGGTCAACCTGGCCAGTGCCTTTTTCAGTTTTCCCCTCCACTTGGATGACCTGTTTAGCTTCACGCACCAGTGCAGTGCATATGGACAGTGTTGCCTCAAGGTGCTCAGAACAAGCCCTTCAAGTTTCACCAAGACAATGTCCTCCATCCTCATCAACTGGATTGCAGAATATGCAGGAGTCACTCTTCTACAACACGTGGATGACCTCTTTTGTGTGGTTGACATCGATATCTGCACAGTCCATTCCTTGTCTCTCCTACTCTACATGGAGGAACGGCAATGCAAGGTCTGGAAGAACAAAGTCCAGTGGTGTCAGAAGCAAGTTACATCCCTGGGACACTGTACTGCCCACCAGACGAAACACCTGTCAAATGACTGGAAGACCACTGTGGAGAAGATGGCTCCCCCAAAAACTCCGAAGATGCTGTAGGCTTCCCTGGTTGCAGAACCTGGATCCTTGATGCCTCAGTCCTAATGCAGCCTCTGTGCGATAACATAAATGCAACCCCGATCCTTCTGTCGGACGCAGCCTTCAACTCATTCAGGAAATTGGAAGGACTCCATAGTCCCAGCGCCAATACCAGGCCTACCTGGACTTCGAGAAGCCTTTCCGTCTCTACCTGATGAAAGAAAGAAGGTCATGATACAGAAGTCCTGACATCCGATTATCAGGGGATGATGCGATTTAATCGCATCTGAGCGTTCGTTACACATCCGATTGACATTCGACTTGCAAGATTTTGTCGGTGGCTTGCAAAACCGACATATAATGGATCCAAATGAATAGTTTTAAAGTCACAAAAGAAAGAATAGATATATACACATAGAATACATAAATATATACATATATATATAATATATATATAATATATATATATATACAGTACAGACCAAAAGTTTGGACACACCTTCTCATTCAAAGATTTTTCTGTATTTTCATGACTATGAAAATTGTAGAATCACACTGAAGGCATCAAAACTATGAATTAACACATGTGGAATTATAAATTACACTTTACAAAAAGTGTGAAACAACTGAAAATATGTCTTATATTCTAGGTTCTTCAAAGTATCCACCTTTTGCATTGATTACTTCTTTGCATGCAGAAAAGGTGAACGGATAGACTCTACATGCCTAATTCCCACCGTGAAGCATGGAGGAGATGGTGTGATGGTGTGGGGATGCTTTGCTGGTGACACTGTTAGGGATTTATTCAAAATTGAAGCGGTGAGCGGTCCAGCTCACCCCAAACCATCTCGATTGGGTTCAGGTCTGGTGACTGTGGAGGCCAGGTCATCTGGCGTAGCACCTCAACACTTTCCTTCTTGGTCAAATAGCCCTTTCACAGTCTGGAGTAGAGATGAGCGGTGTTCGACTAGAACTGTTCGCCAATTTCAAATTCGAGCTGTTTTGGGCGGTGTTCGAGTCGTTCGACGAACCCGAACGATTTGGAAAAAATCCGGCTGTTCGAGGTTATGTTCGATAACTGTTTGTGCACCTAAATCGTCACTGGATTTTTTCACAGTTATGCTGAGAATCACTGTTAATACACATTTTGAGTGTCCAGCGTAGCATGGCATGGATCTCTGCAGAGATAATGAACATCTCCATTTTTTTTTCTCTTTTCCGCATTTCCAGTGGGCGGTGCAGTCTGTCAGCCTATCAGCAGCGCTCACACGGAGCGAGGTGCTTTTTTTCACACAAGCAAGGGCATGTGTCATTGGCTGTGTATGTCACATGTCCTTGCCCTATAAGAGCCAGCCATTTCCCCCCTCGCCACCATTTTCTCCGAGCTGCAGCTCAGTGTTAGATGGCACTGCTGCTGTTAGCACTATATTGTGTGTGCATTGTGCAACAGCGACTTGCAAGCGAAATCGCTGAGAAATAGAGAGGAAGGTTTAGGGAGTAGGGACTAGTTCGTAATTGTAGCCCTTTTGAGGGCTACGTTACATCAGTTCCTAGCAGTTTTAGCAGGCAGGTCTGTGCTCACTCTTAAATAGACAGATAGGTCAACTTGGGACAGTGACTATTTGTAATTGCAGCCCTTTTCAGGGCTAGGTTACAGCAGTTGCTATCACTTTTTGTCAGCTACACCAGCGTTCAAATCACTCCTAATTATTCGCTGCATCTATCCTGTTCAATAATTGTGTGCATAGTAGCAGTGTGTGCTACTCATTCTATTAGGGCATCTATACAAAGCTCCACCAGCCTTAAAAAATAAAAAATTCTATCTGCATGTTGCCTGGACACTAATTTTGGGCATAGTAGCAGTCTGTGGTACTCATTGTATTAGGCCATCTATACAAAGCTCCACCAGCCTTAAAAAAAAAAATTCTATCTGCATGTTGCTTGGACAATAATTTGGGCATAGTAGCAGTCTGTGGTACTCATTGTATTAGGCTATCTATACAAAGCTCCACCTGCCTTAAAAAGAAAAAAAAAATTCTATCTGCATGTTGCTTGGACAATAATTTTGGGCATAGTAGCAGTGTGTGGTACTCATTGTATTAGGCCATCTATACAAAGCTCCACCAGCCTTAAAAAAAAAAAAAAAAAAAATTCTATCTGCATGTTGCTTGGACAATAATTTTGGGCATAGTAGCAGTCTGTGGTACTCATTGTATTAGGCCATCTATACAAAGCTCCACCAGCCTTAAAAAAAAAAAATTCTAAGAATTTTTTGCAGCCATCGTTTTTTGTGGAAACAACTCCACAGTTGTCAATTAGGTAACCACCAAAATGAGTGGCAAAAGGCCTGCTGCTGGTGGAAAGGGGAATAGGCGTGTTGTGAATGGAAAAAATGTTGTGTCCGTGGGGTAGGTGTTAAAGCAACAGTAACATCTGCAGAAGAAAGACCATCTTCCAGCCAAACTAAGATGTCTACTTCTTTTAGTGGAAAATGTGGTACCATCCCTTTCTTACGGGCACGCCCATCGCTACAAATTCCAGATGAGGCACAAAAAAATAAGGTGCTTCAACAGATATCAAGTGCTCCTTTAAGTCGGCTCTCCACCTCAACTTCAACAACACAAAAACTCCAGTCCTCAGAGGTGTCACCCCAATCGCACTTGCTTCCTCACAGCTCCCAAGTCTCCAACTGCCCATCTGAGTATGGGGTAGAACAGATGGTTGAGTCTGCAGAGCTGTTTATTCATACTATAGCCTGGGAATCAGAGGTCGTCTCCACAGCTTCTGTGAATCCAGAGAGGAAATGATCTGCACTGATGCCCAGAAGGTTTATGAGTCTGATCCAGGACCAGATGAAGAAGGTTCAGAGCAAAATGTAGACCCTCGTTCCCAAACTGTAACCCCTGTTGGTGGAGACAATGAGGAAGACGATGATGAGACTCAAATACCAGATGTGAGCGTCAATTTGAGTTTTGTGTCAGGGCAGGAAGAGGTTGGGGGTGAGAACACACAGGGTGATGATGACGAGGTTGTAGATCCCACTTACTGTCAACCCAAGTGAGACAGTCGATGAGGTCAGCAGAGGAGGTGGAGGAGGATTCGATTGACGACGAGGTCAGGGTGCGCCTTCCTGGACAGAGACGTAGTACTGGAAGCACGTCACCAACTGCATCCTCAACCACAACTCTGCCTCTGACCACAAGTCAAGGTGGCTCTTCAGGTCGCATGGGTTCTAAGCCTTGCATAGCCTGGGCATTTTTTAACATTGATAAGGATGACCCAACTCGTGTTATCTGTAACATTTGTGACCAAAAGCTAAATAGAGGCCAAAAAATCCATAGTTTGAGTACTTCATGCATGAACCGTCACATGGATATGAAGCATAAGTTGCAGTGGCAAGCTCACTGTGCTACAATGCGGACTAGCGGGCCGGCCCAACCACAGTCTGCCCAATCTTGTGCATCCGCGACCGCGGCCTCTTCATCCTCTGTGACTGGGGGGACAGCAGTCAGACCTGTTTTGAGACTCAGACCTGGCACCTCTTTACCAGCAACAGCCAGTCAGATTGGCAGGTCATCAGTTCATTTGGAAGTGGAAACACCAGCTGGTGTTGAGCGCTCTCCGACATTGAGAGCACCACCTTTGGATGAAGGCAACCTAACTTTTGCGCCTGCATCTTCCTCACAGACCATCAGTTGTCCGGGGACACCCTACTCAACCCCGTCTACACACAACAGCCAGCCCTTGGTCACTCAGATGTGGACAAGTAAAAGACCATTTCCTCCTAGCCATGAGAAAGCTAAGAGGTTGAATTTCACCATCTGCAAGCTCTTAGCTACAGAAATGCTGCCTTTCCGCCTTGTTGACACAGAGGATTTTCGAGCCCTTATGTCCGTCGCAGTGCCCCAGTACCAAATGCCCAGTCGGCACTACTTCTCAAAGAAAGGTGTGCCTGCGCTCCACCAGCATGTCGCACACAACATCACCGCTTCTTTGAGAAACTCAGTGTGTGACGGTGCATTTCACCACAGACACTTGGATAAGTAGGCATGGACAGGGGCGTTACATGTCGCTGACTGGGCACTGGGTAACTATGGTGACAGCAGGACAAGGGGCTGCTGTCCAAGTCTTGCCGTCCCAACGAGTTGTGCGTCAATCCTCTTTATCTCGAAGTTCCTCCACTGCTTCTTCCTCCTCAACCTCCTCTCGGTCCTCCACCTGCACCCAAAGCCTGTCTGGTCATACCACGGGCTTTCTAACTGCGCAGAAGGGATCCTGCAGCACACCTCCTTGCTATGCTGGCAGAAGGGCTCAACGTAATCAGGCAGTTTTTACGTTGAAATGTCTGGGAAATGTGAGTCACACAGCTGAGGAGTTGTGGTCAGCTCTGGAGAACCAGTTTCATGAATGGTTGTCTCCACTGGACCTGCAACTAGGAAAGGCCGTGTGCGACAATGCCGCAAATCTGGGTGCGGCCCTTCGCCGGGGCAATGTCACACACGTGCCTTGTATGGCTCACGTGTTGAACCTGGTTGTCCAGCAATTTTTAGCCCACTATCCCGGACTACATGGCCTTCTGCAGAGGGCACGGTCGCTGTGTGCTCACTTCCGCCGTTCACATCCCGCAGCTCAGCGACTTACATCTCTACAGAAGTCGTTGGGCCTGCCACTTCACTGGCTAAAATGCGATGTGCTAACACGGTGGAATTCAACACTGCACATGTTGCAGCGACTGTGGCAGCACCGACAAGCCCTGGTGCAATACGTTCTCAATTATAACCTGGGCCAACGAGATCCAGAGGTGGGGAAAATCACGCTGGAGGAGTGGTCTCAGATCAGGGACCTATGCACCCTTCTGCACAGTTTTGAAATGGCCACGAAGATGTTTAGTGCTGACGATGCCATTATCAGCATGACTATTCCGGTGATTTACATGCTGTAGCAGATGTTAAACAGAATTCGGAGTCAGGTGGTGGAACAAGAGGAGGTGGAGGAAGTAGAGGAGGAGGAGTTGTATGCGGAAGGGCTAACATCTGCAAGGTCCAGACAGTCGGCAGCACCAAGGCGGCTGGCATGGGAGGGTGGGGGAGAGGGATTAACCAGGGTGCATGGTAGCAGCCAAACTAGTGAAGAAGGTGCAGGAACCCAGGAAGAAGTGGATGACGAACTGGCGATGGACATGGAAGACTCATCAGATGAGGGAGACCTTGATCACATTTCTGTTGTGCGAGGTTGGGGGGAGAGGGCAGAGGAAGGAAGCATGAGTCGTACCTCGCCACCAACACAACAGGGACTTGGTGCTCCCGGATGCGCAAGACACATGAGTGCCTTCTTGCTGCACTACCTGCAACATGACCCTTGAATTGTCAGAATTCGAAATAATCCTGACTACTGGGTAGCCACACTGTTAGATACCCGGTACAAAAGTAAATTTGCCGAAATAATTCCAGCCATAGAAAGGGATTCACGCATGCAGGAGTATCAGCAGAGGCTGTTGCAGAATCTTACATGTGCTTTTCCACAAAACACCAGTGGTGCACTTAGTGAATCTCACAGTTCTAACTTGCCAACCGTGGGACTGTCGAGTGTTCAGCACTCAAACCGTAACAGAAACACAGTATCTGCTGGTGTTCACAGCAATTTTGTGGAATCCTTTCACCAGTTTTTTAGCCCCTCCTTTGCAAGGCCACAGGAGACAAGAAGTCAGACACATAGTCAACGCCTAGAGACGATGGTACAGGAGTATCTCCAACTGAACATCGAAGCCATGACTGTGTCACTGGACCCTTGCTCTTTTTGGGCTTCCAATCTGGATAAATGGCCGGAGCTCGCCACTCACGCCTTGGAGATCTTGTCATGCCCCGCAGCCAGCGTTCTCTCTGAACGTGTGTTCAGCGCTGCTGGTGGTGTGCTGACAGATAAGCGCATGCGGCTGTCCACTGAGAATGTAGACAGACTCACGTTCATAAAGATGAACAAATCATGGATCCACCAGGACTTTTCTACCCCTGTGTCATCCTGGGGAGAGTAAAAGCTTGAGGATTTGGTAAAATCACCTCACCAAACGTTTTAAGCTTTAAAATTGCTAATAATTTGTAGCTGCATCTAGGCTGGAAAATAATTTTGGGCCTGTAGCAGTGTGTGCTACTCATTCTAATAGGCCATCTATACTAAGCTCCACCAGCTTTCAAATTAATAATTATTTTTAGCTGCATCTTGACTGTAGAATAATTTTGGGCCTGTAGCAGTGTGTGGTACTCATTCTAATAGGCCATCTATACTAAGCTCCACCAGCTTTCAAATTAATACTAATTTTAAGCTGCATCTTGCCTGTAGAATAATTTTGGGCCTGTAGCAGTGTGTAGTACTCATTCTAATAGGCCATCTATACTAAGCTCCACCAGCTTTCAAATTAATAATTATTTTTAGCTGCATCTTGCCTGTAGAATAATTTTGGGCCTGTAGCAGTGTGTGGTACTCATTCTAATAGGCCATCTATACTAAGCTCCACCAGCTTTCAAATTAATAATAATTTTTGTTCTCTCTGAACGTGTGTTCAGCGCTGCTGGTAGTGTGCTGAGTTTGACAGATAAGCGCACGCGGCTGTCCACTGAGAATGTAGACAGACTCACGTTCATAAAGATGAACAAATCATGGATCCGCAAGGACTTTTCTACCCCTGTGTCATCCTGGGGAGAGTAAAAGCTTGAGGATTTGGTAAAATCACCTCACCAACCGTTTTAAGCAACTCTGGGGCAATTGATGCTACTTAAGTGGTGTCTGTGCCCCAAATTTTTGGAAAAAATGGAGACTCTTTTTGGAGTCCCCTTGCTGTGTTTTGGCATCGTCAATTACAGGTGGGTTGGGTCTTTCCCCACCCCCCTTTTAACCGTAAGAAACTACATACACTATGGCTTGGGGTAACACAGATGGTTGAGTGTGAAGACTAGAGCTGTTTACTCATACTATAGCCTGGGAATCAGAGGTCTGCTCCAAAGCTTGAGTGTCTGCTAGTCAGCGGAGTAGCCACCGGCTGTAGATATAATTACAAATTTTTAACTGCATCTAACCCAGACAATAATTTTGGGCCTAGTAGCAGTGTCTGCTAGTCAGCGGAGTAGCGAACGGCTGTAGATATAATTACAAATTTTTAACTGCATTTAACCCAGACAATAATTTTGCAACCAAATTCAGATAGATGGTTTCAAAGGAGCTCCAGGCTGGCGATAAAGGAAGATGAGATTAAGGTTGTCTGCTGCAGCTCCTGCCAGGTACATCAAGAGAGGATCAGACATAAGTGATGATAAAGCAATCCGGTCATAAGGAGCGCGAGGGACGCAATTCAGCTGATATTGAAAAGTCTTCACTTATTGATATCCACAACGCGTTTCAACGGAATAGCTCCGTCTTCCTCAGGTGGCAGTTATATATGGAATGGAGTAGGAAAGCTATATAAAGGTGGAGCAGCAAATGAAAATTAAAAGGCAATTAATCAGAACACCCACATGATTAAAAATGCAAATATGGCTGAAAAAAGAAAAAAAACAAAAAAAAAAACACAGATAAATTGAATAAAAGCAACGTAAAAACGACATAAAAACAATGTACACAAGGAAAAATAAATGAAAATAAATAAATAAATAACAAAATGCATATATTACGTGACTTTTTCAATACTGAGGTTTAACCCTCAGGGGCCAGTGTACCAAGTTTAAAAATCCAGAAACTCTCCCTTGTTATTAGATTATTATACCGATCAGGCATATCATGTGGTATCTGGTCAATAACAGTGAGTTTTAACAAATTCAAATTCTTTTGGTGCACTAGGGAGAAATGTTTTGAGAGACTGTGTAGCATGAACCCATTTCGGATATTTTGACGGTGCTTGTTGAGCCTTGCATGCATCGTCTGTATCGTCCGACCGATGTGCTGCAACTCACAACCGCACTCAATTAAATAAATAATGTAGCACGATTGGCAATTGACATAACATAACAGTTCATTTTAAAAATGGTGCTGTGGTACGAAATTGAAATTCTTGCACCCCATTCATAACAGAGACGCAACATAAACACTTAGAGGTCCTACATGCAAAACAACCCGGATTAGAATTTATCCAGGTTGCAAATGAAGATAAGGACTTGAGAGTTGTGATGCTGGGGGAAACTAGATTTTGAAGAGTTCGGTTTTTCCGAAAAAACGACAATAATTTTGGGCCTAGTAGCAGTGTCTGCTAGTCAGCTGATTAACACAGCTGTTAAGCAAGCTACACCACCTGTACTTTTTACACTTAATTTTTTCAAAGGAAATGCTTCGGGCCCCCGGGAAAATCAGTGAAGAGCATCGGGGAGGCACCCCAAGGCACAGGGGCTGTGAGTGGCGGTAGGACGCCTTGCAGTGGACAGCCAAGCTCAATCCTTATAAAAGCTTTTTAACTGCAGCAGCTTTACTGGACACTACTGGACCTGGCATTACCGCGGCTGCTGGCATGAGACTTGCCCTCCAATAGATCCTTGTAAAAGGATTTAAAGTGTACTCATTCAAATTAGAGAGACAATTTAAATAAAAATGATTAGACCTGCCTCCACCGCAGGGGGGCTCGCTCGACCCACCAGCGGACAGGCACCAGTATTGGGAGAGGGGGGCTGGCCATCAGGGTCCACCGCAGCTCTGGCACAAACCCGGTGACACGCAGGTCGCACGGGGAGGAACGGACTGGCCGTGTCGGCTTGGCACTTTTTTGGTTTTAGAAGGGCATGACATGCCTATATCTGTGTCTCCCCCTCCTTTTACTCCTCCACCTCTTTTCTTTTCGCTTGACTATACGTACTTGTCACTTTTCCATGTGTTAGTTGTGTCTTGTGAGCAATTTGTCAGCTTTTGGACACCTTTGAAGTGTTTTCTATGTGTTTTCTAGTTCTTTCTATGTGTTTTGGTTTGCCTGCCATTGGTTTTAATGGTGTTCGACAGTGTTTGACGAACAGTTCGACGAACAGTTCATCGAAACGAACTGAACTCGAACACTACGGGGGTGACTCATCACTAGTCTGGAGGTGTGTTTGAGGTCATTGTCCTGTTGAAAAATAAATGATGGTCCAACTAAACGCAAACCGGATGGAATAGCATGCTGCTGCAAAATGCTGTGGTAGCCATGCTGGTTCAGTATGCCTTCAATTTTGAATAAATCCCCAACAGTGTCACCAGCAAAGCACCCCCACACCATCACACCACCTCCTCCATGCTTCACGGTGGGAACCAGGCATGTAGCGCCCATCCGTTCACCTTTTCTGCGTGCAAAGCAATAATCAAAGCAAAAGGTGGCTACTTTGAAGAACCTAGAATATTAGACATATTTTCAGTTGTTTCACACTTATTTGTATAGTGTAATGTATAATTCCACATGTGTTAATTCATAGTTTTGATGCCTTCAGTGTGATTCTACAATTTTCATAGTCATGAAAATACAGAAACATCTTTGAATGAGAAGGTGTGTCCAAACTTTTGGTCTGTACTGTATATATATATATGTCATTGAGACATATATATATATATATATATATATATATATATATACATATATTTATAGTTCATACACTTCTACATAGTGTAATAGCCGCTAATTCAATTGCCGGCTTTTGTGAAATTACATACCCGACATGAAATGACACATGGTTTACATACAGTTAACTATGTCATTTCATGTAGTTTGATATATGGTTTCCACTAACAATTACATGAGTGATTGTGCAAAATTTCAGACATGTAGGGTTAATTAAAGGGGTAAAAATTTTTTGAAAAAAATGCGTGGGCTCCCGTGCTATTTTCTCAAACCCGACAGACAAAGCCAGCGAGTGGGGGCAATAAATAATAGCCTAAGGGGGGTTGCATTTATTTTTTTTCCCCCCCTGGCTACTAACATCTGCCCCCAGCCACCCCAGAAAAGGCAAATCTATATGTAGAAGCGCCCTTTCTGGCACTTTGCCTATCTATTTCCCATTGGGCCCCGTAGTGGTGGCGGGAAAGGATTAATAATGGGTTAAAGCCACCTTGCTATTGAAAGGTGACTTTAAGCCTGGTTAATAATTGAGAGTTGTCAATTAGACAACTGTCAATTATTAATCCTATTGAAGGAAATAAAAAAACACAAACACATTAATAATAAATAATTTTAATGAAATAAAACACACAGTTTTTGACCATCTTTTATATCCGTGCGAAGCTCTTGCTCTCCTGTAATAAGGAAAAAATAATAAAACAACATTATTCTTACTACTGCCGTTCTGTCAGGTCCCACGCTGTAATCCTTCACAAAGGGTTAACTGGCTTACAGCCAAGCGCGCAGCTAATGCTGCCTGCTCAGCTGTAAGCCGCCAAAAGAATGAGCTTATCTCCGGGCCGAGAGGAGAGAAGTGATTATGTGGAAGCTTAATTGATTGCTTCCCAGCTAATCAGTTCAGATCACTGGGGACACCGCACAGCTCAGGGTTTTGGGGGGT
>JARQOD010000005.1:179076385-179110347 GCA_033576555.1 Oophaga sylvatica | reverse complement strand
GAGTGAGAGCGGGACTCGGCAGAGTCGGGCAAGAGGTCAAACAAGCCGACTTAAATAACCAGAGGGTAACGAAATAACCAGGAAATGAGACTGAGGGGTAGTCAAATATAAGCCAAATTCGGAAACTGGACAGGAATGCAGTAACCAAGGGCACAGACAAGGGGGTAGTCAGAGAGCAAGCCAGAGATCAGAACCGGAGAATAGCAGAGATACAGAATCAGAGCGCAGACACAAAACGAGGGACAAACCGAATCATACACAAATCAAGCACACATGAACAAGCGGTATACATGAGTATAACAAGGTCAGCTGCTCAGCCGAGAACGGAAGTATCACCGACAAGGAACCCCACACAAGGGCGGGTAAATATAACCCTCCTCAGACCAAAGAGAGGCCATGGAAAGTTAACCCCAGCAAGCCTCCTCTTAATGGGGGCCACCGGACCCCCCAGGCTTCCCAGGATGCTTGACATGAAACACCCGAACCAAACGATCAGCATGTACGGAACGAGCCAGAACCCAAGACTGATCTTCCGCAATATACCCATTCCAGTGTACAAGATACTGCAAGGTACCATACGCCCACCGAGAATCCAAAATGCGTCCTACCTCATACTCCATGTGACCATCAACTAGTACCGGAGAGCAGCAGACAAAGACCCATCATCAACAGAACCCAAAGGCTTCAAGAGAGATTTGTGGAAAACATTGGAGTTCTTAACCCCTCTCTGCCATCAGACGTACTATTCCGTCCATGTGACCCTGGACCTAATTCCCATGGACGGAATAGTACGTCATGGGCGATCAGCTGCGCTCCCGGGGGGAGCGCAGCTGATCGCCGCCGGGTGTCAGCTGATTATCACAGCTGACACCCGTGACTGTGTGACAGGAGCGGTCACGGACCGCTCCCGGCACATTAACCCTTGGCACAACGCGATCAAACATGATCGCGGTGTACCCAGGGCACAGGGGAGGATCGCGCAGGCAGGGGGCTCCCTGCGCGCTCCCCTGAGACCCTCAGAGCAGCGCGATGTGTCGCGCTGTTCCGAGGGTCCGTCCTCCCTCCAGGTCCCCGGATCCAAGATGGCGCCGGGGTCCTGCAGGGAGGCGGCTTCCTCAGTGCCTGCTGAGAGCAGGCGCTGGGGAAGCCTGCAGCAGTGCCAGAGTGCTGTGCACACTGTCACACCAGCGATCTGCTAAAATACAGTGATGTCCCACCCTGGGACAAAGTAAAAAAGTAAAAAAAGTAAAAATAAAAAGTGTAAAAAAAAATCATAAAAAAAAAAAAAAATATTCCCCAATAAATTCATTTTTTCCTGTAAATAAAAAAAACAAAACAATAAAAGTACACATATTTGGTATCGCCGCGTCCGTAACGACCCCCCCTATAAAAATGTCCCACTAGTTAACCCCTTTAGTGAACCCCTTAAAAAAAAAAAAAAACGAAGCAAAAAATCAATGCTTTATCATCATACCGCCGAACAAAAAGTGAAATAACACGCGATCAAAAAGACCGATATAAATAAACATGGTACCAGTGAAAACATCATCTTGTCCCGCAAAAAACGAGCTGTCACACAGCATCATGAGCGAAAAAATAAAAAAGTTATAGCTCGCAGAATAAAGCGATGCAAAAATAATGATTTTTTATATAAAATTGTTTTCATTCTATAAAAGCGCCAAAACCTAAAAAAATGATATAAATGAGGTATCGCCGTAATCGTACTGACCCGAAGAATAAAACTGCTTTATCAATTTTACCACACGCGGAACGGTATAAACGCCTCCCCCAAAAGAAATTCATGAATTGCTGATTTTTGTTCATTCTAACCACCCAAAAATCGAAATAAAAAGCGATCAAAAAACGTCACGTGCTCAAAAATGGTACAAATAAAAATGTCAACTCGTCCCGCAAAAAATAAGACCTCACATGACTCTGTGGGCCAAAATATGCAAAAATTATAGCTCTCAAAATGTGGTGATGCAAAAAACTATTTTTTGCAATAAAAAGCGTCTTTTAGCGTGACAGCTGCCAATCACAAAAACCCGCTATAAATAGTAAATCAAACCCCCTTTATCACTCCCTTAGTTAGGGAAAAATAATAAAATTAAAAAAATGTATTTATTTCCATTTTCCCGTTAGGGTTAGGGTTGCGGCTAAAGTTAGGGTTAGGGTTGGCGCTAACGTTAGTATTAGGGTTAGGGTTGGCGCTAACATTAGGATTAGGGTTGGGATTAGGGTTATGGGTGTGTTAGGGTTAGGTTTGTATTTAGGGTTGGGACTAGGGTTATTGGTGTTTGGGGTTAGGGTTGGAGTTAGAATTGGGGGGTTTCTGCTGTTTAGGCACATCAGGAGCTCTCGAAATGTGACATGGCGTCTGATCTCAATTCCAGCCAATTCTGCGTTGAAAAAGTCAAATGGTGCTCCTTCACTTCTGAGCTCTGCCATGCGCCCAAACAGTAATTTATCCCCACATATGGGTATCAGCATACTCTGGACCCCAAGAGTTATTGTGCAATTTGGCCTATTTCTCCTGTTACCCTTGGGAAAATAAAAAACTGGGGGCGACAAAATCATTTTTGTAAAAAAAAAAATGATTTTTTTGTTTTTACGGCTGTATGTTATAAAACTTCTGTGAAGTACTTGGGGCTTCATAGCGCTCACCACACTTCTAGATAAGTTCCTTGTGGGGTCTATTTTCCAAAATGGGGTCACTTGTGGGGGGTTTCCACTGTTTAGGCGCATCAGGGGCTCTCCAAATGCGACATGACGCCCCCAGACCATTCCATCAAAGTCTGCAATCCAAAACGTCACTACTTCCCTTCCGAGCCCCGACGTGTGCCCATACAGTAGTTTTCTCCCACATATTGGGTATCAGCGTACTCAGGACAATTTGGACAACAACTTTTGGGGTCCAATTTCTCCTGTTACCCTTGTGAAAATAAAATATTGGGGGCGAAAAAAATCATTTTTGTAAAAAAAAAAAGGATTTTTTATTTTTACGGCTGTACGTTATAAACTTCTGTGAAGCACTTCGGGGTTCAAAGTGCTCACCACACATCTAGATAAGTTCCTTGTGGGGTCTATTTTCCAAAATGGGGTCACTTGTGGGGGGTTTCCACTGTTTAGGCGCATCAGGGGTTCTCCAAATGCGACATGACGCCCCCAGACCATTCCATCAAAGTCTGCAATCCAAAACGTCACTACTTCCCTTCCGAGCCCCGACGTGTGCCCATACAGTAGTTTTCTCCCACATATTGGGTATCAGCGTACTCAGGACAAATTGGACAACAACTTTTGGGGTCCAATTTCTCCTGTTACCCTTGTGAAAATAAAATATTGGGGGCGAAAAAATCATTTTTGTAAAAAAAAAAGGATTTTTTATTTTTACGGCTGTACGTTATAAACTTATGTGAAGCACTTCGGGGTTCAAAGTGCTCACCACACATCTAGATAAGTTCCTTGTGGGGTCTATTTTCCAAAATGGGGTCACTTGTGGGGGGTTTCCACTGTTTAGGCGCATCAGGGGCTCTCCAAATGCGACATGACTCCCCCAGACCATTCCATCAAAGTCTGCAATCCAAAACGTCACTACTTCCCTTCCGAGCCCCGACGTGCGCCCATACAGTAGTTTACTCCCACATATTGGGTATCAGCATACTCAGGACAAATTGGTACAACAACTTTTGGGGTCCAATTTCTCCTGTTACCCTTGTGAAAATAAAATATTGGGGGCTAAAAAATCATTTTTGTAAAAAAAAAAAGAATATTTTTATTTTACGGCTGTACGTTATAAACTTCTGTGAAGCACTTCGGGGTTCAAAGTGCTCACCACACATCTAGATAAGTTCCTTGAGGGGTCTAGTTTCCAAAATGGTGTCATTTGTGGGGGGTTTCCACTGTTTAGGCAGATCAGGAGCTCTCCAAACACGACATGGCATCCAGCCAATTCTGCGTTGAAAAAGTCAAACGGCGCTCCTTCCCTTCCAAACTCTGCCATGCACCCAAACAGTGGTTTACCCCCACATATGGGGTATCAGCGCACTCAGGACAAATTGCACAATAACTTTTGGAGTCTTGTTTCCCTTGGGAAAATAAAAATTGGGGTGAAAAGATCAATTTTGTGGAAAAAATATAATTTTTTAATTTTACGGCTCTACGTTATAAACTTGTGTGAAGCACTTGGGGGTTCAAATTGCTCACCAAAGATCTAGATAAGTTCCTTAGGGGGTCTAGTTTCCCAAATGGGGTCACTTGTGGGGGGTTTCCACTGTTTAGGCACATCAGGGGCTCTCCAAATGCAACATGGCGTCCAATCTCAATTCCAGCCAATTTTGGTTGGAAAAAGTCAAATAGTGCTCCTTCCATTCCGAGCTCTGCCATGCGCCCAAACAGTGGTTCCCCCCACATATGGGGTATCAGCGTACTCAGGACAAATTGGACAACAAATTTTGTGGTCCAATTTCTCCTGTTACCTATGGGAAAATAAAAAATTAGTGACTAAGAGATAATTTTTGTGGGAAAAAAATAGGATTTTTTATTTTCATGCCCGGGCATTATAAACTTGTGTGAAGCACTTGGGGTTCAAAGTGCTCACCAAAGATCTAGATAAGTTCCTTAGGGGGTCTAGCTTCCAAAATGGGGTCACTTGTGGGGGGTTTCCACTGTTTAGGCTCATCTGGGGCACTACAAACGGAACATGACCCCCATCAATGTTTGCATTCCAAAACGTTACTGCTTCTTTTCCAAGCCCTGCCGTGCGCCCAAACAGTTTCCCCCCCCCACATATGGGGTATCAGCGTACTCAGGACAAATTGGACAACAAGTTTTGGGGTCCAATTTCCTTGGAAAAATCAAAAATTTGGGACTAAAAAATCATTTTTGTGGAAAATTGTTTTTTTTTTTTTCACACCCAGGCATTATAAACTTTTGTGAAACACTTTGAGTTTCAAAGTGCTCACAACAGATCTAGATAAGTTCCTTAGGGGGTCTAGTTTCCAAAATGGTGTCACTTGTGGGGGGTTTCCACTGTTTAGGCGTATCAGGGGCTCTCCAAACACGACATGGCGTCCAATCTCAATTCCAGCCAATTTTAGTTTGAAAAAGTCAAACGGCGCTCCTTCCCTTACGAGCTCTGCCGTGTGCCCAAACAGTGGTTTTTCCCCAATATGTGGTATTGGCGTACTCAGGAGAAATTTCACAACAACTTTATCTGTCCATTTTCTCCTTTTACCCTTGTGAAAATAAAAAAAAGTTTGTAAAAGATCATTTTTGTGGCTAAAAAGTTAAATATTAATTTTTTCCATCCACGTTGCTTCAGCTCCTGTGAAGCACCTGAAGGGTTAATAAACTTCTTGAATGTAGTTTTGAGTACCTTGAGGGGTGCAGTTTTTATAATGGTGTCACTTTTGGGTATTTTCTGCCATATAGACCCGTCAAAGTGACTTCAAATGTGAGGTGGTCCCTAAAAAAATGGCTTTGTAAATTTTGTTGTAAAAATGAGAAATCACTGGTCAACTTTTAACCCTTCTAATTTCCTAACAAAGAAAAATTTTGGTTCCAAAATTGTGCTGATGTAAAGTAGACATGTGGGAAATGTTATTTATTAACTATTTTGTGTGACATATTTCTCTGTTTTAAGGGAAAAAAATTCAAAGTTTGAAAATTGCAAAATTTTTAAAATTTTCGCCATATTTGCGTTTTTTTCAAAAATAAACGCAAGTTATATCGAAGAAATTTTACCACTAACATGAAGTACAATATGTCACGAGAAAACAATCTCAGAATCGCGAAGATCCGTTGAAGCGTTCCAGAGTTATAACCTCATAAAGAGACAGTGGTCAGAATTGTAAAAATTGGCCCGGTCATTAACGTGCAAACCACCCTTGGGGGTGAAGGGGTTAAAAGAGGCTGGGAGACGCAACTTAAAGGCGACCGGATTAACAATATCAGCAATTTCATATGGGCCAATAAACTTAGGACCCAGCTTAGCAGAGGGAACCTTAAGTTTAATGTTTCAAGTGGACAACCACACTTTCTGTCCTACCTGGAAATTAGGACCTGACACTCGCTTTTTATCCGCAAAAAAATTATACTTTTTCTGAGCCTTGGTAATGTTTAGTTGAACCTTGGACAACAACTCCTTAAAGAAACAGCTCCCACCTCCATGGGTTCAACAGATGACGAGGAATCAACCTTGACAGGGTACGAGGGGGTCTCCTGTTACCTCACTTCTCTAGCACGGAGTCTACGGTCCATGCGGACGGCTTGTGTCATGGCTTCTTCGAGAGAGTCCGGTGGGGGATGTAACGCCAAGACGTCCTTAAAGTGCTCAGAGAGGCCTCTGCAAAACAATCACCTGAGAGCCTCAACATTCCATGACACCTCTGCGGCCCTCCGCCTAAACTCAGAACAGTGAAGTAAGAAAAAACTGACTGGCACATCCAGACTAGTGTGAATTAGGTGCAAACCAGGAGCAGCTACCTCCATAGACAACATACAAAAAAAAGGTTGCACTCTATCATGCAAAAGCTTGTCAATGTGAAATATGAAACATGAATAGCAATATGGCTTTTGAATATTAGGAAAAAATGAATGAGACGCTTTGCACAAAATTTGGCCAAATAATGCCTGCCCATACACCATCGTCAAGGTGGTCTCAAAACGTATGGGTCCCTGCCTATGTGAACATACCTCTATTAGGCTGATATCTGAATTCCTGGGTGAATGTGGACACCTCTGTCAGTAAAGCCTGCCTTTCTGGGTAAGCAAGAACCTGCTGTAATTAAAATCACCACATGGTGATGGGAGGAGTGCTCGGTCAGTAAGCTAACATTGAAGTAAGAAAAAAGAAAAAACTGACTGGCACATCCAGACTAGTGTGAATTAGGTGCAAACCAGGAGC
This sequence comes from Oophaga sylvatica, assembly GCA_033576555.1. Lineage (NCBI taxonomy): Eukaryota > Metazoa > Chordata > Amphibia > Anura > Dendrobatidae > Oophaga > Oophaga sylvatica. The sequence goes on along the minus strand of JARQOD010000005.1, from coordinate 179,103,443 downwards.
AGCTACCTCCATAGACAACATACAAAAAAAAGGTTGCACTCTATCATGCAAAAGCTTGTCAATGTGAAATATGAAACATGAATAGCAATATGGCTTTTGAATATTAGGAAAAAATGAATGAGACGCTTTGCACAAAATTTGGCCAAATAATGCCTGCCCATACACCATCGTCAAGGTGGTCTCAAAACGTATGGGTCCCTGCCTATGTGAACATACCTCTATTAGGCTGATATCTGAATTCCTGGGTGAATGTGGACACCTCTGTCAGTAAAGCCTGCCTTTCTGGGTAAGCAAGAACCTGCTGTAATTAAAATCACCACATGGTGATGGGAGGAGTGCTCGGTCAGTAAGTTAACATTGAAGTAAGAAAAAACTGACTGGCACATCCAGACTAGTGTGAATTAGGTGCAAACCAGGAGCAGCTACCTTGACATTTTTTTTTTTGTATAAACTCAGAACAGTACCACTCAGCTGAGTGCTTTCCCTGGGATAGAATCAAAACCATGTCCTCAACCAGTTGCACACGATCAGGTTCATCATAGATATGCCCAAAGGCCTCAGAGAACCAATCCACAGACATTCTTTTCGGAGCAGTAAGGGAAAGAGAAAAAGCCCAAGCCTGCGGATCCTCCCTTAATAAAGAGATTACAACCCCCACCCTTTGAGCCTCATCCCGTGACGAACGGGGTCGCAAAGAAAATAATAACTTACACCCATCTTTAAAGGCCCCACATTTTTTCTTATCCCCAGAGAAAGTATCAGGTAACTTAACTGGAGGTTCAGGGGAAAACAACGAAACATCAGTTCTCCCCCACCCTTAGCCCCAGAGAGAGGAGCACTCTGAACTGCCTGTGCAACCTCCCTGTGAACCTGCTGATGGGACTGAGCCAAATTCATCTGCTCTACAGATAACTTTTGCATCATCTGGGTTGAATTAGTGACCTGCTCTGAGAGAGCACGAAGAGGATCCATAATAAACACGAGAAAACCCTAATGCCCCATGCAAGGGAATTTTTTTTTAAGGTCAGTGATAATGTGAGGGACACACCCATTGTATATCTGAATGCACACCAGGGAAAAGAGTGGGGAAACAACAGTCTCAGGAGCATAAAGCTGCTGCTCAGTGCTAACAGGACCCGAGACATGTGACCATCAGGGAGTGGCTGGACCGTGCGGCTGTTGCTGAGTGCTAACAGGACCTGAGACACATGACCACCAGGGGAGTGGCTGGACCGTGTGGCTGTTGCTGAGTGCTAACAGGACCTGGGACACGTGACCACTGGGGGGAGTGGCTAGAGGTGGGGCTAACTCCCGTGCGAAGGAGAGAGTGAGAGCGGGACTCGGCAGAGCCGGGCGAGAGGTCAAACAAGCCGAGTTAAATAACCAGAGGGTAACGAAATATCCAGGAAATGAGACTGAGGGGTAGTCAAATATAAGCCAAATATGGAAACTGGACAGGAATGCAGTAACCAAGGGCACAGACAAGGAGGTAGTCAGAGAGCAAACCAGAAATCAGAACCGGAGAATAACATAGGTACAGAATCAGAGTGCAGACACAAAACGAGGGACAAGCTGAATCATACACAGAACAAGCACACATGAACAAGCGGTATACACGAGTATAACAAGGTCAGCTGCTCAGCCGAGAATGGAAGTATCACTGACAAGGAAACCCACACAAGGGTGGGTAAATATAGTCCTCCCCAGAGCAAAGAGAGGCCATGGAAAGTTAACTCCAGCAAGCCCAGGACGGGGAAAGGAATTCCTGTCCAGAGCCATGACAGGTTGCCCATTCTGTGGATCACCATGTTTGCCTAAGCTCGGATTCTCTCTTTAGTCAATCAGGTCTGGGAGCTCTCTTTACAGTAACCCTGAGATTAAGTACGGACATCACCGTGTCGATCTCGTGGTACTGACGGCTAATCTACTTTTGAGATCCTACACATATACCCAGAGAATTCCCTCCAAGGGACAAATAGTTTTGGTCCTGGGAGGAAGCCCATACGTTCAGAGAAACACAGCTGAAGGTCATAGTATTATTTGATGAGATGAGGAACTCATGGAAAAATTCAAAACATTTATCAGTTAGAATAAATATATAAAAAAAGAAAATACAGTTCTTACTTGGAGAAAAGTGAGCATGAATTTAAATGATTCTATAAAGAGCAAGACGTTTGCATCTGAGCTTTTTCAACCACATGTGCAGATACCAATATGTGTCATTTGCTCTCAGATGTTCTTTTTTTCCATTTCTAAAATTATTACTTTATTGACCAAAAAATAACACATAGGGAGGAGAATGAGGAATTTTATAAATATAAAATTCCTGAAAAATACTCATTAAATCACATTAGAAATAAAAAGAAGAAAAAAAAATAAAACGCTAAAATAGCTAAAAAGTAATAACTCGAAATAAAAAAGTGAAATAAAGATATGTTAGAGCAACATTAGACACAATGAAACAAGCTAGAAGAGATATAGCAAGATGCATTTTCTTTATTAATATTTATTCAGATAATTTTAACATTTTGTCACTGCATTATACTTGAACTTGTATGGCTTCGTGCTTCTGTTGTTGAGATCATCTTATGCAAATTGTCAAGTTGCCATTTGGTAGATGAATGCAGACATTTCACAATACCTTTTGTAACTGGAGTGGTTCATTTCTACTTACTGTCATCATCTTTAGGGGGATGTATAACTGGCAGAAGTGCAATGTGCTATTAGGAAATTTCACTACCTGATGAAGGCTATGTGGTCAAAACGCCTTGTGCTTAAGTTTTTATAAAATTTGTCATGTTATCTAGCAACCCTTTGCTAGGTTTTTAAAATTAAAAATTTCAATCCATCCATACCTCTGGGCTCCTCAAAGCAACTGTGTGGAAGCACCTTATGTCCTGGTCTGTTTCTTTGCTCTACCCCTCAAGTTAGAACCATTACCAGGAATGGTCCACAGCAATCACGCTGGCAGCAAACCACCATAGGGATCCATGTTGGAGACGGATTCCTTTCAGAGTTCTGCCTTCTTTCACAACTCCATGAGTGAGTTTAATCGCTCACACCCCACTTTGTTGTTACACTTTTAATATTACGCTTACATTTTTTCCCTGTTTCTTCCCAGGACTTTTCATTCTCATAATAATCATTGTGATCCTTCTGTTTTTCTGGAGTTTTTTTTATGCATCAGTTATGCAACTGATCCATTTTGGACATCTGCTACCTCATATAAGGTTAAGTTTTCACAATTGCATTTGGTCAGGTTTACTTTTGACACTACGTATTTTCATTGCATAAAAACTCAACGTCCTACAATGAAAGCAAAGTGGAAGTGATCTATAAAGATATATTGCTCTCTGCGCTTTCTTAATGCTGTGGAAACTGACCTGTGGTGTGTTTTGAAATCCGCAACATGACAATTTCATTAGCATGGGACGCTGAGTTTTATGTGTGGTTTTTCCCCATAGAATTGCATTAAATGCAGAAATGCACTAAAAACATATGTATTCTACACATGAACATATATAAATAAAGTTTGGTCAAAAACTCACCAAAAACGCAACCTTAGGCCGGGGTCACACTTGCGAGAAACTCGCACGAGTCTCACACCTCAATACCGGCACTACCGCTGGCACTCGGGACCGGAGCGTTCAGCTGCATAGATATACATGCAGCCGCACACTCCGGTCCTGAGTGCCAGCGGCAGTGCCGGGTATTGAGATGCGAGACTCGTGTGAGTTTCTCGCAAGTGTGACCCCGGCCTTAGAGAGGAACAGGCAAATGGAATTACCACCCGCAGGGGCTACATAGAAATCATGGGGCCCCATAGCAAAAGTCTGAATGGGGCCCCCCCCAAAAAAAAACAGGTGCTCTTAACTCCACACACACACACACCTGCATACCTCCCAACTTTTGAAGATGGGAAAGAGGGACGGAGGTTGCGACGCGCGTAGCGCGCCGCGGCAAATTTTAGGCCATGCCCCTGACCACACCCATTTCACAACTAATCACACCCATGTCCACGCCCCAACTACACCCATTTAGCCCTGCTGATCACACGGACTGGTACTGAGGGCACAGTGGCTGGCATTATGGGATCAGTGGCTGGTACTGTGCGCACACTGACTGGTACTGAGGAAAAGAAAGAAAGAGCAGAGTTTTAAAGGGCTCCGCCGTGTACTCCTGTGTCCACGGGGAAAGTAAGCTGCCAGCCGGGATAGCGGGGCAGACCCTCTCTCAAAATCGGGACTGTTGGGAGGTATGAATGCTCCCCACCATACACCTTGTACATGCACGGCTCCGCACACCTCATACACACACGGTTCCCCTCTGTACATCTCGCGCACACACGGCTCCACTCCGTACACGGCTCCACTCCGTACACCTTGCGCACACATGGCTCCACTCAGTACACACACGGCTTCACTCCGTAAACCTCGTACATAAGCAGCCACGCTCCGTAAACCTTGTACACATGTGGCTTTGCACCATACACTTCGTACACATGCAGTTCCGCTCCGTACACCTCGTACACATGCGTTTCCGCTCCGTACACCTCGTACACACGCGGTAACGCTCCATACACACGCGGCTGCACTTCTCTACACCCCGTACACACACGGCTCTGCTCCGCTCCGTACACACATAGCTCTGCTCCGCTCCGTACACACACGGCTCAAGCACAGAGCCCTGTGTGTACGGAGATGAGCGGCTCAGCGCCGTACACTTCGTACACACAAGGCTCCGTTTTGTACGCCCCGCACACACACAGCACTGCTACAACCACCTCGTACACACACAGCTCCGCTCCATACACCTGGCACACATGTGGCTCCGCTCCATATGTGTCGACCCGCCACCACAATTGTGGGTTACCAGGGCAATGGGGTACTCAGAGCCGAGCCCATGGAAGTCTATGGGAATTGTCACAGGTAGCGGTGGCTCGGTCTGTGGCCCTGGCGGTCTGGCGTATGTTGGGGATATATTTACAGGGATAGCTTTATATACAGTTCGTGACGCCACCTGTAGTCTTCTGGTAAGTTGTACCAGCGCTGCTGTAGATCTCTGAGGGGATGGTGAGGCAGCTAGATGTCAGGTCCCCTACAGGTGGGACTCTTCCCTCAGGTCGGTAGTTAGGTAGGGATTGTGCAGGCATGCAAGTAAATAACTCAGTCTCACACGGTCAGCGTCTTTCCATACCTTTACTTGTAAGATGGTAAGGCAGGTCCCAGGGAGGCTGATGGGGTTGATGGAGGATGAGCTTTGAGGCAACGGTTAAGCAAGTTAGGGGCCTCCTTTACTTTCAACACGATGAGTACAACCAGCCTGCAGCGTAGTTCCCTCTATAATTCCAGCTATTCCAAAGCTGTACTGCCCAGTCAGATTTGTGGTCGGAGCCTTCCTGTGAGAGAGTTGAATTCCTATCTTGCTGATCAGGCTCAAAGTCTTCACTCCCCTGACCCCAGTTACGTACTGACTATTTGGGGCTGATTGCCGCAACCTAAGGTCCGGTAAATCTCTGGTTTTCTTACCACTATGCTTGAAGCTAATAGTGATCCTTCGGTCCCCAGTGACCGGTAGCAATGTGCAGGACTTCTCAAAGCCAAAAGCACTTTTTAAATATTCCTTCCACTTTGCCCTTCGATTTGCTCGACTCTTAATAGATATCTCAGTCTGTCTTCCAGTGGGGCACAGCTCTGACTAGGCTGAGGTGAACTAGACCACCTGTACTAGCCTCCACTTTCTGAACTGCTAACAGGCTCAGACTGGACACGTCTACTCTGTCCAAGGACAGGAAACTGACTGACTAAATCACTCCCTTCCACACCCCTGCTGGGTGTGTCAGAAGTGTACGTGATGTTATGAAGAGCCCTTAACTGTTACCTCTCCACTCATCCTCCTGGTATTGTGTACCAGGGCTACACATTCCCCCATGGTAAATGACAGCACTCCCGGGCTGTAAAATATAAAGAGACATTTTTGTTTATGCATTTAACATTAAACATTAATTTGTCCCATCCGGGAGGTAAGGATGTCTTAAACGTTGCGAACAATAACATTATAGAGAAATACAAATATTAAATAAACATGTTCATAAAAATAGACAATATACTTGTGAAGGACCCGCACCAAACCTTCAACGTGGGTCCTGGGTGGGCTGCAGGACATCCGAATGCAGACCTCACTCAGTGCCACACCACACGGGTTTTCTGTTCAGAGGTAAGTCAAGGCTTCATGTGAAACCATTAAAAGGCACCTTAGTGCAACTATTTACAGGATACAGTTTTTGGGCTGGCTCAGTCCTCAGCCTCTGAGTCCATTATAAGACATAATAGGGAAAAACACATATATATATATAGACTTTTTACAGTATTCACATTAATTCGTTATAATTACTGCTGATATCTAATGGGTAACTTCCCTTTGGTGGTTCGCTCTGATCTACGTGGTGTAGCTTCAGGTATATCAAATTGCGATCTGTCTGCACTGCGTAACGGCAAACTATAGAACTGCCTCAATCTTTCTATGGATCTGGCAAGCGTACTGATGGCTGGGCGGTGTGAGTCAGCTTCACCAGGGGATCCCATAGTATGGGGCGCTGCTTCAGATGATCCTTCTTGAGATTCCACAGGTTGAGGTGTTGCTGGAATGGGTAACTCCTGAACGGGCTCAACTGGCACCACGGGCACAACTGGAGGTAAAACTTCCTCTTGTGGCTGGTAAAACTGCAACACCGGAACTATTACAGCATCTCCCAGTCGGGGCCAATCCGCAGGAAAATCTCCCAGATCTGTGTGTATGACCTCTTCCTTTCTTTCTCCTTGATTGATGACAGGGTTCTTTTCACAACGCTTTAAGGGTTCTGGACACAATTTCAAATGGTCTCTGGACACAGTGGTTGTTGTTCTTCCTCCGTCCTTACTGACGACACAAACTTTTCTGTTGTCATATTTAGAATCTTGTATGACGTAGGGTTCTTGCTCCCACTGATTATCCAATTTGTGCATCTTCCTTTTTCTTTTTAATACTACCTCTCCAGGCATCAAAGGCTTGGCAGGAGCATTTCTGTTGTAAACATCTTCCTGTTTCTCCCGTGCCTTATTGAGACTTTCCTCCACACAGATTTGCACTCTTCTGTACTGCTCTTGCCGATTGATGTCCCAGTTTTCAACAGCGTCGTCTGCCTCCGGTTCTACCACTCCAAGTTCTAGATCCATTGGTAGTCTTCCGGCCTTGCTCTCATAAGATAGGCTGGAGTGCAGTTAGTGGAACTGACAGGTATATGGTTATACAAATCAACCAAATCAGGTAGTAAATCCGGCCATCGATTCCTGTCTTCCAACGGTATGGATCTCAACAAATCAAGGACAATATGGTTCATTTTTTCGCAAAGACCGTTGGTTTGAGGGTGATATGGTGTTGTTCTTATTTTCTTGCACCCGTACATGTGACAGAATTCCTTGAATAAATCAGCTTCGAAAGCAGGTCCATGATCGGTTAATACTTGCTCCGGATACCCATGCGGTCTGCAGAAGCTTGCTTGAAAGGTTTTCGCTGCCGTCACTGCGGTCTGGTCCTTAACTGGAACAACCACCAGAAATCTGGAGTAATGGTCCACCATGGTCAAGGCGTATGAGTATCCAGATCTACTTGGCGACAATTTGACGTGGTCCAGGGCCACAATCTCCAGGGACGAGTCGTCCGGATAGGTTGCAGGGGTGCCTTCTGACTACCGTAGTCCTTTCTTCTGAGACCACAGGGTCCACAGTTCCGACACCACCTCTCGATGGAGCTGCGCATCCCTACCCAGTAGAACCGGCATCTCAACAGGGTCTCCAGCTTTCTCCAGCCAAAGTGTCCTGCTTGATCGTGGTACGCTTCCAACACCATTGGGACGTCTGCCTTGGGGACCACTATTTGCCAGACCATCTCATGGGTTCTGGGTTGACGTATCTCCTGCACAACTTCTCACGGTATAGGAACAACCTGCTTTTCTCGTTCCACAGGAGCTTTGCTGACATAGGTGCATCCTTTTCCAAAGAGGAGCCTTCCTGTCTTAACAACTCCTTGATGCGGCTGACCACTGGATCACTGTCCTGATCTCTTTCCAACTGTGATGGGGTAAAGGATTTAATGTCGCACCATACTGCTTTCTGTGGACTCGATGCTCGTGGACTACCCCATTTCGATGGAACGCAGGTAGCTCAATTTCTTCCAGGTCATCCGATTCTTCTTCCATATCAGAGTCATGCGGCATTCGGACAACGCATCAGCATTAGCATTCTTTCGACCTGCCCGGTACTTGATAGTAAACTGGTAATTGGACAACCGAGCCATCCAACGCTGCTCCATGGCGCCCAGCTTGGCGGTTTCCAGGTGCGTTAACGGGTTGTTGTCTGTGTACGCCGTGAACTTATTAGAGGCCAGATAATGCTTAAATCTTTCAGTAATGGCCCAGACCAGCGCCAGAAACTCCAGCTTGAAGCTGCTATAATTTTCCGGATTCCTCTCAGTTGGCCTGAGTTTTCTGCTGGCATATGCGATGACTTTTTCTTGGCCATTCTGCTTCTGACTGAGAACTGCCCCCAAACCTTCATTACTGGCGTCGGTGTACAACAGGAACGGTTGGCTGTAATCAGGATAGGCCAAGATCTCATCACCTGTAAGGATCTCTTTCATCTTTTGGAATGCTTCAGCCTGTTCTTTACCCCAATTAAAGGGAGGGTTTCTGCTCTTTAGGGATTGTCCTACTAGGAGGTCCTGTAAAGGAGCTGCCTTCTTCGTGTAATCTTTCACGAATCTCCTGTAGTAACCCGTTAGTCCCAGGAACTGTCGCACTTCCTTAAGGTTCTTCGGCTCCGGCCACTTCTGGATGGCAGTGACTTTCTCTGGGTCCGGCGCTACTCCTTCCGAACTGACGATGTGCCCCAAGTATTGTACCTTCTGTTTGAGTAGATGGCATTTTGAGGGTTTTAATTTCATCCCGTACCTGGACAGGGACTCAAACACTTCTGCCAGGTGTTTCAGATGGTCCTCATATGTCTTGGAATACACGATAACGTCGTCTAGGTATAGCAGCACGGTTTCAAAATTGAGATGTCCCAGACAATTTTCCATCACTCTCTGAAATGTTCCTGGGGCACTGCTGAGCCCAAACGGCATTCTGTCGAACTCACAGAGCCCCATTGGGGTGGTGAAAGCCGTTTTCTCACGATCCTCCTCAGCCACAGCCACTTGCCAGTAACCACTAGTCAGATCAAGGGTAGAAAAGTAGTTAGCCGTTTTCAGAGCAGCTAATGATTCCTCTATACGTGGTAACGGGTATGCATCCTTGTGTGTTATGCGGTTCACCTGCCTGTAATCCACACACATTCTCATACTACCATCTTTCTTTTTAACCAGAACTAGAGGGGCTGCCCAGGGGCTACAACTATCCCTTATCACCCCGGCTTTCTTCATATCATTCAACATTTCTTTAGCCTTCTGATAATGAGCTGGAGGTATGGGCCTATACCGCTCTTTGATGGGAGGATGACTGCCTGTAGGGATATGATGTTGTACTCCCTTAATTATCCCAAAATCAAGTGGATTTTTGCTAAACACTTGGGCGTACTCTTGCACCACCCGTAATACCCCTTGCTTCTGGTGAGCGGGAGTGGTGTCCGTCCCAACATGGAGTTGCTGACACCATTCCGCCACCTGAGTTGCTGGGTCATTGTCCTCCGCTATTTGACAGGAGTCTAAGGACTCAGCCGGGAGAATAGAATTATTATCAACAGCATGTAGTTTAGCAATGGTTGCATAACGGGGTAAGTTTACCTCATCATCTCCCCAATTGAGAAGCCGTACCGGTACTCTTCCATTCACCACCTCTACTACTCCTCTAGCAGTCATAAGTGTAGGTCTATGTTCTGAATGGTGGGGTTCTACTACAGCTTGGTAATTCTGTCCTCTCAGACCTATGGCTGCCCTGCACCAAATGATCATTTCACTCATTGGGGTATCACAATAGGATCCGAGTCAGTGACCCGTACATTACCAATTTCGCCGTCTGTAAGCTTCGCTTGCTGCTGACACACCAGGGCCCGGATCTCTCTTTGGATTACTCCTCTCTGCCTTGGTCGGGCAATCTCAGCGAGCTGTTGGAGTAAGAACACAACTTCTCCCAAACAATTACCGATAATGTTAGTACCCAAAATTATATTTAAAACCGTTCTCCTCATTTACAGTCTTTACTACCAGAAGCCCTTGGTCTTTCAACTCCTCTCTGCCCACCTTTACATCTACACATTTTGTTCCGAGTACTTCTACAGGAAGACCATTAGAAGCATACACAGTAAAGTCAGAGCTCGGGGTTTAAGACTGTCCATTGACCAGTACTTAGTATAGAGGGCATCAGGAATTAGGGTCACCTGCGACCCAGTGTCTAACAATGCTGGAACAGCAATACCATCTAGAATAATAGACAGGTAGGGTCGCCCGCCCACATACCTGCGGTTCCAGTCTAGGGGGCCTGACGGGTATTCTCCTGGGTGTTGGCCCTTGGACCCAGGTTCTGCCCGTTTAAAGGACACTGTGGAGACATATGACCTTTCCGGTTGCATCGATAACAGATGATCTCTCGACGAGGAGGGTGTTGATCAGAGGTCGCTCCTGGGGGTGGCGTTGTCCTCCTCCGGGGGGCGACGTCTTCTTTCTTCTCCGGTGCATCCACGGGACGTCTTCTGGGCAGTCTGCTAACAAGATCTTCCCTTCTTCCTCTTTCCGCAGTTGCAGGGCACTCATTACAGCGGCCAGATTTTTAGTCAGCTGGCGCACCTCTGAGCGCAGACAGTCCAATTCACTAGGAGGTGTCATCTGCGCTTTGGCTTCGGCCACTAGCGGGGAAAAGGGGGTTACTGCCGGTTCCAGAGTGACTTCAGCCTGATGATGTTGGGTTGCCACCTCGGGTTTGCCCAGGGGCCGCAGCCCTTTTATTGCCATGTCCTTTAGGGCATCAAAGGTAGCATCCGGATGGTCTAAGGACCACCAGTTTACAGTTCTGCGTTCCTCTTGGGATCTCAATCCCTGGATAAATTGTTCTTTCAGCATTTTATTCTCGTCGATAGCATTTAAATTGTTAATTTGCTTGAGGGCTCTCAGGCTCCTTGTAGTCGGCAAGCGTAGTCCCGGATGCTGTCACCTGGCTGTTGTGAACAGTGATAGAAGGCCATCCGGAGATCCGTTTCTGTGCAGTCTTCAAATATGGCATGCAGCTTAAGGAAGATCGCAGGTACCGACTCCTGATCAACGGTATCCCAAGTCTCCACTTCCCTCTCAGCAGCGCCAGTTAGCTGCCCTATTAGCACAGCAGCTTTTTGTCGCTCAGGCATGGAGTACATTTCTAGGATGCTGCATAATTTCCGCTTGAAGCCTGCTAATGTGCCTGGCTCACCGCTGTACTGGGGAAGCCATTTCGCCCCAGGCATATATGGGAGCGTTAGTGGCATGATCGGGACTATCGGACTGGGTGCAGGGCCTGCGCCCCCATCTGGCGCTACAATACCAAGCGGTGCGGGATTGGGGCCTCCGGCCGGGGCCGCACTGTCAGCCGGTTGTTGTGACATCTTAGCGCCCCCTTGGTTAAACGGAGCCTACCGGTTTCAGACGCTGCTATTTCACAGGCACAGCAGTGGGAACAGGACCTTCGTCGCAGGCGCTCTGATGTCAGAGCGTTCACTTCCTGTTGCAGGACCTGCCGCTGAGTCAGAGCCGGGGCGTGTCCAAGACTTTGCACGCTCTTTCAGGTACGCCCACCTTCTTCTCCAGCGCCTTAGGGCGCGAATCTGGCGGCAAATATGGCGGTATTTGGCGCCAAACAACAGCAACAGTCTTTTTCGCCAAAACACTCCACAGGCACACAGGGCTCGCAATGCTGCAAGTTTCGTATCCTGTTCGTGACGCCAAAGTTTTGTGTCGACCCGCCACCACAATTGTGGGTTACCAGGGCAATGGGGTACTCAGAGCCGAGCCCATGGAAGTCTATGGGAATTGTCACAGGTAGCGGTGGCTCGGTCTGTGGCCCTGGCGGTCTGGCGTATGTTGGGGATATATTTACAGGGGATAGCTTTATATACAGTTCGTGACGCCACCTGTAGTCTTCTGGTAAGTTGTACCAGTGCTGCTGTAGATCTCTGAGGGGATGGTGAGGCAGCTAGATGTCAGGTCCCCTACAGGTGGGACTCTTCCCTCAGGTCGGTAGTTAGATAGGGATTGTGCAGGCATGCAAGTAAATAACTCAGTCTCACACGGTCAGCGTCTTTCCATACCTTTACTTGTAAGATGGTAAGGCAGGTCCCAGGGAGGCTGATGGGGTTGATGGAGGATGAGCTTTGAGGCAACGGTTAAGCAAGTTAGGGGCCTCCTTTACTTTCAACACGATGAGTACAACCAGCCTGCAGCGTAGTTCCCTCTATAATTCCAGCTATTCCAAAGCTGTACTGCCCAGTCAGATTTGTGGTCGGAGCCTTCCTGTGAGAGAGTTGAATTCCTATCTTGCTGATCAGGCTCAAAGTCTTCACTCCCCCTGACCCCAGTTACGTACTGACTATTTGGGGCTGATTGCCGCAACCTAAGGTCCGGTAAATCTCTGGTTTTCTTACCACTATGCTTGAAGCTAATAGTGATCCTTCGGTCCCCAGTGACCGGTAGCAATGTGCAGGACTTCTCAAAGCCAAAAGCACTTTTTAAATATTCCTTCCACTTTGCCCTTCGATTTGCTCGACTCTTAATAGATATCTCAGTCTGTCTTCCAGTGGGGCACAGCTCTGACTAGGCTGAGGTGAACTAGACCACCTGTACTAGCCTCCACTTTCTGAACTGCTAACAGGCTCAGACTGGACACGTCTACTCTGTCCAAGGACAGGAAACTGACTGACTAAATCACTCCCTTCCACACCCCTGCTGGGTGTGTCAGAAGTGTACGTGATGTTATGAAGAGCCCTTAACTGTTACCTCTCCACTCATCCTCCTGGTATTGTGTACCAGGGCTACACACATACACCTCGTACACACGCGGTTCCGCTTCATACACACGCGGCTCCACTTCTCTACACCCCGTACACACACGGTTCTGCTCCGTACACACACGGCTCAAGCACGGAGCCCTGTGTGTACGGAGATGAGCGGCTCAGCTCCGTACACACACTGAACTGCTACAGCCACCTCGTACACACACAGCTCTGCTCCATACACCTCATACACACACGGCTCCGCTCCGTACACCTCGTACACACACGGCTATGCTCCATACACTTTTCACACACGGCTCCGCTTTATACACCTCATACACACACGGCTCTGCTCCATACACCTCGTACACACACGACTCTGCTACATCCACACTGTAAATCCCTCCTGACCCCTCACATAAACTTACCCTCAGCGACAGCCAGCACCCATGACAACCAGCACAGCAGACTTGCACACGGAGGAGCCTGGCCATGTGACACCCAACTCCTCCCCTCCTGTGACCTCATCACAGGTCCTGTGTGCACAGAGTAGGAAAGCTCAGCAGGTCATTGCTCTGCTGTGAGAAGCTAAAGTGTAGCGCTGGAAGGCAACTATAGGGTGTATGGGGGGCGTGGCGGCTCAGCTCACTGCGGGACACGTAGTGTCCCGCCGGGACAGCGGGAGGAGGGGTCAGAATCGGGACTGTCCCGGCCAATCCGGGACGGTTGGGAGGTATGCACCTGCAGTGCATGCAGGGCCCCCTACACCCTCCACAGTGCGTGCAGCCGGGCCCCTCTCCCTAAGGTGCAAAGTGCAGCCAGAGCCATTGTAAATGTAAAGTGCCAGCACAGTGAGGGGACACATTTAACAAAAAAAATCGCCCCCCAACCAGGCTCACCATCTTGTGTGTGCAGTGGCGTAGCAACTGTTTGTGGGGCCCGGGGCGGCTGAAAAATTTGCCACCCCTTTGGTCATTGATAATCCTGAAGCATTCACCATTACAACCAAAAAAAGGCTCAAAGTAAATACCTTTCACCTGTAAAATCAGCATGGCAAAAATACACACTGCAAAGCAGCAACACACAGTTTGGACTTGTGTTTATGATGTGCTTTATCCTCCTTGGACAAAAAGGACTTCTTTAGGCTTGGCTCACATTTATACAGTGCAGTCTGCTGGACAAATATGTCTGAATTGCAAAAAAAAAATGGTATTCAGACGTATATGGAGGCATACAGAAACCATAATGGGCAACACGTAGTGTAAAAAAAATGTTCTTCTGACTATGTTTTGCCCTGATCACGTTGTATTGTGGGAAAAAAGCATAATTGACTAAAGGTACGCGTTTTTAATGTGGGGTGAAAAAAAGTTTATTCCTCTGGACACCTCCTCACAGAACTGATGCCAAAATGGAGTGGGATGGGACTGTTGACACCAGTAAAACTAGATGGAAAAAAAATGATTCTTTTTAAGTAAAAAAACATATATAGACAAAGATGGAAGTACGATATGTATCAAATGTACTTGTTTAAATTTGTAGGTTGATGCATGGCATACGTTTTAATGTATACGTCCAACGCATTAAGTCTGCAGGCGTATAAATGTGAACCTAGCCTGACGGAACATGCTGCATAGTGTGCTCCGATGTAAGAAGTGTGGTGCCTAATCTGACAGCAGGTACAAGCAATGCCCATCATTCATGGCATCATATAAGACAGGTAGACGGATGTCATATCTTTGTATATGAAATGATTGGAATATGTAAGCTATGCAAAGTTCCAACATGTGTACAAACTACAAGACACATTTTATCAGAGGTAAGGTGACACAGAAATGCTGCACACAATATCTTCCATAACATCTGCAGAACTTCCACTCTCAGGCACCTCATGAGCTCAGCACGCCCCATGTAATTGCTGTCTCCTAGGTGCATGCCTCTGGGGTGAAGGAGCAGAATAAATTAGTAACATTTATTGGCTGCACCATGATTTCCAGGGCATTGCACATTTTTAGTATTGCATGACATGCATTGTTGCACAACTTGACAGTGAAGTTGGTGGTGGGACATAGACTGGACATGGTCTTACCTACAACTAGGAAGCATCATCCTGCCTGGTGGTGGTACAGGGGTTAAATCACATGAAACCAGCTCCAATGGAGAAGCAATGTGAGGAGTACAGAAGGGTGGCTGCAGTGCATGCAGGGCCCCCTCCTCCACAGTGCCTGCAGTCAGGCCCCCCTCCCTAAGGTGCAAAGTGCAGCCAGAGGCTAGCCATTGTAAATATAAAGTGCCAGCACAGTGAGGGGACACATTCAACAAAAAAAATCCACCCCATACCCCAGCCAGCAGGGCTCACCGTCTTGTGTACCTCTCCCTGAGTGAAACTTATGAATGTTTTCTGCTTCCTGCGATGCACGTGTTGCTCTCTGGCTGCCAGGCTGGCTTTCTTATGCAAATGCAGCCAGAGACTTAAGCCAACTGCTGACCAGGAAACAACAAGGAAAGGGGACCTTCAAGGGGGTTTACAGTGTCCGGCAGCCGTTGCTTATATTTAATTAAAGGAGATAGTACTGTGTCAGCACAGCACAGCTGCCAAACCACAGCGGCCGTCGTGGGCCCCCTCACCTGTCTGGGCCCCATAGCAGCTGCTTGGTCTGCTACTATTCACGGAACGCCACTGACCACCCGTAGGTGTGAATATAGCCCAAAGCCTTTAATACACTTACAAGGAATTGTGCAGAATTAAGAAAAGTCGCAATGCTGAAAGACTTATTGCTATTGTTTTATAGATTAAATAAAAAATTTTTTATCGTAAAGTTCATAAACTGTAGCTTAGAAAGGGCTTTTCTAGCATTGTAACTAAGAGCTTGCCCTAATAAAAATCTTTTTTTTTTGCAAGATCTATGTTAATTAGAAGAATGAGGTTGAATTATCTGCTTGGAAACATACACTTATGAAATAGACATGAAGCTGTGTGTTCTTCTTGCCAGTCCAAATAGTAATTAAGTAGACAATACCTTCCAGTAACTCTCCTTGCTAATGGATCTGCTTACCTCATAACCTATGGAAATATGAGTATACACTTTCAGTAGATTGTTTGTTATGTTTACACCAGGTCTAACACTAATCCCCATTAATCTTTGATAAATGGTCTCAAAGGAGCTTGAATAGCTGTCAGGCAGCAGATCTGTTGCTGATACACTGGGCATCATATACGTTTAACCCCTTTGCATGTAACACTTAGCGGAGGAGTCATTGCATTCTTTGTACAGTGTGATCTCCCTCAAACCTTCACCTGATCAATGGTCTTACAAAGCGTCTGGAGAGATCTGCACAGCATTAGTGTCAATGCAGGTAACAGGTGTAAGGGGAAAGTGCACAAAACACGCGTCCTATATTTTACCCAGTGAAATTCAGGCAAAACACAGGGAGCTCCACATAGAAATCTATGCAGTGTTGTGTGAAAACTATGCAGAGGAAAGACAAAAAAACGAGGGCTAATCGATTTATTGCAAAATGCTGAGAATGAGCTACAAGATGACCTCCACTTAATAGAATATGATGTTTAGCACATATGCGTATCATGATTGACGCAATCAATACAGAATCAAGTTATCCGTAAAATATGGAAATATGTTCTAATTCCTAAAGTATGTATGTAAATACTTTTATGCTTAAAAAAAAGACAAAAGTATTCTAGGACTGATACCGATATTGACTAACCAGAAAAATTATATTTGCAAGTTCTTGGAGCACAGAGACTCATAGTCTGAAAGCATAGACGTATATGTTTTCTGATTAGCCAACGTAGGTACGACTCCTACCGTAGAAGAGTTTTCTGTTTCTTGGACATTAAAGTATTTACATAGATTTTTCTGGCTTACACTGTACCACAATATGATTCGTTATTGTGCATCATTAACTTAAAGAATAAAACTTAAAGGAAAAGCAACATCCACCAATAGAGATTAAAATTGACCTTGCCCAGAGATCCAGGGCATCGAGACAGAAGTCACTGATTTTTTTTTTAAATTTTGATCTCCTGAGAATTTTGTGCCCAGGACAAGATCCCCATTGTTCCGCTAACCACATGCTACAACACAGCAGATAAGACAATTCCAGACAGGGGAATGGAAATATCGCTCAATGAATAAATTAGAGCACTTGAATATTTTACAGTATATAAAAGGCAGTGGAATCTATTGCTACTTTAGTAGTTTTTACAGCAGTGTATGTTTTTATGTTTTACTTTGCTGTGTTTCAGAGAAAACATATTTTGACAAGCTGTCCAGGAACTGTGCATCTCATATGATTAGCTCAAGGTACCACCTCAGTGGTTTTTGCCCGCCTGCTCCTCTAGACCGAGATCTCTCATTATACAAACAGGTGAAATGGTGCAGTGAGAAGCCTCTGGGAATCTACGACGGACTAGTCATCAGAGGTGATTAGCCCCCGGCCAGCTTTTCACAATAAGTTTTCTCTTAAACATAAAATTCTAGGGGTGTTCAGTAATTTATTTAAAAAAATGAAATTTTCTAAGAAAATTGAACTTTCTACTTTTCAGTGTAATCCCCCTTGACTTCAACACACTTATTCCACATCGCCTCTAGTGATCGGATGATCTCAGAATAGAAGAATACTTCTTGAGGCTACAAGAACCATGTTACTGAATCTTTCACTGCATTATCATTAGGAAATTGTTGCCCGCAAAGAAATTTCTTCAGGTTTTGAAATAGAAACTAAACACTGGAGCCAGTTTGATGGTTAAGCTCCATGATGCCACATTCCCTGATAGCAGTTTGTGATTTGCGAAACTTATAAGCTGGCACATTGTCGTGAAGCAGCAACACAACTGCTGACTACTTTCCAGGTCATTTCTCTTTGCCCTCAGATTCACCAAGAGGGACATATCCTTGCAATGGGAGAAGATGCAAAGCTTGCATTCATATAGAGACCAACGACAAGATCCAAGTCCCCAACACACAGCAAAACTATAAGATCCCCGGGACAATCACATGTTCCTCTTCTAATGTGGTATATTTAATTCTATGCAATATATGTCCTGTGGGTGGCCTCTATGTTGGAGAAACAGGACAGAGACTGAGAGCAAGGATGAGGTCTCATCGTCATACGATTACAGACAAAAAAAAACATCTACCTGTGGCCAAACATTTCTGTGGTCCAGGACACAACATAGACAATATGAAAGTTGTCATTTTGAAAGGCAATTTTCAATCACAAAAACATCGCAGGGTTTGGGAATATAAATTCTTTACCATCTTTGATTCTGTTAACACAGGACTCAATTTGTCAGGAGGAGTTATGGCCCACTACCAAATCTGAGCAACTTCCTCCAAAAACAATGAAGACACCACCAGTCCTTTGATCTCACATGCATATGGGGTCCATAAAACTTTCACACCACTTATCTAATCTTACCTAATTAAGGATTCTTTCTTAAAGGCTGCGTCTCACATAGCGATACACCAGCGATCCCGACAACGATCAGGATCGCTGGTGTATCGCTACATTATCGCTGCTGAGCTGCCAAACAGGCAGCTCAGGCAGCGATCAGTACAAGTGACACTGCGGGTAAACATCGCTTAGTTACCCGCAGTGTACCTTGGATACCAGCGCCCTGATGCAGGGAGCTGGTAACCAAGGTACACATCGGGTTTCCAGGCGCTGCGCGGTGCCTGGAAACCCGCTGTGTACCTTGGTTACCAGCTCCCTGCTTCAGGGAGCTGGTATCCAAGGTACACAGCGGGTTTCTAGGCACAGCCCCGCGCCTGGAAACCCGCTGTGTACCTTGGTTACCAGCGGATCGCTGGTCTCTCGCCTGTCACACGCAGCGATGCGTGCCTGTCAGCGGGAGACCAGCGATCAAAAAAATGTCCTGGCCTTTCAGCGACGATCAGCGATACCCGGCAGGGGGGCTGATTGTAGCTGAATGTCACACACAGCGATATCGCTGGTGAGCTCGCTGCTGCGTCACATAACTAGTGACTCAGCACCGGATCTCGCTAGCGATGTCGCTATGTGAGACGGGGGCTTTAAGCTCAGTGTTTGTTTATTTCAGTGTTTGTTTATTTAAATGTCCATGCATCACACCATGCCTGTGTTTTTCACTGTATATAATTGGGGTTCTTCTAATATTTTGTTATACCAGCCTGATGAAGAGACGTAAGCAGTCTCGAAAGCTTGCCCTGTAATATCATTCACTATATTTTGTTAGCCATTAAAAGGTATCATACTCACAAGATTCCTATTTTGCTTCTCCCACTGAGAGCTCTCTATATGTTTTTTTCTACTGGCTAACACGGTACCAAACCAATTTTTTTCGTTTATCTTTGCCTCATGTAATATCTTCATTGTTGAAGCATAGGGGTCTCCAGTAATTGTCTTTTGTGACATAAATGTTAAAAATAAAATGCCTTACATATCCAAAAGTATGAAAGAAAACCGTGAGCACTGTCATGTGTGCATCGCCACGAAGATCGTCGCGGTTGCACATTCTGGCTTCTCACAGCTGAGTTGCTGTTTCTTTGTGTTTGGCAGTTAGGGAGTTAATTCTGTCTGTGCTCAGTTCTGGGACTGGGTGCAGTTTCTCCCGGCTGCAATTAATTATTTGTTGATTGGTTTCCTTTAAATCTCTGGTTGTCTGTGTTGGGAGTTGCCAGTGAAATTCTTCATGCAGACCACAGATAGGATTGTATCTGTATAGACTTAAGTTAAAGAGCTCCTTAGTTGTTTTAAGCTCACCTTGCTTAGAGTTTAATATCCCAGATCATTTATGTTCCTTCTGTGTTTGAGTGTGTATGCAAGTCTGTGTTTTCTCCAGTCTGTCTTATATGTCTTATCTGTGTATTTAGCAGAGATCAGCCCATATCCCTTTGGTGGTAATCAGAATCCTTCTTAGGACTGATTACAGGGTTCAGGGACTGATAGGAGACAGGGTTAGGCTGGAGACTTGGACCTCTGAACCATTATCAGTACCTCCAAGGTGAGGGATTAGTTAGGACCCCAGTTTAGGGTCAGGTTAGAACCCCGGTCCTCCTCTTTCCTGTGACAGTGTATCAAGTCCTCAAGATTAACCCTGAGTTCAACGGATATCGTGTCAGGTAAATCTATTCTATATTTACATGCTGATGTTGCTAATCTATATGTTGTATAGAGTGTTGTTCTTTTAAGAATAGTTTACTGACATCGTACACATATCATAAGACCGCGTGACATTTTCACTGGCCCATAAAATTATTCCCAGTTGCCATGGATCCAGTAGCCCAGCTGGCTCTGCAGTTGCAGGGATTATCCATGGAGCTGACGGACATTAAGTCCAAAGTTTTGTCTCCCTCGGAGCAAACCAGATTTGAACCTAAAGTAGCTCTCCCGGACAGGTTCACTGGTGGGCGAGACAAATTTTTTACCTTCAGGGAAGCATGTAAATTGTATTTTCGGCTTCGGCCTCGATCATCAGGGAGTGAAGAGCAGAGAGTGGGAATTGTTATCTCGCTCCTACAAGGGGACCCTCAATCCTGGGCCTTCTCCCTTCCTCCGGGATCCCCGGCTCTACAGTCAGTAGATCGATTTTTTACTGCCCTGGGTTTGGTATATGATGACCCAGATCGGGTCTCTCTTGCTGAGACAAAATTTCGTAAGATACAGCAGGGAGATCGTCCGGCGGAGGAATTTGCTTCTGAGTTCCGTAGATGGGCCACAGATACTCAGTGGAATGACCCAGCTCTTAGAAGCCAGTTTTGTCATGGGCTTTCTGACAAATTAAAGGACGTTTTGGCTCAGTATGATTCTCCTCCATCACTGGAGGCTGCTATGGCCCTAGCTATCCGTACTGATAGACGGCTCCGGGAGAGGTGCGAGGTAACTCCGCCCCTGTTGTTACTCCACCTACTACTAAAGTCCCTTATGTTGAGGTTCCCCTTGTCTGTTCGGAGGAGCCTATGCAGTTGGGAGGGACATCATTTCGTAGGAGGGGATTGGCGGTACGCCGCAGGACTAGAAGGTGTTTCTTCTGCGGGAAAGAGGGACATTTTGTTGGGGGATGTCCATCCCGTGCCTTGTTGAGCAAAAAGTCGCCGGAAAACTGTTAATCCCAGGTTGTGTGGTGGACGACAACCTGGGAGTATGTATTTCGTCCGCTAGTTCTTCTCAGTTCCTTGTACCAGTGGAGGTGGTGGTTGGTACGAGAGTGGAGAGATTTTCTGTTCTTCTTGATAGTGGGTCCGGGGCTAATCTGGTTGACGCTCAGTTTGCTCAGGCTCAAGGTATGCATCTGAGTGTATTGGTCAAACCGATCCCTATATTCTCCATTGACGCCAGGCCTCTCGGCCAAGGTAGCTTTGTTCATGAGGTTCATAACATTGACCTTCGGGTAGGGGCAATACATAGGGAACTATTATCTTGTTATGTGTTGGAGGGTCTACCTACTCCTATTGTGTTGGGACTTCCTTGTTGGTTAAACATAACCTGTGATATTGCAGTCCGAGATATAGCCAATGGGGGAGTTTTGCAAAATAACTGCATGAACACAGTCTCAGTGGTCGTGCTAGTACTTGCCTCTTTTTGGAGGATTTGGGATGTGTTCTCTGAGGAGGTGTCAGGAGTTGCCTCTCATCGTGTGTAGATGCTCTATTAAGTTACTTCTGATGCTAAGTACCTAAGCTAGTTTATAACCTTTCTGGTCCTGAGAGGCAGTGTCATGGGTGCATCGCCACGAAGATCGTCGCGATTGCACATTCTGACTTCTCACAGCTGAGCTGCTGTTTCTTTGTGTTTGGTAATGAGAGAGTTAATTTTACCTAGCTCTTTGCTAAGACTAGGTCCAGCCTCGCCCGGCTGCTTTGGATTATGTTCTAATTAGTTTCCTTTATATTCCTGCCAGTCTGGGTGTTTGATGCCGGTGAAAGCATTCATATAGTTTAGCAGACTGGATCGGTTCTGGGAATACTTAAGCTAAGAGCTCCTTAGTTGTTTTTACTCTTACAGCTTATAGTTTATCTCTGAGACCTAAGGTGTTCCTACTGTGTGTGAGTGTTGTATGTAAGACTTTATTTACTTTATTTCTTATCTTTCTTGTTTGTCTTTCTGTTCATTAACCATTACCTGGTCATTCCCTTTGGTGGTATTCAGGGTCCTTCTTAGGACTAGAATACAGTTGGCAGGGATTGATAGGAGACAGGGTTTACGCTGGTGGCCTGGACCTCTGTACCTTTAACAGTACCTCCAGGTTGAGGGATTAGTTAGGACCCCAGTTAGGGTCAGCTTAGACCCCGGTCACCCTCTAGCCGGAGACAGCGTATAGCGGATTCCGTTCTGACCCACTGGACTTCTGTCAGGTAAATCTATGTTATCATATAGCTATGCGCATGTTATATAGTATGTTGCCCTTTTGATATAGATTATTGTCATCACATATATATATCTGCTATACAGCGTGACATTTTCACCGGCCATACTAAAGATTCTCCCCAGCTATCATGGATCCAGTAGCCCAGCTGGCCCGGCAGTTGCAGGGATTGTCCATGGAGTTGGCAGACATTAAGTCCAAGGTTTTGTCCCCCCCGGAGCAAACCAGATCTGAACCTAAGGTTGCTCTCCCGGACAGGTTCACTGGTGGGCGGGACAAATTTTTTACTTTCCGGGAGGCATGTAAATTGTACTTTCGGCTGCGGCCTCGGTCATCTGGGAGTGAAGAGCAGAGGGTGGGAATTGTTATCTCGCTCTTACAAGGGGATCCTCAATCTTGGGCGTTCTCTATTCCTCCAGGCTCCCCAGATCTCCAGTCAGTGGATCGATTTTTTACTGCCCTGGGTCTGGTATATGATGATCCGGATCGAGTCTCCCTTGCTGAAACAAGGTTACGTAAAATACGGCAAGGAAATCGTCCAGCGGAGGAATATTCTTCTGAGTTCCGTAGATGGGCAACAGATACTCAGTGGAATGACCCAGCTCTTAGGAGCCAGTTTTGTCAAGGGTTGTCTGACAAATTAAAGGATGTGTTAGCTCAGTATGATTCTCCTCCATCACTGGAGGCTGCTATGGCCCTCGCTATTCGCATTGATAGACGTCTTCGGGGAAGACGCGAGGTAACTCCGCCTCCCGTGATGACTCCACCTACTACTAAAGTCCCTTATACTGAGGTTCCCCTGGTCTGTTCTGAGGAACCCATGCAGTTGGGAGGGACATCATTTTGTAGGAGGGAATCAGCGGTGCGCCGCAAGACTAGAAGGTGTTTCTTTTGCGGGAGAGAGGGACATTATGTTGGGGGGTGTCCATCCCGGACCTCTTTGAACCAAGGAGTTAACCTGGGAGTGTGTATTTCGTCCCCAAATCCCTCTCAGTTTCTCGTGCCTGCGGAGGTGGTGATTGGTACTAGAACTGAGAGGATTTCTGTTTTTCTTGATAGTGGGTCCGGGGCTAATTTGGTGGACACTCGGTTTGCCCAGGTGCATGGTATGCAACTGAGTGTATTGGCCAAACCGGTCCCTATACTCTCTATTGATTCTAGACCTCTTGGTCAAGGTAGCTTGGTACAAGCTGTTCATAACATAGATCTTCGAGTAGGGGCAATACATAAAGAGCAATTGTCTTGTTATGTGTTGGAGGGTCTGCCTGCTCCTATTGTGTTGGGACTTCCTTGGTTGGCTAAACATAACCCAGTGATTGATTGGCAATCCAGAAAGATAAGCCAGTGGGGTGAATTTTGCAAGAATAACTGCATGAGCACGGTCATCGGTGCGGTTGTGCCTAGGACTTTGCCTCCTTTTCTGGAGGACTTTTGGGAGAATGTTCTCAGAGGAGGGGTGTAAAGAGTTACCTCCTCATCGCACATATGACTTCTCAATAAAGTTGCTTCCTGATGCCTTATCTCGTACTTTCCCAGGGGTCGGGAAGACGGATGATCCGGTTCCTATTCCTCAGGAGGGAGTTGTAGTGTCAGCTGTATGCTCTGAGCTTGAGGGGGAGGTATTGGGGGCTCAGGGGGACGCCCCTGTGGGACTTCCAGGGAGACTGATAGTTCCAGATCGCTTAAGACTGAAGGTTACGGAGAACCCTTACAAACGGATGGCTGATAGGAGGAGAGTTTCTGGTCTAGATCTGAGGGTGAACGATCTGGTGTGGTTGTCTACCAGGAATATAAAACTTAAAGTTCCCTCCTGGAGGTTGGGTCCCAGATTCATCGGGCCATACAGGATCAGTTCCATAATTAATCCTGTGGCATTTCGTCTGGACCTCCCTCCTACATTTAAAATTCATAATGTGTTTCACAAGTCATTACTTAAAAAGTATGTGGCACCAGTCATACCGTCACCTCTACCTCCTCCTTCAGTGGTAGTCAATGATAACGTGGAAGTTCATTGAGGGGGTATGGTCCTGAGGAGAGACGTGGGTCCCTGCGTCTGATGATAACGCAGATCGATTGGTTCGGACCTTTCACACAATTTACCCGGACAGACCTGGTCATGAGGGTCCGGAGGCCCCTCGTAGAAGGGGGGGTACTGTCATGGGTGCATCGCCACGAAGATCGTCGCGATTGCACATTCTGACTTCTCACAGCTGAGCTGCTGTTTCTTTGTGTTTGGTAATGAGAGAGTTAATTTTACCTAGCTCTTTGCTAAGGGACTAGGTCCAGCCTCGCCCGGCTGCTTTGGATTATGTTCTAATTAGTTTCCTTTATATTCCTGCCAGTCTGGGTGTTTGATGCCGGTGAAAGCATTCATATAGTTTAGCAGACTGGATCGGTTCTGGAATACTTAAGCTAAGAGCTCCTTAGTTGTTTTTACTCTTACAGCTTATAGTTTATCTCTGAGACCTAAGGTGTTCCTACTGTGTGTGAGTGTTGTATGTAAGACTTTATTTACTTTATTTCTTATCTTTCTTGTTTGTCTTTCTGTTCATTAACCATTACCTGGTCATTCCCTTTGGTGGTATTCAGGGTCCTTCTTAGGACTAGAATACAGTTGGCAGGGATTGATAGGAGACAGGGTTTACGCTGGTGGCCTGGACCTCTGTACCTTTAACAGTACCTCCAGGTTGAGGGATTAGTTAGGACCCCAGTTAGGGTCAGCTTAGACCCCGGTCACCCTCTAGCCGGAGACAGCGTATAGCGGATTCCGTTCTTGACCCACTGGACTTTCTGTCAGGTAAATCTATGTTATCATATAGCTATGCGCATGTTATATAGTATGTTGCCCTTTTGATATAGATTATTGTCATCACATATATATATCTGCTATACAGCGTGACAGGCAGGCTAGAAATTATATTCGGAAAGTCTGGCCAAAGGCATATTAGACCTTCATCTTCCCCAGTGGCCGCGGGGTTCTTCTTTGTGAAGAAAAAATATGGAGGCCTACGCCCTTGCTTGGATTTCCGCGAACTTAATCGGATTACTGTTCGAGATCCGTATCCACTCCCTTGATTCCTGATCTCTTCAATCAAATTGTTGGCGCCAAATGGTTCTCTAAATTGGATCTCAGGGGGGCGTATAATCTGATTAGGATAAAAGAGGGGGATGAGTGGAAAACGGCGTTTAACACGCCGGAGGGACATTATGAGAACCTTGTCATCCTTTTGGTCTGACTACTGCACCAGCAGTATTCCAACATTTTGTTAATGACATTTTTCGTCATCTGGTGGGGCTGTTTGTGGTCGTATATTTGGATGACATTTTAATTTACTCACCAGATCTTGTGTCTCACCAGGAGCATGTGAGACAGGTGTTGCAGATCTTGCGAGACAATAAACTATACGCCAAACTGGAAAAGTGTGTATTCGCCGTACAGGAACTTCAGTTTTTGGGTTTCTTGGTGTCAGCCTCCGGTTTCCGTATGGACCCTGAAAAGGTGAGAGCAGTGCTTGAATGGGATCAGCCAGAGGATCTTAAGGCTCTGCAGCGTTTTCTGGGGTTTGCTAACTACTACCGGAAATTTATTTGTAATTTCTCATCTGTTGTCAAACCTCTCACTGACATGACAAGAAAAGGGACGGATTTTTCTAAATGGTCGGACAAAGCTTGCCAAGCTTTTTCCTCTTTGAAAAAATGTTTTGCTTCGGCACCCGTTCTCATCCAACCAGATGCATCACAGCCGTTCGTTGTGGAGGTGGACGCGTCTGATGTAGGGGTGGGTGCAATATTGTCCCAGGGTCCGTCCCCTGGTAAATGGCATCCGTGCGCTTTCTTTTCTAAAAAATTGTCGTCCGCCGAAAGGAATTATGATATCGGCAATAGGGAACTTTTGGCCATTAAGTTGGCTTTTGAAGAATGGCGTCACTTTTGGAGGGGGCAGTCCACCCGGTCACCGTCATTATGATCACAAGAACCTGCTGTATTTGGAATCTGCTAAGCGTCTGAATTCCAGACAAGCTCGATGGTCGTTGTTTTTTACCAGGTTTAATTTTGTTGTCACTTATCGCCCTGGATCTAAGAATGTTAAGGCGGATGCCTTGTCTCGCAGTTTCCCAGGGGCCGGGAAAATGGATGACCCGATTCCTATCCTTCAGGAGGGGGTGGTAGTGTCGGCTGTATTTTCTGAGCTTGAGGAGGAGGTGTTAGAGGCTCAGGGGACGCCCCTGCAGGACCTCCAGGGAGACTGTTTGTCCCAAATCAGTTGAGACAAAAGGTTATTGAGGCACATCATAATTCTGCTTTAGCAGGACATCCAGGGAGTAAGGCTACTTTAGATCTCCTTTCTCGCCGGTTTTGGTGGCCTAATGCTAATAAAGATGTTTAACTTTTGTCGCGTCATGTGGGGTGTGTGCTCGCTCTAAAACCCCTCATACCCGTCCGTCTGGGACCCTTTTACCCTTGAAACTTCCGGAGCGTCCATGGACTCATTTGTCTATGGACTTCATTACGGATCTTCCTCGTCGTCAGGGAAACTGTCATACTGGTGGTTGTTGACAGGTTCAGTAAGATGGCACATTTCATTGCTCTTCCTGCCCTCCCTAATGCTAAAACTCTGGCGCAGGTGTTCATTGGGAGATCGTTAGACTTCATGGGTTGCCTTCTGATGTGGTGTCAGATAGGGGGTCTCAGTTTGTGTCCAAGTTTT
>JARQOD010000005.1:179017446-179076285 GCA_033576555.1 Oophaga sylvatica | reverse complement strand
AACCCTGAGTTCAACGGATATCATGTCAGGTAAATCTATTCTATATTTACATGCTGATGTTGCTAATCTATATGTTGTATAGAGTGTTGTTCTTTTAAGAATAGTTTACTGACATCGTACACATATCATAAGACCGCGTGACAAGCACAACCTGAATGAAACTGGTGCTTTAAAGTCTAGGTTCCCACACCGGGTACTAATAATGAAAAAAGGCTTAAGCACTCAACTTAAAAGGTTTATTAGTAGTATCTCCAAACGTTTCGGTCAGAAAAGACCTTCATCAGTGACTACTGTAATCACAATATAAACGCATAAGAATATGTACAAACAAAATAAGAAACATTGCGATAAATAAAGTATATACAAAAAAGTGAGACACGGGTCACAGGACGGACAATAGAAAAAACGGTGGGTCAGCTCTGAGTATACCAAGACAGTCAAAATAGTATCCAAGAAGAATGAATGGGTAATAGTGCCATACCTTATTTTTATATAGAAGATTGTCTCCTAAAAAGGGGAGAGGTGCGTGCCCCAAGGAAAGTGTGCTGCCTGGATAAGAGTATAACATGGTGAGCATATTATGCCACAGCTGTGAGTCTAATGTGACTAATCAAGTAGTACTTACTTAAAGACAAACGTAGCTTATAAGAATGCTGAGGAGATTGAAGAAAATGAGCAAATTTGAGTAAATAAGGAATATCTTGTGCTCCTAAACAAATGGTATCCGGTCAATATATATATATATATATTACCTCAGTAGAAATATCCAGTGACTAAGCTTGCGGTATCCACTGCTATGTAGACTGGAGCTGTCATTAGCAAAAAACAAAATCAGGGGCATAAAAAATCAGGGGCAAAAAAACCATTGTAGGTAAGAGTTATCAAAAGAAATCCCTTGTAGTGTCAAAACCACTATATTACCTCTGCCAGGACGCTGTCTGAGCCTGCTGATTTGATTTCCATGAGTATGTGGGGCGGAAGTGAGGTAATGGCTCAGAGGGTTCCTTTATATGGAGCAGAGGTGGGACTAAGAGCACTGCTGTCAGTCAAGAAGCACAACCAGGAAGTGACTGAGCAGAGATGGGCAACATAAAAAAAAAAAAAAAAAAAAAAAAGGCTTTGGATCGCTTATATGTATAGCGCTACTATATACAGCGCTGTGTTGCCATGGTAACTCTGAGGCACTAAATAGTGAAGGCAGGGAGGGAGAAGGGGAAGAAAACAGGAGAAAATGATTAGAGAAGTGCTCAGAAGCCATTTATTTTATAGACAAAGGCAAAGAAACATACATAGTGAAGTGAATCATTATTTTGCCGTGAAGTATAATGGTCACAGTGAGACTCCCAGAAATGAGTGACGTGGTGACTTGTGATAAGTGGTCCAACCATTCTAATATAGACGGCTCTAAGGGAAAAGGAGAAAGTGTTAATATGCTGGAGAAGTGAACATATATTAACATCACTGCACTAGGTACATATGTTACATCTCAATGACAATGTAAATTTCTCTCTAAGCACTTGAACATGCTATAAAAAAGCAGATAATTCATATTCCCTTTGAGGCCTCTCGGATGCATAGTATCTAATGTGTGTATCCAATAGGCTTCACGTTTTTTTAGAAGCTGGATCCTATTGCCTCCTCTCCGAGAGGGTGGAATTTGCTCAATGATTTGGAACCTTAACTGGGACACATTATGACCGGCATTAACAAAATGGTAAGGGATAGGAAGAAGGAGGTTCTTACACCGTACTGTAGATTTGTGCTCCTCCAGCATATTAACACTTTCTCCTTTTCCCTTAGAGCCGTCTATATTAGAATGGTTGGACCACTTATCACAAGTCACCACGTCACTCATTTCTGGGAGTCTCACTGTGACCATTATACTTCACGGCAAAATAATGATTCACTTCACTATGTATGTTTCTTTGCCTTTGTCTATAAAATAAATGGCTTCTGAGCACTTCTCTAATCTTTTTCTCCTGTTTTCTTCCCCTTCTCCCTCCCTGCTTTCACTATTTAGTGCCTCAGAGTTACCATGGCAACACAGCGCTGTATATAGTAGCGCTATACATATAAGCGATCCAAAGCCTTTTTTTTTTTTTTTTTATGTTGCCCATCTCTGCTCAGTCACTTCCTGGTTGTGCTTCTTGACTGACAGCAGTGCTCTTAGTCCCACCTCTGCTCCATATAAAGGAACCCTCTGAGCCATTACCTCACTTCCGCCCCACATACTCATGGAAATCAAATCAGCAGGCTCAGACAGCGTCCTGGCAGAGGTAATATAGTGGTTTTGACACTACAAGGGATTTCTTTTGATAACTCTTACCTACAATGGTTTTTTTGCCCCTGATTTTTTATGCCCCTGATTTTGTTTTTTGCTAATGACAGCTCCAGTCTACATAGCAGTGGATACCGCAAGCTTAGTCACTGGATATTTCTACTGAGGTAATATATATATATATATATATATTGACCGGATACCATTTGTTTAGGAGCACAAGATATTCCTTATTTACTCAAATTTGCTCATTTTCTTCAATCTCCTCAGCATTCTTATAAGCTATGTTTGTCTTTAAGTAAGTACTACTTGATTAGTCACATTAGACTCACAGCTGTGGCATAATATGCTCACCATGTTATACTCTTATCCAGGCAGCACACTTTCCTTGGGGCACGCACCTCTCCCCTTTTTAGGAGACAATCTTCTATATAAAAATAAGGTATGGCACTATTACCCATTCATTCTTCTTGGATACTATTTTGACTGTCTTGGTATACTCAGAGCTGACCCACCGTTTTTTCTATTGTCCGTCCTGTGACCCGTGTCTCACTTTTTTGTATATACTTTATTTATCGCAATGTTTCTTATTTTGTTTGTACATATTCTTATGCGTTTATATTGTGATTACAGTAGTCACTGATGAAGGTCTTTTCTGACCGAAACGTTTGGAGATACTACTAATAAACCTTTTAAGTTGAGTGCTTAAGCCTTTTTTCATTATTACATATCCAAAAGACTGTTTGCTGCCATGATTTTTCCTGCTAACTGTTGGACACAAATTTTCGCTGGAGTTAGTGACCCCTTGAACTTCCATTGCATGGTATTTTGTATGGTCTCAGGATCATGGTGGTGGACCCTAGTTTCATCACCTGTAATAATTCAAGAATAGAAGTCTCCTGGATTTTCTCTAAGCATGTCTAATTTCTTTGGTTAAATTGCTAGCGTCATGTTTTTTTCTCCATCATACTACTCTTTTTGAAACTTACTAATGATATTAATAGCTGTCCCCTTATGAATAAACTTAGATGAGGAACGATTTCATAGTTCTCATTTGCAGATGCATTCCTATTAACTGTGAATATATTACATAACTTTTAAAAATATTTTTATCAATGTTTTTACAGATTCTATGGCCCTGTGCATTAGTCCATGAACCCCCTCTTATTAAAATAAATACAGCTTCAATATACTGTGTAGTATTAGCCAGAAAATATTCTCAGGTCCAGTTATGTTCAAAGTGGGTCTTACCATCTATACTCTAATAACCCCCATAGACATTAGAGAAAACATAGCTGAACCCACCAATTTCAGAAGACAGACAGGCCATCCAATGTAAAGAGGGTACTCCCAAATCTTTTCTGATACATTGTGTCAGTAATCAACTCTTAGGCCGGGATCACACATGCGACGAAAATGTAATTATAAATACATGCAGCCGTGCACTCCACTCCCGAGTGCCGGCGCCAGAGCTGGGATTTCACATGCGAGCGACAGACGTTTTCGTCGCATGTGTGATCCTGGCCTTAGATAGAACATGTGGAATACATTAATTATTCTACAACATATCTTGGTCATCAGGAGCTGTTAAAGTATGTTTTTCTCTTAAACTCTTAAACACATACATTGCTGAAATCATGGAATGGGGATTAGGCGGCATGCATCATCTGTCAGGTTCCCTTTAAAGCCCCAGTCTCACACAGCGATCTCGCTAGCGAGATCGCTGCTGAGTCACTAGTTTTGTGACGCAGCAGCGAGCTCACCAGCGATATCGCTGTGTGTGACATTCAGCGACGATCAGCCCCCCTGACGGGTATCGCTGATCGTCGCTGAAAGGCCAGGACATTTTTTTGATCGCTGGTCTCCCGCTGACAGGCACGCATCGCTGCGTGACAGGCGGGAGACCAGAGATCCGCTGGTAACAAAGGTACATAGCGGGTTTCCAGGCGCGGGGCTGTGCCTAGAAACCCGCTGTGTACCTTGGATACCAGCTCCCTGAAGCAGGGAGCTGGTAACCAAGGTACACATCGGGTTTCCAGGCACCGCGCAGCGCCTGGAAACCCGATGTGTACCTTGGTTACCAGTTCCCTGCATCATGGCGCTGGTATCCAAGGTACACTGCGGGTAACTAAGCGATGTTACCCGCAGTGTCGCTTGTACTGATCGCTGCCTGAGCTGCCTGTTTGGCAGCTCAGCAGCGATAATGTAGCGATACACCAGCGATCCTGATCGTTGTCGGGATCGCTGGTGTATCGCTATGTGAGACCCAGCCTTAAGGGCTCACCTGGTGAGGTGGATTATCTAAGCCGCAAGTCAGGGTGAACAACTAAGATCAAATGTAATGGCACATGGAACAATTTGGCCAGCAGGCAGAAAAATAAGCAGGGCACATTAAAAGACACAAAGCCAGGTGTGACGCACAAGGAAGTGAAGGTGTATAGATAGTTTAGGGCTTGATGCACAGTTTGCAATGTGAAAAAGTCCAGACATGAGTTCATTATGCTTACAGCAGTCAAAGGGTTAATTAGCAAACAAAAGAGGAGCAGCTGGTATTCAGTGATGAATGAACAAGAAAACTTGTTTGTAGAGAACACTCACCCTGATTCAACAATGTCTGTAATGTGAACAAGTCCAGAGAAGATTTTTTTATACTTACAGCAGAGGAAAGGGTAACTGCAGGTCTTAGTCCGGGTACACATTAGCGTTTGGGGGCTCTGCGGAGGGCTGCGTAATTCCTCCGTTAAGCTCCTCCTACTTCCGCATACTTCTGCATGCGTCATGCGTACCTATCTTTAACATTGAGTACGCAGGACATGCGAATGTATGCCGATGCGTCGTGTTGACACTCCCCCCGAACGCACAAAATGCAACATGTTGCGTTCCCATGCATTCGGCGGGCGCGTAAAAACGACGCATCCGCATGTCCTGCGTACCCAATGTTAAAGATAGGTACACAAGACGTATGCAGAAGTAGGCGGAGCTTAAGGGAGGAAGTACGCAGCCCTCCGCAGAGCTCCCGAACACTAATGTGAACTTAGCCTTATCCAGGAAGTAAATGCAGATTGGAGAAACAAAGCGGATTTTGCCAAGATGATTGCTAGCTGAGAGGACATGGACAAACTTCAAAGCACAAGGTAGCTGAACAGAAAGCTTACTTAAGAACTGCCCACATTTTCCCCAAAATCTAGTAAACAGCAAATATAAGGCTAAACTGCATGTAAATAGCGTTATGACGCTGTAAGTCTACATTGTTGAAATCTCAGCTGCTTGGAGAAAGCAAATTTTTTTCCTCCTGGGGGATACCGGCTTTCAGTCATAGATTCGTTCTCTGAGTGGCTTCAGTCATCACTCACAGCATTGTGAGCAGCAGCTGTAAGCATGCCTTCACAGTTTGATTGACAGCTGGCTCAACACAAATGTGCTGCAGAGCTAGTTGTCAATCAAATTGCCACATATGCTTAATACTTTCATTTACTGTATACTGAATGGTTACTGGTACCTCTTCATACACACTTTTATGACTGAAAGACATCAGCTCCCAGAAAGAAATAAGCTCATTTTAGCACTAATAACCTGCATATTAACCCCATATTTTCAGGTTAGCAGCATTTGTAGACATGGTAAGTTCCCTTATATACTCAGACACGCAGGAGTGTGAGTATTAAACCTTAAAATGCTATTGGTGATGATATTGGATTTTGTCAGGTAACTCATGAAACCTGACATCTACTACCCCAAAGGGTGGTGACAATAGGGGAAGGTAGCAGAGCCCAGCCATAGAGTCGAGACAGAAAAGAATAACAAAAAAATAACAAAATTAAGCTTCACTCACCATCCCTTGGTCCAGTGTCTCCTCTGCCCCCCTACTCCGGACTTTGCTAATTGGCGGCAGTAATATCATCACCTCTTCAGCACTGCAGCTAACCACAGGGATCAACTGCTTATACCTTCTACATCGGCAGAGCCACAGAACCCAGTGATTGGCAATTGTATTGGTTACGAGCTTTTAAACATGATGTGACCACTGCAGTCAATTAACAAAGATGGGATAAGCAGCACAGAGGTGGCCTAAGACATAAAGAGGGTGGGTGAAAGCTCACTTTAATACAAGTTTGAGCTTATGGAGCAATAAAGGCTAAAATGGGAAAAACTTTTACTGGTTTTTGCACACAACTAGATCCATGATTCATGTAATACAAAGTACTAATATGATGTTAATGCGACCTTATAGAAGCATATATACTACAATTTTAAAATACAAAGCTATACACTGCAAAAAAAGTATCAACATGTCCATTTGGGAAAAAAATATAGTAAACACCTTTTTAGTGGAACATACAGTGTATTACTGTATATAACACTCCATACCGATTTACAGTGTTGTCATGCACCTAAGGCCAATTTTGTATCAAGTAAACCTAAGTATATTTTTTGAAGTGTGTCAAGGTTACACCATGAAGGACAAGGAACTTTGGTACAGTATACCATGCCACTCCATGCATATAGATGATTGACATCAGGGCCCCAATGTCTGCTAAGTTACTGGGCCACTCTATCTTGCTCCATCTCTCATGCTGTTTTATTATATTATTCAGATTTATGATCTGTTACAAATTATTATTTGCTTATCAATTAGCTAACAATATTTTGATCTAGTTATTATTTTCAGTGCCACTGTATTTTATTCAGTTTTTTTTTTTTTTGATAGCTAGCTGGAACTTTAAGAGCGATGCTAGATACTCTGTACCTGCAAAAGTTCGAATTTCCTGATAGCCGGTAGCAGAACAGGTAAGTTTGCAGAATTAGAATTCACGTCTACTAAATGACTGAAGAAAATGGTATCTGTCACACCATTCTGGTTCCCACACACTCTGGTTACATCATTACTTAGTCTGTAAACCACAGAGCCAACCATAAGGCTCAGTGGAAATCAGCTGATCAAAACATGAAAACGTACCAGAAATTCTAGACTTAAGATGGGGTTTCAACAGGAGCCCTTGGTTAGCTGACTCCTTCTCTGCTTCTCTGCAATTTTCGGATTTGGTTTCACCTTTGCTTTCAAGCGGAGCTGTTGTTAGGTCCCACTGATTGATGGAGCAGGAAGCGTTGCCGATGTCATTTTTTTGCACAGGTAGATTTAGAAGACATTCCTGCATCCGAATTATGCAGAATAGTGTTTTCTTCATTGAAACTCCAAACTGGATGGTGTGTGTAACCTTAGAAATAAAATATCTACATGTGAATTGCCTGGCTTAGGTTACACAAACACGGAGGACTTCACTAGTGAATTTAATTTAGAGATGCTGGATGTCAATTGCCATCAAATGAAGTATGTCATGGAAATGTACATTAGAAAATCCTCTAACTAAAGTCAAGACAGCAGGTGGCAGAGAAAGAATAGACAAACTTAAACATGCTATGTAAATATTTTAGTACGCATGGTTCAATTGCCTTACGAAATGTAATAGAGCTGTAGAGTATTTTGTACATCAATGTTCTACTTTGCTTATACGGTTTTTATTTTATTTTATGCCCTAATTAAACTCTAAATCCAAAATTGTGTGACATTCCCGTTACCAGTAAGGTGAGTTGTTAAATGGATTGTGTTCTACATCGCATGCAATCTGAGGGAGAAAAACTGCAGACGGAGGCAGAGAAATGCAAAAACAATGATAAGACAGGAGGTCTTAGACCACCTCAGACCCTGTGTGCATTGTGGCTCAACTGTAGTCACAAATAACAGTTCCTTAAGTGTAAAATAAAGAGACAGTAAGCATTTACTATTATATGTACTTAAAATAAAGTCTGATGGAAAATATTGAGGCTTGGGTACCACTGGTTGAGGAAGTCCAATTGGAATGAAAAATGGATCCAACAGGATGTAGAATTAGTGAGTATTTTATTGTTAAAAAGTTACTCAAAGGTAAAAAGCAACAAAAAGGCATAAAACGAGAGGAAGACGCTGCTCTGTCATTTACATGGACTATATCTCCCATTTAAGGCCTTTTTGCTGGTTTATTTTTTTTACACTTTTAGAAACTTTTTAACAATAAAATACTCACTTATTGTACACCCTGTTAAATCCACTTTTTGTTCCATTCGGACTTCCTCAACCAGCAACTTTAAAGGCTTACTGTTTTCCTCCAGACTTTATTTTAAAGAGTAACTATCATATTAATTTGTATGCAATAATAATGTAGAGCAAATTAACCCCTTAACCCCCAGGGTTTAATGTTTTTGCGTTTTAGTATTTTGCTCCTTGACACAACTTTTTTTTATTTTTTGGACAATATGGC
This sequence comes from Oophaga sylvatica, assembly GCA_033576555.1. NCBI lineage: Eukaryota > Metazoa > Chordata > Amphibia > Anura > Dendrobatidae > Oophaga > Oophaga sylvatica. The sequence goes on along the minus strand of JARQOD010000005.1, from coordinate 179,067,711 downwards.
CACATGAGGGCTTGTTTTTTGTAGGACACATTGTAGTTTTGAACAACACCATTGGTTTTAACATATCGTGTACTGAAAAGGGGAAAAAATTCCAAGTGTGGTGAAATTGCAAAAAATGTGCAATTCCACAGTTGTTTTGTTTTTTTACCATGTTCACTAAATGCTAAAATTGACCTGCCATTATGATTCTCCGGGTTATTACGAGTTCAGACACCAAACATGTATAGGTTCTTTTTTATTTAACTGGAAAAAAATCCAAAATTTGTTTAAAATAAAATGGCGCCATTTTCCAAGACCTGTAGCGTCTCCATTTTTCATGAACTGGGGATGGGTGAGGGTTAATTTATTTGCGCCAAGCTGACATTTTTATTGATAATAATATTGACAATTTTGGTGTAGATACAATCTTTTTTCATCCGTTCTTGCATTTTATTGCAATGTAGTGGCAACTGGCAACCAAAAAAACGTAATTCTAGTGTTTTGAATTTTTTTTCTTGTTACGCTGTTTAGTGACCAGGTTAATTCTTTTTTAATATTGATAGATTGGGTGATTCTGAACACAGCGATACCAAATATGTGTGTATTTGAATTTTTTATTGTTTTATTTTGAATGGGGCGAAATGGGGATGATTTGAACTTTTATTTTTTTTATATTTTTTAAAAAATTTACTTTTTGCATGCCTTTGATAGTCTCCATGACTAAAAGCTTGTTATGAATTCTCTGGATTCTGAGTTGGGGCTCCCTCTGGTGGCTGTTGATATTAATGAAGCTGTCTTGACTGACAGAGACCTTTCAGCTGAGGATTCAGCTGCGGTCGATTGGCATTCTGGGAGTCATGATTGAGGAGATTTAAGGGAGTAACTTCCCCATGATCCTCGCCTGTGATTAGTTGTCTCTTCCTGGTCCAGTTTGGAAGTCAGCTTACTGCAGTCTCCTGCAAATTTCAGATAAGATATTTCTTGCTTGTTTCTGTGGTTTGTTTTCTTTTGTTTTTCTGCCTTTTGAGTGAGGTCAGCCAGGTTCCCCTGCTACTCCAGGCAGTTAGCTTTCCCCTTTCTATCTTTAGGCTTAGCTAACTCTCCGGCTGTGTCGAGGCGTCTAGGTCATCGTAGGTACGTCCCACGGCTGCTTCTAGTTGTGCGGTTAGTTTAGGGTTCTGCAGTCCATTAGTTACCAACCACTCTGGGTGACTGGCAGCCTTGGCTACTTTTGTTACAGTCCTCCTCAGCTAGATAGGTAAGGTCCTGTGCACACTGGAAAAAATAGTCGGTGCTACTGAGGAAAAATAAGCTCAATAATAAAGAAAATAACCTTGAGCACTCAAATTTAGAGAAAAAGAAAGGAAGGAAAAAAGGAAGCTTAAAAATTGCTAATTTTTTACTTTGTCAATTCTGATTTTTTATAAATAAACACAAAACATATCAACCTAAATTTAACATTTTCATAAAGAATAATCTGTCACGAAAAAACAATCTCAAAATTTGCCAAAGCGTTCCAGAGTTATTACCACATAAAGTGACATTGGTCAGATTTTTAAATTTTGACTCTGTCACCAAGGAGTTAAAAATGCTTGCACTACATTATTTGGAGGAATACGGACGAGTGAGAGGCGTGAAAACCACGCATTACACACGGACCCATATTTCTCTATGGGGCAGCTCTGATCATGAATATTTTTCTCGGGCGTATCTTATGGTGTGAGACACCCGCAGCATGCTGCGATTGTACGTGTATTACGCCCGTTGTACACCAATGAAAGTCTATGGGTGTGAGAAAACAACGGATTGCACACGGACCAGCCGTGTAACTTGCGAGAAATACGCAAGACTTCTGCAGCTCACAGGAAATTGTGCAACACATGCAGGAGGAAGCTGACACATGCAAATTAGCTCAAAAAGAGCACCAGACATCCCGGAAGAATGCCTCCACAGAGTTGGCCATGATGTCTACGCTCATCAATGTGGAGATGTTGCTAGTCTTGGTGCAGGAGAGGCCCGAAATTTGGGCCCAAAGAGATGCACATTACGCAGACCGCGCAAGGAAAAAGGCGGCATGGAGGCGCATCTTGGGCAGATGTATCCCCACTTCAAAAAATCCACCTCAACAGGGAGATGCTGAAGGTGGTCATCCAAGCCAACCACACAGAGATGCTGGGAACCCGCCAACCCCACCACCAACATACCACCAGCTGTGAATTTTTATTTTACTTATATATTATGATTTCAAAAGCACTTTTTTTTTTTTTAATATTTACTTTAGAGTCATGTTATGCAAAACAAATGTGCACTAATCTAGATGGATGTAAGAAACATATGTTACCAATATGCTCTTGAGTAGGCATACTCACCGTTTGTTATTTTCATTATCTCTTATTAATTGATAAAAAAGTTAGTAATTGTTTTACATTTATTTTATAACATGTTGTGTAACGCATATTTGCACTCATCTGAATGCCTACAAACAGCATATGGCACTTAGCTGGTGGTATACAGACTAGGTTACAATTTTTAGTTTCTTTATATCTTAAAATTTATACCAATGTTTGTTATTTTTTTCCCCATCCATTTTAAACACTGTTGGCTAATGCATCATTGCATTACTCTAGTCTTAGAACCCAACCATATGGGACAGATATGGTGCTCACTAGTGATAGTTAAAGTTTGTTATTTTGGTTATTTATTATTATTTAGGGAAAAGTTTGTTATTTTTTTATATTTTTTTAATCCATGTTGTCTATTGCATATTTACAGTAGTATAATCTTGTGAAGCAAACATATGGGTAACATATGGTCTTCACTATACATAGTGAACGTTTGTTCTTTTTGTATATTTAATTTCACTCACAGTTGTCAAATGCATCTTTGCACTTGTCTAATGTGAGCAATCCCACATATGGGTCACATATGATCAGCACTAGCCATATTGACTATTGGTTTTTGTCTTTACATACTATTATGTTTAGAAACATTTGTACTTTTGTCATGCCTAATTTTGGTACTTGTGTAAGAATGCACACTTACACTATTGTGCTGTAAATACATATACCATATGAAGCAAATATGGTAGTCACTACCTCACGTGGCAGTTTGCACATATAAATATCTATTTTTATAAAACGTTTGGAGTCTTTCTTCATAATTAGTTTGTCCTGAACCACAACACATCTGTTATGACCATTAACAACAGACAAAGACTATGTGTACAAAATGGTTTACTTAAATACACACACACAAATATTACAGCATAGATAATGCATCATCTTGCCATGTTGTAGTACCTTCAGGTGACACAAAATACTGTGTAAAGAGATCACGGGTTTTCAGTCCTGAGAGTAGACGACGTACAGGGATGACATGTGGGCTAGCATATCCCCATTGGTCAACACACTTTTACCAACATCAGATGGGCCACAATCATGCATTCGAGTGAAATTGTGTAGGACAACACATGCTTTGATGACCTCATTGACATTGGCTTCACTCAGCTGAATTGCTGACTGGAGGACCTGCCATTTTGCACATAGAATGCCAAAGGCACACTCCAGCAGGCGCCTGGCTCGTGATAGGCGCAAGTTGAAGATCCTATGACGGTGGTCAAGGTTTCGTCATGGATATGGCCTCATGACATTCCGAGATAGTTGGAAGGCCTCAACCCCAACTACAACATATGCCACAGGTTCAAGATTGGAGCCAGGAAGTTGCCGTGCTGGTGGTACGTCCAACTGGTTATTACATAGCCGCCGACCCATAATGGAAGAATTGAAGACTCTAGAGTCTCCAGTTCTTCCATAGGCCCCAATGTCTACAATTATAAACCTGTAGTTACTGTCAACCAGAGCCAACAGCACAACAGAAAAATATTGTTTATAATTATAGAATTGGGACCCTGAGGTCCTCAAATTCCCTGGCAATCCTCTTCCAGTCTTCCATCTTTGGCTCAGGCATCACCAGTTGATGAAGTCTGTCCCAGAGTTGTGAGCAGTAGTGTTGAGCGATACGATAATGCAAATATCGGCTATCGGCCGATATTAGCTCTATCGGCCTTTCGATAATTCGTTTCGATATTTTCGTCTTATCGAATACCGGAATCGGATTTGTCACTGTCTGTGTCCGTCGGTCGGGTCTGTCACTGTCAGTGTCCGTCGGTCGGGTCTGTCAGGAGTCAGCGGCACTTACCTGGCAGAAGATCTCCGGCGGTCACGGCCTGGACTGCTTCATGGCCGCCATCCTCTTCTCCCCGGCGGTCACATGCAGTTTCTCGCGATAACTGCAGTGACTGCTGGGTAATCCCGGCCGTAAAGCAGTCAGTCCGATGACGTCACCGCCGGGGAAGCAGGTAATCAGCTGTGCTGCGCCGGGATGACAGGCTCTGCCTGTCATTGCGATGTAGCAGAGCTGGATCGTCGTGGGACCGTCGTTACTATGGACTGCGTCGGACAGGTGGTATACTGTTGGTTTTTTTTTTTTCTTTTTTACAGGAGATCGCTGGCGTCGCAGGAATGAGAGTACAATAAAAGAAATGAAAACTGTGTTGACTCTTTTATTTCATTAAAATACTTTTTTCTTGCTTTGTCTTTTTTTTATGCATTTAATAACTTTGGGATTAATAATGGATCGGTGTCTTATTGACGCCTCTCCATTATTAACCGGGCTTATTGTCACCGTGCAATCAACGGTGACATTAACCCCTTATTACCCCGCTTGCCACCGCTACAGGGCAAGTGGGAAGAGCCGGGTAAAGTGCCACAATTGGCACATCTTTTGATGCGCCAAATGTGGGGCTGCTGTAGCCTGGTATTATCAGGCTGTTGAGGGCCAAAATCCATGGGCCTTGACAGTCTTTTAATACCAGGCCGCAGCAGTCTGCATTTTACTTGGATCCTTACCAGCCTGAAAATCCAGGCCTCAGCGGTCTGCTTCATCTGGCTGGTTAACAAAAATAGGGGGGACCCCACGCCAATTTTTTTCGAGGGGATCCCCTATTTTTGTTAACCAGTTCCCTCTGACGTCACTGATTGTGTCCCTGGCTGACCTGAAGTGAAAGTGGAAAGCAATCAATTAAGCTTTCCACTTCCCCTCCTGTCAGCCAGGAGAGGAACTCATTCATTTGGGGGTTTACTGTGATGCTGCAGCATTAGCTGCGGTCCCTGCAGTAAACATTAACCCTTTCTGAAGGATTACACCGTGGGACCTGACTGTACATCGGATTGGTAAGAATAATTTTGCTTTATTATTTTATTTTTATTACAGGAAATGGTTTTAGCAGGAAAATAAAATATGGTCAAAAACTGTGTGATTATTTCATTAAACTTCTTTTTTATTAAAGTGTGTGTGTTTGATTTTTCTTTCATACAATAGGATTAATAATTGATAGTTGTCTAATTGACAGCTCTCAATTATTAACCTGGCTTAAAGTGACCTTTCAATTGCAAGGTCATTTTAACCCCTTATTAACCCATTCGCCACCGCTACAGGGCAATGGGAATAGACGGGCAAAGTGCCAGAAAGGGCAAATCTAATTAGAGATTTGCCCTTTCTGGGGTGTCTGGGGGCAGATGTTAGTAGCCGGGGGGGGCCAAAAATAATGGTCCCTCTCTGGGCTATTATTATCTGCCCCCACTCACTGGCTTTGTCTGTCTGGTTGCGAAAATAGGGCGGGAGCCCACGCATTTTTTTTCAGCAATTTTACACCTCATATATATATATACATGTCATTAAATTTGTGACACATATATATATATATATATATATATATATATATATATATATATTTATATTTATAGTTCATACACTTCTACATAGTATAATAGCCGCTAATTCAATTGCCGGCTTTTGTGAAAATGCAGAACCCGACATGAAATGACACTTGGTTTACATAGAGTTAACCATGTCTTTTCATGTAGTTTGATATCTGATTTGCACAAACAATTACATGAGTGTAAAGGTACTGCCACACTAAACAATCCCGCTAGCGATCACGATAACGACGCATACTAATGCGATCGCTAGCGGGATTGTTTCTATATCGCTAAGTGCGGCCACATTTAGCGATATAGTTAACGACGCTATCGCCGTTAGCGATCTTCTTAACGACTTTAGCGGTACAAAAGTACCGCTAAATCGCTAAGAAAAGGTGCCACACTAGCGATATATACTTACCCAGCGGGAGCGCCGACGAGAAAATAGGGTCCGGAACGATTCCAGCGACGAGCGAGATCACAGCAGGAAGCTCGTCGCTGGCAGATGCCGCACTGAACAACATCGCTAACGGGATCGCTAAATAGTGACGTTTTTTAGCGATCCCGTTAGCGATATTGTTCAGTGTGGCATACCCTTAAGTGTGCAAATTTTCACACCTGTAGGGGTTAATTAAAGGTGTAAATTCGTAGCAAAAAAGTCCGTTTTTTTTACAACGAATTTACACCTTTAATTAACCCCTACATGTGTGAAATTTTGCACACATAGACTGATGTAATTGTTTGTGCAAATCAGATTGCAAACGACATGAAAAGACATGGTTAACCCTATGTACACCAAGTGTCATTTCATGTCGGGTGCTTCTGTCTTTTCACAGAAGCCGGCTTTACCCGGCAATTGAATCAGAGGATATTTTACTATGTAGAAGTGTATAAACTATACATATATGTATATAATATATGTCACAATGACATGTATATATATATATATATGTATTCTATGTGTGTATATTTAGTGTTTACAAGGAAATAAAGGTTTTTTTTAGTTGCGATATTTTGTTCCCATAGACTTACATTGGACTTCCGCAATCGGAATCGGATATCGACGATATTTAGTGCTATCGGCGATACAATTTCGATACGATATTTTTAGATATCGAGCAATATCGCTCAACACTAGTGAGCAGGTATCACGCACAATGCCAGAGATGGTGGACCTCCCAATCAAAAACTCCAGATGGAGTGCGGCATAGTATATGCCAGTAGTTAGGAACCTGCAAGTAACCAAATGTAGAGAGAGCAATGAGTACACATGCACAAAGGTAGAACAAACGCACTATACATAACCGTTAAATCATTTCATTTACAAACAATCCTACGTTCTATTTACCACAAGTCAAAGGTTTCTGTCATTTTTACATACACATAATAGTTCTTGTAGTTGTAGGTGATATATGGGATAGATTCTGAGGATATTTCTGCAACAGCTATAAGGGTAAAGGGAAACTTGGGGGAAAACACATCATCAACAGACAGTATGTAGGTGAGAAATACATACAGTAGCGTAAGGAAAAGGCGCTCCTCTGCAGAGATAGCTTTCCGCATCCTGGTATCCTGGTAGGTGATCCCAGGGCGCACAATCTCCAGCAAAACATCAAAGGTGGGAATGGTCATCCGACAAAACAGAAAAAACTTGTCTGGATGAGTCCGCAGAGATGCATAAAGGCGGTGAAAATGGCCTTTAGTGAGGCGTTGCCTCAAATGCGGATGCACCCACATTCTCCTCCTCCGCGGATCAACGATCACTGGGTAAGGCTGGCCAAAGCGGCGGGACAAAACCCAGTTGTACAACACTTGATCAGTAGGGGTGAACTGAAGAGTGTCAGACATGTTGGCAAGCAAGCAGCAGTACTCCAACACAAGCACACCACAAAAATGGCAAGATTGGAGGGTGCAACCTGATGCAGAGCCAATAAATAGCCTTGCTGATGATGATTTGAATGAGTTTCAGGCCTAAAAACCGTTAAATGTCCATTTTGCAAGGTGGCGAGAAAAATCGCTGTACGGATGCCATACGGATTGCATATGGATGCTTACATGCGCAAAATACGCAGCCGCACCCTGACGACGGATGAAATACGGATTGTTGTGCCGGCAACATTTTGGTGTATTACGCTCGTACAATACGGTCTGTATTTTTCTACGGTGAGTGTGACGCCGGCCTAATTCAGATAGTCTTACCATAGCAAAACCTCAATAAATAATTTTTCACACATGTCTGCTTTACATCAGCACCATTTGTAAAATGCTATTTTATTTTGTTAGCATTTTAGGAAGTTTAAAAAGGTAGCAGTAATTTTTCATTTTTTCATGGAAATTTACAAAATTATTTTTTTTAGGGACCTATCCAGTTTTGAAGTGACTTTAGGGGTCCTATATATTGGAAAACTCACAAAAGTGATACCATTTTAAAAACAGCACCTCCTGACATACTGAAAAATGCTGTCAGGTAGTTTATTAACCCTTCAGGTGCTTTTCAGGAATTAATACAAATTGACGTGACAGGAATGTAAAAGTTGATTTTTACCACCTAAATGTCGCTGACTTTTGAAAAGGTCACTATAGCCGGGAGACTCTATTTGCTCGTGAATTGCCATGGCAAATATCAGGACCATACAATCATGATCTCAGGGTGCCGATGGGGATAAAGAGGGAGGAGCCACACTCTTTTAAACATTTATATGATATAGTCATTATTGACAGCAGCATCTAAGGGGTTAAATAGATATGGACGGTGACAACACTGATCGTTGCTAATGCAGAAAATTGTCAGCTATAGTGTACAGCCGACAGCTGCTGGATTGTCACCTGTACGGTCATTAAGGAGTTACTAATCTTTCAAATATACACAGAAACTAGCTGAAAAGCAGAGGAGCTGTGTGTGTGAACAACTAACAGCGGACAGAACTCAAGCGCTGTGCACTGAGTAACTGAGCAAAACTACTAATTCACTAACATACAGTGCATTGCTGTGTAGGCTTTGTCCCCACCCTTAGAAAACCATGTTCAGTGTGTGCATAACTGAATACGGATTTGCTTCAGAAACAGCATAAGGGAACATCTTCTAGAAAGTTTTTGAAAGATTTTCTATTGAATTTAATTTATAAAGTATAATATATATATAGTATATTATACTATTATATTATATAGTATAATAATATAAAGTATATGTGAATGATTAAAATTGCTTGCTCTACATTATTATTTAATAAAAATTAAAAGTTATGTTTTAAGCATTTTTCATGGATGCCTAGCCATCACAAGTAATGTTTGGGTTTGGCAGATTTGGGGAACAGTTAAAAAAAAAAGGTTCAGTTCAGGTACCAGAACAGTACCCGAGCCCAAACCTGAACTCCACTTGAATGGGGAAAGAACATCAAGAGTTTGCCATGCTGTCATGTGCATGACAGCGCGGCAAACGCCACCTCTGATCAGCGATAAAAACATTACCGCTAGTCAGAGAGCTGGTCTTCCCGAGGCTGGTTGTTTTTTAAAGACTCTGCCGATAACCCCAAAAAGGCCATTTGCACCACTTGTCAGGCCAGCATCAGCAGGCGTAGCAAATCTACCAGCCTGACCACCACCAGCATGATCAGGCACATGACAGCAAAGTACCCGACTTTGTGGGCCGAACCCCAGGGTCCAGGAACAGTGTCTGCGGGTGACACCACTGCTTCTTCCGTTGTTGTGCATGGAAGCTAATCCCCTGCCCATGGTGCATGCGAAGATGCCTCCTGCTGTGCACCTGTCACTGCACACACTCAACTAGCACCATCATCAAGCACATCCAAGTCCTTGTCCCAGCGCAGCGTTCAGTTGTCCATACTCCAGTCCTTGAACGCAAGCGCAAATATGCAGCCAACGCCCCACAGGCCACAGTACTAAATTTTACCTTTTTGGCTCATGGAGATGGAAGCTTTCTGCAACTGATGGAAGCGGCAATCCCGCGGCACTTGGTCCTCAGCCGCCACTATTTCTCCCAGAGTGCCGTCCCCGCGTTACACAAAAACGTGTCCCGCAACATTAGCCATGCCCTCAACAATGCAGTCACTGGGAAAGCCCACCTAGCCATGGACACGTGGACAAGTGCTTGTGGGCAGGGATGGTACATCTCGGTGATGGCACACTGGGTTAACATAGTGGAAGCCGGGACCCAGTCGGACCTTGGGATAGAATGCGTCCTCCCAACGCTGAGGATTGCAGGCCCTAGGTCAATCAGAGTTGCCCCCACAGCCTACATCTCTGAAATGACCAGTGAGCAGGCAGATCTGTGGCTTACACCGCTGAACCTACAGCCAGGCATGGTCATGTGTGACATTGGCTGGAAACTGGTGGTGACTCTGAGGCGAGGCGAGCTCACACATGTACCATGCCTGGCCCATGTGCTTAACCTCGTGGTTCAGCGGTTTCTCAAAACCTACCCGGAGCTGTCGGATCTACTTGTTAAAGTACGCCGCCTGTGTGTCCATTTTAGAAAAGCAGCTACAGCTTCAGCCACCCTTGCCGTGCTTCAGCAGTGTTTGCAGCATCCTGCTCACAGACTGGTGTGTGATGTCTCCACGTGTTGAAACTCTACACTGCAGATGTTGGGAAGGATTTGTGAGCAGAAGAGGGCAGTTGTTGACTACCAGCATCAACAAGTCCGTCAGTATTCAGTTCAGACTCCACACATAAGACCTCAAGAGTGGACATGGATGTCAGACATATGTACCATCCTCCAAAACTTTGATGACTCCACCAAGATGGTGAAGGGCGATGACGTCATAATTAGAGTCACCATCCCACTTCTCTGTCTTCTGAAATGCTCTCTGCTCACAATCAAAGAGGATGTATTGTAGGCGGAGCACGATGAGATGGAGCTAGGAACCATACAGGGTGATTACACATAGCCCGCCTCATCTCATCCCAACGTGGATTGGGTGACAATGAGGAAGAGGAAGAGAGGAAGAAGAACAGGAGTTAGTTTCATGCGCTATAGATGGTACTACCTGCACAACTGTCATACTGTCTATTCAACGTGGATGGCCTGAGGACAGGAAGGAGGAGGAGAGCATGGTCAGTCATCTTCTTGGTGAGGACACGGAAGTCTTGCCTGTTAGCAGTCTGGCACGCATGGCTGAGTTTATGTTACGTTACTTTTCCCGTGACCCTCGCATTCTCAACCTTTTGGGTAACAGTCATTACTGGTTGGTGACACTTCTAGACCCATGCTACAAAGAGAACTTTCTATCTCTTATTCCCGAGGTGGAGAGGTCTACTAAAATGGGGCAGTACCAGAAAGCCCTTGTTGCAGAATTATTAAAAAAATTCCCATCTGAAAAAGCTGACGGCAGAGGTCATAGTTCATTGGACAACCAAGAAGTGCAGTCGAGAGAAACACAACTCCAATCCAGCAGAGGCAGGGGAACACTGTCAAAGTTCTGGGAGAGTTTTCTCAGACCCTACCATCGCACAGTCCCTGAGGTGCGGGGTACTCTCACAAGGAGTGCAAAGTTTGGGAAGATGCTGATCGTACCAACGTCCTCCGTGATTCCTCTGTGCCTTTTAATTATTGGGTATCCAAGCTGGACACATGGCATGAATTGGCTCTCTATGCCTTGGAGGTCCTGGCCTGCCCTGCCGCTAGCATTTTGTCAGAGCGGCTTTTTAGTGCTGCTGGTGGAATTATAACTGATGAGCGCATGGATATTCGCTTCCTGATTTTGGCTATTTGCTGTTGTCCTCCTACTTCTTCTTCTAATTCTAATCCTCCACCACCATATCACCAGGGTGACAGTGGTCTGTGATGCAACACCCACATAATTTTTTAAAGGGTGTTTATATGCCCGTAAAAAAAATTGGTATACAGTCTATTCATATATACCCCTCAGGGGTAAATGTTTGTCAGCCCATACACTTAGTGCATGGGCATTACAAGTATAGGAGCTGATCCTTTCTAATGGGAACATTTTTTAATGAGTCCCTCATCTATGTCTCTTTAAAGGGGCATTGTAGTGCCTCTAAGGTTTTGGCAGCCCTTGCATTCACTGCATAGGCAAACAGTATGGGAGACTCACTTCCTAATAATGAGAACATTGTTTTCAGGATGCCCTCTTGTACATCTCATCAAAGGGGTATTGGGGTGCATCCAAATTTTTGGCAGCCCTGCCATTCACTGCATACACAATAACAGTGTAGAAGACCCACTGTTTAATAATGGGAACAACAAAACATAACCAGCTGATGGCTCTCTAAGAATAGAGAGGGCCGACTGCTGGCCCTTTAAAAATAGTAAAGGCCGCCTGATGGCCCTATAAAAATATTCTTTGTGACTTTCAGAGTCCCTCCTTCACAAATGCTACAGGATGTGACTGATGATGTGTCACACACCACATGGCCAGATAAGGTTGTAAAATGTTAAAACTACATTTCCCAGTGAATGCATTTGTCTTGGTTGAAAGCAATGCTTAAGTTCAAAAATGCATCAAAAACGCTACGTGTGAGCATAGCCCAAGGTGTGGAAGAACATCTTTGTTTTTGGTTATTTATTTTGCCTTATATACAAGTCATTACCCTGGAAAGGATGTTCCTCAACATATTTCCCAGGAAAATCCATTTTGTTTTTGTACGTTTTATTGTGAGTCTGTAAAAGTGGTGTAAGACTCTGCAACATTGTTCACAGCAGTGACCTGGTAGTCAGAAATGCTTCCAGAGGTCTTCCCCATTCTGTTCTCATGTGATTTGAGCACTGCTTCCATTGATTTCTGCAATTTCTAGACCCTCTGCAGACCGCCAGTCTGGGCTTACCCTGGAGGGGAGTAAATAGGTGTCTACTGGGTTCTCCCTGGAGCCTCTGATGATGAGGATAGGCTGAGCTGCTGGTAGACATCAAGTACCACTCCAGGGCAGTTGCCGAATCTTCAGGAGCTGATCAGAGGGTCAGAGAAGCAGGTACGTGGCACAGGAGAGGAAGGCAGAGGCGTAGTGAGATGGTACAAGGTCGTGGGAGGAAGCACAGGATCAGTAAGCGTAGCCAAGGTCTTTCTGTCAACAAGTGGCTTATATAGAATGTTTGTCTCACTGGGTTTGAGGTAAGATCTTGGAGGTCAATTCCTCTCCACTCAATGCTTCTCACAAACTCTTCTTTCCTGCATGTGCAGAAAGCAAGGATACCTGGTGTATCCGGGTTGCTGACCAAGAAGTAAGCATATCATTTTAAGGTCAACATAGATGATCCAATTGTGTCTGTGAAAGTGCAACAACTCAATGACTCTCTTTATGTCTCTGTATTCTTCACAACGAGAAACTGAATAGCCAATTAGGGCTGCACCAAATAAATTGCCTTTGTTATGAAGACACACTTAAGCTCTGTTTTGAGCGATCGATGAACAGTCGCCATTAATTTGATTATAGATTAGAATTCCCTATTCCTCAATTAAACTGATTATGTTATTGCAGAACAAAAAGCCACTGTCTCTTCTAAAGTATTTCAAAAATTAACTTTCTCTGGATTGAAAGTAAAGAAACGAGAGAGAAAGCAGGAGTGCTACCTGTGTAATACAGCAGAATGATCTACAGGATGGCGGGATGTATGTTGCTCACCTGGATAAATTGTGTGGACCACAATTCCGATGCAGGTATAGAACCAAATGATAGAAGGCTGCTGTTCAGGCCACTGCACTACACCCAGCGGGTGTAGAGGAGAATCAAGGTGCGGGAGAATCATTGTGGCGGTGGTGATGTCGAAGGCATTGCCAAGAAGGAAGGGTAGTCCAAGTGTAGCAGATTGGCTTAATTTTAAAACACTATATAAAACAATGCATTTCAGAGTTGGATCAACTTCTTCTTTAGGTATAAATCTATTTTTCTTTTCATATAGACTTATACCTGAAGAAGTAGTTGATCAAACTTTGAAATGCATTTGTCAGAGTTAGGGATTATAACTAGTGATGAGCGAGCACTAAAATGCTCGGGTGCTCGTTACTTGGGTAGAGCTAACTGAAATGCTCGGGTGCTTAACCCAAGCAACGAGCCCAATGTAAGTCTGTGGGAAACCCAAGCTTTTTTGCAGCAACCCCCCGGGAGGGTTTTTAGGGTATCAAAACGTTGGAAATCTATGGGAACAGTGCACAAATGACATGGGAACATCATGGGTAAGACCCCTGGAAGCATTTCTGACTCCTAGGTCACTGCTGTGAACAATGTTGTCAGAGTGTTATGCCACTTTTACAGGCTCACACTTAAACATACAAAAACGAAACCAAAATGGATTTTCCTGGGAAATAGGCAAAATAAATAACAACCCAAAAAAATGTACCTCCACGACTTGGGCTATGTTCACACGTAGCATTTTTGATGCGTTTTTCAAGTTTAGCATTGCTTTCAACCAATACAAATGCATTCACAGGGAAATGTCATTTTAACATATAACAACCTTAGCTGGCCATGTGGTGTGTGACTAGTGTTGAGCGATACATACGCAAGTATCGGGTATCAGCCGATATTAGCTGTTTCGGCCTTTCGATACTTAGTTCCGATATTTTCCATATATCGTATACCGGAATCGGAAGTTCCCATAATTCTTTGAGAGGCAATGTGATTTTAGTCAGCCAATGAGGAATCCTAAGAAGTGTGGGCACATCCTGTAATGCTGCGGTCATGTTAACTAATGGCATGGCTGTGATTGGATGCTGAAATGATGTCAGAATGCACTATAAAAGGCGCCGCCGCCATTTTAGCGTCACTGTGCTGTGAATTCAGTAAGGGACAGAACGCTGCTGTGCTGACTCTGAGGGACAGTTAGAGATTGCGATTTAGTGTACTGTGCTGTAGGCAGGCTAGCACCAACCGCTGTGTAAAGCTTCCTTTTGCCTGCAGTGTTGTTTTAACAGCTCTGCAAGGTGTGTGTGTGAGTGTAAGTGACGCTGCAGTTTGCTCTGCATGCAACGCTGTCTGTAGGCATCTGCACGTGTCAGTCACAGACTCTTTTTTTTTTCTTCAGTGTAATTCTTGCAGCTCCATGCAATTTAACTATTAGTGTGACGCGCTTCCATCCGTATCCAATACATTGGTTGCAAACACTATAGAAGTAGACAAAGGAGTAGCCTTTCACAGATTGTGAACAGTTGTGTTTCAGTGTTCACTTCAGTCTGTGTTTTTTATTTTTTGAGTGCACATCACGCTCCAGTTACTTGTTCAAGCACTGCTGCTTGTACTCTGCTGAGCGTGTCTCAGTGCCTCATCCTTTTCATTTATCTCCAATTGGTTCTGCTCCATTCCATTTAAAATATAATCTATTAGTGTGACGCGCTTCCATCCGTATCCAATACATTGGTTGCAAACACTATAGAAGTAGACAAAGGAGTAGCCTTTCACAGATTGTGAACAGTTGTGTTTCAGTGTTCACTTCAGTCTGTGTTTTTTATTTTTTGAGTGCACATCACACTCCAGTTACTTGTTCAAGCACTGCTGCTTGTACTCTGCTGAGCGTGTCTCAGTGCCTCATCCTTTTCATTTATCTCCAATTGGTTCTGCTCCATTCCATTTAAAATATAATCTATTAGTGTGACGCGCTTCCATCCGTATCCAATACATTGGTTGCAAACACTATAGAAGTAGACAAAGGAGTAGCCTTTCACAGATTGTGAACAGTTGTGTTTCAGTGTTCACTTCAGTCTGTGTTTTTTATTTTTTGAGTGCACATCACGCTCCAGTTACTTGTTCAAGCACTGCTGCTTGTACTCTGCTGAGCGTGTCTCAGTGCCTCATCCTTTTCATTTATCTCCAATTGGTTCTGCTCCATTCCATTTAAAATATAATCTATTAGTGTGACGCACTTCCATCCGTATCCAATACATTGGTTGCAAACACTATAGAAGTAGACAAAGGAGTAGCCTTTCACAGATTGTGAACAGTTGTGTTTCAGTGTTCACTTCAGTCTCTGCGTAATAACCACACTTAGGCCTTATAACTTTTCTGACTTTCTTTATCAATCTACCAAGATGCAGAAGGCAGTGAGTAAGGCACGTGGTCGTGGCCGTGGAGTTTCAGCAGGGAGAGGACGTGGGGATTCTGTGGCTGCTGCCGCCCTCAGTGACACAGCATCCACCAGTTTTACCCATGAGCGTTCCTTTATGCGCAGTTTGGTAAGAGCTCGGCGTGCCCCCCTGCTGCGGGAAGAACAAATTGAAGCCGTTGTTGGTTGGATGGCAGCCAATGCATCAACTTCAATTCCTTCCACCTCCTCTCAGGAACACAACACTGTTGAGCAACCATCTGTCTGTTCACCGCCTGTCAAATTGCCCAGGCAGTCAGAGAGTTCTGTACAGGAGCTAGCTGAGTCTCTGCTTCTGTTCTCAGAATCTGTTGGCTCGCAAACACAGGCACAGGCAAGCAGCATTCTGCAATTTGAAGAAGAGGGAGTATTCAGTGATGCACAACAGCTGTGTCTCTCTCAATCTGAAGAGACGGGTGAGCCAGTGCCGATGGACAGCACACCGCAGAACGCATCTTATGATGATGATGAGACTCAGGTGCCAGGTTTTGTGGAGCATGGTGCTGCCCAGACCATCCAACAGCAGCAGGTGTTGGAAGAGGGTAGTGGAGATGATGAAGTCCGAGACCCAACATGGCGTGAGCAACAGGAAGGTGGTGGGAGCAGCTCTGAGGAAGAGATTGTCCCAACGGTACAAAGAGGAGGAGAGGTAGGCTGCAGACTCGCTTGCCTGTAGCCTCCAGTTTGGCACCTGTTGGGAGCAGTTCTCATAGAAATGTCAAAATTGGCGCTCCCATGACTTGCACTGCGTGGTCCTTTTTTGACAGACTTGTAGATGATATTTGCTATGTTCAATGCAAGCTGTGTAAGCAAAAAGTTAAAAGAGGTAAAAATATCAGTAACCTGAATACCACAAATATGTGGAAACATGTACGGACAAAGCACGTAGCTGAGTTACAAAGACACACTGGAGATGTAGGCCAACCTACAGCAGCACCTACATCTTCAGGTCGTGTTGGAGCCTCTACCTCCAGCTCACACACACCTGGTTCGGCTTCCTCACAGGATCTCCATGGAAGAACCTCGGTCACTGTTGTCCATAGACAAACTGTTATTCCACCCACAGCAGCAAGTTCACAGTCATCGTCACACTCCCAGACCACAAAACAGCCATCGGTACCACAGGCATGGGATAAAAGACGGCCATACTCGGCAAACCATCCACGAGCAAAGGCTCTGAATGCTGGCATTGCAAAACTCATGTCCCTTGAAATGCTGTCATTCAGGCTGGTGGAGACTGACAGTTTCAGGAACTTTATGGCATTGGCAGTCCCACAATATAATGTGCCAAGCCGATTTTATTTCAGCAGGCAAGCTGTCCCTGCTCTGCAAAAACATGTCGAGGGAAACATTAAACATGCGCTACTAAACGCCGTCAGTAGCAGGGTCCACCTGACCACCGATGCGTGGACCAGTACCCATGGCCAGGGACGATACCTTTCCCTCACTGCCCATTGGGTCAATGTTGTGGAGCCGGGTACAGATCTTGCCAGTGGCGCTGTACGTGTTCTGCCAACTCCAAGGATTGCAGGAATCCAGTCTGTACACATTGATTCCTCCTCCTACTCCAGTTCCTCAGAATCATCGCTGCACGAGCCGTCACGGTATACCTCCACATGGACCCGTGAACGCTTACCTGTTGCGACCGATATGAGCACAGCCGTGGCCAAACGTCAACAGGCCGTCCTGAAATTAATTTCCATGGGGAATCGAAGCCACACAGCGCAGGAGCTCTGGGATGCCATCAAGCAGGAGAGCGACGTGTGGTTTTTGTCAGCTAATCTCCAGCCAGGCTTGGTAGTGTGTGACAATGGCCGAAATCTGGTGGCAGCTCTGGGCCTTGGCAACCTCACTCACATACCATGTCTGGCACATGTGCTCAACTTGGTCGTGCAGAGTTTTTTGAGGGACTATCCGGATCTTGATGCACTGCTGCACAAGGTCCGCCTAGAGTGCGCTCACTTGCGACGTTCCAGCATGGCCAGATCGCACATTGCAGCTCTGCAAGTCAGATTTCGCCTTCCTGAACATCGCATCATATGTGACGTACCCACCAGGTGGAATTCCACGTTACATATGTTGGAGCGGTTGTGTGAGCAGCAGCCAGCAGTAATGGAGTATCAGCTGCAACAGGCGCAATCAACTCGCAATTTGCGCCGTTCACACTTCACCACTACTGAGTGGGCCTCTATGAAGGACATCTGCGACATTTTGCGTGCGTTTGATGTCTCAACGCGGATGGCGAGTGCAGATGATGCACTAGTCAGCATGACTGTCCCCCTTATCTGCCTGCTTCAGAAATCACTGAAAGCACTAAAGGAAGAGGTTTTGGAAGAGGTGGAGGATGAGGAGTCACAAATTCAATTACCTTCAGGACAGTCATCGCAACGTGGTTCCTCACAAAGGGCTGGGCAGGGCTCACTTTGTGAGGAGGATGAGGAGGAGGAGGAGTCAACGGAGGAGGAAGAAATCTCTACAGAGGGAGGTACACAACGCTCTAGTCAGTATGTAGAGCGAGGGTGGGGTGATGCAGAGGAGGCAGAGATGACGCCTCTTCCAGAGGACAGCCTTTGTTGGCCAGTTGGGAGTCTGCAGCACATGGTTGATTTCATGCTTCAGTGCCTGAGAAACGACCGCCGCATCGCCCACACTCTCACCACGTCAGATTATTGGGTGTACACCCTCCTAGACCCTCGCTACCGGGACAACTTACAAACCCTCATCACACCGGTGAACCGGGACCGTAAAATGCAGGAGTACCAAGACACACTGGTGCAATCCATACTGTTGTACATTCCAGCCGAGAGAGCTGCTGGTGCTGCTACTGCTTTACAAAGCAGCTCTGTGCGTCGAGGCAGTGTAGACACCTCTACAACAAGAGGGAGCAGAAGCAGCACCTCTGCACAGGGCAAGAGCTGTATGTTACAAATGTGGCAAAGTTTTGTGACAGCGCCAGCAAGGTCTACACCATCCGAGACGGCTCCAGTCACCAGGAAGAAACGTTTCCGTAAGATGTGACAGACTACTTGGCTTTCCCTTTAAGTGTACTCCCAGATGCCTCTTCCCCTTTCAAATTTTGGGTCTCTAAGTTGGATACATGGCCAGAGCTTAGCCAGTATGCATTGGAGGTGCTGGCTTGCCCTGCTGCCAGTGTATTATCTGAGCGTGTCTTTAGTGCTGCAGGTGGTGTAGTAACAGACCGTCGCATGCGACTATCCTCAGAGAATGTAGACCGGCTTACTTTTCTGAAAATGAACAAGGCATGGATCTCACCTGAATTTGCCTGTCCGTTTTCAGATTAAATAACTGTTTGGCAACGTTTTCCATGTCTCCTGTTATGTTCATCTTTCTACCACCTGAACTCTACTCCCTGGGCTACAACACCGCCATTTGTTGCTCGTAAGTAATTGGCAGGGGTACTGACTCCTGGCCAGCCTGGTTACAGCATGACAGCTGTTTCCTGGCAGTGTGAACGTCAATTATCCTCCAATAAGTTGTGCTGTCGTGTTGCATTCGGGTTAGCCGACTCTATGGTGCCTGCAGTTTAGGTGATTCCTATGTGTGCTGTGGGATATGTAAATAAAGGCGGTTTCCATTGTGACAATAGGACAAGCACCCACTGTAGGACTGTGTGATTCGGTAACTGCGGACGGCTTGCGTCCTGTCAACTTACATTTTCATGGGTGCGTTCTTCTACCCGTCCGGGGTCCAGTACCGTCAACTGGTTCTCCCCAGTGCCTTTGGCCTAGGTGCCTCCATCTCCGTATCCGAGTTCCACCAACGTCTGCTGGTCCTTGGTAGTGCTTTGGAGCACAGGTACCTCCTGCTTAGTAACCGTGTCACAGTAACGTCAGCTGGTACTCGGTTGTGACATTGCCTCTTTTCCTTCTGCTACCCGTCCGGGGTCCAGTACCGTCAACTGGTTCTCCCCAGTGCCTTTGGCCTAGGTGCCTCCATCTCCGTATCCGAGTTCCACCAACGTCTGCTGGTCCTTGGTAGTGCTTTGGAGCACAGGTACCTCCTGCTTAGTAACCGTGTCACAGTAACGTCAGCTGGTACTCGGTTGTGACATTGTCTCTTTTCCTTCTGCTACCCGTCCGGGGTCCAGTACCGTCAACTGGTTCTCCCCAGTGCCTTTGGCCTAGGTGCCTCCATCTCCGTATCCGAGTTCCACCAACGTCTGCTGGTCCTTGGTAGTGCTTTGGAGCACAGGTACCTCCTGCTTAGTAACCGTGTCACAGTAACGTCAGCTGGTACTCGGTTGTGACATTGCCTCTTTTCCTTCTGCTACCCGTCCGGGGTCCAGTACCGTCAACTGGTTCTCCCCAGTGCCTTTGGCCTAGGTGCCTCCATCTCCGTATCCGAGTTCCACCAACGTCTGCTGGTCCTTGGTAGTGCTTTGGAGCACAGGTACCTCCTGCTTAGTAACCGTGTCACAGTAACGTCAGCTGGTACTCGGTTGTGACATTGCCTCTTTTCCTTCTGCTGCCCCTCCGGGTTCCAGCACAGTCAGCTGGTCCTCGTTACTTCCATTGTCTCTTGCTCCATCTGATACCCGTCAGGGTTCCAGTAACGTCAGCTGGTTCTCGGAAATTAGACGACCTTAAAGACCACCCAGAAGAAGATGACGACAACAAGGACGACGAGCATGAAGCCAACCAGCCTGAACACCATCACAAAGAAAAAATAAAAGATTACCCAGAAGAAGATCACTAACAGGACAAAGAAGGTTAAAGGGTATGCCACACTAAACAACATCGCTAACGGGATCGCTAAAAAACGTCATTATTTAGCGATCCCGTTAGCGATGTTGTAGTGTGCGGCAGCTGCCAGCGAGAGCGAGATCACAGCAGGAAGCTCGTCGCTGGAATCGCTCCGGACCCTATTTCATCGTCGGCGCTCCCGCTGGGTAAGTATTATCGCTGAGTGTGGCACCTTTTCTTAGCGATTTAGCTGTACTTTTGTACCGCTAAAGTCGTTAAGGAGATCGCTAACCGCGATAGCGTCCTTAACGATATCGCTAAGTTAAGCCGCACTCAGCGATATACAAACAATCCCGCTAGCGATCTCATTAGTATGCGACGCTAACGAGATCGCTAGCGGGATTGTGTAGTGTGGCAGTACCTTAAGACAAACTACAAGATACAGAAGAACAATAAGCAGAAGATCAAAAAGCAGAAGAACATGAAGTATAAGACCAAAATGAAGAGCAAAATATATGCTCTAAATTCTAAGCAGAAGAAGACTAAGCAGTGTATGGGGGTGAGTCCGTTCCTCCTCGTGGTGCCCCTGGAAAATGCCTGCTGCTGCAGGCTAAACTGAACACGGACAAATACTGTTGTAATTTAAATCTTTTGTGACAGCAAGAACGGAAGGATGAACAATTCATACTTTTACAGATTACAAGTACAGGAATCTCTGTCACAAATAAGAATATGATGAAGAAGATGAAGAGGAAGAAGATGAAGAATTTGAATATGAAGAAGATTAATTAGTTTAATAATAACAATATGAGTAATGTAAACAAAAACATGAATAGCAAGAAGTTTAAGAAGAAGATTAAGAAGGTGAAGATGAAGAATAATTTGATGAGAAAGATGATGCTGCTGCTGAAGATTATGAAGGAGAAAGTGTGGCACTGGCAAAAGTTAAAAAGGTGAAGAGCATGGAAGTTGTGAAACATACATATTTGCCAAAATAGAAAAAAGGTTAACAACATTGTCAATTTGTTAGTCAATCCAAATGTATTTCCAAAAAAAAATATATTAATGCTATTCCAATGCATTGGGTTAAACATGTATGCCTTTATTGTCTCCTCAACCTCCCCCAATACATTCTACATTAGTCTTTGTTGTTTTCCTTCATGTACAATTAACCAACAAGGCAAGAATGGTTTTTTTAATGTCGATATTTGGTTCCCATAGACTTACATTGGACTTCCGGTATCGGAATCGGATATCGACGATATTTAGTGATATCGGCGATACCATTCCGATCCGATATTTTTAGATATCGAGCAGTATCGCTCAACACTATGTGTGACACATCATCAGACACATCCTTCATTTATGAAGAAGGGACTCTGAAAGTCACAAAGCATATTTTTATAGGGGCATCAGGCGGCATTAATATTCTTAAATGGCCATCAGCCGGCTATGTTTTGTTGCTCCTATTATTAAACAGTGGGTGTCCTATACTGTTACTGACTATGCAGTGAGTGACTGGGCTGCCAAAAATTAGGACAAACTCCAATACCCGTTTGACGACAGGCCTGCAGTGCCCAACATTACACGCACTCCAATAACTCTTTGAACCAACGTACTGGATGGCCACATGAAAGCAAAGTTCCCATTATTCTTTATTTGGTACTGCCATACTGTTTGCCTATGCATTGAATCCAATGCCTGCTGTGCTCCAAAGTTACATGCACCCCAATACCCCTTTGAAGCAACATACTGGATGGCCACATGAAAGCAAAGTTCCCATTATTCTTTATTTGGTACTGCCATACTATTTGTCCATGCATTGAATGCAAGGCCTGCCCTGCCCCAAAGTTACATGCACCCCAATACCCCTTTGAAGCAACATACTGGATGGCCACAGGAAAGCAAAGCTCCCATTATTCTTTATTTAGTACTTCCATATTGTTTGTCTATGCATTGAATGCAAGGCCTGCAGTGCCCAACATTACACGCACTCCAATAACTCTTTGAACCAACGTACTGGATGGCCACATGAAAGCAAAGTTCCCATTATTCTTTATTTGGTACTGCCATACTATTTGCCCATGCATTGAATGCAAGGCCTGCCCTGCCCCAAAGTTACATGCACCCCAATACCCCTTTGAAGCAACATACTGGATGGCCACAGGAAAGCAAAGCTCCCATTATTCTTTATTTAGTACTTCCATATTGTTTGTCTATGCATTGAATGCAAGGCCTGCAGTGCCCAACATTACACGCACTCCAATAACTCTTTGAACCAACGTACTGGATGGCCACATGAAAGCAAAGTTCCCATTATTCTTTATTTGGTACTGCCATACTGTTTGCCTATGCATTGAATCCAATGCCTGCTGTGCTCCAAAGTTACATGCACCCCATTACCCCTTTGAAGCAACGTACCGTATGGCCACATGAAAGCAAAGTTCCCATTATTCTTTATTTGCTGCTGTCATACTGTTTGCCTATGCATTGAATGAAAGGCCTGCCCTGCCCCAAAGTTACTTGCACCCCAATACCCCTTTGAACCGACGTACTGGATGGACACCTGAAAGCATTGTTCCTGGTAATTTGGTACTCTCATACTGTTTGTCTATGCAGTGAATTGTTAAGCCAGAAGAACCTGCATTGGAGAATGTCAGTGTTGAGGATGAAGACCCGGCAGTGGAGAATGTCAGTGCTGAGTCTGGAAAACCTGCAGTGGAGCATTTCAGTGTTGAGGCTGAAGAAACTAATTTGTAGAAAGGCAGTGTTGAGGATGAAGACCCAAAAGTGGAGAATTGCATTGTTGAAGCAGCTGGCCAACTCCTACAGTTCCCATGATTATGAACTGGGTCTCCCAACTGTTTGGCTATGCAGTGAATGCAAGGCCTGCCCCAAATTTGCACTCACCCCAATCCCCCTTGGAAGAAAAGGGGAGGAGGGCCTCATAAAAAATTTTCCCTTTAGAAAGGAGCGGGTCTCCTATACTTGTAATGTCCATACACAAAATGTATGGGATGACAAACATTTCCCCCTGGGGGGTACACATCAACATACTGTGTCAACATTTTTGTTACGGGCATCATAAACACCCTTCAAAACAATAACGTGGCTGTTGCATCACGGAACACGTTCACCCTGGTGATCTAGTGGTGGTGTCGGAAGAGATCCGGAGGATGGCCTCCGAAAAATGTCTTCCCATTTTAAAGGAGCGGGTCTCTATACTTGTAATACCCATACACTAAGTGTATGGGCTGACAAACATTTCCCCCTGGGGGGTGCACATCAACATACTGTGTAAACATTTTTGTTATGTGTATCATAAACACCCTTCAAAACAATAACGTGGCTGTTGCATCACGGAATACATTCACCCTGGTGATCTAGTGGTGGTGTCAGAAGAGACCTGGAGGATGGCCTCCAAAAAGTGTCTTCCCAGTTTAAAGGAGCAGGTCTCCTATAATTGTAATGTCCATACACTAAGTATATGGGCTGGCAATTTTTTTTATTATGGGCATCATACACACCCTTTAACACAATAACTTCGCTGTTGCATCATGTACCACGGTCACCATGGTGATCTAGTGGTGGTGGATGATGATGATGATGATGAGAAGGAGGAGGATAACACCAAATAGCCAAAATCAGGAAGCGTATACCTATGTGTGGGTGTGAAGAAGTGCATGGGAATACACCTCATAAAAAAGACACTGCATTTGATGTTATGTTTTGCTGTTATCATTCGGTGATGTAGAGAAGTCTGGCTCAATCCAGTCCTTGTTCATTTTTATAAGAGTCAGCCTGTCAGCATTTTCAGTTGACAGGCGGATGCTCTTATCAGTTATAATTCAACCAGCGACACTAAAAATACACTCTGACAAAATGCTAGTGGCAGGGCACGCCAGGACCTCCAAGGCATAGAGAGCCAGTTCATGCCATGTGTCCAGCTTGGATACGCAATAATTAAAAGGCACAGAGGAATCACGGAGGACGTTGGTACGGTCATCAAGGTACTCCCTCAGCATTTTCCAAAACTTTGCACTCCTTGTAAGAGTACCCCGCGCTTCAGGGCCAATGCCCTGAATTTTGCCAGTGTTCCCCTGCCTCTGCTGGATTGGAGTTGTGTCTCTCTTGCCTGTACTCCTTGGTTGTCCAATGAACTAAGACCTCTGCCGCCAGCATTTTCAGATGAGAATTTTTTTAATAATTCTGCAACAAGGGACCTCTGGTTCTGCACCATTTTAGTAGACCTGTCTGCTTCTGGAAGAAGAGATTGAATGTTCTCCTTGTAAGGTGGGTCTAGAAGTGTCACCAACCAGTAAAGAGTGTCACCCAAAATTTTCAGAATGCGAAGGTCATGGGAAAGGCAGCGTAACATAAAGTCAGCCATGAGTGCCAGACTGCTAACAGGCAAGACTTCCGTCTCCTTACCTCCTTGAACAGATGGTATGACAGATGTGCATTTAGTACCGTCTATAGTGCATGAAACTAGCTCCTGTTCTTCCTCCTCCTCCTCTTCCTCATTGTCAACCAATCTACATTGGGATGAAATGAGGCTTGGTTATGTGTTTCCACCCTGTGTGGTTCCTTGCTCTATCTCATCTTGCTTCGCCTGTAATGCATCCTCTTTCATTGTGAGCAGAGTACTTTTCAGAATACAGAGAAGCGGAATGGTGATGCTAATTATTGCGTCATCACCACTCACCATCTTGGTGGACTCTTTAAAGTTTTGGAGGATGGTACATATGTCTGACATCCATGTCCACTCTTGAGGTCTTATGTGTGGAGTCAGAATTGAATACCGACGGCCTTGTTGATGCTGGTAGTCAACAACTGCCCTCTTCTGCTCACAAATCCTTCCCAACATATGCGGTAGAGAGTTCCAACGTGTGGGGACATCACACACCAGTCTGTGAGCCGGAAGCTGCAAACACTGCTGAAGCATGGCAAGGGCGGTGGAAGCTGTAGCTGACTTTATAAAATGGGTAAACAGGCAGCATACTTTCACAAGCAGATCTGGCAGCCCTGGGTAGCTTTTGAGAAACCGTTGAACAATGAGGTTAAGCACATGGGCCAGATATGGTACGTGTGTGAGTTCGCCTTACCTCAGAACCGCCACCAGGTTCCGGCCATTGTCAGACACGACTATGCCTTGCTGTAGATTCAGCGGTATCAGCCACAGATCTACCTGCTCTTTCAGAGCTGTCAACAACTCTTCAGCATTGTGCGGTTTGTCACCTAAGCATATTAGCCTAAGCACAGCCTGTTGCCGCTTGGCTGGGGCTGTGCTGTTGTGCTTCCAGCTTGTGACTGATGTGGTCATTTCGGAGATGGAGGCTGAAGAGGAGGATGAGGAGGAAGATGAGGTGCAGGAGCTGTACACTGTGATGGGCTACCTTGACTGACCTAGGGCCTGCAATCCTCAGGGTCAGGAGGACGTGTGCCATCCCAAGGTCCGACTGGGTCCCGGCTTCCACTATGTTAACCCAGTGTGCCATCACTGAGATGTACTGTCCCTGCCCACAAGCACTTGTCCACGTGTCCGTGGTTAGGTGGACTTTCCCAGTAACAGAATTGTTGAGGGCATGGGTAATGTTGTGGGGCACATGATTGTGTAATGCCGGGATGGCACAATGGGAGAAATAGTGGTGGCTAGGGACCGAGTACCTTGAGACGGCCTCCTCCATCAGGTTGCAGAAAGCTTCCGTCTCCACGAGCCTACAAGACAACATTTTGAGAGCAAGCACATGAGAAATGTGTGAATTTAGTACTGTGGCCTGTGAAGCGTTGGCTGTATATTTCCGCTTGCATTCCAATAACTGGGGTATGGACATCTGAAGGCTTCGCTAGGACAAGGACGTGGACGTGCTTGATGATAGTGCTAGTTGAGTGTGGGCAACGACAGGTGCAGGGCAGGAGACATTTTCACATGTACCGTGTACAGGGGATTGTGTTATGAATGTGTTAGAGATGGTTTCTGAGCAGAGGCTCCCTCTGGTGGTTACAAACAGTACTGAACCATTCAATGAGGATTGGCAATCAGGATTCACAGACTGGCTTGATATAAGGGAGGTTCCCTCCCATCATGGTTGCCGGTGATCAATTGTTCTTGTCTCAACTGTGGTTCCTGGTTCACTTGGAAGCTTGCTGAGTCTTGCCTCTTCTTCTGCTTTCCGATAAGATATTTTCTGTTTTTGTTTTTGTGCTTTCCATTTGCATTTTTCTCTGCATTTTTGTGTGGTTAGCCAGGTTCCCCCCCCCCCGGGGGGGCTTTGGCTCCTCTCAGCTCTCAGTTCCTCTGGAGCCATTGTTATTTGTTCATTTGCCTTTTCCAGTTTTTTCAGTGGCTGCGGCTTAGTTTTGTTACACCAGAGAACTGATTTAGGTGGTAGAGGTCGTGTGATCTCAGGTGTTTTTGCAATTAGTAGCGTTGGCATTTTTTAGGGTTATTTTGGATTGCAGTGAGTATCCTTTCTATCCTTTTCTGTCTAGGCAGATTTTGGAGGACTTTTTGTTCTAAACTTGGTGTTCAATTGTCTTTCTCCTCTGCTTTTCATCCTCAAACCAATGGACAAACTGAGAGAACAAACCAGACATTGGAGACTTATCTGAGATGCTTTGTGTCTGCTGATCAAGATGATTGGGTCTCTTTTTTGCCTTTGGCTGAGTTTGCTCTTAATAATAGGGCTAGCTCTGCCACTTTGATGTCTCCATTTTTCTGCAATTTTGGGTTTCACCCTCGATTTTCTTCGGGACAGACGGAGGCTTCTGTCTGTCCGGGTGTTGACTCTGTTGTGGAGCGTATGCAGCAGATTTGGGACCAGGTAGTGGAGAGGTTGTCCCTCTCTCAGGAGAAGGCCCAGCGGTTTGCCAACCGGCATAAGACTGATGGTCCTCGGTTTAAAGTGGGGGACTTGGTCTTGTTGTCCTCAAGAAATATCCCTATGAGAGTTGCATCTCCTAAGTTTAAGCCTAGGTTCATTGGACCTTATAAGATCATGGAGATTCTTAATCCTGTTTCCTTTCGCTTACTTCTTCCAGGGACATTTAAGATCCATAACGTGTTCCACAAGTCCTTATTGAAGAGTTTGTCGAGCCAGTGGTTCCTATGGCTGTGCCTCCTGACCCTGTTTTGGTTGAGGGCAATCTGGAGTATGTGGTTGAGAAAATATTGGATTCTCGATTTTTCTAGACGGAAACTCCAGTATTTGGTTAAGTGGAGAAGTTATGGTCAGGAGGACAATTCTTGGGTGTTTGCTTCGGACATCCATGATAGGAGACTGATCCGTGCGTATCACTGAGCTCATCCTGACCAACCTGGTTGCACAAATGAGGGTTCGGTGACCCCTCCTCAAGGGGGGGTACTGTTGTGAATGTGTTAGAGATGGTTTCTGAGCAGAGGCTTCCTCTGGTGGTTACAAACAGTACTGAACCATTCAATGAGGATTGGCAATCAGGATTCACAGACTGGCTTGATATAAGGGAGGTTCCCTCCCATCATGGTTGCCGGTGATCAATTGTTCTTGTCTCAACTGTGGTTCCTGGTTCACTTGGAAACTTGCTGAGTCTTGCCTCTTCTTCTGCTTTCCGATAAGATATTTTCTGTTTTTGTGCTTTCCATTTGCATATTTCTCTGCATTTTTGTGCGGTTAGCCAGGTTCCTTTCCCCCCCCGGGGGGCTTTGGCTCCTCTCAGTTCCTCTGGAGCCATTGTTATTTGTTCATTTGCCTTTTCCAGTTTTTTTTAGTGGCTGCGGCTTAGTTTTGTTACACCAGAGAACTGATTTAGGTGGTAGTGGTCGTGTGATCTCAGGTGTTTTTGCAATTAGTAGCGTTGGCATTTTTTAGGGTTTTTTTGGATTGCAGTGAGTATCCTTTCTATCCTTTTCTGTCTAGGCAGATTGGGCCCCAGGGTTTGCTCATACTATTTTCTGTCTGTGTCTGTATTTTCTCTTGTCTAACCGCCATTACATGTTTGGGGGCTTCCTATGTTCTTTGGGGATCTGCTCAGGGGCAGATAGCTTTCCTCTTTCTATCTTTAGGTGTAGTTAATCTCTTCAGGCTAGGACCAACGTAGGAACGCTCCACAGCTGCCTTTAGTTGTGGTGGTTAGTCAGGGTACTGCAGTCCAATAGATTCCAACCTCTCTGGTGTATTGCCATTTTTGCCTGCTCTCCTCAGCTACCAAAACATAACAGGATTGGCTTACACGCACAACAGTGGATGAAGCCGTGGTGTCACCCACAGACACTGTTCCTGGACCCTGGGGTTCGGCCCACAAAGTTGGGTGCTTTGCTGCCATGTGCCTGATCATGCTGCTGGTGGTCAGGCTGATAGTTTTCCTACCCCTGCTCCATGCAGGCATGGCAGGTGGTGCAAATGGCCTGTTTGGGGTTATTGGCAGAGTCTTTAAAAAAAAAAGAGTCTCAGGAAGACCTAACAGTTGTACTGACAACTTCCGTAGTGCTGGTGTTACGAGGAACGGTCGCCCGCCTTCTGTCTTCGGCCACCACACTACTTCTTCCTGTTGTGGTGCTACGCTTCCCTCCCCCTGTGTGCTGCTGTCCTCGCATTGCATGCCCACCTGCCAGGTTGGGTCAGTTACTATATCATCCACCACCTTGTCTTCCACTTCCGCACCTGATCTTCTTCCAGACTTTCTGGCAATTGTCTCATCATCATCCACCTCTAGAGACATGTTTCCACGGTCGCCTTTGTGTGACCGTGGCTGCTCAAATATTTTGGGATCGCTACATGCGATCTCATCTTGCCCAGCTTCAAGTGGACCGGACGAGAGGCCTGAATCTATAAATGGAAAAGTGAACAGCTCTTCGGAGTGTCCAAGTGTGGGATCAGTTGTCTCTGTGCACTTGGCATAGTGTGAGGAAGGAGGATCAGGGTGAGGAATATGCGGTCCAGACTCACAGCTACTGAGAATTGAACATATGGAAGGCAGGGTGGTGGTGGTGGCAAACTGGCTGGAAGCATCATCTGCCATCCAACCAACAACCTTTTGACACGTCTCTGGATTCAATAGTGGTGTGCTGCTCCGGTCCCCTAGTAATTGGGACAGGAAGTTCGAGCGAGAAGATGTGGGTGTTTGTTGTGGACCAATTTCAGCTTGCCCAGGGCCTCGGCCTGTGCCTCTGAATGCACCATCACATTCACATCCCTGTCCCTTGCCACGCGCCTTGCCCATTTTAAATGGACTGCAATATTTTCCACGTTCACTAGAAATGGCTGAATTTGGAGCGAACATATATGTAATCCATGAGCAGGAAAACCACAGTTTAAAATATCTGGCATGTAGGTAACATTTTTTTTTCAGCAAACTGGTGTCAATACCTTGTCTAAGACAGAAAAACAGTTGAATGGAGGCCTCAAATGCCACAATTTGTAGCCCACTGATAGATGAGGCATGTGACGGAGATACCACACTGTAAAACATATGGCCTGCATTTTTATTTTTTTTACAGGAAAATACTGTCAAGAACTAGGGTAACACACAGCAAAACAGTTGAATGGAGGCCTGAAATGCCACAATTTGTAGCCCACAGATAGATAAGGCATGTGACGGAGATACCACACTTTCAAATATCTGCCTGTATTTTTTTTTTTGGCCAGTAAAATTGTGTCAATAAGTAGGCTAAGACACAACAAAAACAATTCTATGGTTCTATGGAGGCTTGAAATGGCACAATTTTGAGCACAATTATATGCGATCTGTGTGGCGGAGAACACCCAGTGTAAAATATCTGCCCTGTAGCTAAATATTTTTTGGACAGCAAAATGGTGTCAAGAAATTGTATAAGACACTCTAAAAATTTTTACAGTACCACAAAAATGGCAGAACTTTCTGCGCACTCAGATGTGATGGCTAGGATGGGCAAACCCATTTAAAATAGCTGGATTTTTACGCTGTACTATTAAAAGGATCTGGCTGTATACTGCAGTCCCAACAAGCAAATGGAGAAAAAAAAGGGGCTCTGGATTGCTTTTGAATAAAATAATCAGTATTAAGATGCACCAAGAAGTAGTCCTGGCCAATGATACCTTGGGCTATGTATATACGAGTAATATATGTAATATGCAGCAGCAGACAGTAATGGAATGGACCCTCTTGATGTATGCAATGAAGTATGCCACATACAATGCCTGCCTGACTAGCAGTAATAACTATATACCCACATACAATGCATGCATGCCTTTCACTGATATGTATATACCACCAGACATTCACTGTCTACCTAGCACTACAATCTATATACCCCGTAATTAGTCCTTAGAAGGACTGTTGATTTAGCTGGATTTGTGTATTCAATTATAGTATACCCACACTATTTTTTTTGAAACCCCCAAATCTGACCCTATCTTAGCAGCAACTCTCCCTACACTAGCTGAGTCCAGAGCTGACTGTGCCAAGCAGGGCGGCACCAGGTCTGATATAGACATGATGATGCTGTGCAGCCAGCCAATCACTGCAATGCCACAACCAACATGGCTGCGGCATTACGGTGCATGGCACACAATCCCTGCATGTTGATTGGCTCTCTAAAGAGCATCAAACATGCAGGGCGTGGACCCGAACTCCCGCCAAACAATCCCAGAAATGCTCGGTGCTCACCAAGTACCATGAGTACAGCAATGGTCGGGCGAGTACTGAGCTTACCGAGTATGCTTGCTTATCACTAGATATACCCCAACTTTTGTTATCACTTTCAGTTCCGGTTAGGAACTTGTAGCTCTCTGACGCCCCCTTACCCTCAGGTCAGTCAGGGAACTACACCTAGGATAAGTAGTCGCCGGAAAGGCTGCCTTGATGCATACTGGCTATTGGGCACTTTGCAGTGAGGGCGGTATGTATATCACCAGTTCTAGTCAGGGAATACACATATTCCCCCAGTCCTTCACTGCCAGGGTTCCCCAATACCACCAGGACGCTGAGCTGCCACCAGTTCCTCGTTTGATATCAAAACCTATATCGAGCCAGGAACCAACCCGCAGGTAGCGTGTTTCAACATGGAGTTTGTGTCAGTTCGATCATAGAGAAAAAGAACAAAACTAGTAAATTTATAAGTTTACTTTAAAAATTTAGGCAGCGTTTACAAAAATACAAATGATATTACAAAAAGAGACAAAATACAGTAAGTACAAACAGTTAGAAATAAAAGGGATTAAAATAAGAAATTTACTACATCTCAGTCACTGGTATGATGTGTCGATGAGGGAGAGGGGAGTCTTCCCGAGGGAAAATGGTTAATCAGCACAGCCTCTTGTTAGCTAGCTCCCCAGGTATCTGACACCTCCCTAATTGAGCGTCTCAGCTTTATGTTTTTGCCCAAAACCAAGGGACTCCTACTTTGCTGACCTCACTTGATGGGCTGTGTTAAAGGACGTACGCCCCTTTTGACAAGTTATTAAAACCTCTATCTTTCCATATCTTTGGCTGGGTAGCTCACAGGGTGACGGCAGGGGCATTTTATTTTCCTCTGCAAATTTACCTTTAGTTTGAGACCAAATATGACATGCCTGTGTGTTACTGGGGGGCAGAAACTATTTTCCCGGCTCCAGATATCCACATCGGTTGCAAAACGTTGCTGTGCATAGCCGTACTTATACTGATTCTGGAAATATATTTTTCCTGTCTCTAGGACTATTGTGTGATACTAAATTCGAACTGGAATAGACAAAGGAAATATTTTCGAGGGAAAGAGAAAGCCGCATTTAACTGGCCAGAGCAATATAAGTGGCTGTCTGCTGAAGGGAGGGGGAGAGTGGATAGTGTTTCACAGAGCAGAGAAGAGGGGCTGCAGCTGCGAGGGGGAATCGCTGGTGAAGCTTGCTCTTTTCAAACCAATGGGGGGGAGCGGCAGTAATTAATCTCTGGATGTGTACAAGGGATATCAGGAAATATCTCCTATTTTCTTGACAGCATTGTTTTTTATAGGTTTTTTTTTAAAATAAATCCAATCTTTTACTCTTGGTACTCAGTTCCTCTTTGGCAGTACACGGACACCACAGCCGCAATTTTACTCCCACACCTGGATCAAAAATAGGATATCTTTGCAAATTTTTCAAGCAAGTTTTTATTATTTAGTCTTTATTCTAAGAGTTTTGAAGCTTTGATAGTCATGCTGGTCAAATCCTTTGCAAACTAAGATATCTTCAATTTCAAAATCTTCATCACTGCTCTCACTTTGTTCTTTAACATAATGTAGTTCTTGAAAAGAGGGTAGTTCAAGGAAAACTGGCACTGGACTATAGCTGATAATAGACTAGGATACTCTGTTTTATATTTATTTTTATTAGTATATCATGAAGTTTTTACTTTACAAAAGTAACAGTCACTGGAATGATCTCTTGGCTCTCCCAAACCGTAAGTATGCCAAATGGCATCTTATCACGTGTTCCCTCACTCACATCAGTAAACTCTCAACACACTGCTTGCACACTCTGTAAGGGGCCCAAGACTTATCTTGATCACCAAGTTTTACTTTGAAATATGAAAAATAGGCTTGTTTGAATAATTAGCTGATATTTGTCCTTTGACTGGGAATGATGAAACTGCCACAGATATAACAAAAGAAATAAGGGCTGTTTAGGCACTTAAGATGAGAAGTAGTAGAGACAGATATGTTCTCAAAGAAAGGAAATAAGTGTAAATAAAAAAAAATAATTCTGCCAACCCCTTGTATACAGAGTTTCGGAATACGTTTCATTACATAGTGCGGCATACAACATCTTACTACACTATCTCTTGTGAAAATGAATAGCCTAGATAAATAACAATTTGTTGCCACTCACCACGGTCGTCCTCCACCCCTCCTCACTCGAAGGAAGTTCCCTTTCTGCCAATAGGAGAGAAATAGTGCTACCCTCAATCCAGCCTAGAGTAATTGCATTAAGATAAGCTGTATAGAAAAACCCTGAAGTGATAGACAAAAACTAACTGTAGTTTTAAAATCAGCATGCCTATTTTAGTCTAAAGGTACTGTCACACTAAGCGAGATCACTAACGAGATCGCTACTGCGTCACGATTTTATGATGCAGTAGCGATCTCGTTAGCGACTTAGCTGTGTGTGACATGTAGCAGCGATGTGGCCCCTGCTGAGATGTCGCTGATCGCTTATGAACGTTCTGAGCCGTTTTTTGGTCGTTGGTGTCCCGCTGGTGAGCCTGAATCGCTGAGTGTGACACCCTTTATGAACGACTTTACCAGCGTCGCAGGTGGGTCTAGGTTTTCCCAACAACTGCAGAGGTCGTTATACAGATCGCTAATGAGATGTGTTTGGAAGCTAACTAGCGACCACATAGCGATCGCACTAGCTATCTCGCCAGGTCGTGTCGTTGTCGTGATCACTAGTGCGATCGCTAAGTGTGACAGTGCCTTAAGACAGCAGAAAAATCGAACTCAACAAAAATGCTGTTCAAAATCCCATAGCGGAACAAAGAAAAAACGTTAAGTAAAAAAAAAGAAAAAAATTGTAAACATACTGATAGGGAATTTAGATTGTGAGCCCATCGGCGACAGAGATGATAATGTGTGCAAACTGTAAAGCACTGCGGAATATGCTAGCGCTATACAAAAAAAATTAAGATAGAAATAAACATTATTTTTTAAATCAGAAAATATAAACAAACAAATACAAATATATTGTACTAATAAATTTCTATTGTTATGCAAAAAAAGAAAAAGGAAACAAAAAAGTACACAAGGCTGGTATCTCGTCATCCGGGGCAACCTGCCCCCAAAAACTGTCCCACTAGTTAACCCCTTCAGTGAACACCATAAAAAAAGGGCAAAAAACTATGCTTTTTCATCATATTGCCGAACAAAAAGTGAAACAAAACGCGATTAAAAAGACAAATGTAAAAATGGTATCACTGAAAAGTCTAGTCCTGAAAAAAAACAAGCCACCATACAGCTCCATCAGTGGAAAAATGAAAAAGTTAAGCTCTCAGAATAGAGCGATGCAAAAAAAATATTTTTTTTTCTACAAAATTATTTTTACTGTGTAAAGGAGCCAAAACATAAAAAAAGATATAAATGTGGTATTGCTGTAAACGTACTGACCCGAAGAATACAGCTGCCTTATCAATTTTACCACACGCAAGACGGCATAAAAAATCAATTCCTGAATTTCCGCTTTTTGCTCATTCTGCCTCTGAAAAATCGAAATAGAAAGTGATCAAAAAACGTTACATACTTGAGACTCCCCTTGTAATCACATGATTAGCTGCGTGACGCTGCTTCCTGTCTGAGTGAGTCTGAAAAGCGTCATCATGGTTTGCCTGCATCTCCCAGTTGACTGTGGACGCGCATGCGCTGTACCGCTTTCTATGACATTGCGGTGTCACGTGATTTATCATGTGATGGCGCTGACAAACAGTAGATACTTCTTTGCACGGAAATAGGTGGACGCCAATGATGTGCACGGAAGGAAGGAGGCTGAGGTGCGGTGACTGGCGCTGAGCGATGATGCAGGAAGGTGCTGTGA
Source organism: Oophaga sylvatica (assembly GCA_033576555.1). Taxonomy (NCBI): domain Eukaryota; kingdom Metazoa; phylum Chordata; class Amphibia; order Anura; family Dendrobatidae; genus Oophaga; species Oophaga sylvatica. Next base: position 179,032,721 of record JARQOD010000005.1, on the reverse strand, counting down.
TTACCGTTTATGTGCCGTGTCCTATGATTGGTGAATTTTTGTTTACATGTTGAGATTAATCTAATACCTAGCGATCTATTGGTGGGGCTTTGTGTTTATATTTTCTTAGACACATGATCTGGTGGGTAGTAACTATGGTGATCACAATGCTTTTATCTGATAGGTCCTTTTACGTGGGATGTCACATTGGATGTATATGTATCTAAATGCTGCATATTTTCTTGTGGATTTATATACGTATGTATTTTTAATGAATTTTGATATGATCTTTATACCACTTTTTTTGTATATTTCTTTGTATAAGTGTTAATTATGGCTGGCAATCCCTTGTGTTTGATTGGTGGAATTCTATCCACTTCCTTTATAAGGCTGCCATGTCTGTTTTTTGATATGCTTGAAAAAGACCTATGGAGGTCGAAACGTCGCACTTGGCAACATGGAAATAAAGACATGTTTTGATCTTCTTGGTATGCTGTTCGTCTTCAATTTTTCTGGCAATTGTGTCTCATCATCGTCCACCTCTTGTGACATGTTCCCACTGTCGCTTTCTTGTGACCATGGCTGCTCAATTATTTGGGCATCGCTACATGCCATTTTCTCTTGCCCTGCTTCAAGTGGAATGAGCGAGAGGTCGAAATCTATAAACGGAAAAGTGAAAAGCTCTTCGGAGTATCCAAGTGTAGGATCAGTTGTCTCATGGCACTCGGCATGGTGGGAGGAATGAGGGTTAGGGTGAGGAATATGCAGTCCAGACTCATGGCTACTGAGACTTGACCGTGTGGAAGACAGGGTGCTTGTGGTGGTGGCAAAATATCCAAACAACAACCTTTTGACACTGCTCTGGGTTCAATAGTAGTGTGCTGCTGCGGTCCCCTAGTAATTAGGACAGGAAGGTTGGGAAAGAAGATGTGGGTATTTGTTGTGGTACAATTTCAGCTTGCCCACGGCCTTGACCTCGGCCTCTGCATGCATCATCATGATCACCATCACGTCCAGTTCCCCGTCCCTTGCCACGTACCTTGCCCATTTTAAATGGAGGACAATATTTTCCACGTTCACTACAAATGGCTGAATTTGGAGCGAAGTTATATGTGATCCGCTTGACAGTCAAAACCCAGTTTAAATTAGCTGGCCTGTAGGTAACTTTTTTTCAGCAAACTGGTGTCAATAACTTTGCTAAGGCACTGCAGCAAAATTTAAATGTAGGCCAGAAATGGGAGAATTTTGAGCGCACTGATATGTGATCCATGTGACTGACAAACCACTGTTTTAAATTGATGGATTTTTAGCGCTGTAATATGGAAAGGATCTGGCTGTATTCTGCAATGCCAACAAGCAAATGGAGCAGAAAAACTGTGTTCTATGGATTGATTTTTAAGCAAATAATCAGGATTAAGATCCCAAAAAATTTATTTCTAGCCCCTGACACCTGGGGCTATGTCTAGAAATATCTGTAACAGCAGCAGCACACAGAACTGGAATGGACTCTCTTGCTATATGCACTGCAGTCTGCCACATACACTGTCTGCCTAGCACTGATAGATCTATGCAGCTGGATTAGTCCTCAGAAGTACTGTTATGTTATGAATGTGCTAGAGATGGTTTCTGAGCAGAGGCTCCCTCTGGTGGTTACAGACAGTACTGAACCTTTCAGCAAGGATTGGCAATCTGGGTTCACTGACTGGTCTGATATAAGGGAGGTTCCCTCCCATGATGGTTGCCGGTGATCAATTGTTCTTGTCTCAATTGTGGTTCCTGCTTCATTTGGAAGTTTGCTGAAGTCTTTCCTGCATCTCCTGCTTTCAGATAAGATATTTTTTGCTTTTCTTTTTGTGCTTACTTTTTGCATTGTTTTCTGCACTCTTTTGGAGGTCAGCCAGGTCCCCTCCTGGGGCCAGAGCTCCTCACAGTTTATCTACAGTCACTGTTATTTGCTCATTTGCTTTTTCCTGTTTTTTCAGCGGCTGCAGCTTGGTTTTGTTCACACTGAGATCTGATTTAGCGGGTGGCGAGATCGTGTGATCTCAGTATTTTTGTAATCAGAATTGTTGGATTTTTGTAGGGTTTTCTGGGTTGCAGAAAGTAATCTCTCCTTTCCTATCCTATTTAGTCAGCTTGTGGCCCCAGCGTTTGCTCAATCTATTTTCTGCCTATGTTTGTGTTTTCATCTTGTCTAACCACCATTATATGTTTGGTGGCTTCCTATTTTCTTTGGGGATCTGCTCAGGGGCAGATAGCTTTCATCTTTCTGCCTTTAGGTGTAGTTATCTCTCAGGCTGTGACGAGGCGTCTAGGATCAACGTAGGAACGCTCCACGGCTACCTCTAGTTGTGTCGTTAGATTAGGAATCTGCAACCCATCAGTTATCAACATCTCAGGTGTTCTGCTGCCCTGCTGTTGTTCCTGTCCTCCTCAGCTACCGAAACATAACAGTATCACCGGCCATAACTGAAAATTATATGGTACTCACAGTAGGGAAAAATAGTGTGGAAAGAAAAAAGTTGTCAGAGTTGTCAGAGATTTTTTTTTTTTTTTTCTGTCTGTTGCATTTTTTTCCTCTTTTTCTCTGGGTGCTGAGGAGGATTTTTTTTTCTCTCAATGGAGTTTGCACAGTTGTCTGGCCGTGTGGATCAGCTTGCCACTGAGGTTCGGAGTATTGCTACCTATCTTGCTGGGTTGCCGGTTGTGATACCTAGGATTCCCATGCCAGATTTGTTTTTGGGGGATCGGGCTAAATTTCTGAATTTCAAAAATAACGGTAAGTTGTTTTTTGCCTTAAAGCCTAAGTCCTCAGGTAACGCAGTACACCAGGTTCAAATTGTCATTTCTCTCCTGCGCGGCGATCCTCAGGATTGGGCTTTTTCCCTGACACCTGGGGATCCTGTTTTGAATGATATTGATGCATTTTTTCTGGCTCTGGGGTTATTGTACGATGAACCTAATGTCACTGATCAAGCTGAAAAAAACTTGTTGGCATTAAATCAGGGTCTTGAAGACGCTGAGTTGTACTGTCAAAAATTCCGAAAGTGGGCAGTTCTGACCAAATGGAATGATGATGCTTTGGCAGCCCTTTTTCGAAAGGGGCTGTCAGAGAATGTAAATGATGTTATGGTGGGATTCCCTGCTCCTTCTGGTCTCAATGATTCTGTGTCATTGGCTATTCAAATTGACAGATGTTTACATGAGCGCAGAGGTATGCGTGAGATAGTGTTGCCTTGTGAGCCAGCTTCTGAGCCCATGCAGTGTGATAGAGTGACTTCTGGGGCACAGCGTCATGAGTTTCGAAAGCGCAATGGGTTATGTTTCTACTGTGGTGATGCCTCTCATGCTTTTTCAGTCTGCCCTAAGCGGGGAAGACGTTTTGCACGCGCAGTTGTCTTGGGTAGTGTTCAGACTAAATTTCTGTTGACTGTTACCCTGATTTGCTCCCTGTCCACATTTTCTGCTCAGGCTTTTGTTGATTCAGGAGCAGCTATTAACCTGATGGATTTTGACTTTGCCAAACGTTGTGGGTTTCCCATGATACCCCTGCAGAAGTCTATTCCCCTACTGGGCATTGATTCTACCCCTTTGGCGGAGAATAATCCCCAGTTTTCTACTCAGGTGATAATGAGGGTTGAACCAGATCATCAGGAGAGTTGCAAATTTCTGGTGCTGTATAATCTGCATGACAATATTGTACTAGGTTTCCCTTGGTTACAGTCTCATAATCCTGTTTTGGATTGGAAATCTGTGCCTGTGACCAGTTGGGGCTGCCAATGTGTTAATGCCGACACTCCTGTACACGATGCTATGCGATCTTATATCAAGGAGTCATTGGAGAATGGTCATATCAGACCATCCTCTTCACCCTTGGGTGCCGGTTTTTTCTTTGTGGCCAAAAAGGATGGTTCATTGAGGCCGTGTATTGATTATCGTCTCTTGAATAAGATCACTGTGAAGTATCAATATCCATTACCCTTGATTTCTGACCTGTTTTCCAGGGTGAGAAGTGCTAGTTGGTTTACCAAGCTTGACCTCAGGGGGGCATATAACCTTATTCGCATTAAGCACGGGGATGAATGGAAGACGGCGTTTAATACCCCAGAGGGGCATTTTGAGTACCTAGTGATGCCCTTTGGGCTCACTAATGCTCCTTCCGTCTTCCAATCCTTCATAAATGATATTTTCAAGGATTTTGTGGATAAATTTCTGATTGTTTATTTGGATGATATCTTGATTTTTTCCAATGACTGGGACTCTCATGTGAAACATGTTCGGACTGTGTTCCAGATTTTGAGAGAGAATGCACTGTATGTGAATGGATTCAAAGTGTCTTTTTAGCGTACAGAAGGTCTCATTTCTGGGATTCATTTTGTCTCCGTCTGTTATTGAAATGGACCCGGTCAAGGTTCAGGCCATCTGTGATTGGGTCCAACCTACCTCATTAAAGGCTCTTCAGAGATTTTTGAGTTTTGCCAATTTTTATCGTAAATTTATTGGCAATTTCTCCGGTATTGTTAAACCATTGACTGATTTGACCAAAAAGGGTTCTGATGTGGTGAATTGGCCTCCTGAGACAGTCTCTGCGTTTCAGGAACTTAAGCAGAGATTCACTTCTGCTCCTGTTCTACGGCAGCCTGATGTTTCTCTACCGTTTCAGGTGGAGGTTGATGCCTCTGAAATTGGGGCAGGTGCCGTTTTGTCCCAAAGAGATCCAGAGACCTCTAAGAGTAACCCTTGTGCCTTTTTCTCTCGAAAATTTTCTCCAACTGAATGTAATTATGACGTGGGTAATCGGGAGTTATTGGCCATGAAGTGGGCCTTTGAAGAGTGGAGACATTGGCTGGAAGGAGCCAAACATCAGGTGGTGGTCCTCACGGACCATAAGAATATGGTTTATCTCGAATCAGCCAAGCGACTTAATCCTAGACAGGCCAGGTGGGCCTTGTTTTTCACAAGATTTAATTTTGTGGTTTCTTTTCTTCCTGGCACTAAGAATGTTAAGGCGGATGCCTTCTCGAGGAGTTTCTTTACGGATCTCCTGAGTTATCTGATCCTACTGTTATTTTGAAAGAGGGTGTAGTTCTTTCCGCCATCTCGCCCAATTTGAGACTGGCCTTGGAAGGGTGTCAGGAGGATAAATCTGAGCGCTGCCCTATTGGGAAATTGTTTGACCCAGACCAGTGGAAGAAGAGTATGATGTCTGAGATTCATTGCTCCACGTTGGCTGGTCATCCCGGGATTTTTGGTACCAGAGACTTGGTGAGTGAGTCCTTTTGGTGGCCTACTTTGTCTCATGACATCAGGGAATTTGTGCAGTCCTGTGGGACTTGCTCTTGCTCCAAGCCTTGCTCTTGCTCTAGTGGTTTGTTAATGCCATTACCTGTGCCCAAGAGGCCATGGACCCATATCTCTATGGATTTTATTTCCGACCTCCCTGTTTCTCAGAGAATGACCGTTATCTGGGTAATCTGTGATAGGTTTTCCAAGATGATACATCTTGTGCCATTACCTAAGTTACCTTCCTCCTCCGAATTGGTGCCTTTGTTCCTTCAGCACGTGGTTCGGTTACATGGCATTCCGGAGAACATTTTGTCTGACAGAGGAGTCCAGTTTGTTTCAAGATTTTGGAGGACATTTTGTTCTAAACTTGGTGTTCAATTATCTTTCTCCTCTGCTTTTCATCCTCAGACCAATGGACAAACTGATAGAACAAACCAGACCTTGGAGACTTATTTGAGATGTTTTGTGTCTGCTAATCAAGATGACTGGGTCTCTTTTTAGCCTTTGGCTGAGTTTGCTCTTAATAATAGGGCTAGCTCTGCCACCTTGATGTCTCCATTTTTCTGCAATTTTGGGTTTCTCCCTCGATTTTCTTCGGGACAGGCGGAGGCTTCTGTCTGTCCGGGTGTTGACTCTGTTGTGGAGCGAATGCAGCAGATTTGGGACCAGGTAGTGGAGAGGTTGTCGCTCTCTCAGGAGAAGGCCCAACGGTTTGCCATCCGGCATAGGACTGATGGTCCTCGGTTTAAAGTGGGGGACTTGGTTTGGTTGTCCTCAAGAAATATCCCTATTAGGGTTGCATCTCCAAAGTTTAAGCCCAGGTTCATTGGACCTTATAAGATCATGGAGATTCTTAATCCTGTTTCCTTCCATTTGCTTCTTCCAGGGACATTTAAGATCCATAACGTGTTCCACAAGTTCTTATTGAAGAGGTTTGTCGAGCCAGTGGTTCCTATGGCTGTGCCTCCTGACCCTGTTTTGGTTGAGGGCAATCTGGAGTATGTGGTTGAGAAAATATTGGATTCTCGTTTTTCTAGACAGAAACTCCAGTATTTGGTTAAGTGGAGAGGTTATGGTCAGGAGGACAATTCTTGGGTGTTTGCTTCGGACATCCATGCTAGGAGACTGATCCGTGCCTATCACCGAGCTCATCCTGATCGGCCTGGTTGCACAAGTGAGCGTTCGGTGACCCCTCCTCAAGGGGGGGTACTGTTATGAATCTGCTAAAGATGGTTTCTGAGCAGAGGCTCCCTCTGGTGTTTACAGACAGTACTAAACCTTTCAGCGAGGATTGGCAATCTGGGTTCACTGACTGGTCTGATATAAGGGAGGTTCCTCCCATGATGGTTGCTGGTGATCAATTGTTCTTGTCTCAATTGTGGTTCCTGCTTCATTTGGAAGTTTGCTGGAGTCTTTCCTGCATCTCCTGCTTTCAGATAAGATATTTTTTGCTTTTCTTTTTGTTCTTGCTTTTTGCATTGTTTTCTGCACTTTTGTGGAGGTCAGCCAGGTCCCCTCCTGGGGCGTGATCTCCTCACAGTTTATCTACAGCCACTGTTATTTGCTCATTTGCTTTTTCCTGTTTATTCAGTGGCTGCAGCTTGGTTTTGTTCACACTGAGATCTGATTTAGGGGTGGCAAGATCGTGTGATGTCAGTATTTTTGTAATCAGAATTGTTGGATTTTTGTAGGGTTTTCTGGGTTGCAGAAAGTAATCTCTCCTTTCCTATCCTATTTAGTCAGCTTGTGGCCCAGCATTTGCTCAATCTATTTTCTGCCTATGCTTGTGTTTTCATCTTGTCTAACCGCCATTATATGTTTGGGGGCTTCCTATTTTCTTTGGGGATCTGCTCCGGGGCAGATAGCTTTCATCTTTCTGCCTTTAGGTGTAGTTATCTCTCAGGCTGTGACGAGGCGTCTAGGATCAACGTAGGAACGCTCCACGGCTACCTCTAGTTGTGTCGTTAGTTTAGGAATCTGCAACCCATCAGTTACCAACATCTCAGGTGTTCTGCTGCCCTGCTGTTGTTCCTGTCCTCCTCAGCTACCGAAACATAACACTGTTAGTTGAGATGGATATGTGTATAATTTATGGTATACCCCACTAAGTAAGAACCAAGCAAATCTCTCCCTAGCTAAACAGCAACTCTCCCTACACTGTCTGATTCTGGAGTAGACTGTGACAAGCATGGCGCTGCCAGGTCTGATATAGACCTGATTACACTGTGCGGCCAGCCAATCACTGTAATGCCACAACCAACATGGCTGCGGCATTACAGTGTGTGTCAGACAATCCCTGCATGTTCATTGACTCTCTAAAGCGTGCCAAACATGCAGGGCAGGGACCCGAGCTCCTGCCGAGCAACCCTGGAAATACTCGGTGAGTTCCGAGCATCTCGAACAGTGAGATGCTAGGGTGAATACCGAGTAGTGGCGAGCATGCTCGCTCATCACTACTGATTAGTAAGCCTTGCAATGCAATGTCATTACATAATATTCTGGGCAGAACAGGCCCCCAGGATGTTGGCAGGTAATGTATACTTTTTGATGCTCGGTTTCAGCTGATAAGCAGTACTCACGTTGTCACTGGATCAGGATCCTGTGAATCATTTTGCTCAATTCTATTATTTTGTACAGTGTGCAAATAAACCTATCACTGGATCAGGCTCCTGTGAATCATTTTGCTCAATTCTATTATTTTGTACATTGTTCAAATAAACCTATACCCTTTGTAAGGCAGCGCTTGTCATCATCCTGGGGAATACTCGCTTCGCTGCGCCAATCAATTCACACTTGCAATGTCTTTTCATTATTTTCATTATGTAGCAGTATATTACTTCATAAACTCCATGTTTCCGGGTCCACTCCGTGGCCCGCCGACACACATATAAACAGTATTCGTGAGCCAAGTGGCACACAGGCCCACTTGCTCCAGGTACAGCCTCCCGCAAGGTAACAATTGAACAATGTCCATATAAATGTCCATATGACAACGAGTATTACCTTGTCCGGGGTTTGGCTGCTTCAGTCCATTTAGTCCGCCACCACTGCGGCTTTGCGGCTTCCCAGCTGGGGTCTCTAGCCGTCGTTCCCTCTAAGGCTACTGGTATGCCTTCACTCTAACATCCAGCCTTCGCCTTCCGGGGCTCTTCACTACAGTCCATTTGCCTTCCAAGGCCACTAGCATCCACACAGGATCCAGTCTCTGACCTTTCAGGCAGTCAGGCTTCACTCAGCCTCACTAGGCCTCACACAAACGGTGTCCCCCACACCAGGGGAACAGGAACAGGCCTCACGCCTATCACTGACACACCTGTCTCCAATTAAGCAGGGTTTATATACCCTTACACACACACACACATACACAGGACCTGAGCTGATGTCACAGTCATGTGTTCAGACTTGTGTGTGTAAAAGGACCTATGTGATGTCACAGTCATGTGACTAGTCAGCTGGGGGGAAAGGAACATGGACAGTCAAAACACACACACTGAGCCATTAAAGGAATGCCAGCCAAGGCTGCATTACATATTCCCCCCCTCTGTTCAAACCTGTGGGGTTGAACACATAATATATCCAATCACCTCAACCCACAGTTCACACAGAGACCATGTACTTGTCCATTACTCTGTTCAGCCCCCGGAATATTAGTCAATGACATTTGCTCATTCCTTAGGGACCTACCGTCTGTCATTGTCACAGACTTCATCCAGTCACATTTCCGGGTCGTAACCTTGTCAGGTATTGCCTGGGTATCTAAGGTCCGGTTAGACTTCGTACTGTCCCGTACTCTATCGGGTCGTCTGTATGGGCCTCTCAAACCTGAGTTACTGGAGGTCTCACTACCTCTAAACCTACGCCCACTACCCTCAGGACGTCTTGAAAGGTCCCTAACTTCAGCCTTAGCTGTTCTGTTATTTAGGGGGCCCTTTCTCTCTCGGGTCTCACTATTCTTAGAAGGCTGCCATCTTCTGCTGCTCAGATGATGCTGTCTATCTACTCGCTGTCTAGTGAGATTCAATTGTTCTACCTCTCGCAGGTAGGTCACACGGTACGCCACCAGCATGCGCACATATTCCAGACTTTCTTCCGTTCCTATAGCGTAGAATGACACCAAGCCGTCTTCATCTGGTATCCAGTCCCGACAATCACGTGGACTGCTTACTTTCACCACACCAGACTTCTTCACCATCATCTGCATGGCTCGACCATTTCTCCCAATCAGCTTTCTCACCAGAACATGAGGCACCCGGATGACCTTTTCCCGCAGACTGTGAGCTTTTCTCATAAGCTTCAGTTGTCTAACGGCTTGTTCTGTCTTCAACCGGAGAAACCGCTTTGTGCGAATACATCGCCAGTGCATGTCACTTAGGATTGCCACCCTCTTCACTGTAACTTCGGTCGTGGACAAGACCATCAGCTGTTTAGCTCCTGAGGTCGAGTACACCTTACAGGCTCCCACGGCCTTCTTAAACGCTTCATGCACAGACTCACGGGTGCATTCTTCTCTCAAGTCCTCGGGTACATCTACGAGGCACTTGTACCGACACGTTTCGGTCTCACCAGTGGTTTCCAGACGATCAACTAGCTCAGGGTTCAGGGACAACTGACTTTCAGCTTCTTCCCCCTTTACGCTTCTTCTGAGCTGACTCACAGCTACAAATTCGCGAATTTCCGTCCTGACCACTTCCATTTCACATTTATCTTCCGTTACCACACTCTTAGCTCTCCTCAGGTCTACCTTTTCCTGGCAAAAGGGAGCGAGTGCAATGCGTTTGCCCTTTTCTTTCTCCAAGGAGGCCTTGTTCACCGAGTGACACTTTATCAGGCGACTTTTTAGCCCGAGAACTTCTTCCTCTAGTTCCGCCATTCGCCTCTCAGCTGCCCGTCTCTGAAGCTTCTCTTGCGTCCACTGGGCTTGTAACCACTCCTTGAGCTCCTTGATCTCGGCTCCGACATCCACCGAATCATCCGAACTCACATCACTCGAGGAAGTATCTGCTTTACACCTCCCATCTCCAGTGGCCAACTCCTGGCCCTGGTCTGTAGCTTCTCTGATGGACTCCTCCATCTTTTCCCGCTCAGCTTCCATTTGGCTGAGCTTTTCCTTAAGGCACATCTCCGCCTTCTGGAGAGTATCACAGGACATCTGTAGCTCCTTCACCTGAGCTTCCAGACCTAGGGTCTTTCTGCGCAGATCACCATTTTCATCACGGGTGTCCTGCAGAGTGGTCTCAACCACCTGGCGCATTTGCTCTGCATCCATCTTATCCTCTTCTAGTTTTTCTTTGACCCTGAGGAGATCCACATAATCTCTCTTAATCTGTTGCAGTTCCCTACTGCGTTCACCACACTCCTTCTTGGAGTCACACAGCTCCTGGTTGAGCTGTTCACGCAGTCGTTCTAGGATTTGTTCACTTCCAGAAACTCCATCCTGCAGCGCCTCCTTCTCACGCTTCAACTGCAAAACCTCTTCCTTGATTTTGCTGCGGTCCTCTTTAATTGCGTGGAACATCTCCTTCCACTGGATAACTTCCGTGTTGCTTCCTTCTAGATCTCGCTGGTCTGAGGACACGTCCTCCAGGTTTTCACATAATTGCTGCACGTCACTCTGACACTGCAGCCGAATAGGTTCCAGCTCTTTGCCATGACTGGCCACCTCCTCTTCTACCTCTAAAGGAGGATCCACACTTGAAGCATAGGCACACAGTACTACATTCTCTTTATTTTCATTTTCAGCGAGTACTACCGGAACAACCTTTTTGTGGCCCTTGCGCCGTCGACGACGAGAGGGGGACTCTCTCCCCTCGCCTAGCCTCTCCTGACTGAACTCACTTTTTACTTTCATAGTGTCCCAGTCAGCTACGGGGTCTGTGTCACTCCCCATGGTGTTGTGGACTAACAGGTCACCTCCCACTTTGACGTCACCCCCTTCTACTGGAGCTACCCCGTTATCAACGGTCACATTGTCATTTTTAGGAGGTACCAACCCACAACCAGTAACAATTTTCAGTTTTCCACACTCTACACTCTTGTGAAAATCAGCCCCTTTTTTAGACTCCGCCCCCTTTTTATCAACCACACCGGCAGGGTAATTTTTACACAAAAAATCAGCAGTAGTCTTAGGACTCAGTTCACAACATCTCTTACCACCTCCCGGGCACTCTGTGACAACACTGGCACCCCCGGAGAGTCCATAGAATGGTCCATTGCCGCCATTCTATACGGTGCCCACAGCTCCCGCACCATGTCCAGTTTCATGTCCAGTAGACGTTTCTCATAAATGCTGTCTGACTCGTCAGACCCATTCGCTGCTCCGTTCACAGCCATCGCGGTGCACTGTTCACACCAGAACTTCACCGCTTTCCTTGAAAACATTTTTTGTGGCCCCGCCGAGCCACAGTAAAACCGGATTTGAGTGCGACGACAATCTTCGCAACCCCGCCGAGTTGCAGCCAAAAACCGGATTTGAGTGCGACGACAATCTTCGTAACCCCGCCGAGTTGCAGCCAGATGCTTTAACCTACGTGACCCCCACCGAGTCACAGCAAAATGCTTGTATCCACACTCGTCGTCCTGTGCTGTTGCCCCTAGCAACCGGGCTTCAGTCGCCCCTAGCAACCAGACTGCAGTTGCCCCTAGCATTCTCCACCACATGTAAGGCAGCGCTTGTCATCATCTTGGGGAATACTCGCTTCGCTGCGCCAATCAATTCACACTTGCAATGTCTTTTCATTATTTTCATTATGTAGCAGTTTATTACTTCATAAACTCCATGTTTCTGGGTCCACTCCGTGGCCCGCCGACACATATAAACAGTATTCGTGAGCCAAGTGGCACACAGGCCCACTTGCTCCAAGTACAGCTTCCCGCAAGGTAACAATTGAACAATGTCCATATAAATGTCCATATGACAACGAGTATTACCTTGTCCGGGGTTTGGCTGCTTCAGTCCATTTAGTCCGCCACCACTGCGGCTTTGCAGCTTCCCAGCTGGGGTCTCTAGCCATCGTTCCCTCTAAGGCTACTGGTATGCCTTCACTCTAACATCCAGCCTTCGCCTTCCGGGGCTCTTCACTACAGTCCATTTGCCTTCCAAGGCCACTAGCATCCACACAGGATCCAGTCTCTGACCTTTCAGGCAGTCAGGCTTCACTCGGCCTCACTAGGCCTCACACAAACGGTGTCCCCCACACCAGGGGAACAGGAACAGGCCTCACGCCTATCACTGACACACACCTGTCTCCAATTAAGCAGGGTTTATATACCCTTACACACACACACACACACACACACACATACACAGGACCTGAGCTGATGTCACAGTCATGTGTTCAGACTTGTGTGTGTAAAAGGACCTATGTGATGTCACAGTCATGTGACTAGTCAGCTGGGGGGAAAGGAACATGGACAGTCAAAACACACACACTGAGCCACTAAAGGAATGCCAGCCAAGGCTGCATTACACCTTGTAGTATGTGCTTTTCTCCAAAGTCAGCTACTTATGGGGTTGTATTCTTATGGGTCTTTTGGATCCTTTACGATCCAGTATTGTGTCAGCTCATGGGGCCACTCATGCTCTATTACGCTGGTGGGCCTGTCTGAAACCATATCATGCCTTTCCTAAAGGCAAAATACATGCAAACAACAGAACTGTCTAGAACTGTCATATTTCTAAATTATCTATTTTAGAACAATTAATTTTATTGTGGCTTTACAAAGCAAATTTGGGACATGGAAATAACTTGTTACAGAGAAACAGCCAATGGGGTGATGAATAAATTCTTTAAAAAAAACCTAAACTAAAAAAAAGCCTTACAGAACACTACACAAAGCATGACACATAGTGTTGATCGATACTTTCCGATATCCAAAAGTATCGATATCGTAATGGTATCGCCGATATCCAAAAAATATCAGCGATACCCAATACTGATACCGGAAATCCAATGTAAGTCTATGGGACAGAAATATCGTAACTAAAAAAACCTCTTTCTTTCCTTGTAAACACTAAATAAACACACATAGAATACATATATATGTATATATATATATATATATATATATACATGTCATTGTGACATATATATATACATATATTTATAGTTTCTACACTTCTACATAGTAAAATAGCCTCTGATTCAATTGCCGGGTAAAGCCGGCTTTTGTGAAAATACAGAAGCACCCGACATGAAATGACACTTGGTTTACATAGAGTTAACCATGTCTTTTCATGTAGTTTGATATCTGATTTGCACTAACAATTACATCAGTCTATGTGTGCAAAATTTCACACCTGTAGGGGTTAATTAAAGGTGTAAATTCGTTGTAAAAAAAACGGACTTTTTTGCTACGAATTTACACCTTTAATTAACCCCTACAGGTGTGAAATTTTGCACACATAGACTGATGTAATTGTTAGTGAAAACAATAGATCAAACAACTTGAAATGACATGGTTAACTCTATGTAAACCAAGTGTCATTTCATGTCGGGTTCTGCATTTTCACAAAAGCCGGCAATTGAATTAGCGGCTATTATACTATGTAGAAGTGTATGAACTATAAATATAAATATATATATATATGTGTCACAAATTCAATGACATGTATATATATATATGAGGTGTAAAATTGTTGAAAAAAAATGCATGGGCTCCCGCCCTATTTTCGCAACCAGACAGACAAAGCCAGCGAGTGGGGCAGATAATAATAGCCCAGAAAGGGACCATTATTTTTGCCCCCCCCTGGCTACTAACATCTGCCCCCAGACACCCCAGAAAAGACAAATCTATAATTAGATTCGCCCTTTCTGGCACTTTGCCCGTCTATTCCCATTGCCCTGTAGCGGTGGCGAATGGGTTAATATGGGGTTAAAGCCACCTTGCTATCGAAAGGTGACCTTAAGCCAGGTTAATAATTGAGAGCTGTCAATTAGACAACTATCAATTATTAATCCTATTGCATGAAATAAAAATAAAACACACACACTTTAATTAAAAATCATTTTAATGAAATAAAGACACATGTTTTTGACCATCTTTTATTTGACTGCAAAAACCATTTCCTGTAATAAAAATAAAATAAAAAAGCAAAATTATTCTTACCTATCCCATGCACAGTCAGGTCCCACGGTGTAATCCTTCAGAAAGGGTTAATGTTTACTGCAGGGACCGCAGCTAATGCTGCAGCCTCACAGTAAACCCCCAAATGAATGAGCTCCTCTCCTGGCTGACAGGAGAGGAAGTGGAAAGCTTAATTGATTGCTCTCCACTTTCACTTCAGGTCAGCCAGGGACACAATCAGTGACGTCAGAGGGAACTGATTAACAAAAATAGGGGTTCCCTTCGAAAAAAAAATGGCGTGGGGTCCCCCCTATTTTTGTTAACCAGCCTGATGAAGCAGACTGCTGAGCAGTTGCGTACCGTGAATGAAGCAGACCATGCAGCTGCTATGGGGCCCAGACAGGTGAGGGGGCCCGCGACGGTCGGGTAGCTGTGCTGACACAGTACTACCAGGGGGTCGGCGGGGGAGGGGGAGCGCAGCTCTTCTATATACTCACCCCTCCTGGTGCGGTCTCTGCAGCCCCTGCTCTTCTCCCACGGTCTCCGACGCCTGTGTTCAGCGGTCAGGTGGTACCGCTCATTACAGTCATGAATATGCACATATTCATGACTTTAATGAGCGGTCCTGCGTGACCGCTGAACACTGGCGGCGGAGACCGTGGGAGAAGAGCAAGGGCTGCAGAGACCGCGCCGGTGGAAGGGTGAGTATAAGGGATATTTACCTGTCCCGTTCCACCGTTGCTCGCGTCCTCTTGCTGCAATGTTCAGGTCAGAGGGCGCGATGACGTCGTTAGTGCGCGCCGCGCCCTCTGCCTGATCATTCACTGCTGGAGGACCCCGAAGACAGCGGCACTCAGCAGTGGAGAGAGGACAGGTAAATATCTCAGGTGCCGGGGCCCTGAGCGAGCGGTGACATCGGCACCTGGTGTCACCCCCTGCTCAGGACA
>JARQOD010000005.1:178976605-179017346 GCA_033576555.1 Oophaga sylvatica | reverse complement strand
TTTAGTATGTAATCATTAAGCCCCATAAAGTGTTGTCAAAAGCATAAATGTACAAGTGGCTACAATGAGGTATTATAAAATGAGCTAAATCAAATGAAAATTGATTATTATGGATAAAGAAATATAATCAAGAAGTAAACTTATTCTTGTTGCACAATAAGGTCAGAATTGCGTCTGTACATGAGCTTTTACATGTAATATGAACAAAAGGAATTCACAGAAGGCGGCACGGATGTAAGCAAATACAAGCAGACACAATATCTGTCATGTTATTCTGACTTCCTGATTTTTTTTCTTTTTGTAAATGAACATTTTCTAGGTGAGGCTCCAGTCTTGTCAGGATATCCCCTTATTATGCCTGAGTAGCACATGAATAAGACTGACAGGATAATAAAACATGATGCCAGAGTCGTTTGCCCACTCAAAGGCCCTCCCTGTGGGATCATATGTCTTCGCTGAGCTTTGAGGTCAACCAGACACCTCCCCTGAGGCCTACCTGAAGCCTACCTGAGCTGAACAATATATGTAGCATAAACTCTTGTCAGGTAATACTGCTGTTATCTGAGCCAGGATCAAAGTGCTTTCTGTGCTCTAAAAACTCTCCCAAGCCAGGTTAAGTTTTAGCCACATGACTCAAACCCCAAGGGACACCATTTGGTTTGCACGGGTACAAGCTGTCACGAAAGTCACGTGATTGAGATTTTAAGGCTAGATTAAACTCGGGGCTTTTAAGAAAAATCAGAAAATATATTTTTAGCACGACACACCTGAATGGTAGTAAGCATACGATATTGACCTGATTTGCATGAGCAGGTGATTTATTTCTACATTGTAGAATAAGGCAAACTATTAGATGTGGCAATTTCTGCTTTACAGTCACTATGCAGCTGACTATATAAATAAAAGTATGTATTTGCTTCCGTACTGTTAGTTTTACAGCTTAGGCACCGCTTCCCTTTTCTTACCCAGTTTATTACATTTTGCAGAAGTTGCTCCCAACAGTTAAGCTTGATTTATTTACGTTCTGTTACATTTAGTTTTTGCTTAGATGAGAAGGAGCGCGTAGTGTGATCTAATACAGAACTGCACTGCCTAAAAGCGTTAAATGACAGGTCAGTCTTAACACCTCCTGCTGCATCAGCTCCGAGAGGGATATGTTGATATGATGAGACCTGCTGGTACGCTGACTTTGTTACATCGTTTGCTCTGTTATACCTCCTTTATTTTGTATTCTACTTTGTGATTTACAAACATACTGATCTCTGTGGAAAATGAGTACTTACAGAAAAAGATGTTCCTGGTCGTACGGATTATGGTTGATGTGTTGCAGCCCTGCTGATCTCATACGATGCAATAGCTGCCTCCTTCATTACTGTCACCAGTCTGGGTCAACACAGTGCACTTTGATGTGTATTTTTATTATTCTTATATAAAAATAAATGATTTTTTTTAAGATGTTAACCCAGGTAAGGCAATCTGTTGTCTTTTTTCTTCTATTGGTACTTAGTTTTATAGTTTAATTTAAAAAATATCCTTGTCTGCATGATATCATCATTGTGTTCGAAATTGAACCTGTCGTTTGACATACTATAATCCTATGAAACGTAAGATATGAGGTATATTTACCTCTGTGGATAAAATAGAGGGATGCACTAGTTTAGAACAACAAAAAAGCAACATATATAGGGGAAGCACACACTATATATATGTGTGTGTGTATATATTCATATACAGTACAGACCAAAAGTTTGGACACACCTTCTCATTCAAAGATTTTTCTGTATTTTCATGACTATGAAAATTGTAGAATCACACTGAAGGCATCAAAACTATGAATTAACACATGTGGAATTATACATTACACTTTACAAAATAGTGTGAAACAACTGAAAATATGTCTTATATTCTAGGTTCTTCATAGTAGCCACTTTTTGCTTTGATTACTGCTTTGCGTGCAGAAAAGGTGAACGGATGGACTCTACATGCCTAGTTCCCACCGTGAAGCATGGAGGAGGTGGTGTGATGGTGTGGGGGTGCTTTGCTGGTGACACTGTTGGGGATTTATTCAAAATTGAAGCGGTGAGCGGTCCAGCTCACCCCAAACCATCTCAATTGGGCTCAGGTCTGGTGACTGTGGAGGCCAGGTCATCTGTCGTAGCACCCCAACACTCTCCTTCTTGGTCAAATAGCCCTTACACAGTCTGGAGGTGTGTTTGGGGTCATTATCCTGTTGAAAAATAAATGATGGTCCAACTAAACACAAACCGGATGGAATAGCATGCTGCTGCAAGATGCTGTGGTAGCCATGCTGGTTCAGTATGCCTTCAATTTTGAATAAATCCCCAACAGTGTCACCAGCAAAGCACCCCCACACCATCACACCACCTCCTCCATGCTTCACGGTGGGAACCAGGCATGTAGAGTCCATCCGTTCACCTTTTCTGCGCGCAAAGCAGTAATCAAAGCAAAAGGTGGCTACTTTGAAGAACCTAGAATATAAGACATATTTTCAGTTGTTTCACACTTTTTTGTAAAGTGTATTGTATAATTCCACTTGTGTTACTTCATAGTTTTGATGCCTTCAGTGTGATTCTACAATTTTCGTAGTCATGAAAATACAGAAAAATCTTTGAATGAGAAGGTGTGTCCAAATTACAACATTACAGCTTTGACAATCTGTAAGGTATTATTCTTAAAAAGAAGTATGTATAATAAATGCAAGAAGGCCATATTAATGATAAGCAACACAGAAAACATGACAATGATATCTTGAAAAAGCCTTAACTCCCACGATGAGTATTTGATACATTTTCCCATTCACTAATTTTCATTGAGCCAAAAACACAGTATATTACAATTCTAGCAAAATGTATAGCATCTAAATCTCATGCACCATGGTGCTTATTTTTTGCAGCAGCGTAACTATGTTTTAGAAATCCGCAACATCTCAGTTTCTCTTGCAGTAAATTTGCATTTTGTTTCCGAATTTTCCCGTAGACTTGAGTGAGATAAAAAAATCAGTAAGTAAAAAACATGTTTTTAGTCCATTTCAGCTGTGCACGTAATCCGCAAATTACTTTAACAATGTTTTATTAAAGTTACAGAAAGCATTCTTCTGACGAAGTTGTGAAACGAACGTCGTGGTGTCCGTAGTGGAGGTGGAGCATCATGACATCAGATAATCCTATTGTTATAACCAGGTTGTGAGTAGATGTTTATTATGCAGATGATTGGGTTGATTATGGTTTCTTTCTGACCGTGACAGAGGGGCCGGGAGATCGCGGCGTCTGGTTTCATGAATGCCTGCACTAGTTAGAAGTACTACAAAATAGAAAACACCATAAAAATGTTTCCAACCTTATGTAAAGAAAGTAAATATTAATCCAGCGTCTGTGTACAAGTGAAAGATTGAAGTTTAATCCATCAGTAATTTAAATCAACTTGAAAAAATATAGAACAAAGCATCTTTCATGCCAGTAAGTAGCAAAAGTAGTGGACAGCTCTTCTCCCTGTCTACAACAACAACAACAACACAACTCAGCACATAAAACTACTTCATTTTATTTAAGCTGTTTTATTTAACCCTTTTACGACCTTTAACGATTATTCTAAGGTCATGTCCCTGCCTTTGATGTGCGCTAACACACCGAGCCCACATCTTTCCGGCACATGATGACTGATTTAATCAGTGATCATGTGATTTTAACAGGCGTGGGTGGAGTGGGGCTCCTCTTGCAGCTGTTACCCAGATAAATCCCGCTGACGGAGATTGAACACTCGCCGGCAAGAAGTGTGTCATACATTCCACCCATCGTCGCCCCTGTCACGTGATTTGCATGACGCTGATGGGTTGTCATGACAGCTGAGGGTCTGCTCATGCCTGTCATTACGATACTCCTGTGATCACCGGCTCAAGGCAGTCGTTCATAGGAGATTGTGATGTCGGCTACACATAACAGTGCACCCCCTTTTTACTCCACTGAAAATAAAACAATTTCAAAATAAATAAATGTAAAATAAATTAATCCGATTGGTAAATGGTGTAATGAGAAAACAATAAAAATGCCATGATTACTTTTTTAGGCCTCTGCAACATTGCAAAAAATGCAATAAGAGGTGATAAAAACATCACATCTACCCCAAAATGGTATCAATAAAAACGTCAATTCAGTGTGCAATAAGCAAGCTATCACACAGCCCCAGTTTCCAAAAAATGCACCTGTATTCAGATGTATTCACGTCTCTCAGATGTGAGTATATTTGAACAACGCTGTAGCACCAGGAGGTAGGGGAGCACTCGACATGGCCCCACCCCGACATGCAGTGACATGATGAGGTCAGCACACTGCTAAATTCATCACTCTGCAATTGTGGTCGCTTTCCTGATGCTGCATCAGGAAAGTGAGTGCACATTATGGGGCATTGGGGAAAATTGTGAGAGTGAGCAGAGTGGGGGTGAGTGAAACCTATGGAGAAGTGGGGACAATATGGAGAAGAGGGAGCATTAAGGAGTGGGTTTACCGTATATAGAAGTGGGGGCACAGTATTGAGAGTTGGAAGAACCATATGGAGAAATTGGAGAGTGGGGGGGAAATATGGAGAAATGAGAGCATGGAGGGACCATATGGAGAAGTGAGTGTACAATATGAAGAAATGGGGGACATGTAGGGAGCAATATGGAGAAGGGGGGAGGGAACTATAATGGAAAACTATGATCCATGCACTGAACAAGGATCTGCTATTGGATTCATATGAGTACTGACTGTGGTTTTGATCCTGTACAAATGTAGTAATCCATAACTGGTTAGAGGTCGTCACCCGGCTGAGGTGGTCATCTTTCTGCCACTGTCACCTTACTGGATCTGTAACCCTGCTCAGTCCATCACTTGTTACTAGTGATGAGCGAGTATTCTTGTTGCTCGGGTTTTCCCAAGGATGCTTGGGTGTCCTCCGAGTATTTTGGCGTGCTCGGAGCTTTAGTTTCTGTCAACGCAGCTGCATGATTTATGGTTGCTGGACAGCCTGAATACATGTGAGAAATGCCTGTTTGTTAGGGAATCCCCACATGTATTCAGGCTGTCCAACAGCCATAAATCATACAGCTAAGTCGACAGAAACTAAATCTCCGAGCACGCCAAAATACTCGGTGGACACCCGAGCATGCTTGGGAAAACCCGAGCAACGAGTATACTCGCTCATCACTACTTGCTACCAAACTCACTCTGACGCCGCCATCACCCTGCTGCTGAAGTGGGAAAGGTAAGCGCCTTATAGAGCCGAAGGTTAAAGGGACTTTTATTGTATATGAGGGACGTTAAAGTGAAGTCACAGTATTGTGTGGACAGTAAGCAGAGAAGGGAAAGTGTGGTTCTAGTGCTGTATTAATCTACTTATGGTGTTTCTGGTGCCCCATTCATTTATCAATAGTGGTTCTGGTGCTGTATTCATGTACCGACAGTGGTTCTGGTGCTGCATTCAGCTAAATGCTGTCTCTTACAGGAGAATCATCATTACAAGCATGGAGGTCTTCAGCTAACGCCTGACTTTAATGGAATCCCATCGACGTCCTGCGATCATGCAACCAATCGGTGCCTCACTCCATCCATGGCTGTTAGAGGCAGATCTTGGCTGAATAATTCAGCCATCATCAGCCGGGAAAGATTACTGCACACCGAGCTCTCAACAAATTAGTGTCACGTCATATGACGTAACTGTACGTCACATGTCATGAAGTGTTTAAGTAACATTTGTATATGAATTAAAAGAGTGATTTTTCAGTCTGGGAGCAACAGGTTGCGTAAATAAAGATGTGGATGACACTATTTTTCAGAGCGTTGGATGAATGGATCGTAATGGCATATTTCCTTTACAGTTTTGACTAATGTAGTTTTCATGTTACATTAAAAAAAGACCAACTAAAGAATGTCTTTTATAAAGTAGGTAGAAAATAGATGGTATATTATAATCCAGTGGATGAATGATTGCTATTTTATCAAGGTCCTAAAGAATCTATATTAATTTCACTTTCAATTGAGAACATTTTTGATGTATGCGTTTTGCAAATTCTTATTTTAAATCTATCACAATGTAACTGTACTAGATGCCAGTATGTAACATTTTCAAAAAGAATGCTGAGAGATAATAGATCCATACTGAAATGCAACCTACAAAGTGCTCATTCAGGGCTTGTAGTAATTTTTATCCATGTGAATATAAAGCAAAATGTGAATAAAATACTAAGTGACAAATAAAAGAGTCGACATGTGCACTGAAATAATATGAATGCTGTGCAAAGGGAAATATTAAAAAATTTAAATGTGACATAAATAAGAACATTTATTTTTACTTGCCTTCAATATAGACATTTTCGAATTGATGGCGTACTACACACAGGCAGATTATACTACTTGATCCAGTGATTACCTGCAGAGTTAAATTGACTTTGACAAGAATCTATTGTTGCCATTAAAAGTGAGCGGTTCGATCTGTGGTGAATCGAGTTCAAGTTGAATTTCCTGAAATCTGTGGTTTTACAAGGATGTGAACATTTTATGATTCGATTTGAAGTTTGCAAAAAGATTTAAAAAAATTTGCTCTACACCATTTCCCATACTGCTGAAGCATCACAGAACATGCAAAAGTCATAATTAATGCCTAGCGCCTGTGACATGTTTCAGATTTTATCAAA
This sequence comes from Oophaga sylvatica, assembly GCA_033576555.1. Classification (NCBI taxonomy): domain Eukaryota; kingdom Metazoa; phylum Chordata; class Amphibia; order Anura; family Dendrobatidae; genus Oophaga; species Oophaga sylvatica. Next base: position 179,010,658 of record JARQOD010000005.1, on the reverse strand, counting down.
CCTTCTACAGTGGTCATCAGTACCTGGGCCATCACAGATCAGCATTTCCCAGCAGAGCACAGTTTGTACAGCAGAGTCATTTTCCATATTCCAAGTCACTAGGTAACTCTTTTACTTCTGTAGAGTCTAAGCTCTTATAGTCCACGGAGTTCTCTTTCTTTCCTGTAGACTCTATGTGAATACTTTTCCATCCAATTATGACAAGAGCATTCTTAAGGTGATACCTTTATTGGCTAACCAGAAAATTATATGTTCGCTAGCTTTCAGAGCTCAAGACTCCTTCTTCAGGCAAGATTACATTTGGGTAATCTTGCCTGAAGAAGGAGCCTTGAGCTCTGAAAGCTAGCGAACATATAATTTTCTGGTTAGCCAATAAAGGTATCACCTTAAGAATGCTCTTGTCATAATTGGATGGAAAAGTATTCACATCGATTTTTCTGGCTAACACGGTACCACAATATAATTTATTATTGTACACCATTTCCTGTAGACTGTAAGCTCTTATGATCAGTGGGGTCCTCTCTTGCTATCTCCTGTGCAGAGTAAGGTCTTATGTTTAGTGGGGTCCTCTCTGTCTTTTCTGTAGAGTGTGAGCTTTTATGGTGAGTGAGGTCCTCTCTATCTCCTGTGGAATGTAAGCTCTTTTGATCAGTGTGGTCCTCTCTCTCCCCTTGTAGAGTGTAATCTCTTATGGTCAGCAGAGTTCTCTCTCTCTTTCATGTAGAGTGAGAGCTCTTATGGTGAGTGGGGTCCTCTCCCTCTCTCCTGTAGAGTGTAAGATCTTATGGTCAATGGGGTTCTTTCTCCCTCTCTCTCCAGTAGAATGTAATCTCTTATTGTCAGTGGGACTATCTCTCTCCTCTCCCACATGTTTATTTTATGAACAATTACAAGCTTTTCAGTATTGAAATTCATGTAAACTCACGCAAATTGATTTTTTTAGAAGATTCAGCAAATTCGAATTTCAAAAGATCCTCTCATCTGTAATTGCCATCTCTAGGTTGTATTGTAACCTGCTTATGTGGTCTGAGAGAGGTGACAAGTGTAAAGGGGTTGTTTTGAAAAACATCAAGTGATAGCACAAACAAGTACATGAGTAGACTGGAGCACTTGCAGCTCATGTATGGATCACACAGTGTGTGTGCTATGTTAATATGCATAGTAGGCTGGAGTCACACTAAACGTATAAAAACTTGGTCTGATTCTCACTGCCGAGAGTCGCAGGAGTGTAATGCAAATGTCATGCAATTACACTAGGCACGGAAAGTATTCAGACCCCTTTAAATTTTTCACTCTTTGCTTCATTGCAGCTATTTGGTAAATTCAAAAAAGTTAATTTTTTTCTCATTAATGTACACTGCACCCCATCTTGACTGAAAAATAAACAGAAATATAGAAATTTTTGCAAATTTATTAGAAAAGAAAACTGAAATATCACATGGTCATATGTATTCAGACCCTTTGCTCAGTATTGACTAGAAGCACCCTTTTGAGCTAGTACAGCCATGAGTCTTCTTAGGAATGATGTAACAAGTTTTTCACACCTGGATTTGGGGATCTTCGGCCATTCTTCCTTGCAGATCCTCTCCAGTTCCATCAGGTTGGATGGTGAACGTTAGTGAACTGCCATTTTCAGGTCTCTCCAGAGATGCTCAATTGGGTTTAGGTCAGGGCTCTGGCTGTGCCAGTCTAGAATGGTCACAGAGTTGTTCTGAAGCCACTCCTTTGTTATTTTAGCTGTGTGCTTAGGGTCATTGTCTTATTGGAATGTGAACCTTCAGCCAAGTCTGATGTCCAAAGCATTCTGGAAGAGGTTTTCATCCAGGATATCTCTGTACTTGGCCGCATTCATGTTTCCTTCAATTGCAACTAGTTGTCCTGTCCTGCAGCTGAAAACACCCCCATAGCATGATGCTGCCAGGTGATGAGCAGTGCCTGGCTTTCTCCACACATACCACTTAGAATTATCACCAAAAAGTTCTATATTTGTCTCATCAGACCAGAGAATCTTATTTCTCATAGTCTGGGAGTCCTTCATGTGTTTTTAGCAAACTCTATGCGGGCTTTCATATGTCTGGCATTGAGGAGAGGCTTCTGTCGGGACACTCTGCCATAATGGCTCGACTGGTGGAGGGCTGCATTGATAGTTGACTTTGTGGAACTTTCTCCCATCTCCCATCTCTGCTACAAACATGCTTCCTACAGCTGTGTTCCAGGTGCGTCGAACGTCTGTGGAGAAAATCCAATCTACCCGAAGATTTCATGCATTATAAGTTTATGCTTAAAACATACAACACTGCCCTTCACAACTCAAAACAAACCTGTTGTGTTTTGGTAGCTGAGGAGAATAAGCAAAAATGGCAATACACCAGAGAGGCTGGAACCTATTGGATTGCAGTAACCTGAACTAACCACACAACTAGAGGTAGCCGTGGAGCGTTCCTACGTTGATCCTAGACGCCTCGTCACAGCCTGAGAGATAACTACAACTAAAGGCAGAAAGATGAAAGCAAATGAACAAATAACAGTGGCTTCAGATAAACTGAGAGGAGCACAAGCCCCCCGGAGGGGACCTGGATGACCTCCACAGAACTGCAGGGAACAATGCAAAAAGCAAGCACAAAAATAAAAGCAGAAAATATCTTATCTGATAGCAGAAGATGTAGGCAAGACTCAGCAAACTTCCAAATGAACCAGGAACCACAATTGAGACAAGAACAATTGATCACCGGCAACCATCATGGGAGGGAACCTCCCTTATATCAGACCAGTCAGTGAACCCAGATTGCCATTCCTCGCTGAAAGGTTCAGTACTGTCTGTAATCACCAGAGGGAGCCTCTGCTCAGAAACCATCTCTAGCACATTCATAGCACAAACCTATTTCAACACCCTCATCACCTCAGTATCCAATAACCCAAAATGTCTCTTTGACACTTTTCATTTCCTACTCAACCCAAGAGAGCAGGCCCCAACCAAGGATCTCCACGCTAACGATCTGGCTAATTATTTCAAAGAAAAAATTTACCATTTCCAACAGGAAATTATCTCCCAATCACCTCGTACTGTTATGTTTCAGTAGCTAAGGAGAAATTGCAAAAATAGCCAAAGTAGTAATACACCAGAGAGGCTGGAAACTATTGGATTGCAGTACCCTAAACTAACCGCCACACTAGAAGTAGCCGTGGAGCGTACCTATGGTGATCCTAGACGCCTCGCCACAGCCGGAGAGATAACTACACCTAAAGGCAGAAAGATTAAATCTTTCTGCCCCGGAGTAGAACCCCCAAAGAAATAGGAAGCCCCCAAACATGTTATGGCGGTTAGACAAGAAGAATACACGGACACAGACAGAAAATAGAATGAGTAAACGCTGGGGCACAATCTGTCTAGATAGAAAAGTATAGGAAAGAATTCTGACTGAAACCCAAAAAAACCCTGACAAAAATACCAACATTTCTGTTTAACAAAAAAACAGAGATCACACGATCTCTACCACCTAAATCAGATCTCTGGTGTAACACACAGCAATTCAGCAAATAAAAAGTGACAAAGGAACAGAGCAAAAGTGCAAATATAAAATGAGCACAATTGCAGCGCCAGACCCCAAAAGGGGACCAGGCTGAAGTCCACTGCAAGCAGGAAACCAGCAAAGAAAATCCAACCAGAGGAAAAAAAGCAGCAAATCACTTATCTGAATGAGAGCAGGAATGCAAGCTGAGCTCCAAGCAAGACCAGGAAGAACAATTGATTACCGGCAAGGCTGAAGGGAGTTCAGGTCACTTATATCAGACCATTCAGAGCCAGCTGAAGGCCATTCAGCAATTAGTTCATTACCCTCAGCAACTACCGGAGGGAGCTCCAGCTCAGAAGTCACCTCCAGAGTATTCACAACAGTACCCCCCATGAGGAGGGGTCACCGAACCCTCACCTGCGCAACCAGGCCATCAGGATGAGCTCGATGATAGGCACAAATAAGTCTCCCAGCATGGATGTCCGAAGCAAACACCCAAGAATTGTCCTCCTGACCATAACCTCTCCACTTAACCAAATACTGGAGTTTCCATCTAGCAAAACGAGAATCAAATATTTTCTTAACCACATACTCCAAATTGCCCCCAACCAAAACAGGGTCGGGAGGCGCAGCCATAGGAACCACTGGCTCGACAAACCTCTTCAATAAGGACTTGTGGAACACGTTATGGATCTTAAATGTCCCTGGAAGAAGCAAACGGAAGGAAACCGGATTAATAATTTCCATGATCTTATAAGGTCCATTGAACCTTGGCTTAAATTTTGGAGATGCAACTTTCATAGGGATATTTCTTGAGGACAACCAAACCAAGTCCCCCACTTTAAAACGAGGACCATCAGTCCTATGCCGGTTGGCAAACTGCTGGGCCTTCTCCTGAGAGAGAGACAACCTCTCCACTACCTGGTCCCAAATCTGCTGCATACGCTCCACAATATAGTCAACCCCCGGACAGACAGAAGCCTCCGCCTGTCCTGAAGAAAATCGAGGGTGAAACCCAGAATTGCAGAAAAATGGAGACATCAAGTGGCAGAGCTAGCCCTATTATTAAGAGCAAACTCAGCCAAAGACAAAAAGAGACCCAGTCATCTTGATCAGAAGACACAAAACATCTCAAATAAGTCTCCAAGGTCTGGTTTGTTCTCTCTGTTTGTCCATTGGTCTGAAGGTGAAATGCAGAGGAGAAAGATAACTGAAAACCAAGTTTAGAACAAAATGTTCTCCAAAACCTGGAAACAAACTGGACTCCTCTGTCAGACACAATGTTCTCCAGAATGTCATGTAACTGAACCACGTGCTGAAAGAACAAAGGCACCAATTCGGAGGAGGAAGGCAACTTAGGTAATGGCACAAGATGTATCATCTTGGAAAAGCTATCACAGATTACCCAGATAACGGTCATTCTCTGAGAGACAGGGAGGTCGGAAATAAAATCCATAGAAATATGGGTCCATGACCTCTTGGGTACAGGTAATGGCATTGACAAACCACTAGAATGAGAGCAAGTCCCACAGGACTGCACAAAGTCCCTGACGTCACGAGACAAAGTAGGCCACCAAAAGGACCGACTCACCAAATCTCTGGAACCAAAAATCCCGGGATGACCAGCCAATGCAGAACAATAAATCTCAGACATCACACTCTTCTTCCACTGGTCTGGGACAAACAATTTCCCAACAGGGCAGCGCTCAGGTTTATCCTCCTGACAAACCTCCAGAGCCAGTCTCAAATTGGGCGAGATGGCGGAAAGAACTACACCCTCTTTCAAAATAACAGCAGGATCAGATAACTCAGGAGAATCCGCAAAGAAACTCCTCGAGAGGGCATCCGCCTTAACATTCTTAGTGCCCGGAAGAAAAGAAACCACAAAATTAACACGTGTGAAAAACAAGGCCCACCTGGCCTGTCTAGGATTAAGTCGCTTGGCTGATTCGAGATAAACCAGATTCTTATGGTCCGTGAGGACCACCACCTGATGTTTGGCTCCTTCCAGCCAATGTCTCCACTCTTCAAAGGCCCACTTCATGGCCAATAACTCCCGATTACCCACGTCATAATTACGTTCAGTTGGAGAAAATTTTCGAGAGAAAAAGGCATAAGGGTTACTCTTAGAGGTCTCTGGATCCCTTTGGGACAAAACGGCACCTGCCCCAATCTCAGAGGCATCAACCTCCACCTGAAACGGCAGAGAAACATCAGGCTGCCGTAGAACAGGAGCAGAAATTAATCTCTGCTTAAGTTCCTGAAACGCAGAAACTGCCTTAGGAGGCCAATTCACCACATCGGAACCCTTTTTGGTCAAATCAGTCAATGGTTTAACAATAGCGGAGAAATTACCAATAAATTTACGATAAAAATTGGCAAAACACAAAAATCTCTGAAGAGCCTTCAATGAAGTAGGTTGAACCCAATCACAGTTGGCCTGAACCTTGACCGGGTCCATTTCAATAACAGACGGAGACAAAATGAATCCCAGAAATGAGACCTTCTGTACGCCAAAAAGACACTTTGATCCCTTCACATACAGTGCATTCTCTCTCAAAATATGGAGCACAGTCCGAACATGTTTCACATGAGAGTCCCAGTCATTGGAATAAATCAAGATATCATCCAAATAAACGATCAGAAATTTATCCACAAAATCCCTGAAAATATAATTCATGAAGGATTGGAAGACGGAAGGGACATTAGTAAGCCCAAAAGGCATCACTAGGTACTCAAAATGCCCCTCTGGGGTATTAAACGCCGTCTTCCATTCATCCCCGTGCTTAATGCGAATAAGGTTATGCGCCCCCCTGAGGTCAAGCTTGGTAAACCAACTAGTACTTTTCTCTCTGGAAAATAGGTCAGAAATCAAGGGTAACGTATATTGATATTTAACAGTGATCTTATTCAGGAGGCAATAATCAATTCACGGCCTCAAGGAACCATCCTTTTTGGCCACAAAGAAAAAAACGGCGCCCAAGGGTGAAGAGGATGGTCTGATATGACCCTTCTCCAATGACTCCTTGATATAAGATCGCATAGCATCGTGTTCAGGTACAGATAAATTTAAAAGGCGACCTTTAGGAATTTTACCACCAGGCACTAACTCAATAGCGCAATCATAGCTCCTGTGAGGAGGTAAGGATGCAGACTTATTTTCACTAAACACATCAGAAAAATCAGTCAAAAAGTCAGGGACATCCTGAGACTGGGGAGAGGCAGAAAAAACAGGAGTGTCAGTATTAACACATTGGCAGCCCCAACTGGTCACAGACACAGATTTCCAATCCAAAACAGGATTATGAGTCTCTAACCAAGGGAAACCCAGTACAATAATGTCATGCAGATTATGCAACACCAGAAATTTGCAACTCTCCTGATGATCTGGTTCAACCCTCATTATCACCTGAGTAGAAAACTGGGGTTTATTCTCCGCCAAAGGGGTAGAATCAATGCCCAGTAGGGGAATAGACTTCCACAGGGGTATCATTGGAAACCCACAACGTTTGGCAAAGTCAAAATCCATCAGGTTAATAGCTGCTCCTGAATCAACAAAATCCTGAGCAGAAAATGTGGACAGGGAGCAAATCAGGGTAACAGTCAACAGAAATTTAGTCTGAACACTACCCAAGACAACTGAGCGCGTAAAACGTCTTCCCCGCTTAGGGCAGACGGAAATAGCATGGGAAGCGTCACCACAGTAGAAACACAACCCATTGCGCTTACGAAACTCATGACGCTGAGCCCCAGAAGTCACTCCATCACACTGCATGGGCTCAGGAGCTGGCTCACAAGGCAACACTATCTCACGCACACCTCTGCGCTCCCGCAAACGTCTGTCAATTTGAATAGCCAAAGACATAGAATCATTGAGACCAGAGGGAACAGGGAATCCCACCATAACGTCCTTTACATTTTCTGACAGCCCCTTCCGAAAAAGGGCTGCCAAAGCATCATCATTCCATTTGGTCAGGACTGCCCACTTTTGAAATTTCTGACAGTACAGCTCAGCGTCTTCACGACCCTGATTTAATGCCAACAAGGTCTTTTCAGCTTGATCAGTGACAGGTTCATCGTACAATAACCCCAGAGCCTGAAAAAATACATCAAACAGAATCCCCAGGTGTCAGGGAAAAAGCCCAATCCTGAGGCTCGCCGCGCAACTGAGAGATGACAATTCGAACCTGCTGTACTGCGTTCCCTGAGGACTTAGGCTTTAAGGCAAAAAACAACTTACAGTTATTTTTGAAATTCAGAAATTTAGACCGATCCCCCAAAAATAAATCTGGTATGGGGATCCTAGGTCCCACAACCGGCAACCTAGCCAGATAGGTAGCAATACTCCGAACCTCAGTGGCAAGCTGCTCCACACGGCCAGACAACTGTGCAAACTCCATTGAGAGAAAAAAAAATTCCTCCTCAGCACCCAGAGAAAAAGAGGGAAATAAAATGCAACAAACAGAGAAAAAAAATTTCTGACAACTCCCTTTTTTTCTTTTTCCTTTTTACTATTTTTCCCTTCTGTGAGTACCATATAATTTTCAGTTTGGCCGGTAATACTGTTATGTTTCGGTAGCTAAGGAGAAATTGCAAAAATAGCCAAAGTAGTAATACACTAGAGAGGTTGGAAAGTATTGGATTGCAGTACCCTAAACTAACCGCCACACTAGAAGTAGCCGTGGAGCGTACCTACGGTGATCTTAGATGCCTCGTCACAGCCAGAGAGATAACTACACCTAAAGGCAGAAAGATAAAAGCTTTCTGCCCTGGAGTAGAACCCCCAAAGAAATAGGAATCCCCCAAACATGTTATGGCGGTTAGACAAGAAGAAAACACAGACACAGACAGAAAATAGAATGAGCAAACGCTGGGGCTCAATCTGTCTAGATAGAAAAGTATAGGATAGAATTCTGACTGCAACCCAAAAAAACCCTGACAAAAATACCAACACTTCAGATAAACAAAAAACCAGAGATCACACGATCTCTATCACCTAAATCAGATCTCTGGTGTAACACACAGCAATTCAGCAAATAAAAAGTGACAAAGGAACAGAGCAAAAGTGCAAATATAAAATGAGCACAATTGCAGCGCCAGACCCCAAAAGGGGACCAGGCTGAGGTCCACTGCAAGCAGCAAACCAGCAAAGAAAATCCAACCAGAGGAAAAAAAGCAGCAAATCACTTATCTGAATGAGAGCAGGAATGCAAGCTGAGCTCCAAGCAAGACCAGGAAGAACAATTGATTACCGGCAAGGCTGAAGGGAGTTCAGGTCACTTATATCAGACCATTCAGAGCCAACTAAAGGCCATTCAGCAATTAGTTCATTACCCTCAGCAACCACCGGAGGAAGCTCCAGCTCAGAAGTCGCCTCCAGAGTATTCACGACATCGTACCATACACTGTCCTCCCTCCCCCACTGCATCAAGCTCACTCTCTGATTTTGAACTAGTAACAGAAGAAGTAATCAGGCTCCTTGCATCTTCTCGCCCTACTACTTGCACCATTGACCCTATTCCATCACATCTCCTCCAGTGCTTTACCCCTGCTGTCACCACTCACCTAACTAAAATATTTAACCACTCTCTTTCTTCCGGTATCTTTCCTTCCTCATTTAAGCATGCCATCATGCATCCATTACTTAAAAAAACATCCCTCGACCAAAACTGTGCCGCTAACTATAGACCTGTCTCTAATCTTCCCTTCATCTCTAAACTCCAGGAACGCCTGTCTCACGCCTGACTTATCCACTATCTCTCAGATAACTCTCTTCTCGACCCTCTACAATCTGGTTTCCGCTCTTTACATTCTACTGAAACTGCCCTCACTAAAGTCTCTAATGATCTTCTAACAGCTAAATCTAATGGTCACTACTCCATGCTAATTCTCTTGGATCTCTCCGCAGCATTTGACACTGTGGATCATCAGCTCCTCCTCACTATGCTCCGTTACATTGGCCTCAAGGACACTGTTCTCTCTTGGTTCTCCTCCTAGCTCTCTGACCACTCCTTTACTGTATCTTTTGCTGGCTTCTCCTCCTCTCATCTTCACCTTACTGTTGGGGTTCCTCAAGGGTCAGTTCTAGGCCCCCTCCTCTTCTCTTTGTATACTGCCCCTATTGGTCAAGCAATCAGTAGATTTGGGTTCCAGTACCATCTCTACGCTGATGACACCCAATTATACACGTCTTCTCCTGATATCATGCCTGCCTTTTTGGAAAACACCAGTGATTGTCTTACCGCTGTCTCTAACATCATGTCCTCCCTCTATCTGAAACTGAACCTGTCAAAAACTTAAATCCTCGTGTTTCCTCCCTCTACTAACCTACCTATGCCCAACATTGCCATTTACATGTGTGGTTCCACCATTACACCCCAGCAATATGCCCGCTGTCTTGGGGTCATACTTGATTCTGAGCTTTCATTCACCCCCCACAGCTGATCACTGGCTCACTCTTGTTATCTGCACCCCAAAAACATTTCTAGAATTTGACCCTTTCTTACTTTCGACTCTGCAAAAACTCTTACTATTTCTCTTACCGTATATACTCGTGTATAAGCCAAAATTTTCAGCCCATTTTTTAGGGCTGAAAGTCCCCCTCTCGGCTTATACGCAAGTCATATACCGGGGGGTGTCAGATCATACTTACCCCTCCGCCGGCGCGTCTCTGTAGCCCCCCTGCTTCTCTGACGATCTTCGGCTCCTTCCTGCAGCGGTCACGTGGTACCGCTCATTAAAGTCATGAATATGCACATATTCATGACTTTAATGAGCGGTACCACGTGACCGCTGTAGAAAGGAAGAGCTGCCGGAGATAGCAGGAGAAGAGAAGAGGCTGTAGAGACGCGTCGGCGGAGGGGTGAGTATACCGATATTTACCTGTCCCCGTGCCACTGCTGCTCCCCTCTGTGTTCTCGCGTCCTCTTGCTGTTATGATCAGGCAGAGGGCGCGATGATGTCGTTAGTGCGCTCCGTTCCCTCTGCCTGATCATTCACTGCCGAGGACCCGAAAGGAGGGAGCAGCGCGCAGCGGTGGACCGGGGATCGGTAAATATTGAAGGTGCCTGGGTCCTGAGCGAGCGATGACACTGGCACCTGGCCCCCATAGCACGCCGGTGTCCCCGCCTGCTCAGGACACTGGCATCTCGTCCCCAGCGACGAGAGGTGAGTATGTCATTTTTTTTGCAGCAGCAGCGCGGCAGCATAAGGGACGTATACTATGAGGCATAATCTGTGGAGCATATGGGGGCATAATCTGTGGAACATATGGGGGCATAATCTGTGGAACATATGGGGGCATAATCTGTGGAACATATGGGGGAATAATCTGTGGAACATATGGGGGCATAATCTGTGGAGCATATGGGGCATAATCTGTGGAACATATGGGGGCATAATCTGTGGAGCATATGGGGGCATAATCTGTGGAACATATGGGGGCATAATCTGTGGAGCATATGGGGCATAATCTGTGGAACATATGGGGCACAATCTGTGGAGCACATGGGGCATAATCTGTGGAACATATGGGGCATAATCCATGGAGCATATGGGGGCATAATCTGTGGAGCATATGGGGGCATAATCTGTGGAACATATGGGGCATAATCCGTGGAGCATATGGGGCATAATCTGTGGAGCATATGGGGGCATAATCTGTGCAGCATATGGGGGCATAATCTGTGGAGCACCATATGGGGCCCATTCTATGGATCATCTTCTGGGGGCATAACCTTTATGGAGCAGCATATGGGGAGTATTTTGTATGGAGCATTTTATGGGGCTCCTGATTCAATATGGATATTCAAAAACCTTTACCCTACTGATGTCTCAATTAATTTTACTTTTATTGGTATCTATTTTTATTTTGGTAATTTACCAGTAGCTGCCTCATTTTCCACCCTAGGCTTATACGTGAGTCAATAAGTTTTCCCAGTTTTTTGTGGTAAAATTAGGGGGGTCGGCTTATACACGGGTCGGCTTATACATGAGTATATACAGTATTTATTCTCGTCTGGACTATTGTAACTCTCTACTAATCGGTCTCCCTCTTACCAAACTCTCCCCTTTCCAATTCATCCTGAATGCTGCAGCTAGGATCATATTCCTCACCAATCGTTATACCAGTGCCTCTACCTTGTGCCAGTACTTACACTGGTTACCCATCCACTCCAGAATTCAGTATAAACTTATTACCCTCACCCACAAAGCACTCCATGGCTCAGCAACACCCTATATCTCCTCCCTCGTCTCAGCCTACCACCCTACCTGTGCCCTCTGTTTTGCTAATGAGAACAGCAGAGAGAAAATACCAAAACAAAAATAGGTCTGCACACCAGAGTACAATATTTATAATGATTATACAAAGTTTATTGATTTGGAAAAAACAGGACACATAATGATTGTGAACAATGAGCATAATTGTATATCAATCAAGATGAGAAAAAATGAAAGCAAATGTAAACTTAATATATACAACATGCACACATTAAAACATGCCAAAAAAGTGCATGCAATTGGGAAGCACAGGGTGCAGGGGCCACATAAAATGCATGAAAATCAAAGGACACTGAAATAGTGCACCATATAAAACTAAGCAAAGACCATGGATGTCTATACTTACAAAATGCAAGTGGACCCCCTGCAGCTTCCACATGCGACCCAAAAAAAGGAGTTAAAGTGCCACTGTGGGCAAAGAAATGAATGAGCCCAGGAATAAGGTGTGTGGGAGAGAGCCACACGCGTATCGCTGCTGGAGGCAGCTTCGTCAGGGGAAGTGAGTCACATTTTTTCTCATCCTGATTGATACACAGTTATGCTCATTGTTCACATGTGTTTCATGCACTTGCTAATATCGCTCAATGAGTTTATACATTTTGTGATATTAACCATGGTTTAGGTGTTTGGTTATTTGTCATACACCATGTGTTGTTGTAAGTGGTTTTGATCATTATGTGTCCTGTTTTTTCCAAATCAATAAACTTTGTATAATCAATATAAATATTGTACTCTGGTGTGCAGACCTATTTTTGTTTTGGTCTTTTCTCTCTGCTGTTCTCATGTTTTTTCCATACAAGGTCTTGCACCCGAGTTGATTCCTTTGGCATTAGGTGCACCCCATATATATACTATTTGATCTCTGTTCTGCTAAATACCTGAGGTTAACATCCTTATTAATCAGATTCTCCCACTCCCGTCTCCAAGACTTTTCACGTGCTGCGCCAATTCTTTGGAATGCACTACCCAGGTTAATACGATTAATCCCCAATCCACACAGTTTTAGGCGTGCCCTGAAAACGCATTTGTTCAGACTGGCCTATTGCCTCAACGCATTAACCTAAACATCCCTGTGTGGCTCATTCAAAATTTTATCCCTGTGTGGCTCATTATTTTTTTTTTACCATAACCAGGTTCCTCGCATCATGTTCTCACATGCTTTATGCATTTAATAGCCCTCTGTGTCTGTACTGTTACATATTTAGACTGTTAACTAGCTCATGAAGCAAAAGGAACACCCGATTCTTACACTATGGCTGGTCCAAACAATAAAAGCAATTGTTACCATCCACCTTTCGTGTCTCCCCTTTTTTCTTATAGATTGTAAGCTTGCGAGCAAGGCCCTCATACCTCTTGGTATTTGTTTTGAGCTATGTGTTTATTGCTATGCTGTAATGTCTATTGTCTGTAGAAGTCCCCTCTATAATGTAAAGTGCTGCGGAATATGTTGGCGCTATAGAAATAAAATTATTATTATTATTATCTCCCTACTGCATCTGTGGAGCTCAGCCACAGTGATCTTGGGGTTCTTCTTTACCTCTCTCACCAAGGCTCTTCTCCCACGACTGCTCAGTTTGGCTGGACGTCAAGGTCTAGGAAGACTTCTGGTGGTCCCAAACTTCTTCCATCAAGGATTATGGATGCCACTGTGCTCTTAGGAACCTTGAGTACTGCAGAAATTCTTTTGTATCCTTGGCCAGATCTGTGCCTTGCCACAATTCTGTCTCTGAGCTCCTTGGCCAGTTCCTTTGACCTCATGATTCTCATTTGGTCTGATATGCACTGTGAGCTGTGAGGTCTTATATAGACCTGTGTGTGCCTATACAAATCAAGTCCTATCAATTTAGTTAAACACAGCTGGACTCCAATGAAGGAGTAAAACCATCTCAAGGAGGATCACAAGGAAATGGACAGCATGTGACTTAAATATGAGTGTCTAAGCAAAGGGTCTGAATACCATGTGATATTTCAGTTTTTCTTTTTAAATAAATTTGCAAAAATTTTACATTTCTGTTTTTTTCAGTCAAGATGGGTGCAAAGTGTACATTAGTGAGAAAAAAAATGAACTTTTTTGAATTTACCCATGTACATATATATATATATATATATATATATGTGTGTATGTATATATATATATATTATATATATATATATATATATATACACTGTTAAAACAAATAAAGAGAACACTTAAACAACAGAATACAACTCCAAGTAAATCAAACTTCGGTGAAATCCACTGTTCACTTAGGAAGCAACACTGATTGTCAATCAATTTCACATGCTGTTGTGCAAATTTAATCAACATCAAAAGGAAATTATTGGCAATTATCAAGACACACTCAATAAAGGAGTGGTTCTGCAGGTGTGGACCACAGACCACATCTCAATACCAATGCTTTCTGGCTGATGTTTTGGTCACTTTTGAATGTTGTTTGTGCCGTCACACTCATGGTAGCAAGAGAATGACTCTACAACCCACACAAGTGTCTCAGGTAGTGCATCTCATCCAGGATGGCATATCAATGCGAGCTGTGGCAAGAAGGTTTGCTATGTCTGTCAGCGTAGTGTCCAGAGGCTGGAGACGCTACCAGGAGACAGGCCAGTACACCAGGAGGGGCCATAGGAGGGCAACAACCCAGCAGCAGAACCGCTACCTCTGCCTTTGTGCAAGGAGGAACAGGATGAGCACTGCCAGAACCCTGCAAAATGACCTCCAGCAGGCCACAAATGTGCATGTGTCTGCACAAACGGTTAGAAACCACACTTATGACATCACCCATTTCACAGAGGACATTGTCTTCTACAAAAGAGTTAAAATAACAAACAATATTCCTCACCTTTCCACAGAGAAGATGATAATTAGTGTTGAGCGATACGATACTGCAAATATCGGGTATCGGCCGATATTGGCTGTATCGGAATTCCGATCCCGAGTTCCGATATTTTCGTCATATCGGATACCGGAATCGGAATTGTCACTGTCACTGTCAGTGTCCGTCGGTCGGGTCTGTCAGGAGTCAGCGGCACTTACCCGGCAGAAGATCTCCGGCGGTCACATCCCGGGCTGCTTAATGGCCGCCATCCTCTTCTCCCCGGCGGTCACATGCAGTATCTCGCGATAACTGCAGTGACTGCTGGGTAATCGCGGCCGTAAAGCAGTCCGATGACGTCACCGCCGGTGAAGCTGGTAAGCAGCTGTGCTGCGCCGGGATGACAGGCTCTGCCTGTCATTCCGATGTAGCAGAGCTGGATCGTCGTGGGACAATCGTTACTATGGACTGCGTCGGACAGGTGGTATACTGTTGGTTTGTTTTTTTTATTTTTTTACAGGAGATCGATGGTGTCGCAGGAATGAGAGAGTAATAAAAAAAATGAAAACTGTGTTGTCTCTTTTATTTCATTAAAAGACTTTTTTCTTGCTGTGTCTTTTTTTTAAACATTTAATAACTTTGGGATTAATAATGGATCGGTGTCTTATTGACACCTCTCCATTATTAACCGGGCTTATTGTCACCGTGCAATCAACGGTGACAATAACCCCTTATTACCCCGCTTGCCACCGCTACAGGGCAAGTGGGAAGAGCCGGGTAAAGTGCCACAATTGGCACATCTTTTGATGCGCCAAATGTGGGGCTGCTGTAGCCTGGTATTATCAGGCTGTTGAGGGCCAAAATCCATGGGCCTTGACAGTCTTTTAATACCAGGCCGCAGCAGTCTGCATTTTACTTGGCTGGTTAACAAAAATAGGGGGGATCCCCACGCCGTTTTTTTTTCGAGGGGATTCCCTATTTTTGTTAACCAGCCAAGCTAAGCAGACTGCTGTGGCCTGGTATTATCAGGCTTGCAAGGTCCATGGATATTGGATCCTTACCAGCCTGAAAAACCAGGCCTCAGCGGTCTGCTTCATCTGGCTGGTTAACAAAAATAGGGGGGACCCCATGCTAATTTTTTTCGAGGGGATCCCCTATTTTTGTTAATCAGCCAAGATATGCAGACTGCTGTGGCCTGGTATTATCAGGCTGGCAAGGTCCATGGATCTTGGCTCCTTAACAGCCTGAAAATCCAGGCCTCAGCGGTCTGCTTCATCTGGCTGGTTAACAAAAATAGGGGGGACCCCACGCCATTTTTTTTTCGAAGGGAACCCCTATTTTTGTTAATCAGTTCCCTCTGACGTCACTGATGGTGTCCCTGGCTGACCTGAAGTGAAAGTGGAAAGCAATCAATTAAGCTTTCCACTTCCTCTCCTGTCAGCCAGGAGAGGAACTCATTCATTTGGGGTTTACTGTGAGGCTGCATCATTAGCTGCGGTCCCTGCAGTAAACATTAACCCTTTCTGAAGGATTACACCGTGGGACCTGACTGTGCATCGGATTGGTAAGAATAATTTTGCTTTATTATTTTATTTTTATTACAGGAAATGGTTTTAGCAGGTAAATAAAATATGGTCAAAAACTGTGTGATTATTTCATTAAACTTCTTTTTTATTAAAGTGTGTGTGTTTGATTTTTCTTTCATACAATAGGATTAATAATTGATAGTTGTCTAATTGACAGCTCTCAATTATTAACCTGGCTTAAAGTGACCTTTCAATTGCAAGGTCATTTTAACCCCTTATTAACCCATTCGCCACCGCTACAGGGCAATGGGAATAGACGGGCAAAGTGCCAGAAAGGGCAAATCTAATTAGAGATTTGCCCTTTCTGGGGTGTCTGGGGGCAGATGTTAGTAGCCGGGGGGGGCCAAAAATAATGGTCCCTCTCTGGGCTATTATTATCTGCCCCCACTCACTGGCTTTGTCTGTCTGGTTGCGAAAATAGGGCGGGAGCCCACGCATTTTTTTTCAGCAATTTTACACCTCATATATATATATACATGTCATTGAGTTTGTGACACATATATATATATAATATATATATTTATAGTTCATACACTTCTACATAGTATAATAGCCGCTAATTCAATTGCCGGCTTTTGTGAAAATGCAGAACCCGACATGAAATGACATTTGGTGTACATAGGGTTAACCATGTCCTTTGCTATCTGATTTGCACAAACAATTAAATCAGTCTATGTGTGCAAAATTTCACACCTGTAGGGGTTAATTAAAGGTGTAAATTCGTAGCAAAAAAGTCCGGTTTTTTTACAACGAATTTACACCTTTAATTAACCCCTACAGGTGTGAAATTTTGCAAACATAGACTGATTTAATTGTTTGTGCAAATCAGATAGCAAACGACATGAAAAGACATGGTTAACCCTATGTACACCAAGTGTAATTTCATGTCGGGTGCTTCTGTTTTTTCACTGAAGCCGGCTTTACCCGGCAATTGAATCAGAGGATATTTTACTATGTAGAAGTGTATAAACTATACATATATGTATATATATATGTCACAATGACATGTATATATATATATATATATATATATATATATATGTATTCTATGTGTGTATATTTAGTGTTTACAAGGAAAGAATGGGTTTTTTTTTAGTTCCGATATTTTGTTCCCATAGACTTACATGGGACTTCCGGTATCGGTATCGGGTATCGCCGATATTTTAATGGTATCGGCGATACCATTCCGATTCCGATACTTAGGGGTATCGGAAAGTATCGCTCAACTCTAATGATAATCCATTTGTCCCACGATGGGACTAGCTCTGCTACATCTAGATGGCAGCCAGTCATCCAGCAGAGACACTGAGCAGCATCTGCTCAGTGTCTCCCTGTGTACTCCTATTCCCTGTCTGCTAGCACTGCGAATGTGAGAAAGTTCTCATCGTTGCGGTGCCATCAGAAAGGTAAAGTGAAAATTTCCCACCATGCTCGCACTAATGTCAGAAAGGTGAAGTGAGTACATTGGCTGTGAACTCCCAGGACCTGTCTGACTGTACTGCGAGAGGGAGAACTTTACCCCCTTCCCAGGCTATAAATATCTGCCTCCAGCCGTTGGCTTTCCCTCTGCTGGTTAAGAAAATTATGCGGGAGACCTCAGAAAATTAATCTTTTATTAATTAAATACATGTACAGTAAGCTGCACACGCATGTCACTAATTGTATATGTCACTGACATCTATATATCTATATATTCTATGTGCTTATACTGTATTTAACCCGTCTATTCTATCCTGTCCACTCCTGCAGTGATTTTGCAGCACACAGCTGAGGAATTGCCAGCTTTTCTTCTATCTCTCTAATATATATACATATATTATGAATGTGCTAGAGATGGTTTCTGAGCAGAGGCTCCCTCTGGTGGTTACAGACAGTACTGAACCTTTCAGCGAGGAATGGCAATCTGGATCACGGACTGGTCTGATATAAGGGAGGTTCCCTCCCATGATGGTTGCCGGTGATCAATTGTTCTTGTCTCAATTGTGGTTCCTGGTTCTTTTGGAAGTTTACTGAGTCTTGCCTGCATCTTCTGCTATCAGATAAGATATTTTCTGCTTTTATTTTTGTGCTTGCTTTTTGCATTGTTCCCTGCACTTCGGTGAAGGTCAGCCAGGTCCCCTCCGGGGGCTTGTGCTCCTCTCAGTTTATCTGAAGCCACTGTTATTTGTTCATTTGCTTTTTCCTGTTTTTTCTTTGGCTACGGCTTAGTTTTGTTACACCAGAGATCTACTTAAGGTGATAGAGATCGTGTGATCTCAAGAGTTTTTGCAATCAGAAGAGTTGGTATTTTTTAGGGTTTTTTTTGGATTGCAGTGAGAATCCTTTCCTGTACTTTTCTGTCTAGACAGATTGGGCCCCAGCATTTGCTCATTCTATTTTCTGTCTGTGTCCGTGCTTCTTCTTGTCTAACCGCCATTACATGTTTGGGGGCTTCCTATTTTCTTTGAGGATCTGCTCCGGGGCAGATAGCTTTCATCTTTCTGCCTTTAGGTGTAGTTATCTCTCAGGCTGTGACGAGGCGTCTAGGATCAACGTAGGAACGCTCCACGGCTACCTCTAGTTGTGTGGTTAGTTCAGGTTACTGCAATTCAGTAGGTTCCAGCCTCTCTGGTGTATTGCCATAATTGCTTTTTCTCCTCAGCTACCAAAACACAACAGTATCACCAGCCCAAAACTGAAAATTATATGGTACTCACAGAAGGGAAAAATAGTGTGGAAAGAAAAAAAAAAAGTTGTCAGATTTGTCAGAGATTTTTTTTTCCTGTTTGTTGCATTTTTACCTCTTTTTCTCTGGGTGCTGAGGAGGATTTTTTTTTCTCTCAATGGAGCTTGCACAGTTGTCTGGCCTTGTGGATCAGCTTGCCACTGAGGTTCAGAGTATTGCTACCTATCTTACTAGGTTGCCGGTTGTGGAACCTAGGATTCCCATGCCAGATTTGTTTTTGGGGGATCGGGCTAAATTTCTGAATTTCAAAAATAACTGTAAGTTGTTTTTTGCCTTAAAGCCTAAGTCCTCAGGGAACGCAGCACACCAGGTTCAAATTGTCATCTCTCTCCTGCGCGGCGACCCTCAGGATTGGGCTTTTTCCCTGACACCTGGGGATCCTGTTTTGAATGATATTGATGTATCTTTTCAGGCTCTGGGGTTATTGTACGATGAGCCTAATGTCACTGATCAAGCTGAAAAAACCTTGTTGGCATTAAATCAGGGTCTTGAAGACGCTGAGTTGTACTGTCAGAATTTCCGAAAGTGGACAGTCCTGACCAAATGGAATGATGATGCTTTGGCAGCCCTTTTTCGGAAGGGGCTGTCAGAGAATGTAAAGGATGTTATGGTGGGATTCCCTGCTCCCTCTGGTCTCAATGATTCTATGTCATTGGCTATTCAAATCGACAGACGTTTGCGTGAGCGCAGAGGTATGCGTGAGATAGTGTTGCCTTGTGAGCCAGCTTCTGAGCCCATGCAGTGTGATAGAGTGACTTCTGGGGCACAGAGTCATAAGTTTCGAAAGCGCAATGGGTTATGTTTCTACTGTGGTGACGCCTCTCATGCTATTTCAGTCTGCCCTAAGCGGGAAGACGTTTTGCACGCTCAGTTGTCTTGGGTAGTGTTCAGACTAAATTTCTGTTGACTGTTACCCTGATTTGCTCCCTGTCCACATTTTCTGCTCAGGATTTTGTTGACTAAGGAGCAGCTATTAACCTGATGGATTTTGACTTTGCCAAACGTTGTGGGTTTCCCATGATACCCCTGCGGAAGTCTATTCCCCTACTGGGCATTGATTCTACCCCTTTAGCGGAGAATAAACCCCAGTTTTCTACTCAGGTGATAATGAGGGTTGAACCTGATCATCAGGAGAGTTGCAAATTTCTGGTGCTGTATAATCTGCATGACATTATTGTACTAGGTTTCCCTTGGTTACAGTCTCATAATCCTGTTTTGGATTGGAAATCTGTGTCTGTGACCAGTTGGGGCTGCCAATGTGTTAATGCTGACACTCCTGTTTTTTCTGCCTCTCCCCAGTCTCAGGATGTTCCTGACTTTTTGACTGATTTTTCGGATGTATTTAGTGAAACTAAATCTGCATCCTTGCCCCCTGACAGGAGCTATGATTGCGCTATTGAATTAGTGCCTGGTGGTAAATTTCCTAAAGGTCGCCTTTTTAACTTGTCTGTACCTGAACACGATGCTATGCGATCTTATATCAAGGAGTCATTGGAGAAGGGTCATATCAGACCATCCTCTTCACCCTTGGGTGCCGGTTTTTTCTTTGTGGCCAAAAAGGATGGTTCATTGAGGCCGTGAATTGATTATCGTCTCTTGAATAAGATCACTGTGAAGTATCAATATCCGTTACCCTTGATTTCTGACCTGTTTTCCAGGGTGAAAAGTGCTAGTTGGTTTACCAAGCTTGACCTCAGGGGCGTATAACCTTATTCGCATTAAGCACGGGGATGAATGGAAGATGGCGTTTAATACCCCAGAGGGGCATTTTGAGTACCTAGTGATGCCTTTTGGGCTCACTAATGCTCCTTCCATCTTCCAATCCTTCATGAATGATATTTTCAGGGATTTTGTGGATACATTTCTGATTGTTTATTTGGATGATATCTTGATTTTTTCCAAAGACTGGGACTCTCATGTGAAACATGTTCGGACTGTGTTCCAGATTTTGAGAGAGAATGCACTGTATGTGCAGGGATCAAAGTGTCTTTTTGGCGTACAGAAGGTCTCATTTCTGGGATTCATTTTGTCTCCGTCTGTTATTGAAATAGACCCGGTCAAGGTTCAGGCCATCTGTGATTGGGTCCAACCTACTTCATTAAAGGCTCTTCAGAGATTTTTGGGTTTTGCCAATTTTTATCGTTAATTTATTGGTAATTTCTCTGGTATTGTTAAACCATTGACTGATTTGACCAAAAAGGGTTCTGATGTGGTGAATTGGCCTCCTGAGGCAGTTTCTGCGTTTCAGGAACTTAAGCATAGATTCACTTCTGCTCCTGTTCTACGGCAGCCTGATGTTTCTCTACCGTTTCAGGTGGAGGTTGATGCCTCTGAAATTGGGGCAGGTGCCGTTTTGTCCCAAAGAGATCCAGAGACCTCTAAGAGTAACCCTTGTGCCTTTTTCTCTCGAAAATTTTCTCCAACTGAACGTAATTATGTCGTGGGTAATCGGGAGTTATTGGCCATGAAGTGGGCCTTTGAAGAGTGGAGATATTGGCTGGAAGGAGACAAACATCAGGTGGTGGTCCTCACGGACCATAAGAATCTGGTTTATCTCGAATCAGCCAAGCGACTTAATCCTAGACAGGCCAGGAGGGCCTTGTTTTTCACAAGTTTTAATTTTGTGGTTTCCTTTCTTCCTGGCACTAAGAATGTTAAGGTGGATGCCCTCTCGAGGAGTTTCTTTGCAGACTCTCCTGAGTTATCTGATCCTACTGTTATTTTGAAAGAGGTGTAGTTCTTTCCGCCATCTCGCCCAATTTGAGACTGGCTCTGGAAGGGTGTCAGGAGGATAAACCTGAGCGCTGCCCTATTGGGAAATTGTTTGTCCCAGACCAGTGGAAGAAGAGTGTGATGTCTGAGATTCATTGTTCTGCGTTGGCTGGTCATCCCGGGATTTTTGGTACCAGAGACTTGGTGAGTCAGTCCTTTTGGTGGTCTACTTTGTTTCGTGACGTCAGGGAATTTTTGCAGTCCTGTGGGACTTGCTCTCGCTCCAAGCCTTGCTCTCGCTCTAGTGGTTTGTTAATGCCATTACCTGTGCCCAAGTGGCCATGGACCCATATCTCTATGGATTTTATTTCTGACCTCCCTGTTTCTCAGAGAATGACCGTTATCTGGGTAATCTGTGATAGGTTTTCCAAGATGATACATCTTGTGCCATTACCTAAGTTACCTTCCACCTCCGAATTGGTGCCTTTGTTCCTTCAGCACGTGGTTCGGTTACATGGCATTCCGGAGAACATTGTGTCTGACAGAGGAGTCCAGTTTGTTTACAGATTTTGGAGGACATTTTGTTCTAAACTTGGTGTGCAATTATCTTTCTCCTCTGCTTTTCATCCTCAGACCAATGGACAAACCGAGAGAACAAACCAGACCTTGGAGACTTATATGAGATGTTTTGTGTCTGCTGATCAAGATGACTGGGTCTCTTTTTTGCCTTTGGCTGAGTTTGCTCTTAATAATAGGGCTAGCTCTGCCACCTTGATGTCTCCATTTTTCTGCAATTTTGGGTTTCACCCTCGATTTTCTTCGGGACAGGCGGAGGCTTCTTTCTGTCCGGGTGTTGACTCTGTTGTGGAGCGAATCCAGCAGATTTGGGACCAGGTAGTGGAGAGGTTGTCTCTCTCCCAGGAGAAGGCCCAAAGGTTTGCCAACCGGCATAGGACTGATGGTCCTCAGTTTAAAGTGGGGACTTGGTTTGGTTGTCCTCAAGAAATATCCCTATGAGGGTTGCACCTCCAAAGTTTAAGCCTAGGTTCATTGGACCTTATAAGATCATGGAGATTCTTAATCCTGTTTCCTTCCGTTTGCTTCTTCCAGGGACATTTAAAATCCATAACGTGTTCCACAAGTCCTTATTGAAGAGGTTTGTCGAGCTAGTGGTTCCTATGGCTGCGCCTCCTGACCCTGTTTTGGTTGAGGGCAATCTGGAGTATGTAGTTGAGAAAATATTGGATTCTTGTTTTTCTAGACAGAAACTCCAGTATTTGGTTAAGTGGAGAGGTTATGGTCAGGAGGACAATTCTTGGGTGTTTGCTTCGGACATCCATGCTAGGAGACTGATCCGTGCCTATCACCGAGCTCATCCTGATCGGCCTGGTTGCAGAAGTGAGGGTTCAGTGACCCCTCCTCAAGGGGGGGTACTGTTATGAATGTGCTAGAGATGGTTTCTGAGCAGAGGCTCCCTCTGGTGGTTACAGACAGTACTGAACATTTCAGCGAGGAATGGCAATCTGGGATCATGGACTGGTCTGATATAAGGGAGGTTCCCTCCCATGATGGTTGCCTGTGATCAATTGTTCTTGTCTCAATTGTGGTTCCTGGTTCTTTTCGAAGTTTACTGAGTCTTGCCTGCATCTTCTGCTATCAGATAAGTTATTTTCTGCTTTTATTTTTGTGCTTGCTTTTTGCATAGTTCCCTGCACTTCTGTGGAGGTCAGGCAGGTCCTCTCCGGGGGCTTGTGCTCCTCTCAGTTTATCTGAAGCCACTGTTATTTGTTCATTTTCTTTTTCCTGTTTTTTTCAGTGACTGCGGCTTAGTTTTGTTACACCAGAGATCTGATTAAGGTGGTAGAGATCGTGTGATCTCAGGTGTTTTTGCAATCAGAAGAGTTGTTATTTTTTAGGGTTTTTTTTTATTGCAGTGAGAATCCTTTCCTGTACTTTTCTGTCTAGACAGATTGGGCCCCATCGTTTGCTCATTCTATTTTCTGTCTGTGTCCGTGCTTCTTCTTGTCTAACCGCCATTACATGTTTGGGGCTTCCTATTTTCTTTGGGGAACTGCTCCGGGGCAGATAGCTTTCATCTTTCTGCCTTTAGGTGTAGTTATCTCTCAGGCTGTGACGAGGTGTCTAGGATCAACGTAGGAACGCTCCACGGCTACCTCTAGTTGTGTGGTTAGTTCAGGTTACTGCAATTCAATAGGTTCCAGTCTCTCTGGTGTATTGCCGTATTTGCTTTTTCTCCTCAGCTACCAAAACACAAAATACATATATATGTGTGTGTCACTGACATCTATGTACCTATCTATTCTATGCGTCGATATCTATTCTATCTATTTTATTCTAACCTGTCTCGCTGTGATTTTACTGTATGCGACAGTTTGAATTGTCGACTTTTCCATGGACATCGGTGAATAAAAATCGGACAGCACTTAGGCTTGCATTGATGAGTCTCAGCCGCGTCTCAGTGTCAATCGCAGCCTGCTGCAATTTTACACGTGCGTAAAATATGGCTGAAAAAATAAACGCTGATGTAAGCTGCCCCATAGATTAACACTGTGCCGAGTGCTATGCGGTGTTTTCTCACATAGCACTCGGCTGTATTCTATGGTATTGTGACGCCGGCCTTAGGGGAAGGGTCAAGCAGGAGAAAATCATACTGCATGTCTGAGATGAGGCACATAATTAGGAAAGTTGTTGAAAGTGGGGAGTGATAAAGAAAATAATTAATATAGCTATTATAATCCATGGTTTGCCAAATATGTTATATTACCTGTTATGAATGTGCTAGAGATGGTTTCTGAGCAGAGGCTCCCTCTGGTGGTTACAGACAGTACTGAACCCTTCAGTGAAGAATGGCAATCTGGGTTCACTGACTGGTCTGATATAAGGGAGGTTCCCTCCCATGATGGTTGCCGGTGATCAATTGTTCTTGTCTCAATTGTGGTTCCTGGTTCATTTGGAAGTTTGCTGAGTCTTGCCTGCATCTTCTGCTATCAGATAAGATATTTTCTGCTTTTATTTTTGTGCTTGCTTTTTGCATTGTTCCCTGCAGTTCTGTGGAGGTCAGCCAGGTCCCCTCCAGGGGGCTTGTGCTACTCTCAGTTTATCTGAAGCCACTGTTATTTGTTCATTTTCTTTTACCTGTTTTTTCAGTGGCTGCGGCTTGGTTTTGTTCACACTGAGATCTGATTTAGTGGGTGGTGAGATCGTCTGATCTCAGTATCTTTGTAATCAGAATTGTTGGATTTTTGTAGGGTTTTCTGGGTTGCAGAAAGTAATCTCTCCTGTCCTATCCTATTTAGTCAGCTTGTGGCCCCAGCGTTTGCTCATTCTATTTTCTGTCTGTGTTCGTGCTTTCTTCTTGTCTAACCGCCATTACATGTTTGGGGACTTCCTATTTTCTTTGGGGATCTGCTCCGGGGCAGATAGCTTTCATCTTTCTGCCTTTAGGTGTAGTTATCTCTCAGGCTGGGATGAGGCGTCTAGGATCAACGTAGGAACGCTCCACGGCTACCTCTAGTTGTATGGTTAGTTTAGGAATCTGCAACCCATTGGTTACCAACATCTCAGGTGTTCGGCTGCCCGGCTGTTGTTCCTGTCCTCCTCAGCTACCTAACATAACAGTATCACCGGCCAAACTGAAAAATATAAGGCACTCACAGAAGGGAAAAATAGTGTGGAAAGAAAAAAGTTGTCAGAGTTGTCAGAGATTTTTTTTTCTGTTTGTTGCATTTTTTCCATCTTTTTCTCTGGGTGCTGAGGAGTATTTTTTTTTCTCTCTCAATGGAGTTTGCACAGTTGTCTGGCTGTGTGGATCAGCTTGCCACTGAGGTTCGGAGTATTGCTACCTATCTTGCTGGGTTGCCGGTTGTGTAACCTAGGATTCCCATGCCAGATTTGTTTTTGGGGGATCGGGCTAAATTTCTGAATTTCAAAAATAACTGTAAGTTGTTTTTTGCCTTAAAGCCTAAGTCCTCAGGGAACGCAGCACACCAGGTTCAAATTGTCATCTCTTCCTGCGTGGCGATCCTCAGAATTGGTTTTTTTCTCTGACACCTGGGTATCCTGTTTTGAATGATATTGATGCATTTTTTCTGGCTCTGGGGTTTTTGTATGATGAACCTAATGTCACTGATCAAGCTGAAAAAACCTTGTTGGCATTAAATCAGGGTCTTGAAGACGCTGAGGTGTATTGTTAGAAATTCGGAAAGTGGGCAGTCCTGACCAAATGGAATGATGATGCTTTGGCAGCCCTTTTTCGGAAGGGGCTGTCATAGAATGTAAAGGATGTTATGCTGGGATTCCCTGCTCCCTCTGGTCTCAATTATTCTATGTCTTTGGCTATTCAAATCGACAGACGTTTGCGTGAGCGCAGAGGTATGCGTGAGATAGTTTTGCCTTTTGAGCCAGCTTCTGAGCCCATGCAGTGAGATAGAGTGACTTCTGGGGCACAGCGTCATGAGTTTCGAAAGCGCAATGGGTTATGTTTCTACTGTGGTGACGCCTCTCATGCTATTTCAGTCTGCCCAAAGCGGGGAAGACGTTTTGCACGCTCAGTTGTCTTTGGTAGTGTTCAGACTAAATTTCTGTTGACTGTTACCCTGATTTGCTCCCTGTCCACATTTTCTGCTCAGGCTTTTGTTGAATCAGGGCAGCTATTAACCTGATGGATTTTGACTTTGCCAAATGTTGTGGGTTTCCCATGATACCCCTGCGGAAGTCTATTCCCCTACTGGGCATTGATTCTACCCCTTTGGCGGAGAATAAATCCCAGTTTTCTATTCCGGTGATAATGAGGGTTGAACCAGATCATCAGGAGAGTTGCAAATTTCTGGTGCTGTATAATCTGCATGACATTATTGTACTAGGTTTCCCTTGGTTACAGTCTCATAATCCTGTTTTGGATTGGAAATCTGTGTCTGTGACCAGTTGGGGCTGCCAATGTGTTAATGCTGACACTCCTGTTTTTTCTGCCTCTCCCCAGTCTCAGGATGTTCCTGACTTTTTGACTGATTTTTCGGATGTATTTAGTGAAAGTAAATCTGTATCCTTGTCCCCTCACAGGAGCTATGATTGCGCTATTGAATTAGTGCCTGGTGGTAAATTTCCTAAAGGTCGCCTTTTTAACTTGTCTGTACCTGAACACGATGCTATGCGATCTTATATCAAGGAGTCATTGGAGAAGGGTCATATCAGACCATCCTCTTCACCCTTGGGTGCCGGTTTTTTCTTTGTGGCCAAAAACGATGGTTCATTGAGGCCGTGTATTGATTATCGTCTCTTGAATAAGATCACTGTGAAGTATCAATATCCGTTACCCTTGATTTCTGACCTGTTTTCCAGGGTGAAAAGTGCTAGTTGGTTTACCAAGCTTGACCTCAGGGGGCGTATAACCTTATTCGCATTAAGCACGGGGATGAATGGAAGACGGCGTTTAATACCCCAGAGGGGCATTTTGAGTACCTAGTGATGCCCTTTGGGCTCACTAATGCTCCTTCCGTCTTCCAATCCTTCATGAATGATATTTTCAGGGATTTTGTGGATAAATTTCTGATTGTTTATTTGGATGATATCTTGATTTTTTCCAAAGACTGGGACTCTCATGTGAAACATGTTCGGACTGTGTTCCAGATTTTGAGAGAGAATGCACTGTATGTGAAGGGATCAAAGTGTCTTTTTTGGCGTACAGAAGTTCTCATTTCTGGGATTCATTTTGTCTCCGTTTGTTATTGAAATGGACCCAGTCAAGGTTCAAGCCATCTGTGATTGGGTCCAACCTATTCATTAAAGGCTCTTCAGAGATTCTTGGGTTTTGCCAATTTTTATCGTAAATTTATTGGTAATTTCTCTGGTATTGTTAAACCATTGACTGATTTGACCAAAAAAGTTTCTGATGTGGTGAATTGGCCTCCTGAGGCAGTCTCTGCATTTCAGGAACTTAAGCAGAGATTCACTTCTGCTCCTGTTCTACGGCAGCCTGATGTTTCTCTACCGTTTCAGGTGGAGGTTGATGCCTCTGAA
The DNA here is from genome assembly GCA_033576555.1 of Oophaga sylvatica. Lineage (NCBI taxonomy): Eukaryota > Metazoa > Chordata > Amphibia > Anura > Dendrobatidae > Oophaga > Oophaga sylvatica. Next base: position 178,982,994 of record JARQOD010000005.1, on the reverse strand, counting down.
ATTGGGGCAGGTGCCGTTTTGTCCCAAAGAGATCCAGAGACCTCTAAGAGTAACCCTTGTGCCCTTTTCTCTCGAAAATTTTCTCCAACTGAACGTAATTATGACGTGGGTAATCGAGAGTTATTGGCCATGAAGTGGGCCTTTGAAGAGTGGAGACATTGGCTGGAATGATCCAAACATCAGGTGGTGGTCCTCACGGACCATAAGAATCTGGTTTATCTCAAATCAGCCAAGCGACTTAATCCTAGACAGGCCAGGTGTCTTTTCACACATTTTAATTCTGTGGTTTCTTTTTTTCCTGGCACTAAGAATGTTAAGGCGGATGCCCTCTCGAGGAGTTCCTTTGCAGACTCTCCTGGGTTATCTGATCCTACTGTTATTTTGAAAGAGGGTGTAGTTCTTTCGGCCATCTCGCCCAATTTGAGACTGGCTCTGGAAGGGTGTCAGGAGGATAAACCTGAGCGCTTCCCTATTGGGAAATTGTTTGTCCCAGACCAGTGGAAGAAGAGTGTGATGTCTGAGATTCATTGTTCCGCGTTGGCTGGTCATCCCGGGATTTTTGGTACCAGAGACTTGGTGAGTCGGTCCTTTTGGTGGCCTACTTTGTCTCGTGAGGTCAGGGAATTTGTGCAGTCCTGTGGGACTTGCTCTCGCTCCAAGCCTTGCTCTCGCTCTAGTGGTTTGTTAATGCCATTACCTGTGCCCAAGAGGCCATGAACCCATATCTCTATGGATTTTATTTCCGACCTCCCTGTTTCTCGGAGAATGACCGTTATCTGGGTAATCTGTGATAGCTTTTCCAAGATGATACATCTTGTGCCATTACCTAAGTTTCCTTCCTCCTCCGAATTGGTGCCTATGTTCCTTCAGCACGTGGTTCGGTTACATGGCATTCCGGAGAGCATTGTGTCTGACAGAGGAGTCCAGTTTGTTTCCAGATTTTGGAGGACATTTTGTTCTAAACTTGGTGTTTAATTATCTTTCTCCTCTGCTTTTCATCCTCAGACCAATGGACAAACCGAGAGAACAAACCAGACCTTGGAGACTTATTTGAGATGTTTTGTGTCTGCTGATCAAGATGACTGGGTCTCTTTTTGCCTTTGGCTGAGTTTGCTCTTAATAATAGGACTAGCTCTGCCACCTTGATGTCTCCATTTTTCTGCAATTTTGGGTTTCACCCTCGATTTTCTTCGGGACCGGCGGAGGCTTCTGTCTGTCCGGGTGTTGACTCTGTTGTGGAGCGAATGCAGCAGATTTGGGACCAGGTAGTGGAGAGGTTGTCTCTCTCTCAGAAGAAGGCCCAACGGTTTGGATCATGGAGATTCTTAATCCTGTTTCCTTCCGTTTGCTTCTTCCAGGGACATTTAAGATCCATAACGTGTTCAACAAGTCCTTATTGAAGAGGTTTGTCGAGCCAGTTGTTGAGAAAATATTGGATTCTCGTTTTTCTAGACAGAAACTCCAGTATTTGGTTACGTGGAGAGGTTATGGTCAGGAGGACAATTCTTGGGTGTTTGCTTCGGACATGCATGCTAGGAGACTGATCCGTGCCTATCACGAGCTCATCCTGTTCGGACTGGTTGCACAAGTGAGGGTTCGGTGACCCCTCCTCAAGGTGGGGGTACTGTTATGAATGTGCTAGAGATGGTTTCTGAGTAGAGGCTCCCTCTGGTGGTTACAGACAGTGCTGAACCCTTCAGTGAGAAATGGCAATATGGGTTCACTGACTGGTCTGATATAAGGGAGGTTCCCTCCCATGATGGTTGCCGGTGATCAATTGTTCTTGTCTCAATTGTGGTTCCTGGTTCATTTGGAAGTTTGCTGAGTCTTGCCTGCATCTTCTGCTATCAGATAAGATATTCTCTGCTTTTATTTTTGTGCTTGCTTTTTGCATTGTTCCCTGCACTTCTGTGGAGGTCAGCCAGGTCCCCTCTGGGGGGCTTGTGCTCCTCTCAGTTTATCTGAAGCCACTGTTATTTGTTCATTTTCTTTTTCCTGTTTTTTCAGTGGCTGCGGCTTGGTTTTGTTCACACTGAGATCTGATTTAGTGGGTGGCGAGATCGTCTGATCTCAGTATTTTTGTAATCAGAATTGTTGGATTTTTGTAGGGTTTTTGTGGGTTGCAGAAAGTAATCTCTCCTGTCCTATCCTATTTAGTCAGCTTGTGGCCCCAGCGTTTGCTCATTCTTTTTTCTGTCTGTGTTCGTGCTTTCTTCTTGTCTAACCGCCATTACATGTTTGGGGGCTTCCTATTTTCTTTGGGGATCTGCTCCGGGGCAGATAGCTTTCATCTTTCTGCCTTTAGGTGTAGTTATCTCTCAGGCTGTGACGAGGCGTCTAGAATCAACGTAGGAACGCTCCACGGCTACCTCTAGTTGTGTGGTTAGTTTAGGAATCTGCAACCCATTAGTTACCAACATCTCAGGTGTTCGGCTGCCCGGCTGTTGTTCCTGTCCTCCTCAGCTACCGAAACATAACAATTACCTATTATATGTCAGCTATGTATCAGTTTTATAAAATCATATATTATTTCAGCTAAATTAATCCAAGGCTAAACCCCCAGATATTGTTAGAATGTTTTGTAAAATGTTATTTCATAGAAGAAATATTCTCACAGAAACCAGCCATCTCCAAGTTTTTTAGGATAATGATCCTTGAAAACGTATTGTTTGTTCGCAATATTATTACTGGTGTACAACATGCTTTGCTTTGAACGGGCACAGGAAACTAATGGCTGTGAGCAACAATATTTGTTAAAATCCTGCACCCCTTTTGAAACAAGGCAGATCCCAAGCATCAAGCCACCAGTAGTGAGAACATTTGATCCATGAAGGTATGATTCACCCCCTTCCCGATACAGCAGATTTCCGTTTTTTGTCTTATCCTACCCTCCCTTCCAAGAGCCAAAGCCTTTTATTTTTCTGTCCACACTAATATACGAGGTTTGTTTTTTTGCAGAATGAGTTGTACTTTTGAATGACCACATTCATTTTACCACATAGTGTACTGGGAAAGTGGAAAAATATTCCAAGTGCGGTAAAAATGTAAAAAAAAAAAATCTACAATTTTAACATTGTTTTTTAGAAAATTGCTTTTATAGCATACATTGTGTGGTAAAAATTACTTTACAGAATTACTCTGCTCATCAGTACAATTATGACAATATCAAACTTGTCCAGGATTTTTTAAAATTAAAAAATTAGAAATATGGAAAAAAAAAGTTTGATCGTCATTTTCCAAGACCTGTAACTCTTTAATTTTATGGTCTGTACAGCTGTGTGAGGTCTTATTTTTTTGGTGGCCAATATATCATTTTTATTGCTACCATTTTGGGATAGATAGGACATTTTGATAGCTGCTTACATATTTTTTGTGGTATTGCGATGACCAAAGATAGCACAATTTTGGAGTTTTTAATTTTTTTCTGTGTACAGTGTTTACCAATTGACCTAATTATTTTTGTATTTTTATAGATCAAACTTTTCTGGAAGCAGCAATATCACATACAGTATGTATACTTTTTAAAGTGTTTTACTACCTTTATTTTTATTGAGGGTAAAAGGGGATTGACTTGTACTTTTTGTGAAGATTATTTATAACTTTTTTTTTACTTTTCAATATATTTATTAGTCTCCTTAGGGGACTTGAACCTGCAATCAGCTGATTGCTTGTACTATATACGACAATATCACAGTATTTCTGCATGTAGTAAAAATCATGGTCTTCTTTTAAATGGCAGCCACAGGTAGGTTGCAGAAGGAAGCTCCAGAATAACAGGCACAGAGGTCTTCAATAGGACTCCCAGCTGTCATAGCAAGCCATGGGCGCCCTGCAATTGCAGGATGTGAACACCAATCAGCGCATAGAAAGTTGTGACCCCATTCTGGCATACTGTTAATGCTGCTGTCAGAATTTGGTATCGGCATTTAGCAGGTTAACAGTCGCAGGGAAAGCTCCAATCCACCCGTATCTGAGAGGTTGATACTAGCTGTAACACACAGCCATTAGCTGCTGGGTATCGGTGCAAGCTCACCCCGGAAGTCCCCTCAATACACTCGCTGTTGATATGCGGAGGACATGTTTGCCAGATGTCGGTAAGGGGTTAATCAAGTATTTTTTTTAAATAGATATAAAAACATAAAAACATAGTTCTAACAGGCTCTGTATGGGGCTTTGCACAGGTCTGACTTTTTCATTTGACCAAGTGGTCCGAAGAAAAAATTGGAGATGTCCAATTTTGATACGACTGTCGGATCAAAATCGACAATGAAAGTCTACGTGTCCAAGTGTGGTCCAACTCTTATGGACTAAGGGAAACTTTCTTTCCACCTCTGAGAAAAACTGATGTTTGTCCACATAAGCATGAATGTAAATTGTAAAAAGGATCCTACTATACACCAACTGTGATCCTTCTGCTACATTTGTTCTGACAATGACTTTTATAAAAATATTCTTAATATATATTTTTATATTACTTTATGTCGAGTTCAGCATGATATGTAATATGAAAAGGAAAAAGTCCTGTAGTTTTGTCTACCACTTGTTTACCTAAAGATTTTCATATTTTGGCTGTAAGGTCTGCAGAGTGGTGTTAAAGAAACCTCCATAAAACTCTTAGATCCAGATCCGTGGCACCTTCTTTTATAGCAGGGAGGATTAGGATACTTTTTCTGTCACATCATCTTTTTTATTTTTATAACTGTGTTTAATGTGCCGTCATTATAAAGGTAAGGAGTGAGGAATGCTGTGCTGGAATGCATTGAAAGTGAACAGCTAATGACAGGAGACAAACCACAGTGAAAAAAAGCAAACACATGTACACACTCTGGACAGATGTATAAAGCATAAAATATTTTAATTGCAGAACACCACAAGTTAAAAAAGAGAAAAAAATACAACTTTACAGATTTATTCAGTGTAGAGACAATTTCAGGATTTTCAAAATGTTTGCAGTCACAAGTGCTACCCTCTGCTACATCATGGCTGTCCATAGATAACATCTGACAATAACTTATCATTTTAAGGTAAATTGTTATGCTAAATTTACATCTGATTCACTTTTACAAATTATCGATAATAATCATAATATTAACCGTAGTCAGTGGTGATATGTGCTTATTAACCCCTTCATGACCAGGCTGTATATACATGACACTGCGGGAGCTGCGTTCCCGCAAAGCGCAGTATATATACGGTGCCGCTATTTCAGGTCACCGCACGATGTCTGACAGCAGGCTAACCTGCACATCGCCTCGGGGCTGACCTTCCAATCACAGTGATGTCACAATAAAGTTTTAAAAAAAGCATGTGACATGCTGTGATTAGTGCTGTCTGAGACACAATGAATGGGGTAATCGTGACGCCACCTCTCCTGATTAACCCCTTTGACGCTGGTTAGCTGAAAAATAGTTACTGACCAATCAGCGCCAAAGGGGTTAATCTAAAATAGCGATCATCACCACTCTGCATGCCATCTTTACCTCAGAATTGGTGTGCAGAGTGGTTGTATACCCCCTGTTACCTAAAGAAAAAATAATTGGTGGCAGTGTGATCTTCCTGCGATCTATGCTGTGTCTTTTGCCTCCTGCGATCTGCCTCCTGTGCTCTGTGGTGGCTGCTGCGTGAGTGATAAGTGATCGCAGCAGTTCCCCAATCCCTGTTCTAGCTCCCACCTATCCCCACCACCACCAATCCCCCCACTTCTAATTTTATTTTTTGCTCTTTTTTTTTGCGCTTTTTTCGTGTGCGTCCTGTGGCCGCAGTGGTGTGATCAGTATCGCTGCTGATCAGAGTCTACGTCAAGGGACTTTTTCTTTTTATAGCTAGTTAGAATAGCAAATATCACAGTGTTAGTGACATCTTATTTTCTTTTAGAAAAAAAGTTACAAAGTAGCTCTATAGATAGGGAGGTAGTGCATTAGAGTAGTGACGTACGATTTTCTTTCATAAAAGAAAAAAAATAGTACAGATTAGCTGTACAGGTAGGGAGGTAGCGTTTTTCTTTTGCAAAAAAAAATTGCTATTGCTGGGTAATTTCTTAGCCAGTGCATTAGGGGAGTGTACGTAGCATTGTTTGTGACGTAAATTTTTCTTTAAAAAGAAAAAGAATCGCTAGCGGCGAGTACATTTTTAGCTAGTGCATTAGGGGAGTTGCAGTATTAGTGAAGTCCATTTTGCTTTTGCAAAAAAAAAGAATAGTTAGCGCTGTGTAACGTTATAGGTAGAGCATTAGTGTAGTAAACGTCACCGTAATTTTTTTATACAAACTTTTTTTTACATCTACTGATTTTTCTTTTCATTTTTTTCCTTCTAAATTTTTCCTTTTTACTTTTTCTCTCTACTTTTTATAATAAATAGTACACTTTACACAAGCCCTACACAAAACATGC
>JARQOD010000005.1:178930223-178976505 GCA_033576555.1 Oophaga sylvatica | reverse complement strand
CATGCCTTATGTATTCATGTACCAGTACTATTCTTGATAGCCTCTCTGTATGTAATGTTACTCTTTACTGTCACACCCATATGGGTGTAACTTTAATTGTGTTTTTCAGTACGCATACTGGTGTACAAACCATTCTATTTAATACCAACTTGCAAAGTACTTGATAGCCTTTATCCTTTTCATTGTCTCTATGCATTATTTAGTACTAGCTGAAGAGCCCGGCATTGCCTGGGCATAGTAACTAACTGTGGTTAGTTATAACAAATTTTAATGATTATCCTCCATCCCATAGTCCAGTGCCCATATACCCATCATACATATCCTCTATCCCTTATTCCTGTGCCCATATACCCATTATATATATCCTCCATCCCATAGTCTCGTGCCCATATACCCATCATACATATCCTCCATCCCATAGTACCATGCCCATATACCCATCATACATATTCTCTATCCCATAGTCCCATGCCCATATACCCATCACACAGCTTCCATCCCATAGTCTGGTGTCCATATACCCATCATACATATCCTCTATCCCATAGTCCAGTGCCCATATACCCATCACACATCCTCTATCCCATAGTCCCATGCCCATTTACCCATCTTACATCCTCTATCCCAAAGTTCAGTGCCCGTATACCCATCATACAATAATTTATGTAAAGCACTGTGGAATTAATGGCGCTATATAAGTGAGTAAAATAAATAAATAAATACATATCCTCCATCCCATAGTCCCATGTCCATATACCCATCATACATATCCTCCATCCTATAGTCCCGTGCCCATATACCCATCACACATATACTCCATCCCATAGTCCTCTGCCTATATACCCATCACACATCATCCATCCCATAGTCCCATGTCCATATACCCATCATACACATTCTCTATCCCATAGTCCCGTGCCCATATACCCATCACACATCCTCCATCCCATAGTCCAGTGCCCATATATGAGTATACCCATTATACAATAATGTATGTAAAGCACTGTGGAATTAATGGCGCTATATAAGTGAGTAAAATAAATAAATAAATACATATCCTCCATCCCATAGTCACGTGCCCATATACCCATCACACATCCTCCATCCCATAGTCCCGAGCAGGGCGGTGCTGAGCAGAGAGTTCCTGGAGATGTGCTGTTATGTATCCTGGCAGTATGGCTCTGTGTGCGGTCGCTGATGATGCGATTTTCTAAGCTGGTAACAATGGAGCGTGGCAGTAATAGAGGAGGGGGTGATTCATTTCTGTCATGTGCTCTCTGCTCCTTTCTGGGGCAGACAATGGCTGGGAGCTTATGTTCCCAGGGATGCTAGATTTCTCCCACACGGTCAGTGTCTGCTGAGGTGTTGTGGAGTGGGAAAACTGTTGTTCATAGCAACCAATCACAGCTCAACTTTATATATATATATATATATATATATATATATATACAGCTCTGGCAAAAATTAAGAGACCACCACATCAAAACCCTGTCATGGGCAGCCCATTCTCCAGACCTGAACCCCATTGAAAACCTCTGGAATGTGATCAAGAGGATGATGGATAGTCACAAGCCATCAAACAAAGAAGAACTGCTTACATTTTTGTACCAGGAGACTGGAGGAAAGCATGCCAAGACGCATGAAAGCTGTGATTAAAAATCATGGTTATTCCACAAAATATTGATTTCTGAACTCTTCTTAAATTAAAACATTAGTATTGTTGTTTCTAAATGATTATGAACTTGTTTTTATAGCATTATTTGAGGTCTGCAAGCACTGAATTTTTTTGCTATTTTGTCCATTTCTTATTTTCTGAAAATAAATACAGAATTTATTGCTTGGAAATTCTGACACATGTTGTCAGTAGTTTACAGAATAAAAGAGCAACTTACATTTTACTCAAAAGTATACCTATAAAGAGAAAAACTGCAGTAGTCTCTTAATTTTTGCCAGAGCTGTTTTAATATATATAATATTTTATAATATATATATATATATATATATAATATAACACTGCTCAAAAAAATAAAGGGAACTCTTAAACAACAGAATATAACTCCAAGTTAATCAAACTTCTGTGAAATCAAACTGTCCACTTAGGAAGCAACACTGATTGACAATCAATTTCACATGCTGTTGTGCAAATGGAATAGACAACAGATGGAAATTATTGGCAATTATCAAGACACGCTCAAAAATGGAGTGATTCTGCGGGTGGGGACCACAGACCACATCTCAGTAACAAATGCTTTCTGGCTGATGTTTTGGTCACTTTTGAAAGATGGTTGTGCTTTCGCACTCGTGGTAGTATGAGACGGACTCTATAACTCACACAAGTGTCTCAGGTAGTGCAGCTCATCCAGAATGGCACATCAATGCGAGCTGTGGCAAGAAGGTTAGCTGTGTCTGTCAGCGTAGTGTCCAGATGCTGGAGGCGCTATCAGGAGACAGGCCAGTACACCAGGAGACATGGAGGGGGCCGTAGGAGGGCAACACCCCAGCAGCAGGACAGCTACCTCCGCCTTTGTGCGAAGAGGAACAGGAGGAGCACTGCCAGAGCCCTGCACCTACAGCAGGCCACAAATGTGCATGTGTCTGCACAAACGGTTAGAAACCGACTCCATGAGGATGGTCTGAGTGCCCGACGTCCACAGATTGGGGTTGTGAGCACAGCCCAACACGATGAAGGATGCTTGGCATTTGCCACAGAACACCAGAATTGTCAAAGTCGCCACTGGCGCCCTGCGCTCTTCACAGATGAAAGCAGGTTCACACTGAGCACATGTGACAGACGTGACAGAGTCTGGAGACGCCGTGGAGAGCGATCTGCTACCTGCAACATCCTTCAGCATGACCGGTTTGGCAGTGGGTCAGTAATGGTGTGGGGTGACATTTCTTTGGAGGGCCGCACAGCCCTCCATGTGCTTGCCAGAGGTAGCCTGACTGTCATTAGGTACCGAGATGAGCTTCTCAGACCAATTGTGAGATCATATGCTGGTGTGGTTGGCCCTGGGTTCCTCCTAATGCAGGACAATGCCAGACCTCATGTGGCTGGAGTGTGTCAGCAGTTCCTGCAAGATGAAAGCATTGAAGCTATGGACTGGCCCAACCGTTCCCCAAACCTGAATCCGATTGAGCACATCTGGGACATCATATCTCACTCCATCCACCAAGTCACGTTGTACCACAGACTGTCCAGGAGTTGGCGGATGCTTTAGCCCAGGTCTGGGAGGATATTCCTCAGGAGACCATCCGACGCCTCATCAGGAGCATGCCCAGGCATAGTAGGGAGGTCATACAGGCACAGGGAGGTCATACAGGCACGTGGAGGCCACACACTACTGAGCATCATTTTGACTTGTTTCAAGGACATTACATTCCACTTTAATTTTGTGGGTGACTCCAAATCCAGGCCTCTATTGGTTAATAAATTTGATTTCCATTGATGATTTTTGTATGATTTTGTTGTCAGCACATTCAACTTTGTACAGAACAAAGTATTCAATGAGAATATTTCATTCATTCAAATCTAGGATGTGTTATTTGAGTGTTCCCTTTATTTTTTGAGCAGTGTATATACATATATATATATATATATATATATATATTATATACAGGGTGGGCCATTTATATGGATGCACCTGGGTGGGCCATTTATAAAGTTGAATCCAAAATGGCCAACTTCAAGATGGCAGCCATCGTCACCACCCATCTTGAAAAGTTTTCCCCCTCCCATATACTAATATAATATAAATAAATATAAATATAATATAAATGGCCCACCCAGGTACTGTATATCTATATAAATGTCTCACCCTGTAATATATATATATACTGTATATGACAATGTGATATTTCAGTTTTTATTTTTTAATAAATTTGCAAAAATTTCTACATTTCTGTTTTTTTTTCAGACAGAATGGGGTGCAGAGTGTACATTAATGAGAAAAAATATGAACTTTTTTGAATTTACCAAATGGCTGCAATGAAACAAAGAGTGGAAAATTTAAAGGGTCTGAATACTTTCCATACCCACAGTATATATACATATATATATATATATATATATATATATATATATATTATACGGGTCTTTGCATGTGGAGTGATTGTGTCTATGCAGAGTGGGCGGGGCTATGTGGAGTGGGCATGGCTCGATACATACATACACATACACACATACATTCAACTTTATATATAGATATTTTGTATCTTCTTTGAAAATATTCTGATATTAGTTCTTTACTATGTTTTTACTGTGTACATTTTACATTTTGAAGTAATAAAGTGATTATTTGAATCATATGCAGTCATACTTGTAGATTTTGTGATCAACATCAGCGACAGCCTCCCAGATACCGTTCAGAGAGGTGTAACTGTTTTCCTTCACTGTAAATCTCCCATTTAAGAAGGGACCACGAGTTCTCAATAGAGTTTAGGTCAGTTGAGGAAGGGTCATGCCATTATTCTTTCAACTTTAAGGACTTTGCTGGCTAGCCAAACTGTGGTGACTTTGCATGCAGTGGAGCATTGTCCTCCATAAAAATCATGGTTTTCTTGAAAGATGTATCACAGCTTGAAGAAAGTGTCTTCTAAAAACTAGCCGTAGCTTTGCAAGTTGATTTTGAGTCTATCTTCATTCTGAAAAGGTCCAACTAGCTCATCTTTAATAATACCAGCCCATACAAGTACCAAGTTCTACCTTGCTGGTGTTTAAGTGGAAGTGGTGGTGTCCGTTATTGATTCAGTCATGAGCCCATCCATCTTATGCGTCAAGAGTCGCTCTCATCTCATCAATCCATAACACCTTTTAAAAATCTGTTTTCAGATATTTCTTGGCTCAGTCATGAAGTTTCAACTTCTGTGTCTTGTTCAGTGGTGGTCGGGTTTCAGCCTTCCTTACCTCGGCCATGTCTCTGAGCACTGAACACCAGGTACCTTGGGCGCTTCAGGGAGGTTTCCGTTCTGGAATATGAAAGCACTGGAGGAAAATGGGTTCTTGGTCGCTTCACTTTTTATTCTTTTCAAATCTTTGATTGTTGATGTGCGTCTTTTTTTCTCAACATGGATTTGCGACTATGCTGACTATTTGCAATAAAACTTTGATGGTTCTGTGATCATGCACCAATAACTTAGCAATTTCAAGAGTGCTGGATCAATTGAAACAACATGGTGCTTAATAATACAGCACACCTTGATAAAGGGAGTTGTATCTTTAGGCATCACCATCCCTCATTACACAAATACACATCACCTGATCTACTTCATCCAATAAGCATTCACTTTTACACAGTTTGGAGTTGGAAAATCTGCATAAAAATGATGATCTTGTCAAAATACTCACTTGCCTAATAACTTTGCACACACTGTACAATTTCTGTCCCTTTCCTCTCTGAAGAAGCTATATACATATTTAATTCCCAGGGGAGCATTGCGATTGTCTATAAGACTCCCTTTGCCAACTTAATGCTGTGTGCAGTGAGAAACGTTACCCTTAGATTGCATATATAATACTGAAATTAAAAAAAATGTCTTGCTATTGTTATGTATTAATATAGAACTGACTTTATAATTCTGGGGAAGTTGTTCTTCCTGATATCAGAAGTGGATGACATACCTACTTCTGAAGCTCTTCATCTGATATTACATTTGTGATGGGTTCTGTGCCATCTGGCTGTTTACTTGGTTCGAAAAGCGAGGTGTTTAACCACAATCCATAATTTCAGAAGAAATGAGAAGATAAGTGAGTGCTTTGCACTTACTCTTCGTGTCTTTGGTATTGATTGCACCAAATATATGGATCCTATTCAAGAGAAAGCGTTCTCCGGTGTTATCAAGATTCTAGCCGAAGACTTGAATTTCACAAAAATAATAAGAATATTATTTCTCTTTTAAATGAGAATTGGAGATGTTCTATTATCTCCTTAACACATCTTGAAGACAAAATCTAGTTTTTTCATGCTGTTTGAGTATAATGGATTTCTCAGCACTTTTTAAGAGCCCTATTTTGCTTAGTAAACCTGCTTTATAGAGTGTGAATTTTATCCACCTGAGGAAATGAGTTGTTATGCTTACAATTAGTATTGGCGGACATTTTGTTTTCAATACAATGGTTTGTATAGGTGATAGTGCCGATTTTGCTATTTGTGAGTAAATAAAATGCATGGTTTGCAATAAAAGACCATGTAATATGCATTATTGCTGCTTGCAATAGCCTATTTAACCCCTCACAGCTGCATTAAAATTGTAAAAGCCATCCACAAATGTCCCTTTTTTTTGCTTTAAAGGGGATCATCCTGTTTGGACTAAATGTCAACGCTGAGGCCATCCACAAGACTGATTATGTAATGCCCCATGTTGTAATAAAATTCCAGGAGCATGGCAAAGGACACCACTAAATAATCCAATGTAGAAAAAGACTGCTATATTGTCCAAAAACATGGTTTCTTTTATAACTGAAAATATCGAAAAGACATAACGATAAAAAATTTATATGGTAAAAATAAATGATGCAGTACAAAGACCCATTGGTATTATTCAAAGTAATTTACATGTCCAGCACACACTGTATATTATTAAACCAGGAGAACAAACGGAGTACTGGATTCAAAATAATGTAAAAAATTACAATTTTATTAATCATATAAACATTACCAGTAAAATAAAATAGCTAAATTGCAAAATCACAGACAAACACAGGGGAAAGACCCATGCATACTAGCACATACCCACATAATCAGCCATAGTACCAGTCACAGGAGGTTGCTGTTATTCCAATAATGGTAATGGTAAGCTAACCCCATATTACCAATAAATAAACCCAATAGGCAAATGAAGCATAAATAAAGGGACCTTTCTGCATGAACCAGGACAGAGGGTAAACCCCGACGCGCGTTCGTGCTCTCACAGGAGAAATGCGCGTCGGGGTTCTACCCTCTGTCCTGGTCCGTGCATACCGCCTGGTAAGCTCCCTTTATTATGCTTCATTTGCCTATTGGGGTTTATTATTGGTAATAAGGGATAGCTTACCATTACCTTTGGAATAACCAGCCACCTCCTGTGACTGGTACTATGGCTGATTATGTGGGTATGTGCTAGTATGCATGGGTCTTTCCCCCCTGTGTTTGTCCTGTGATTTTGCAATTTAGCTATTTTATTCTTACTGGTAATGTTTATATGATTAATAAAATTTGTAATTTTTAACATTATATTGAATCCAGTACTCCATTTGTTCTCCTGGTTTAATATTATAAATGGAGTGGAATTCTTATTGATATGGCGGTTTACTTACATTTGCTACCGCCTACTCTTCCAAAGAAAGTGTTGGGCGTTTTTGTGTTTCACACTGTATATTATCAGAAATCCAATGGCCTAAGTGCAAATAGCTCCTATCTAGTGGTTATAGCACAAATGATATCTCATATAGCGAAGTGCTACAAGCCTACAAAAAGAAAAAAATGTATCACAGATGCTGTAGGAAAATACTATTATGCAATCAGTAGGCATCCAGATATAGATTTCACAGACAAAACATATTTTATTTAATACTTTGATATCCTGCCCCATAATAGAGAAGTTTTAAGGATAGTGTGCAAGATCCCAAACAGATGTGTACGTGCTCATCATGCGATAAATAATTGTAACAGTCTCCTTACTGGAGAACCATGCACAGTGCCATGTGCCACAGTATCATCAGCATTCCAAGCAGAGAGTACAATGTACGTATAGCACAACCTTTCTAAGACAGTCCTATTAAACAATACAATTCCAGTGTGAATCGGTATTATCATTAAGCGTTTCGCTTGGCTTCCTCAGAAGAGGTTCAATGGAACATCACTTGCAGAACAGAGGTGCAGTGCCTGTCTGAAATTTTTTTTTCCCTAGTTTAAACCACCCTGGGTCAAATAATACATTTTTGAAAAATAGGACATGTACTGTATTTTATTTCTATAACAGTAAGGGAAACAGAGCAGTTTCCTCTCCATTCCGCCTATATTGAGCACCTTACTTGCGGCTGCCATGAAAGGCTGAGATGGGAGTAACCTTTTGAATGATCATTAAAAAAAAGCAAGTTCTCCCTTGGGTGTCTGACCTTAGGGATCCCCAGATCAGGCTCTGGAACCCCTTCCAGAATGTAGCAAAGAAGAGCACATTCTCAGCCTTCTTTCCATTCATTGTCTATGGGATAGGTGAGTGCAGTGCTCTGCTCTCCATCAGTCCTATAGATAATGAATGGAGAAGAGGCTGCACATGCACACATCCACTCCATTCAGGAGGGAATTACAGAGGCCCATTCTTGGGGTTCCACTGGGGAGCTAAATGGTTGGACAGTGTACGGATAGGATATTATTTTTTTCGGGGTAAATAATCTCTTAACTTGCCGTATAAAAAATATAACATTTATTTTATGGGATATTATGAATCTGGGAATGCCATAGTTACACAGGTTATGCTTTGTTTGCTACTTTTCTACAAATAAAAACCCTTTCTTGAGGTGTTCATTGCCGCCCCAGAGCAAGCAGTTACTGTCTGTAAGCAGTATGTACATTATTGCAGCTGATCAGAAGAAGTAGACAAATCACTGAAGCTGAATTTATAATACAGTGAGTTACATGTTTTATATATAAATGCATTTTTCAGAAATTGGATCATAGCAGAGACATCAGGTCAGTACTTGAAAGAAAAAATAGTCTTGTATAAATTGCTCTTGCTAAATTAACCTATTGATAGCACAATAGGGTTGAAGAATTAAAATGCATTATGATACGTTTTTGAAGTATACATTTTCAGTCTTCCTCTCTCTGCTGCACATCTGCACCTCTGGCAATGGACGTGAAATAGTTTGCATGAGAAAAATCCTCACCTTTTAAGAAACAACTTCTCATCTTACATCTGTTAAGTTATTTGAAATAAAATACATAAGGAGCAATCACTAGGACAAAATCTGTCCACCTAGTAGGAAGTATTAAATTAGTCGGCTGACAGTCACAAGACAGTTAGAATTATGGATGGATGAAATGTGCGTCTCACCTAGGGAATTGTATAACAAAAGCCTAGGGAGAGGCAAGGGGGAAATGGATAGGTTACATTACAAGGTGGAGTTCATTCCCTTCTTAAACATGAAGCTGTGAGAACTAAATTGTTGATTTAGTCGCAACATCAGATTCCCATATTAGCTGTCATTACTGGCAGAAAAAAATATTCGTCTGTCCCCCTAAGCTAAGCTGCGCACCATAACTTAGACAGGAGCACAGCTACAACAGGTGTTTAACGGTGAGCTTGTGTCCCGCAGGCTGCTACACGTATAGACCTTTAATAATCTACTAAGGGATTTATTGAATGAATTATATGTTCTGGAAGAAAAACAAGTTTTAATGCAGGTAGTGCAATTTTGGCACAGATGGTGTATGTCACTCCCATCATGAAGCTAATAGTGCTTATGTATACCTAATCAGGGTGCATGATGTCTAATTTCTCTAAACTGTCAGAAGTAATTTGCTCAACTTTGAAGTAGTCAAAGAACCTGGAAACCAATTTACATGACCCTCCCATGAGTTAATCTGAAAATCCTACTACTGCACTTAGTGATGTCTAGGTGGAGACGTATCACAGAGCAGATTTACTATAAACAGAATGCACTTCCGATCAATCAAGAACTGACTCCATTAAGGCAGAGAATTTTATATTTATACTATAACATTATATAAATATGAGTATATATATATATATATATATATATTTATATATATATGTACATATACAGTGAAGGAAATAAGTATTTGATCCCTTGCTGATTTTGTAAGCTTGCCCACTGACAAAGGCATGAACTGTCTATAATTTTAAGGGTAGGTTAATTTTAACATTGAGAGATAGAATACCAAAAATAAAATCCAGAAAATCACATTGTATAAATTATATAAATTTATTTGCATTTTGCAGTGAGAAGTAAGTATTTGATCCCCTACCAACCATTAAGAGTTCTGGCTCCTACAGACCAGTTACACACTCCTAATCAACTCGTTACCTGCATTAAAGACAGCTGTCTTACATAGTCACCTTTATAAAAGACTCCGTCCACAGACTCAATTAATCAGTCAGACTCTAACCTCTACAACATGGGCAAGACCAAAGAGCTTTATAAGGATGTCAGGGACAAGATCATAGACCTGCACAAAGCTGGAATGGGCTACAAAACCATAAGTAAGACGCTGGGTGATGTAAGAAATACAAAATGACTGTCAATCGACATCAATCTGGGCACCATACAAAATCTCACCTCGTATCCTTGATCATGAGGAAGGTGAGAGATCAGCCTAAAACTACACAGGGGAAACTTGTTAATAATCTCAAGGCAGCACCAAGAAAACCATTGGTCACACATAACACTGTAAAGGTTTAAAATCCTGCAGTGCCCACAAAGTCCCCCTGCTGAAGAAGGCACATGTGCAGGCTCCATCTGAAGTTTGCCAGTGAACATCTGGATGATTCTGTGAGTGATTGGGAGTGGTGCTGTGGTCAGATGAGACAAAAATTGATCTCTTTGGCATTAACTCTACTCGCCGTGTTTGGAGGAATAGAAATGCTGCCTATGACCCAAAGAACACCGTCCCCACTGTCAAGCATGGAGGTGGAAACATTATGTTTTGGCTGTTTTTCTCTGCTAAGGGCACAGGACTACTTCACCGCATCAATGGGAGAATGGATGGAGCCATGTACCGTAAAGTCCTGAGTGACAACCTCCTTCACTCCACCAGGACATTAAAAATGGGTCGTGGCTGGGTCTTCCAGCAAGACAATGACCCAAAACATGCAGCTAAGGCAACAAAGGAGTGGCTCACAATGAGCACATTAAGGTCCTGGAGTGGCCTAGCCAGTCTCCAGACCTTAATCCCATAGAAAACTTATGGAGGGAGTTGAAGATCCGAGTTGCCAGCCGACAGCCTCAAAATCTTAATGATTTAGAGATGATCTGCAAAGAAGAGTGGAACAAAATTCTTCCTGACTTGTGCACAAACATCATCAACTACAAAAAACGTCTAACTGTTGTGCTTGCCAACAAGAGTTTTGCCACCAAGTATTAAGTCTTATTTGCTAGAGGGATCAAATACTTATTTCTCAATGCAAAATGCAAATAAATTTATATAATTTATACAATGTGATTTTCTGGATTTTATTTTTGATATTCTATCTCTCAATGTTAAAATTAACCTACCCTTAAAATTATAGACTGTTAATTTCTTTGTCAGTGGACAAACTTGCAAAATCATCAAGGGATCAAATACTTATTTCCCCCACTATATATATCATCATGATATATATCTTTATGGTTGCATGAAATATGAAAAAAATGTGCAAAAAACAAGCGAGGCCAAAAATGTTGGCACTGCTAACACATTCAGAATTCCAATAATCTGAGGTAGCAGAATCAAAACAATCAATATTGGGGATAAGCCAAATCTTAGGGTGCTCTGTCTAGAGAGATATAATCCCTGTTATTAGGTGTGGATAGAAAAACTGGAAAAAGTATCATTTACCACCGGCATATGAATAACATAGAAACTTTGAGTCATCACACAAGGAGCACAGACATGAACAGACGGGCAACGAGCAAAAGCTGTTTTACATAAGTACATGCTTCTTCTGAAATGGCTCTACTCTAGTCTATGAACTGACATATCCATGAAGCCCTATTCACTTAACTATTCGAGGTTTTCTGCATAATTTGTTTGTGTATTTAGTATGCAGAATGCGGACAGTTTATAATACACTCCCTGTCAGCTTTCTGCATGGTGTTCTAGATAGCACACTTAGTCTGATGAGTAACCGTCTTCTGATTTTGGAGGAGCTGCTCACTTCCCGACTAGAGTTTTCCGGTCTGGCAGAGACTGATCATAACCACCCCAGTCTCTGTCAGGCCCTCCCCCTCTTGCCTCGTCATGCAGCACACATTGCCAGGTAGCAGGAGCAAGTCTCAGCTGATTGGACGAATTGGGAAGGAAAATGCTTCTACATAGGTAAGTCCCTCCCTCAATCCATCCATTCACACGCCATTCACACATCATTATTGACTAAGGTTCTGCAGCAGCTGCAGTGTATTATGTGGTATATATGTAGGTATGCATATACACACACTAGGGCCGGTTTAAGACAAAATGGGGCCCTGGGCAAAAGTTTAAAGTGGAGCCCAAAATGCTCACACGTTGCACCATCATACAGAAACATTTCAGCTGTATTTACATACGCTGAGTTCAGGCCATAATTCAACGCTTGTTTTCCGGCCTGTTTACTCCGACTGAGGAAGAATGATGGGTACAGATAGTCCTTGATACACTATAATGCAATTCCCATATAGAACATATAGTATAATGCACTCCCCATGGCCTTTGATAGAGTATAATGCAGCCCCCATCATAGTATAATGGAGCTCCCTCAGAGTATAATGCAGCCCGCCACACACAGTGTAACACAGCCCCCTCAGAGTATAATGCAGACCCCCCACACACTCAGTATAAATCAACCCCCCACACAAACACACACTCAGTATAATGCTGCCCCCTACACATAGTATAATGCGGTCCTTCCACACTCAGTATAATGCAGCTCCGCCACACAGAGTATAATCCAGCCCTCCACTACACAGTATAATGCAGCCCCCCACTCACAGTATGATACAGTCCCCACAAACATGATATAGTGCAGCCCCCACAAACATGGTATAGTGCAGCCCCCACACAGTATAGTACAGCCTCCCCATACACACAATATAGTGCAGTCTCCTCACACACAGTAAAATGCAGCCCCACAAACACAGTATAATGCAGCCCCCCACACACAGTATAATGCAGCCCCCACACACACACATTATAATGCAGCCCCCTACACAGTATAATTCAGTCCCCATGCAGTATAATTCAGCCCCTCCACCCAGACAGTATAATGCAGCCCCCTATTCACAGTATAATGCAGCCCCCACAAACAGTATAGTGCAGCCCTCCACACAGCCAATGTGTGAATGTATGTGTATGTATGTGTCTGCACTATACTGTTTGTGTGTGTCTGCACTATACTGTGTGTGAGGAGGCTGTATGATACTGTGTGTGGGGGCTGCATTATACTGTGAGTGGGGGGCTGCATTATACTTTGTGTGGGGAGGCTGCACTATACTGTTTGTGTGGGGAGGATGCACTATACACAGTATAGTGCAGACACACACACATACACACAATACTTACCTTTACTCCTCATTCCCCGCTGCTTTGGTTTCTGCAGCACATCTCATCAGCTCCACTGCTGACAAACGCTGAGTCAGAGGGGGAGTGATGGGAGAGGGAGCGTCATCTATATCAGCATCTATGATGCCAATAAGTTGAGTGTGGCAGCAGCGGCAGGCCTTTCTTACTCAAAGGCCCCATAGCGGCTGCCTGGTGTGCCGCTATTAACGGCACGCCACTAGCTGGAGCCCCTGAAGGAGCAGGGGCCCTAGGCAGTTGCCTGGTCTGCCTGACCCTAATGCCAGCCCTGACACGGACACACGCGACTATAAACTCTTCACTTCAGAGTACTCGTATGTCTATCACCACTGTGGATGTGGTGTGGAGAGCAGTGATTGTGTTGTTTTCCACAGATGAGGACACAGCACACTGCTCTGTTTTTTTCAAAACTGGAATAATGACAGAGGTTAGCGCTGCTGCAGATACTGACAGCCAATAAGTGTGCAGAGGTGGGGCTGGACACTGAGGCCAGGTGGTGCCAGCTTTGGCTGTGAGATTAGATAATAAAGCACTGGAAGTGGTCAAGTTTGGTATAGCTGCAGGGAATTAAAGAGAACCTGTCAGCTCGTTTTTCTGCAATAAGCTGCGGCCACTGCCTTTTGGGGCTTATCTTACAGCATTCTAGAATGCTGTAGATAAGCCCCCGATCTAACCTGAAAGAGAAGAAAAACAAGTTATATTATACTGTACTCACCCCGGGGGGGTCCGGCATTGCGGGTTCGGCGCTTCCCATCTTCATGCGATGACGTCCTCCTCCTTGCTTCGTGTCACAGCTCCTGCGCAGGCATACTGATCTACCCTGTTGAGGGCAGAGCAAAGTACTGCAGTGCACAGGCGCTGGTAAAAGGTCAGGGGTCCAACTGACTGGACCGCCCCCCGGGTGAGTATAATATAGCTTGTTTTTCTTCTCTTTCAGGTTAGATCTAGGGTCTATCTACAGCATTATAGAATGCTGTAGATAAGCCCCTCAAGGCAGTGGCCGCAGCTTATTGCGGAAAAACGAGCTGACAGGTTCCTTTTAAGTAAAATTCAGGAGGAACAAAAGGCAGAAATGAAAAATAAAATGTATAGGAGTGTTGTATATCACAATATAGCACTGATTAGTGTAAAAAAAATTAGATTTCGAGTTCGGACAACCTCTTTAACCCCTTCACCCCAGAGGGTGGTTTGCACGTTAATGACAGAGCCAATTTTTACAATTCTGACCACTGTCTCTTTATGAGGTTATAACTCTGGAACACTTCAATGGATCTTCGCAATTCTGAGAATGTTTTCTCATGACATATTGTACTTCATGTTAGTGGTAAAATTTCTTCGATGTAACTTGCGTTTATTTTTGAAAAATGCAAATATGGTGAAAATTTTGAAAATTTGGCAATTTTCAAAATTTTAATTTTTATTCCCTTAAAACAAAGAAATATGTCACACAAAATAGTTAATAAATAACATTTCCTACATGTCTACTTTACATCAGCACAATTTTGGAACCAAAATTTTTTTTTTTTAGGAAATTATAAGGGTTAACAGTTGACCAGCGATTTCTCATTTTTACAACAAAATTTACAAAGCCATTTTCTTTAGGGACAACCTCACATTTGAAGTCACTTTGAGGGGTCTATATGGCAGAAAATACCCAAAAGTGACACCATTCTAAAAACTTCGCCCCTCAAGGTACTCAAAACCACATTCAAGAAGTTTATTAACCCTTCAGGTGCTTCACAGGAGCTGAAGCAACGTGGAGGAAAAAAATGAACATTTAACTTTTTAGTCACAAAAACGATCTTTTACAAACTTTATTTTCACAAGGGTAAAAGGAGAAAATGGACAGATAAAGTTGTTGTGCATTTCTCCAGAGTACGCCAATACCCCATATGTGGGGGAAAACCACTGTTTTGGCACACGGCAGAGCTTTAAGGGAAGGAGTGCCGTTTGACTTTTTCAAACCAAAATTGGCTGGAATTGAGATTGGATGCCATGTCGTGTTTGGAAAACCCCTGATGCGCCTAAACAGTGGAAACCCCCCTCAAGTGACCACATTTTGGAAACTAGACCCCTAAGGAACTTATTTAGATCTGTGGTGAGCACTTTGAACCCCCAAGTACTTCAAACAAGTTTATAACGTAGAGCCTTAAAATCAAAAAATCATATTTTTTTCCACAAAAATGATATTTTCATCCCAATTTTTGTTTTCCCGAGGGTAACAAGACCCTAAAAGTTATTGTGCAATTTGTCCTAAGTACGCTGATACCCCATATGTGGGGGTAAACCACAGTTTGGGTGCATGGCAGAGCTTGGAAGGGAAGGAGCGCCGTTTGACTTTTTCAACGCAGAATTGGCTGGACGCCATGTCGTGTTTGGAGAGCTCCTGATGTGCCTAAACTGTATAAACCCCCCCAGAAATGACACCATTTTGGAAACTAGACCCCTCAAGGAACTTATCTAGATGTGTGGTGAGAACTTTTAACCCCCAGGTGTTTCACTAAAGTTTATAACACCCGAGCATGAAAATAAAAAAATCATATATTTTCCACAAACATGATCTTTTAGTCCCCCAACTTTTTATTTTCCCAAGGGTAACAGGAGAAATTGAACCCCAAAAGTTGTTGTCCAATTAGTCTTCAGTACGCTGATACCCCATATGTGGGAGAAAACTACTGTATGCGCACACGTCAGGGCTCGGAAGGGAAGTAGTGACGTTTTGGATTGCAGACTTTGATGGAATGGTCTGCGGGCGTCATGTCACGTTTGGAGAGCCCCTGATGTGCCTAAACAGTGGAAACCCCCAACAAGTGACCCCATTTTGGAAAATATACCCCCAAGGAACTTATCTAGATGTGTGGTGAGCACTTTGAACCCCAAAGTGCTTCACAGAAGTTTATAACATACAGCCGTAAAAATAAAAAAATCTTTTTTTATTACAAAATGATTTTTTTCGCCCCCAATATTTTAATTTCACAAGGGTAACAGGAGAAATTGGACCCCAAAAGTTGTTGTTAAATTTGTTCTGAGTACACTGATACCCCATATGTGGGAGAAAACTACTGTATGGGCACAAGTCGGGGCTCAAAAGGGAAGTAGTGACGTTTTGGATTGCAGACTTTGATGGAATGGTCTGCGGGCTCATGTCGCATTTGGAGAGCCCCTGATGTGCCTAAACAGTGGAAACCCCCCACAAGTGACCCCATTTTGGAAAATAGACCCCACAAGGAACTTATCTAGATGTGTGGTGAGCGCTACAAAGCCCCAAGTGCTTCACAGAAGTTTATAACGTACAGCCGTATAAACAAAAAAATCATTTTTTTACAAAAATGATATTTTCACCCCCAATTTTTTATTTTCCCAAGATTTTTTATTTTCCCAAGAGTAACAGAAGAAATTGGACCCCAAGAGTTATTGTGCAATTTGTCCTGAGTACGCTGATACCCCAGATGTGGGGTAAACTACTGTTTGGGCGCATGGCAGAGCTCAGAAGTGAAGGAGCACTGTTTAACTTTTTCAATGCAGACTTGGCTGGAATTGAGATCAGACCCATGTCACATTTGGAGAGCCCCTGATGTGCCTAAACAGTAGAAACCCCCCAATTCTAACTCCAACCCTAACCCCAACTCACCCCTAACCATAGTCCCAACCCTAACTATAACCCTAACCACAAACCTAACCCTAACACACCCCTACTCCTAATCCCAACCCTAACCCTAATCCTAACTTTAGCCCCAACCCTAACCCTAACTTTAGCCGCGACCCTAACCCTAACCCTAATGGGAAAATGTAATTAAATACATTTTTTAACTTTATTATTTTTCCCTAAGTAAGGGGGTGATAAAGGGGGGTTTGATTTACTATTTATAGCGGGTTTTTATGATTGGCAGCAGTCACGCTAAAAGACGCTTTTTATTGCAAAAAATAGTTTAAAGTCATATGAGGTCTTATTTTTTGCGGTACGAGTTGACATTTTTATTGGTACCTTTTTTGAGCACGTGACATTTTTTGATCACTATTTATTTTAATTTTTGGGAGGTTAGAATGAACAAAAATCAGCAATTCATGAATTTCTTTTGGGGGGGGTTTATACCGTTCCGCGTGTGGTAAAATTGATAAAGCAGTTTTATTCTTCAGGTTAGTACGATTACGGTGATATCTCATTTATATCATTTTTTTATGTTTTGGCGCTTTTATACAATAAAAACAATTTTATATAAAAAATAATTATTTTTGCATCGCTTTATTCTGCGAGCTATAACTTTTTTATTTTTTCACTGATGATGCTAAATGGCGGCTCGTTTTTTGCAGAACAAGATGACGTTTTCAGCAGTACCATGTTTATTTATATCGGTCTTTTTGATCGCGTGTTATTCCACTTTTTGTTCTGTGGTATGATGATAAAGCATTGATTTTTTGCTTTGTATTTTTTTTAAGGGGTTCACTAAAGGGGTTAACTAGTGGGACAGTTCTATAGGGCGGGTCGTTACGGACCCGGCGATACCAAATATGTGTACTTTTATTGTTTTGTTTTTTTTATTTGGATGAACAAATGAATTTATTGGGGAATATTTTTTTTTTCCTTTATTTTGGATTTTTTTTTTACACATGTGATTTTCATTTTTTTTTTTTCTTTTTTACTTTGTCCCAGGGTGGGACATTACTGTATAATACCAGATCGCTGGTCTGACAGTGTGCACAGCACTCTGTCAGACCAGCGATCTCACAGGCACTGCTGCATGCTTTCTCTGCACTTGCTCTCAGCAGGCACTGAGGAAGCCGCCTCCCTGCAGGATCCCGTGGCCATCTTGGATCCGGGATCTAGCAGAGAGGAAGGCCTCAGAACAGCACGATCACATCGCTCTGTTCTGAGGGTCTCAGGAAGCACGCAGGGAGCCCCCTCCCTGCGCAATGCTTACCTGTGCCCCCGGTACACCGCGATCATGTTTGATCGCGGTGTGGCAAGGGTTAATGTGCAGGGAGCAGTCCGTGACCGCTCCTGGCACATAGTGCCGGGTGTCAGCTGTGATAATCAGCTGACACCTGGCCGCGATCAACTGCGCTCCCCCCGGGAGCGCAGCTGATCGCATGTGACGTACTATTCCGTCCATGGGAATAAGGTCCAGGGTCACATGGATGGAATAGTACGTCGGATGGGATTAAGGGGTTAACTTAAAAGCAATACTGCCTGCCATTCCCATTCCAATGCATACTGGGTCCAAGATGATCTGCTTTTGACACACTGAAAATTTCAGTAAGTGCTTGGTCAGCTAATCATTGGCTGCAGTGTTGCCAGTTTCAGCCATTGGTTGTCTCAGTAGAGCTGGTTGAGAGGAACAAGAAATCAGAGACCAGTGGAAACACAGCAAGTGTCAAAACAGAAGAACAGTGGAGATGAGTTCTACTTCTTTTCCCTAAAAACCTTTTTGAAAATAATTTACCTAAAGTACCTCTTTTAACATGCTTCAGATACAAAATTATCAGTATCTGACATTGACCCCATGTGAGGTACAGTGTAGGTAAAATATGTGATATTTACCCAGTTTACATTAGAGTTCCCCTCATATGAAGACAATCCTCCAGTTAGCACATGTACATTGGTGATGCGCTGTGTGCATGTGTGTTTAATTATATTTAATTGGGATTTAACAAGTTTCTTATGAAAAGTTAAATGAAGAGCAGCATAATAATTAGCAGAGTATTCAAATACAAATTTGTCATGCATCGTTAATTGCTTAATTTTTTTGTTACTGAAAGTTTGATTCATCTGACAAAAGATAGAAATATTTGAAATGATTTAAACGTGCAGAGCTCGAGTGTGCCACTATGACTTGCTTGATCACATCAGATTTTTTTTTGTATCGCAAACCTGTCATGTTGCTGGAAAATAAAATGATTTTTTAAGATCTGTTTCTGAACATATTTATGTAAGAATTATAGAAATTAATTGAATACAACTAAATCATAATAGAATATATTTTAGATGAAATATTTTGATTTTAAATCTATTTCTTTGGTATGAAAAAAATCCCTCCTGCACAAAAATACAGATGTCTCCTTTTATAGGTTTACTTTAGTAGGTATGTGCACCAGCCCTATCTGACTTGACCATTATTTACCCCATCTTTTGTGTTGTCACAAAGATAGTTTAGAGATATAGAATGCCATCATTAAGGACATACCATAGAGAGAAAAAATGGGCAAAGGGCCTCCATCACCTTAGGGCCTTCATCTTCAGTTCCATTAAGTTCAAGTAGGTTGCAGACACTCGCAACAGGAGAACATGGGAGTTTGAAAAATGTGTCTCCAAAAACAAAAGTGTGTCCTCTGGTAATGTTCAAACCTGGTGTGAGAGTCCTGGAAGCTTTACCCATCATGGAACTGCAAGGCCTTGCTATGCAGATTTTACTCCTCAAGGGTTTCACATACAGTTCGGTGTCAGGTAAAATGTCTAGGAGCCTCACATCAAATGGGAACTTGACAATGCATGGCTAATGGACCAAGCTGAGCTCATTAAAACTGGGGTCTTGGCCACAGGAGGGACAGACCTACTGTTTAGACCCCTTCATCATATTTACCAACTAAGGATCATAGACTGTAACATGTAACAAGGTGGTGTTTTCATAATACTGCTGGAGCTATGAGCTTCACTAGAAAGACAGTGGAAGCTGATGGAGCTAAATAAGTGGCTTTGAAATTGGTGCAGTAAGGAAGGGTTTGGGTTCATGGAGAACTGGGCAGACTTCTCTGTCGGCTACAGGCTCTACGGTAGGAATGGGCTGCACTTCAATGGGGAGGGTGCAGCTGTGCTGGGGAAAAAGAGGTCGGATGGGATGAAGGAGCTTTTAAACTAGGATCTGGGGTGGGAAGAGAGAAGGTAGTTGTGCAAATAAGGGAGCAGATATAGTAGACAGAGAGGGTGAGACAGTAGAGGTCAATGAGGATTTAGTGTGGCTGGGACATGCATAGAAAGTAGGGAGGTGACTAAGAGTAATAAATGTGCTAATAGTAATAAATGTCTGCTGGCAAATGCAAGAATTCTTGCAAACAAAATGAATTAATTGGAGATTCTTATGTTAGATTACGATATGGTAGACATTACGGAAACCTTGCTTGATGAAAGCCATGACTTAGTGACAAACGTATAGGGTTACACCACATTCAGAAATGACAGGAAAGACCAAAAAGGTGGAGGGGTGTGTATTTTTGTTAAATCCAGCTTAAAACCTGTGCTCAATGATGACATTGGGGGAGCTGCGACAATGTAGGGTCAGTATGGGTAAATGTACAAGTGGATGACAATAATGGAAAGATGCTAATTGGAATTTGCTCTTAATATAGCTGAACAGGTAGACGATGAAATGCTGCAGCAAAGTAAAAAGGCAGCAAATAATAATAGGGTCCTTATTATGGGGGATTTTAACTATCCAGACATTCACTGTGACATAAGGCACTGTCACACTTAGCGATCGCACTAGCGATCACGACAACGACACGACCTGGCGAGATCGTTGGTGCGATCGCTATGTGGTCGCTAGTAGCTTCCAAACACAAAGATCTCATCAGAGATCAGCGATCTGTATAATGACCTCTGCGGTCGTTGGGAAAACTAGTCCCACCTGCGACGCTGGTGAAGTCGTTCATAAAGGGTGTCACACTCAGCGATTCAGGCTCACCAGCGGGAC
The DNA here is from genome assembly GCA_033576555.1 of Oophaga sylvatica. Taxonomy (NCBI): domain Eukaryota; kingdom Metazoa; phylum Chordata; class Amphibia; order Anura; family Dendrobatidae; genus Oophaga; species Oophaga sylvatica. The sequence continues at coordinate 178,955,570 of JARQOD010000005.1, read as the reverse complement.
ACCAACGACCAAAAAACGGCTCAGAACGTTCATAAGCGATCAACGACATCTCAGCAGGGGCCACATCGCCGCTACATGTCATACACAGCTGCATCGCTAACGAGATCGCTACTGTGTCATAAAATCGCTGACGCTTTTGCGATCTCGTTAGCGATCTCGCTTAGTGTGACAGTACCTATAGACTCTTCTGGCTGTGCTAAAAGCTGCAAGTGCAAGTTCTTATCAAGACAATTACCTTTCTAATGTTCAAAACAATTACCTCTCTCAGTAGGCAGATGAACCAAGCAGGGAAGATAATCTGCTTGATCCGGTCCCGTCAAATAGACCACATACAATTTCAGATCTACAGGTCCAGGAGCATGTGGGATGCAGCGACCATAATATTGCAAGTTTCAATGTAATATTCAATAAAACATTTCAAAGGGGAAATGCAAAAACCTGAAACTGTAGGAAAGCTGATTTCAACAAATTAAAGAAAGAGCTTAATTGTATAGACTGACCATGTCATAGTAACCAGGGATGTCAAACATAAATGGGGCATGTTTACAGGGAATCTGTCACCCCCTGGGGCGTTTTTACCTATTAATATGGGCATGCAGGTAATAAAATGGTTAAAATAGTCACATCTGTATGCCCATATCTGAGGTCTTGAATCTGTGCAAGATGTGCAGAAATTATATTTTGTTTATGGTAATGAGTTCTTCCAGGCTCTGTGGCATGTGGTGCCCAGAACAAAAGTCAGCCTCTGGTCTTCGTTTGCATACCACCCCCACCCATTAGAGTTACAGTGCCTTGTGAAGTGTATTGCTTGCCCCTGAATCCCACGTCTGCGCCCTGCAATCACGCGATTGTGCTTATCTTTCTGCCCTGCAATGGGGATTGGCTTCATTGTTCCGTGGTGCCTACACAGAAGAACAATGAAGCCTATGCCCATAGCAGGGTACAAGGCACCTGTGAGTCTCAGCTACTGAACTGGCGGGTGCCTGCGCATAAAAACAATGAAGCCCACATGTATACATGTTATGTTTGGTAACTGAGGAGTGCAGGTAAAAAAGGCAATACACCAGAGCAGTTGGAATCTATGAGATTGCAGTACCCTGACTAACCACCACAACTAGAGGCAGCCGTGGAGCGTTCCTACGTTGGTCCTAGACGCCTCGTCACAGCCTGAGAAACTAACTACACCTAAAGATAGAAATAGGAAAGCTATCTGCCCGGAGCAGAACCCCAAAGATAACAGAAAGCCCCCAAACATGTAATGGCGGTTAGACAAGAGGAAATACTGACACAGAAAGAAAATAGTATGAGCAAACGCTGGGGCCCAAACTATCTAAATAGAAAAGGATAGGAAGGGTACTTACTGCAATCCCAGAAAACCCTGAAAAGCACCAACTCTACTAATTTCAAAATCACCTGAGATCACACGACCTCTACCACCTAAATTAGTTCTCTGGTGTAACAAAATAAAAACAGCAGCCACTGAAAAAAACTGGAAAAAGCAAAAGAACAAAACTCAGTGGCTGAACTGAATGAGAGGGCAGAAGCCCCCGGAGGGGACCCTGAAGGCCCCCAAAGAAGTGCAGGACAAAATGCAAAAATATAGCACAAACACAAAAGAAGCAAAAGTCTTATTTGTAAGCAGGAGATGCAGACACGACACAGCAGGCTACAAGGGAAACTGGAATGAAGGATTCAGACCAGAACAATTGATCACCGGCAACCCTGATGGGAAAATGACTCCCTTATATAAGACCAGTCAGTAACACCTGATTCCCAGTCCTCACAATCTTCACTAGCACCGCTTGTAACCACCAGAGGGAGCCTCTGCTCAGAACTCATCTCAAACCCATTCACAACAGTAACCCCCCTTGAGGAGGGGTCACCGAACCCTCATTTGAGCAACCAGGTCGGTCAGGATGAGTTCTATGATACGCACGGATAAGTCTCCAAGAATGGATGTCCGAAGCAAACACCCAAGAATTGTCTTCCTGACCATAACCTCTCCATTTAACCAAATACTGGAGTTTCCATCTAGAAAAACGAGAATCCAATATTTTCTCAACCACATACTCCAGATTGCCCTCAACCAAAACAGGGTCAGGAGGCACAGCAGCAGGAACCACTGGCTCAACAAACCTCTTCAACAAGGACTTGTGGAACACGTTATGGATCTTAAATGTCCCTGGAAGAAGCAAACGAAAAGAAACAGGATTAATAATCTCCATGATCTTATAAGGTCCAATGAACCTAGGCTTAAATTTAGGAGATGCTACTCTCATAGGAATATTCTTTGAGGACAACCAGACCAAGTCCCCCACTTTAAACCGAGGACCATCAGTCCTATGCCGGTTAGCAAACCGCTGGGCCTTCTCCTGAGAGAGGGACAACCTCTCCACTACCTGGTCCCAAATCTGTTGCATACGCTCCACAACAGAGTCAACACCTGGACAGACAGAAGCCTCCGTCTGTCCTGAAGAAAATCGAGGGTGAAACCCAGAATTACAGAAAAACGGAGACATCAAAGTGGCAGAGCTAGCCCTATTATTAAGAGCAAACTCAGCCAAAGGCAAAAAAGAGACCCAGTCATCCTGATCAGCAGACACAAAGCATCTTAGATAAGTCTCCAATGTCTGGTTTGTTCTCTCAGTTTGACCATTGGTCTGAGGATGAAATGCCGAGGAGAAAGACAATTGAACACCCAGTTTAGAACAAAAAGTCCTCCAAAATCTGGAAACAAACTGGACTCCTCTGTCAGACACAATGTTCTCAGGAATGCCGTGTAAACGAACCACGTGCTGAAGGAACAACGGCACCAATTCAGAGGAGGAAGGCAACTTAGGTAATGGCACAAGATGTATCATTTTGGAAAACCTATCACAAATTACCCAGATGGTGGTCATTCTCTGAGAAACAGGAAGATCGGAAATGAAATCCATAGAGATATGGGTCCATGGTCTCTTGGGCACAGGCAATGGCATCAACAAACCACTAGAGCGAGAGCAAGGCTTGGAGCGAGAGCAAGTCCCGCAGGACTGCACAAATTCCCTGACATCACGAGACAAGGTAGGCCACCAAAAGGACCGACTAACCAAGTCTCTGGTACCAAAAATTCCGGGATGCCCAGCCAATGCGGAACAATGAATCTCAGACATCACACTCTTTTTCCATTGGTCCGGGACAAACAATTTTCCAACAGGGCAGCGCTCGGGCCTATCCTCCTGACACCCCTCCAGAGCAAGTCTCAAATTGGGCGAGATGGCGGAAAGAACTACACCCTCTTTCAAAATAACAGAAGGATCAGATAACTCAGGAGAGTCCGCAAGGAAACTCCTCGAGAGGGCATCCGCCTTAACATTCTTAGTGCCAGGAAGAAAGGAAACCACAAAATTAAAACGTGTGAAAAACAAGGCCCACCTGGCCTGTCTAGGATTGAGTCGCTTGGCAGATTCCAGATAGACCAGATTCTTATGGTCCGTAAGGACCACCACCTGATGTTTGGCTCCCTCCAGCCAATGTCTCCACTCTTCAAAAGCCCACTTCATGGCCAATAACTCCCGATTACCTACGTCATAATTACGTTCAGTAGGAGAAAATTTTCGAGAGAAAAAGGCACAAGGGTTACTTTTAGAGGTCTCTGGATCTTTTTGGGACAAAACGGCACCTGCCCCAATTTCAGAGGCATCAACCTCCACCTGAAATGGCAGAGAAACATCAGGCTGCCGTAGAACAGGAGCAGAAGTGAATCTCTGCTTAAGTTCCTGAAATGCAGAGACTGCCTCAGGAGGCCAATTCACCACATCAGAACCCTTTCTGGTCAAATCAGTTAATGGTTTAACAATAACCGAGAAATTACCAATAAATTTACGATAAAAATTGGCAAAACCCAAAAATCTCTGAAGAGCCTTTAATGAAGTAGGTTGGACCCAATCACAGATGGCCTGAACCTTGACCGGGTCCATTTCAATAACAGATGGGGACAAAATGAATCCCAGAAATGAGATCCTCTGTACGCCAAAAAGACACTTTGATCCCTTCACATACAGAGCATTCTCTCTCAAAATCTGGAATACAGTTCGAACATGTTTCACATGAGAGTCCCAGTCATTAGAAAAAATCAAGATATCATCCAAATAAACAATCAGAAATTTGTCCACAAAATCCCTGAAAATGTCATTCATGAAGGACTGGAAGACGGAAGGAGCATTAGTGAGCCCAAAGGGCATCACTAGGTACTCAAAATGCCCTTCAGGGGTATTGAATGCCGTCTTCCATTCATCCCCGTGCTTAATGCGAATAAGGTTATACGCCCCCCTGAGGTCAAGCTTGGTAAACCAAGTAGCGTTTTTCACCCTGGAAAACAGGTCAGAAATCAAGGGTAACGGGTATTGATATTTCACAGTAATATTGTTCAAGAGACGATAATCAATACACGGCCTTAATGAACCATCTTTTTTGGCCACAAAGAAAAAACCGGCACCTAAGGGTGAAGAGGATGGTCTGATATGACCCTTCTCCAATGATTCCTTGATATAAGACCGCATAGCGTCATGTTCAGGTACAGACAAGTTAAAAAGGCGACCTTTAGGGAATTTACTACCCGGCACTAATTCAATAGCGCAGTCATAGCTCCTATGGGGAGGCAAGGATGCAGATTTACTTTCGCTAAACACATCAGAAAAATCAAACAAAAAGTCAGGAACATCCTGAGCCTGGGGGGAGGCAGAAAAAACAGGAGTGTTGGTATTAACACATTGGCAGCCCCAACTGGTTACAGACACAGATTTCCAATCCAAAACAGGATTATGAGACTGTAACCAAGGGAAACCCAGCACGATAATGTCATGCAGATTATATAGAACCAAAAATTTGCAGCACTCCTGGTGATCAGGTTCAACCCTCATTATCACCTGAGTAGAAAACTGGGGTTTATTCTCAGCCAAAGGGGTAGAATCGATCCCCAGTAGGGGAATAGACTTCTGTAGGGGTATCAAGGGAAACCCACAACGTTTAGCAAAATCATAATCCATCAGGTTAATAGCTGCTCCAGAATCAACGAAAGCCTGAGCAGAAAATGAGGACAGAGAGCATATCAGAGTGACAGTTAATAAAAACTTAGTCTGAACACTACCCAAGACAACTGAGCGTGCAAAACGTCTTCCCCGCTTAGGGCAGACTGAAATAGCATGAGAGGCATCACCACAGTAGAAACATAACCCATTGCGCATTCGAAACTCATGACGCTGTGCCCCAGACACCACTCTATCACACTGCATGGGTTCAGAAGCTGGTTCACAAGGCAACACCATTCCACGCATACTTCTCCGCTCACGCAAACGTCTGTCAATTTGAATCGCTAATGACATAGAATCATTGAGACCAGAGGGGACAGGGAATCCCACCATAACATCCTTTACATTATCTGACAGACCCTTCCGGAAAAGGGCCGCCAAAGCGTCGTCATTCCATTTGGTCAGGACTGCCCACCTACGGAATCTCTGACAGTATAACTCAGCGTCATCAAGCCCCTGATTTAATGCCAACAAGGTTTTTTCAGCTTGATCAGTGACATTAGGCTCATCGTACAATAACCCCAAAGCCTGAAAAAACGCATCAACATCACTCAAAACAGGATCCCCAGGTATCAGGGAAAAAGCCCAATCCTGAGGATCGCCGCGCAGGAGAGAGATGATAATTTGAACCTGCTGCGCTGCGTTTCCTGAGGACTTAGATTTTAAGGCAAAAAACAATTTACAATTATTTTTGAAATTCTGAAACTTAGCTCGATCCCCTAAAAACAAATCTGGCATGGGGATCCTAGGTTCCACAACAGGCAACCTAGCAAGATATGCAGCAATACTCTGAACCTCAGTGGCAAGCTGATCCACACGGCCAGACAACTGTGCAAACTCCATTGGGAGAAAAGATCCTCCCCAGCACCCAGAGATACAGAGGAAAAAAAAAAAATGCAACAAACAGAAAAATATCTCTGACAACTCTGACAACTTTTTTTTTTTCACAATATTTTTTTTCCTTCTGTGAGTACCATACAATTTCAATTTTTAGGCCGGTGATACTGTTATGTTTCGGTAACTGAGGAGTGCAGGTAAAAAGGCAATACACCAGAGCAGTTGGAATCTATGAGATTGCAGTACCCTGACTAACCACCACAACTAGAGGCAGCCCTGGAGCGTTCCTACGTTGGTCCTAGACGCCTCGTCACAGCCTGAGAAACTAACTACACCTAAAGATAGAAATAGGAAAGCTATCTGCCCCGGAGCAGAACCCCAAAGATAACAAAAAGCCCCAAACATGTAATGGCGGTTAGACAAGAGGAAATACTGACACAGAAAGAAAATAGTATGAGCAAACGCTGGGGCCCAAACTATCTAAATAGAAAAGGATAGGAAGGGTACTTACTGCAATCCCAGAAAACCCTGAAAAGCACCAACTCTACTAATTTCAAAATCACCTGAGATCACACAACCTCTACCACCTAAATTAGTTCTCTGGTGTAACAAAATCAAAACAGCAGCCACTGAAAAAACTGGAAAAAGCAAAAGAACAAAACTCAGTGGCTGAACTAAACTGAGAGGGCAGAAGCCCCGGAGGGGACCCTGAAGGCCCCCAAAGAAGTGCAGGACAAAATGCAAAAATATAGCACAAACACAAAAGAAGCAAAAGTCTTATCTGTAAGCAGGAGATGCAGACACGACACAGCAGGCTACAAGGGAAACTGGAATGAAGGATTCAGACCAGAACAATTGATCACCGGCAACCCTGATGGGAAAATGACTCCCTTATATAAGACCAGTCAGTAACACCTGATTCCCAGTCCTCACAATCTTCACTAGCACCGCTTGTAACCACCAGAGGGAGCCTCTGCTCAGAACTCATCTCAAACCCATTCACAACATATACATGTGTGGTCAGTACAAAGGACTGGCACATGACTTATTACTTCCAAAGACCATATTAATGACCAGGGGGCATTCATTACCGACACATTTCTTTACAGTTAGAGCAGTCAGACTTGGGAATGCCCGACCACAACAGGTAATAATGTCACTATAATGGATCATTTCATCATAACACTGTGGGTTATAGTTAATTTAGTGATAGAAAATATATAATTGGTGGAGAAAGGTGGTCCAGGAAGTTTTACCTATATGGAACTGTGTGCAAAGCCTCAAGAAGTGAGGAGAGCAGGCAGTTTGCCCCCACACATATTAGAAGGATATGTCAAAAAGTATCTAATATATTCGACTGTCTTAACTAGCCTATGGTGACAAAGTTCAAATTGCTTATTACATGATACAGAATAATAGAGAACTCATACTATACCTCTGTGTACTTTCAACTTCATGTGAAGCAATGTATTTCAGTCCTGAATTTGATATAAAAAAAATCTGATGCACAGTGAAGCTAGCTGGCATAATTCAGACAGTTTCAGAGCCGTGATTACATGTTCTGTAGAAAACAGCTTGTAGAAGACCGACAACTGTTGATAGACCACAGTGGTGGCTGGTTACTATGGTAATGAGCAGTAAACAAAATTAAAAATACAAATCTAAGAGAGAAGATTTTTAAAAGCAACTACGTTGCAAAGTTACTTATTTTTACAAACAGTTTGCTATTTTAACCATTTATTATGCTGAGACAAGCCCTTTAAGGCAGTAAAAGGAAGAACAGACCAGTGGATATTGGGTAACCACAGTTGGTTGTGTGATCGATGAGGGACGGTATGATTTTTTTAAACTAGTGTGAGCCCTTTAAAGAAGCACTCTCATCAAAATGTTGATCCTCTAAATATATTGCAGTCATCATATTATATAGCACTGTGTTTTTACATTTGCTCATTTTGCCTTTCTACCCAGTTAATTATTCTCTTTTCTTTTAGGTGTATGATATCATGTGATTAAGAACAGAGTAGCCGAATCCTTCTAAACTCTATATAGAAACAGGAAGTCTATTTTTCTTGCATGATTCATCATTCTACTCACTGCAAAGTTGCTAGCAGGAGGAATGAGTGGAGAAGCTGAGTTAGGAGTTGAAGAAGGGGAAAGAGACTTCCTGTTTCTGCAAAGAGCAGAGAAAAGCGAATAATTAACTGGGTAGAAAGGCAAAATGAGCAATTGTAAATACATAGTGCTATATAATATGATGATTGAAATGTATTAAGTAAATAAAAACTTTGATGGGAGTGCTTCTTCAAAAACTAATTTATATTTGCCACCCCCATTAATAAAACACTCAGATTCATAATGGCAACATTTTTGCATGAATTACAGTTTTTGAAAATATGTTACAAGTTTTGGCATTTTCTCAGCAAGTGGGGGAAAGTCAGGCAGCAAATTAAAATTGGTAATGTTCCCTACACTGGAGTAACATTTCTGGTGAGTCACATGGAGGCGCATACAGGTGTATCTCACAAAATTAGAATATCATCAAAAAGTTAATTTATTTCAGTTCTTCAATACAAAAAGTAAAACTCATATTATATAGATTCATTACAAACAGAGTGATCTATTTCAAGTGTTTATTTCTATTAATGTTGATGATTATGGCTTACAGCCAATGAAACCCAAAAGTCATTATCTCAGTAAATTAGAATACTTTATAACACCAGCTTGAACAAATGATATTAAAATCTGAAATGTTGGCCTACTGAAATTTATGTTCAGTAAATGCACTCAATACTTGGTCGGGGTGCCTTTTGCATCAATTACTGCATCAATGCGGCGTGGCATGGAGGCGATCAGCTTGTGGCACTGCTGAGATGTTATGGAAGCCCAGGTTGCTTTGATAGCAGCCTTCAGCTCGTCTGCATTGTTGTGTCTGGTATCTCTCATCTTCCTCTTGACAATGCCCCATAGATTCTCTATGGGATTGAGGTCAGGCGAGTTTGTTGGCCAATCAAGCACATTGATACTGTTGTTTTTAAACCAGGTATTGGTAATTTTGGATATAGAAGAAAACGTTCCAGCTTCCAATAAAATTTCCTTTATTTGGTCCAATGGTAAAATTCGTACAAGAAAGGTGTCCTCCTCTACACATAAAACGGAAGGTGAGCACTAATAGCTTAACAGCAACGCGTTTCGACCACTCAAGGTCTTTGTCAAAGCTTTGACACTCATCAAAATGTTGATCCTCTAAATATATTGCAGTCATCATATTATATAGGACTGTGTTTTTACATTTGCTCATTTTGCCTTTCTACCCAGTTAATTATTCTCTTTTCTTTTAGGTGTATGATATCATGTGATTAAGAACAGAGTAGCCGAATCCTTCTAAGCTCTATACAGAAACAGGAAGTCTCTTTTTCTTGCAAGAGTCATCATTCTACTTACTGCAAAGTTGCTAGCAGGAGGAATGAGCGGAGAAGCTGAGTTAGGAGTTGAAGAAGGGGAAAGAGACTTCCTGTTTCTGCAAAGAGCAGAGAAAAGCGAATAATTAACTGGGTAGAAAGGCAAAATGAGCAATTGTAAATACATAGTGCTATATAATATGATAATTGAAATGTATTAAGTAAATAAAAACTTTGATGGGAGTGCTTCTTCAAAAACTAATTTATATTTGCCACCCCCATTAATAAAACACTTAGATTCATAATGGCAACATTTTTGCATGAATTACAGTTTTTGAAAATATGTTACAAGTAGTGTTGAGCATTCTGATACCGCAAGTATCGGGTATCGGCCGATATTCGCGTTATCGGAATTCCGATACTTAATTCCGATACTTTTTCAATATCGTATACCGGAATCGGAAGTTCCCATAATTCTTTGAGAGTCAATGTGATTTTAGTCAGCCAATGAGGAATCCTAAGAAGTGTGGGCACATCCTGTACTGCTGCGGTCATGTTAACTAATGGCATGGCTGTGATTGGATGCTGAAATGATGTCAGAATGCACTATAAAAGGCGCCGCCGCCATTTTAGCGTCACTGTGCTGTGAACTCAGTTAAGGAAAGAACGCTGCTCTGCTGACTCTGAGGGACAGTTAGAGATTGCGATTTAGTGTACTGTGCTTTAGGCAGGCTAGTTTACCACCGGCTGTGTAAAGCTTCCTTTTGCCTGCAGTGTTGTTTTAACAGCTCTGCAAGGTGTGTGTGAGTGCAGGTGACGCTGCAGTTTGCTCTGCATGCAACGCTGTCTGTAGGCATCTGCACGTGTCACTCACAGACTCTTTTTTTTTTCTTCAGTGTATAAAAGGCGCCGCCGCCATTTTAGCGTCACTGTGCTGTGAATTCAGTAAGGGACAGAACGCTGCTGTGCTGACTCTGAGGGACAGTTAGAGATTGCGATTTAGTGTACTGTGCTGTAGGCAGGCTAGCACCAACCGCTGTGTAAAGCTTCCTTTTGCCTGCAGTGTTGTTTTAACAGCTCTGCAAGGTGTGTGTGAGTGCAGGTGATGCTGCAGTTTGCTCTGTATGCAACGCTGTCTGTAGGCATCTGCACGTGTCACTCACAGACTATTTTTTTTTTCTTCAGTGTAATTCTTGCTGCTCCATGTAATTGAAATAATAGTGTGACACGCTTCCATCCGTATACAATACCTTGGTTGCAAACACTATAGAAGTCCACAATGGAGCCTTTCACAGCAAGTGAACAGTTGTGTTTCAGTGTTCACTGCAGTCTGTAATTTTTATTTTTTTTTTGAGTGCAGATCACGCTCCAGTTACTTCAACTAATGCTGCGTGTACTCTGCTGAGTGTCTGTCACTGGCTCATCCTTGTAATTTTTCAAAAATTGCTGCTGCTTTATTCTATTTTAAATTTACAAAAATATATTAGTGTGACGCTCTTCCATCAAAATACAATACATTGCTTGCAAACTTAATAGAAGTCCACAAAAAGGCCTTTCACAGCAAGTGAACAGTTGTGTTTCAGTGTTCACTGTAGTCTGAGGTTTCATTTTTTTGTAGGAGTGTAGATCCCGCTCCACTTCAACCACCGCAGCGTGTACCGCTGAGTTCTGTCACTGCTATCTTGTATTTCAAATGTGTCTTTATTATTTTAATTTCAAATTTTAGTGTGCCCTTCCTCAATAATACTTGCTGCAACTATAGAGTCCAAAAGGCTCACGCAATACAGTTGTGTTCAGTGTCATGTGTCTGAGTTCATTTTTGAGATGAATCCGCTCACTTCAACACGCAGGTGTACTTGCTGGTTGTCATGGTCATCTTGTATTATTCAAAATCTGTGCTATCATTAAATTACAAAATATATTAGTGTGACGCTCTTCCATCAAAATACAATACATTGCTTGCAAACTTAATAGAAGTCCACAAAAGGCCTTTCACAGCAAGTGAACAGTTGTGTTTCAGTGTTCACTGTAGTCTGAGGTTTCATTTTTTTGTAGGAGTGTAGATCCCGCTCCACTTCAACCACCGCAGCGTGTACTCTGCTGAGTGTCTGTCACTGGCTCATCCTTGTAATTTTCAAAAATTGCTGCTGCTTTATTCTATTTTAAATTTACAAAAATATATTAGTGTGACGCTCTTCCATCAAAATACAATACATTGCTTGCAAACTTAATAGAAGTCCACAAAAAGGCCTTTCACAGCAAGTGAACAGTTGTGTTTCAGTGTTCACTGTAGTCTGAGGTTTCATTTTTTTGTAGGAGTGTAGATCCCGCTCCACTTCAACCACCGCAGCGTGTACTCTGCTGAGTGTCTGTCACTGGCTCATCCTTGTAATTTTTCAAAAATTGCTGCTGCTTTATTCTATTTTAAATTTACAAAAATATATTAGTGTGACGCTCTTCCAGAGGACAGCGTTTGTTGGCCATTTGTGAGTCTGCAGCACATGGTTGATTTCATGCTGCACTGCCTGAGAAACGACCGCTGCATCGGCCACATTCTCACCACGTCAGATTATTGGGTGTACACCCTCCTAGACCCTCGCTACTGGGACAACTTACAAAGCCTCATCACACCGTTGAACCGGGACCGTAAAATGTTGGAGGACCAAGACACACTGTTGAAATCCATAATGTTCTCCATTCCAGCCGAGAGCGCTGCTGCTGCTACTGCTTTACAAAGCAGCTCTGTGCGTCGAGGCATTGTAGACACCTCTGCAACAAGAGAGAGCACAAGCAGCGCCTCTGCACAGGGCAAGAGCTGTATGTTACAAATGTGGCGAAGTTTTGTGACAGCGCCACCAAGGTGTACACCATAGTGATGGGAAATCTAGTTAATTTTGGTGATTAGTTCACCATGAACTAGTTCACTGAAAAGATTAGTTCAAAAGATTAGTTCATTTAGTTCAGTTTTTCTCCACCCTATCCTGTGAGGAGCTGATAGGAAATGCATCATGTGACCTCTGAACTAAATGAACTAGATGAACTGCTGAACAAAATGTTCTATTGAGAATGACTCAGGACAGCCTAGTTCAATCTGATGCCTCTGACTGAGCCCAGCAGTGCCACATAATGATTGTGTATGAGGGGGCTGAGAAGCAGTTCAGCATCCACCATTTTAAGAACAGAACAGGGGTCAGTGTTAAAGATTTTAGCAAGACTGATCTTCTAGGCTAGAGGCATGAACTACACACAGAAACACTCTCTCATACACACATATGAGCTGTGTCTGTGTACTGTGTGTGCAATTTCATTTTTTATTGATAATATTATTATTACTGTTATATTTGTATTTGATGTGTGGTATGCTTTGGAGGTGCTGGCTTGCCCTGCTGCCAGTGTATTATCTGAGCGCGTCTTTAGTGCTGCAGGTGGTGTACTAACAGACCGTCGCATGCGACTATCCTCAGACAATGTAGACCGGCTTATTTTTCTGAAAATGAACAAGGCATGGATCTCACCTGAATTTGCCTGTCCGTTTTCAGATTAAATAACTGTTTGCCAACGTTTTCCAAGTCTCCTGTTATGTTCATCTTTCTACCACCTGAACTCTACTCCCTGGGCTACAACACTGCCAGTCACAGGGGAATGATCATTTACAAAACAAAATGTTATCCCCAACAAATAGTAGCGCAACGACTCCAGTGCCCACTTTATCGCCAGGCACTCTCTCTCTACAATGCTGTCTCTGTTTTTTGATGGAGTAAGTTTTCGACTCAGGAAACTAATGGGATGCTCCTCCCCGTTAAGCTCCAGTCCTGAGACAACACGGCACCCAGACCTACCTCTGACGCATCAGTCTGGACAATGAATTCTCTTTTGAACTCGGGTGTGCTCAAAACTGGTGACCCACAAGTGCCCCTTTTATTGCCCCTGTTGATGACCCCTTGCTGATTTATTAACCGGCTCCACCAGATCCATGGGTATTCTCTCAAACTGGACCTCTAAAATTTTTAATGGCACCAAGGGACTTACTAAATGAGGCTGAGGACTGTGTATCTGGCGCATGCGACAAGAGTTACAATACCGTTTAACTTCTTGATAGACCCCCAGCCAGTAAAACCGTTGTATAATTCTGTGTAGGGTTTTCTTTTGGCACAAATGTCACCTAGTACATGCGCATGCGCTAAGTCCATTACCAACCTCCGATATGACTGCGGTAGCAGCAATTGCTAAAAATTTCAACATGTATTTTATAAACCTGATACAGCAAATCTTGGTTCAGCTCTAATTGTTTAAATACTGTAGCTGCCCCGGGGTGTTGGGGTTCCCCATTGACAACCAGTAAATTTTCACGGGCTAGACTCAACGTAGGGGCCGCGTAGTTGCGCCTTAACAAATTTGTCACCTGTCACATTTAAGTATTACAATTCAGGTCCCGGTGTCAAATCTTCCATCTCCCCAACTAACACTTCGATAGGAGAGGGGTTTTCCTACTCCACCGAAGGCAAAGGTAATACTGCCCACTGCACACATGTGTTATGCATAGTGAGACTGATAGTAGCCAACAAAGTAGCTAACAAAGGCCACTTGTGATCGCCCTATCAGCGTAGGAACAATGCTACTCAAAAGATCTTCCATGATCCTGGACAAAATCTTGATATAATGGTCAATGAGTGAGAATGTACGATAGGATCCAGGCAGATGTGAAGGTTTGTTTGGTTTTAGTAGCAACTTCATGTGTGACATGTTTGAATGGCTGGGCAACCCTCCTGTCTCCAATATATGATTGAAGGTGCGTACCAATGTGGACGGGATATCCTCACTCAATAATTTTAATAATTTGGCTGTAAACCCGTCAGATCCTGGAGCTTTCCCGTATTTAAAGTAACTTATCGCCGCTGTCACTTCCGTCACCTCAATTTGTTTTTTTAAAAGGAGAAGCTGATAGTTTGTGATGGATGGTAACCGTATTCCATCTACAAAGGTGTTACCCTCCTCACTATCCGTATGTTCCACCTTATATAAGTCTGAGTAGTATTCTTGTAGAATGGTGTTTATGGTTCGAGGGTCTGTGTTCATGATCCCATGTTTATTCGTTAACGCTGTAATATGTTGATGACGAATGTGATTTCCTTTCGCTAGTCGTGCTAATAGTCTCCCTCATTTGCTACCATAACGATATACATCGGCTCTATAATTGTTATTACTGCTTCTCTCTCGTCGATATACCCATACGTGTAAGTCAACCTTAGCCTGCTTACATCTATTTTTAACCTGTGTTGATGAACTTGTCTTGTTTGCCGTGTACCTATCGCGTAATATCCTGCTAGCCTGCGAGTAGTTTGTCGCCATCTTCTTTTTTAGCGTTGTCTGATAACCTATTAGTTTCCCGCGCATTACTCCCTTCCCTGCTGCCCATAAAAGTTCCGGCCTATCCCTAGTATCTCCATTATCCCTTACATATTAAAAACACCATTGCTTCACATGATGTCGAAACTTCTCATCCATTAACAAATAGGTCGGGAAGCGCCAAGTTTGGTTTGGCCCCATCTGCACCATATCTGGCAGGGTCACTGATACGGGCGCGTGGTCATATATAGCTACGCTGTGCACATCTGCCTCTTCCACTCCCCTTAATAGCTCCTGTGCTAGCAATATATAATCTATTCTGGACCAAGAGTCATGTGGCGCCGAATAGAATGAATATTCACTGCCATCTGGGTTCAGGTGTGTCCAAATGTCTACAAAGTTACTCGTGTCTAGCAAGGGTTATTATAAACGTGTGTCATGTGATCGCACATTCATTCGCATCGACCTACAGTTCTTCACTGGTTCGATTCACCATATTTAAGTCACCACCGTGGGTGGTTTTAATGCTCTCCTATCGGCCTGATATGCTTGGATACCTGGGATAAATTCAGGAACGTCTCCAAACTCCCTACTCACATGTCAGCGCAGGAACCGTAAGAGGGAACGTGCTTGTTTTGTTGCGCATAGGTGGAGTTTTATACAGTAAATGATTACTGCTGTCTTATTTTTGCGTCCCAAGGGCAGAATAAGTCTGCGTAACGTTACATTTTACAGACACTCATATAATAGACACACGCTACCCTAACCGTGACACAAGGAAGGTATTGTTGTGGGATAAAGCCGCCATTTTAGCGTCACTGTGCTGTTAATTCAGTTTGGGACAGAACGCTGCTCTGCTGACTCTGAGGGACAGTTAGAGATTGCGATTTTGTGTACTGTGCTTTAGGCAGGCTACTTTACCAACCGCTGTGTACATCTTCCTTTTGCCTTGCAGTGTTTTTTTCACAGCTCTGCAAGGTGTGTGTGTGAGTGCAGGTGACGCGCTGCAGTTTGCTCGGCATACAACGCTGTATGTAGGCATCTGCACATGTCACTCTCACACTCTTTTTTTTTTTTTTCTTTAGTGTAATTCTTGCTGCTCCATTCAATTGAAATTATAGTGTGACGTGCTTCCATCCGTATCCAATACATTGGTTGAAAACACTGTAGAAGGACACAAAAAGCCCTTTCACAGCTAAGAGTTGTGTTCACTGTAGTCTGAGATTTTAATTTATTCAATTTTGATCACGCTCAAGTTACTTCTTCAAGCAATGCTGCTTGTACTCTGCTGAGCGTGTCTTACTGCCTCATCCTTGTCATTTTTCTCGAATTGGTGTACATGTACATCAAAGTAGTCTTCATTTTGATCGAAATCCAAGCAGGTACCCGGACACTCTATGGCTGCTTTTGTACGGTGGACTGGCTCCAACATTCAATAAGACTTAAGATGCAATCGGGCACCTTGTCAAGGCCCAATCCTCTTCTCCTCTGATATAATAATAATAATCTTTATTTATATAGCGCCAACATATTCCGCAGCGCTTTACACTATAAAAGTTTCAAAACACAAGTCATAGGTAACAACGTTAACAATACAATAATTAAAGCAAAATAAGCCGACCCTGCTCGTGAGAGCTTACAATCTACAATGAGGTGGGGGAGATACAAAGTACAGGTGTGTATATATAATGGTGCATTTCCAATGATGGTCCAGCCATCTTGAGGGAGTGAGGCATGGATGGAGGTAGTGAATGGGCTCCACATACACACTTAAACATAGAACGACTTTGGTTATTGAATGTGATAGGCCACTCTGAACAAATGTGTTTTGAGGGAGCGCCTGAAACCAGGCAAATTGTGGATAGTCCTAATTTCTTGTGGTAGAGCATTCCAGAGGATTTGCGCAGCGCGGGAGAAGTCTTGGAGTCGGGAGTGGGAGGTACGGATTACTGCAGAGGTTAGTCGAAAGTCATTTGCAGAGCGCAGCAGTCGGTTAGGCCGATAGATAGAAATGAGGGAGGAGATGTAGGGGGGTGCTGCACTGTGGAGAGCTTTGTGGGTGAGAACCAGTACTTTGAATTGGATCCTATAATGAATGGGCAGCCAGTGTAAGGACTGGCGAAGAGCGGACGCGTCCGAGTACCGATTAGCCAGATGGATGACCCTGGCTGCTGCATTAAGGATGGACTGGAGAGGGGATAGTCGAGTAATGGGGAGGCCAAGTAATAGAGCATTGCAGTAGTCCAGGCGGGAGTGGATCAATGCTACAGTGAGGGTTTTTGTTGTTTCCATGGTGAGAAAAGGGCGGATTCTAGAGATGTTCTTTAGGTGTAGACGGCAAATATCTAACAAACAGGTCATGCTGGAGAGACTTGCACCTACTGCCACTCAGGGTCTTCAGCTCCTTTGTGAGAAACTAATGTTTGGCCAGCCACTATATCAAATAAAGTTCATGAGAAATGGGAACTGTGGTTGGCTTCACTTTTGGTACTGGGTGCTAATACCAAACCATGGTGTGCCATTCAATGGATATTCCTGGCTGGTTGGAGACAAGCTCATTCCCACAGAAAAGTACCAGAAAGCTAAGGAGATGGTGGCCTCTCTCAACATGAAGGAGTTTGCTCGTTGTCTAGGAGACCGACCACTCCTGCTGTGTACCTTGTCAACGTTGTGTTGAAGCTTGCAAGGATTGAGAGGTTACAGTGGTAAGTCTGGTTTTTACTAAAGATCCAGCTGTGTATTATAGTTTTTATGTTTAAAAAAATTTTTTATCTTAGGAATGTTAAATAAATTTTTCTTTTTTTTTTTAAATACAATGTATCTTATGAATGTTAAATATTTAATTTTTTTTTGATAAAATAAAATGTATCTTATGAATGTTAAATAACCATTTTTTTATTTTTATTTTTTCAGGTATTTGATCTACCGTAGCTAGTTGCTGATCGTTGACTCTACACCCCTCTCCCCAGAATGTAACTCGGGTTATGGGGAGAAAATCACCGCTATTCCAGACTGATTTCATGTTAATGTGTCTGGCTCTTACACAGCACACAGCACTTGATGTTAGTTTATCTTTTTCCTAAATTATTTGTTACACTGCCCTTCTCACATTTAATTTGCACTTTTTTTTTAAGCACAAGTTTTTTTACACTTCCTTGTTCTGTAAGTAGGCTTAATGGTTAAATGTTTTATACTAGATGTAAATATGTAACATGTAAATTTTATATTAAGATTTTGAAAATTATTAGGTACACACCATCAGGCTCTTTCGTCCCCTCTCCCTTAGAGTAGCGGTAATATATCGGACCCCAGGCTCGCCCACACAGTTCCTTGACCACTTCTCTGCCTGGCTGCCGCACTTTCATGTCCTCAGAAGTACCAACCCTTATCCTTGGAGACTTCAACATCCCCATTAACAGCCCTACTTCCACACTCAAAACACATTTGTTCAGAGCGGCCTATCACATTCACTAATCAAAGTCATTCTACGTGTAACTGTGTGTGTGTGTAGCCCATTCACTATCTCCATCACTCCTCACTCCCTGAAAATGGCTGGACCATCATTGTAAATAAACCATTGTATATAAACAACTGTACTTTGTAGCTCCCCTCCTCATTGTAGATTGTAAGGTCTCACGAGCAGGGGCGGCTTATATTGCTTTAATTATTGTATTGTTAACGTTGTCACTTATGACTTGTGTTATGAAACTGTTAAACTGTACAGCGCTGCGGAATCTGTTGGCGCTATATAAATAAAGATTATTATTAAAGAGGCCCACTCAGTAGTGGTGAAGTGAACGGCGCAAATTGCGAGTTGATTGCAACTGATGCAGCTGATACTCCATTACTGCTGGCTGCTGCTCACACAACCGCTCCAACATATGTAACGTGGAATTCCACCTGGTGGGTACGTCACATATGATGCGATGTTCAGGAAGGCAAAATCTGCGTTGCAGAGCTGCAATGCGCGATCTGGCCATGGTGGAACGTCGCAAGTTAGCGCACTGTAGGCGGACCTTGTGCAGCAGTGCATCAAGATCCGGATAGTCCCTCAAAAAACTCTGGACGACCAAGTTTAGCACATGTGCCAGACATGGTATGTGAGTGACGTTGCCTAGGCCCAGACCTGCCACCAGATATCGGCCATTGTCACACACTACCAAGCCTGGCTGGAGATTCGCTGGCAAAATACACATGTCGCTCTCTTGCTTTATGGCATTCCAGAGCTCCAGCGCTGTGTGGCTTTGATTCCCCATGGAAATTAATTTCAGGACGGCCTGTTGACGTTTGGCCACGTCTGTGCTCATATCAGTCAACAGGCTCGCTGTCTGGGTGTTATGTTTGACACCAATCTCTCCTTCACCTCCCATATACAATCTGTTGCCCGCTATTGCCACCTACACCTAAAGAACATCTCTCCCGAATCCAAGACTTCTCCCGCGCTGCGCCAATACTGTGGAATGCTGTACCCCAAGAAATTAGAGCTATCCACAATTTGCATGTTTTGGGGCGCTCACTCTAAACACATTTCTTCATAGCGGCCTATCACATTCACTAATCAAAGTCATTCTATGTGTAAGTGTGTGTGTGTAGCCCATTCACTATCTCCATCCATCCCTCACTCCCTCAAAATGGCTGGGCCATCATTCTAAATACACCATTGTATATAAACACCTGTACTTTGTATCTCCCCCACATATTTGTAAATTGTAAGCTCTCACGAGCATGTGCGGATTATATTGCTTTCATTATTGTATTGGTAACGTTGTTAGTTATGACTTGTGTTCTGAAACTGTTAAACTGTAAAGCGCTGCGTAATCTGTTGGCGCTATATAACTAAAGATTCTTATTAAGCGTTCACGGGTCCATGTGGAGGTAGACCGTGACGGCTCCTGCAACGATGTTTCTGAGGAAATGGAGAAGGAGGAGTCAATGTGTACAGACTTGATTCCCGCAATCCTTGTAGTTGCCTGAACACGTACAGCGCCACTCGCAAGATCTGTACCCGGCTCCACAACATTGACCCAATGGGCAGTAAGGGAAAGGTATCGTCCCTGGCCATGGATACTGGTCCACGCAGCGGTGGTCAGGTGGACATTGCTACTGACGGAGTTTAGTAGCGCATGTTTAATTTTAACCTCAACAACATGCTTTTACAGACCAGGGACGGCTTGCCTGCTGAAATAAAATCAGCTTGGCACATTGTATTGTGGGACTGCCAATGCCATTAAGTTCCGTAAACTGTCAGTCTCCACCAGCCTGAATGACAGCATTTCAAGGGACAGGAGTTTTGCAATGCCAGCATTCAGAGCCTGTGCTCGTGGATGGTTTGCCGAGATTGGGCCTACACCCGATACGCCACAACCTGACACCCACAGATAAACAAGCCATAAAATCTCTGAAAGATAACCCCAACATTATTATTAAACCAGCAGATAAGGGGGGTGCTATCGTTATTATGAATAAGACCCAATCTATTGCCGAAATTCATAGACAACTGTCAGTTAACCTAACCTACAGACAACTCAATTGTGACCCTACATTTTACATCTGTCAAAAAATTGATCGTATCCTGACAAAACATCTTTAATTGATCACCATAGACTGTAAGACTATGACATTCCTTAATATTCAATACCCCATCACCCCTGTTTTCTACACACTCTCAAAAATCAACAAAAAACTACATTATCCACCTGCATACCCTAGAGGGATAATTCTCCGTGTTCTACAGTATCACCCAAATGTTTAACATGTTGCCTAATTCCTATGTATATATATTCTTCACCCTATGTATTTATTGTATATATTGTATATATTATACATTGTCATTGACTGTAAATTTTTCTATCTCTTCCAGTGACTATTTGATAAAGGCCACTGCGTTGCCCAAAACGTCAGTCAGTAGTCTCATAGCTATTTTCTTTTTTCACATCAGTGTGCAATAAAAATTTCAAATTTAACCATGACATATGCAGTTAAACTTGTGCAGTGATTCTCTATAGACTGTACATCTTCAGTGTGTCTTTGTAACTCAACTACGTGTTTTCTCCGCACATGTTTACACATATTTGTGGTATTGAGGTTACTGACACTTTACCTCTTTTACTTTTTGATTACACAGCTTGCATTTGACATAGCAAATATCATCTGCAAGTGTGTGAAAAAAGGACCACACAGTGCAAGTCCTGGGAGCGTCCGTTTAGACTTTTGTAAGAGAAATCCGAACAGGTGCCAAAATGGAGGCTACAGGCAACAGAGTATGCAGCCTAACTCTCCCTCCTGTTTGTACCGTTGGGCAATCGCTTCCTCAGAGCTGCTACCACCACCTTCCTGTTCCTCACGCCATGTTGGGTCTTGGACCTCATCATCTCCACTAACCTCTTCCAACACCTGCTGCTGTTGGGTGGTCTGGCCACCACCATGCTCAACAGAAACTGGCACCTGAGTCTCATCATCATCAGATGCGTTCTGCGGTGTGCTGACCATCGGCACTGTCTCACCCGCCTCTTCAGATTCAGAGAGACACAGCTGTTGCGCATCACTGCATACTCCCTCTTCTTCACATTCCAGAATGCTGCTTGGCTGTGCCCCTGTTTGCAAACCAACAGATTCTGAGAACAGAAGCAGAGACTCAGCTGGCTCCTGTACAGAACTCTCTGACTGACTGGGCAATTTGGCAGGCGGTGAAGAGACAGATGGTTGATCAACAGTGCTGTGTTCCTGAGAGGAGGTGGAAACAATTGAAGTCGATGCATTGGACCCTGGGCTCCAACACCGCCAGTTGTTGCCTGTAAGTGCTGTTAGCACAGTCAACACTTGCTCCTGTGTTACTGGGGTTCAGTAACACCAGCTGTTCCCCTGCTGTGTGTACGACAAAAAGTCATGCTGCCTCCACCCTGTCCTCCTCTCATCCCTGGGCTCCAACACCGCCAGTTGTTGCTCGGAAGTAATTGGCACGGGTACTGACTCATGCCCACCCTGGTTACAGCACCACAGCTGTTTCCTGGCAGTGTCAACGTAAATTAGCCTCAAATAAGTTGTCCTGTCATGTTGCATTCCGGTTATCCGACTCTATGGTGCCTGCAGTTTAGGTGATTCCTATGTGTGCTGTGGGATATGTAAATAAAGGCTCTTTCCGTTGTGAAAATAGGACAAGCACCCACTGTAGGACTGTGTGATTTGGTAACTGCAGACGGCTTGCGGCCTGTCAACTTACATTTTCATGGGTGCCTTATGGTACCCGTCCGAGTTCCAGTACCGTCAGCTGGTTCTCCACAGTGCCTTTGGCCTAGGTGCCTCCATCTCGGTATCCGAGTTCCAGCAACGTCTGCTGGTCCTTGGTAGTGCTTTGGAGCACAGGTACCTCCTGCTTAGTAACCGTGTCCCAGTAACGTCAGCTGGTCCTCGGTTGTGCCATTGGCTCTTTTCCTTCTGCTGCCCCTCCGGGTTCCAGCACAGTCAGCTGGTCCTCGTTACTTGCATTGGCTCTTGTACCTTCTGCTACCCGTCCGGGTTCCAGTACCGTCAACTGGTTCTCCGCAGTGCCTTTGGCCTAGGTGCCTCCATCTCGGTATCCGAGTTCCAGCAACGTCTGCTGGTCCTTGGTAGTGCTTTGGAGCACAGGTACCTCCTGCTTAGTAACCGTGTCCCAGTAACGTCAGCTGGTCCTCGGTTGTGCCATTGGCTCTTTTCCTTCTGCTGCCCCTCCGGGTTCCAGCACAGTCAGCTGGTCCTCGTTACTTGCATTGGCTCTTGTACCTTCTGCTACCCGTCCGGGTTCCAGTACCATCAACTGGTTCTCCGCAGTGCCTTTGGCCTAGGTGCCTCCATCTCGGTATCCGAGTTCCAGCAACGTCTGCTGGTCCTTGGTAGTGCTTTGGAGCACAGGTACCTCCTGCTTAGTAACCGTGCCCCAGTAACATCAGCTGGTACAAGGTTGTGCTACAAATACAAGATACAGAACAAGAGACACAAGAACAATAAGCAGAAGATCTAAAGGCAGAAGAACATGAAGTATAAGACAAAAATGAAGAGCAAAATATATGCTCTAAATTATAAGCAGAAGAAGACTAAGCAGTGTATGGGGGTGAGTCCGTTCCTCCTCGTGGTGCCCCTGGTAAATGCCTGATGCTGCAGGCTAAACTGAACACGGACAAATACTGTTGTAATTTAAATCTTTTGTGGCAGCAAGAACGGAACGATGAAAAAATCATACTTTTACAGATTACAAGTACAGGAATCTATGTCACAAATAAGAATATGATGAAGAAGATGAAGGACTATAATATGAAGAAGAATAATAGTTTAAAAAGAACAATATGAGTAATGTTAACAAAAACATGAAAAGCAAGAAGTTTTAGAAGAAGATAAAGAAGGTGAAAATGAAGAATAATTTGATGACAAAGATGATGCTGCTGAAGATTATGAAGGAGAAAGTGTGTCAAAAGTTAAAAAGGTGAAGAGCATGGAAGTTGTGAAACATACATATTTGCCAAAATAGAAAAAAGGTTAACAACATTGTCAATTTCTTCGTCAATCCGAACGTATTTCCTAAAAAAAAAAAAATTAATGCTATTCCATTGGATTGGGTTAAACATCTATGCCTTTAATGTCTCCTCAACCTCCCCCAATACATTCTACATTACTCTTTGTTGTTTTCCTTCATGTACAATTAACCTACAAGGCTAGAATGGGGTTTTTTTAATTTCGATATTTTGTTCCCATAGACTTACATTGGACTTCCGGTATCGGTATCGGGTATCGCCGATATTTTTTGGGTATCGGCGATACCATTCCGATTCCGATACTTTTGGATATCGGAAAGTATCGCTCAACTCTAGTTACAAGTATTGGAATTTTCTCAGCAAGTGAGGGAAAGTCAGGCAACAAATTAAAATTGGTAATGTTCCCTACACTGGAGTAACATTTCTGGTGAGTCACATGGAGGCGCAAACAGGTGTATCTCAAAAAATTAGAATATCATCAAAAAGTTAATTTATTTCAGTTCTTCAATACAAAAAGTGAAACTCATATTATATAGATTCATTACAAACAGAGTGGTCTATTTTTGACAGAGTTCATTTTTGACAAAGACCTTGAGTTGTCGAAACGTGTTGCTGTTAAGCTATTAGTGCTCACCTTCCGTTTTATGTGTAGAGGAGGACACCTTTCTTGTACGAATTTTACCATTGGACCAAATAAAGGAAATTTTATTGGAAGCTGGAACGTTTTCTTCTATATCCTACAGTTTCATGTCTCAGTTTTGACTCTGGATTCCGAGCTCCGGTGGTGGTTGGTGAGCTGGCTGGGCTCTGCCCCTTATACATTTTATTGGTACTTTTGGCAGTGTGGACAGGTGCCAAGTCCTGCTGGAGAATTAAATTTTAATTTCCAAAAAGCTTGTTGGCAGAAAGAAGTATGAAGTGCTTTAAAATTTCCTGGTAGATGGCTGCGTGATTTGGCTAATAAAACACAGGGGACCTACACAGAATGAAGGTCCCCAAAAACCACACGTTGGGAAATTTCACATAGACCTAAACCCTTTGGGATTGCTTTTCCCCCACTCTTTCTCCAGAGGGGACTTTGACTAGTCTGAAGTATCCACAAAGTCTCAATATATATATAATAATGGTTCACTTTTGTTTTGAAAAAAAAAAAATGAAAAAAATAAACTTTTGATGATTTTGAAATTTTTGTGAGATCCCCTTACCCCACTCAAAAGGGAGAAATGTCCACGTGAAAATGATATTAACCGCAGTTTGGGGGTTTTAAATATGCAGGTTAATGCTTTCTCACCTGCACAGCTCCCGCAATTGACCCCTTTCCCAAAAGGAATTAACTTTTTTCTCCTCAGTATTGGGTTTCAGCAAGGTGTGAACCGGCGTGGGTCAGTCACCACCAGGTTAGAAAGCAGTGGCGTAACCCCACCCCCGGCATTGACAGATAGCTGGGGCCCAAAGCTGACGCGTCAGTAGTCCAAGGGCGGGGTTTCAGCCATACATAAGGGTGACTGAACCGGCGTCGTCTAGAAAGAAACCCCAAAAAACTGCGGGGGGAATAAAGTTAAATTTCCTTTGAGCAGCGGTTCTCTAATTTTTGGATGGCTACAATGTTTTTTTAACCCCAGGTTAGCCCAGTATCTGCAGGTTTTTAGCATTTTTCACTGACAGGTTCCCGTTAAAAAATTATGCTCTTATTCCTGCATGCCACATTAAAAAATGGGCTAGAAAAGGCGTCTTTAAAAAATTAGGGCCCTGTGCCCGATAACCCAATTGGGGGTGATGCAAACATAAAAACCAAAGCCCCCAAAGAGTTTAGTTTTCCTTCAAAAGGGTCATATGTCTTTCCAGCCTAAACCAAAAAAAAAAAAATTAAATTTTTTAAATAAAAGAAAAAATTTTAATTTGCATCCCCTAAAAATTAAAAAGTAGCTTGCACAGAAAAATATTGTTTGCTCTTATTTTATTTTTAAAAGCCCTCACAAATTTAGGAATAGTTTTAGAAATGAACCAGTTGAATCTTAAAGAGGGGGCTCAAAACAACGGCCCCGATGTTGTGCGGCCCCTTTTACCCCTAAGACAATCAGTCCATAGCCCGAGGGGCCCCCCCAAATCATCGCTTCTTTACTCCTCAAACACATTTAATTTAATGTATTATATCAGCTCCTGACATAGGGGTCCCGCACGCTTTCTCCT